>CM040120.1:388971089-389595555 GCA_022559845.1 Amorphophallus konjac
TGCGAATTAGGCCCAAGGGACCATATTTACTTGCTTCATTCCTCCCTAGTTGTGTCACATCAATTTGGTATCAGAGCAAGTTTTAGGCTTGTCTCTACGAGTCTAGTCCATTGGCACGCTTGCCTTAGAGTCCCCGATAGACCGTCCCATGCATTGTCCACCACCCACTGTCAATGAGTCTACAGACCAAATGATCCCTCTCCCAATCATATCCCTTGCATACCTACCCAATGGAGAGCTTACAGAAATTGATTTTATTGACTTGGAGTCTGATAATTGGGTATCCCCCGATATCGTTGCCTCTCTTTCTAGGACCGGATAAATTGTGCACAACGGAGACCAAGTCTTCGTTGAATTCCATAAATGGTTTGGGAAGACCACATACTGTGATGGAGCTTGGTGTCAAATTGGTACTTTGGCGAGCCCTTGCATAATCCTAGGTAGGAGGTGGTTAGATGAATGGAATGTCGACATCGACCCAACACGTCGGACTTGCCTAGTGCATCCGCCACACCTTCCGGGAGCCTTTAAATTCAACAACCTGGTACTCTCCCATCCGCCGGAGTCCCGTCCTTGTTCACCACCCCGGGTGCACCCCACACCGGCTATCATCACCCCATCCCCAAAAGACCTTCCATTGGAGAGTAAAACCTCTACACCCCAAAGGGATGAAAATGTGATTGAGGTACATGAGGCCTCCCCCGATTGGGAAGAAGAATACGAGTCACAATGTCATAAGTTAGGCCAGGAAGTTCCCATCCCATGTGTAGAAACCATCATGGCTCACACACCCGGCCACCTAGAAGAGGAGAACACCATGGTCACTATCCCAACCGTGGGGGAAACACATGTCCAAGTTGAAGAAGAAACCTCGCACGGTGGTCTTCACCCTACGCCACCCCCTCCAATTGGGAGTGAACTTATTATAAGTGGGCCCTTGGTTAGATGGCTAGAGGAAAATCGGGCTCACCCTATCCTTCCCCATGCCTACCCTCCCATGGATCAACACCTCCCCATAGTACCCATCAACATCTCACACACCACAATCCAATCCTTCTACAAGGTTGAGTGTTGGGATGACTTCGTCAAAGGCCTAAAGTGGCAACTTGAGCTGACTTGTTTGTTGACCATAGGAGCGGACCGACCCAAGAGCCTTGACCTCATCCACCCATGCATCGGGTCTATCACCTCGGTCTGCACCGTTGGTAGCTACACTAGTGACCTCCTTCTCCTTCTTCCCATGGAAGAGGAACCCATCCCGGTCCACTCCCCGATCATCTTGGTTCCAAGGATATTGGCCGATCGACCCACTCACTACACCGACCCAATCACGTCATTAGAGGAGGACGACTCCCCACCTTTGGTTGACTTTGAGGACCTAGAGTTCCTTCCCCTAGGTGACCCTTGCCATGATCCCTTTGACCCCTTCCTTTGGGAGCACGGGTACCCATGTGACCCACCAACCACTCACCCTTTCCTACCAACACCCACCATGTTGGGCCAAGCCCATCTCATCCAAGACCCAGGTTACACCATGGGAGTCATGACTTTGGGCAATATTCACATAGGGATTAAGGAAGTGCCTCAATCCATGCTATCCACCTTCTTAGATCCCTTCGATCCATTCAAGTGGAAGTTCAAAGGCCATCCCACAACCCCTCACATAGAAATCATCTTTGGAATAGGAATGCCTATGTCTTAGCACCTCCCACCACTTGACATGATTAGTAAGTTGGGTCCTTTCATTTATGACACCCACATGTCAAGTTGGAAGCTTGAGTGGTTCATATTCAGGTATAAAGGTCCTCCCTCACTCATCATCCATCTTATGCATGATAGGAGTATACATAGAAGTCCGGTTCCTCTTGCACTCACTGCACCCATACCTGATAGAACCATTTATGGATGCCCCGATCCTCCTAAGTCTGTCAAAACCAATGTAACACTTGATAGGGCTGAATTTGGTTGTCCAGGCCCTCCCTTCATCCCTAGAGGATCATCATTCATCACATTGCATGGTAACATTCGCAAACACATCAGCAAAAGCAACGTGGTTCCTAAGAAATTAGCCGATTCCCACTGTCGCCACCAAGAAATCCATGTCAGTGATTTTGTGATGGTGAGGACTGAGATTGTCTCTCAACTGAGGTCTCGTGGAGCAGGCTCCTTCCAGGTGTTGAGGCACGTTGGCATAAATGCGTATGTGTTAAACCTCCCTGAGGAATATGGAGTTAGTCCCACCTTCAATGTGGCTGACCTGGTGCCCTACGAGGGTCCCACGGTGACACCCAGTGAGAACTTCCAGCCTATCCCACCCCTTGAGAGAGTCCCAACCCAAACGAGAGCTCCACCTGGCCCAAAGAACCAGCGTGATCAAGTGGAGCGGATATTAGATGAACAGATCACTACCACATGGAGCAAGGCGTATGGGCGATATCCGGTAAAGTGGAAGGGACGGCCTCCTTCGGATGACGCATGGGTGAGTCAGGAGGATCTCCAGCAGTTGGACCCCAACATACTGGAGCAGTATCGCAGCAGGGTGGGCCCTGTTTCAGCGTTTTCTTTCTTTCCCCTTTCATTCACGTATCGATCAACCATTTGGCTACTTGGTAGTCAACTGACTGATTGACGACGCGGGCGTGCCAGTCACGTGAGTGACAACTTTATTGTGCGCTCATTCTGACCCATATAGGGCGAATGTGAGGTTCGGTCGGGACCAGCAGTCCGCCATACCATAAAGGTTATGGCGTTAATTACATCCCCCACGAGGAGGGAACACCTTTGATTAATTGCCAAGATAGCGGGCCGTCGAAGCCGGATTAAAAAGAACTACATGATGATTATAGCAATGACAGGTAGGATGCAAATATTTATCGTATAGCAGATGTATAGTTCATGGAATTATGGACCCTCGGTACGTGGCGGAGGATGTAGGTCCGAAGACCACCATCGCGCATGACGAAGACTTCCGGCCGGGCGTAACCCGGTCTTCTGTCGATGCCATTTGATATACCCGAGGATCTATGCATGCATGCACACAAGACATCCACACCTAGATTACACATGAAGATAGTGTTATGAAACGGTGGCGATCAGCCGCATTTACTGCCCTTCACTGAGAGGAGGAAGAACAGCGCAAGTGTAATAGCGAAAGCAAAACGCTTAACGGATATGACAATGAATACGATGATAATATGACCCGGGCTCGCTTGGCCATCCTTTTTATTCACCAATTACGGCTTATTGACATCGCCCCCGAAAGACGAGACTTACCCGGGGTGAATGAATCACTAGAGTGGCATGACGCTTCAAAACCGGGGTGACTACAAGTGTATAAGAACGCTTACACGGCGCGGTCACGCGTAGGTATAGGGGTTAATACGGCGCGGTGACCATGTGTATTGAAACGGCGCGCAAGGGCTTGGGGGCGCGCCGGTTTAGGGCGCGCCGGAAAGGCGCAAAGGAAAAAAAGTTGGAAATGAGTGTGGGGTTAATCCGGCGCGGGGGGGTACCGCGCCGGTTTAGGGCGCGCCGGTTAAGACCGCGCCGTATTAAACCTGTTTTGTTGAATTATGAACCTTTTTAAGTTTATTAGACTTCATGGGACCCTTTCTTGAGTTGTTGGGCCAGATGATTGTTTGATTGGAGTCCATGGCCTTCTGGAAATGAGGGGGAGGTCAGTGCGAGGTTCATACTCGAGCACTGAGTTGATTCGATTCGGAGCGATCATTTTATTGACATAATTATCTGGAGTCTGTCAAAAATTTGACAGCATCTCCCCTGAACAAACAGAGTTGCAGGGGAGAATCGGGGTCATACTCACTAATGGAGCAAGCCCCTAAATCACCGGTCTGCCCAAAGGCGGCCAGCATACCCCACTGGATAGGATACCCCGAGGACAAGCCTGCTAGGGGCACCAAAGCTCCATGGGGGAAGAGATAGAAGGGCGAAGTCACTGATGATGAGGACGACACCCCGAGGGCTAGCCTACGAGGGGTGAAGGACTCGTAGTCAGTGATTCGTCCCATGGAGGGACTGACCATTGGGAGAGTGGGACTCCGAGGACTAGCCTACAAGGAGCACACACACCCTGGTCTCGATCGGGCCCTGGTCTGTCGGGGTTGAGTTCGTTGACCCAGGCTCCCCGTCATTATCAGCCATGGCTTCGAGAAAGCGCCTACCACGGAGAGGTAGAGCCCTCAGTCGCCCAGCAATTGCAGGAAGTAACGGGGAATGTCCCCCTCCCCGGGTGATCAAAACGACGAGGAAACCTCGGAACGATGCAGATGACCGTGAAGAACGAGTAATAAGGGCATAAGTTAGACAGGCACGCAGTAGGGGCATATGCTCGAACAGCTAGAAAGCAATGTTCAGGGAGGTAAACCCTGTGTGGAGCGGCCAGAGACACGCGCAGAGGCACGGCTCCCTCCGAGAAGAAAAGGGGTGCAAAGACCCCTGCATCAAGCATAACAACACAAAAAAAATGAATCAAAGAAAAGCCCCCGGGGAGGGGTGTTTCTATAGCCCACGACGAGTCGGGGCACAATGCAACCTTCGGAGGAACCAAGGTTAGAGTGATGCAGAGAAGAACTCAGACAGACGTGTTAGCATAGATAGAGAAAGAGAGGGGAGGATCATTCATCCGATTCATTGATTTAAGCATTCACACGCACGCACATACGTTGCCATTCCAAAAAAATGGGAAGGGTTTAACATTTACATAGCGAGAGTACAGCCCCGGCACCATCACTTGATCGCCGTTCGCCGACAACAGAGACAGAAGACATTCACGGTGCGATAACGGAGGAAGAAAATCAGAAGGGATCGCGTAGAGGGGGGAGGAGAATCGACTCATTTCATTGTCGCTCCTCCCCCCCTCGCTTACATTCGACGGATAGGAGTTTCGAGGAAGAAAACTACGGAAAACAGGAGAAGATCAACGCCCGCGCCCACCTGTTCCTGAAACAGAGTATCGCAGCCGAAGAAGATGGCCGGCGGTCACTGCTCCCGAGAAACCTTCACTCTCTGTACCTCAAGCGAAAAAGGAAGCCCTCTCCTCCCTCTCGAAAATGATCAGAGGGCTGACAGCCGATCCCCCAAAAACTCTCGCTCTCCTTTATTTCGAATAGCCATCTGTATATATACATGATCGAGCCCCAAGCCTTGTACGGCGTGAAGAACTGCGCGCCGGGAAAGGCTTCATGGGCCTTTGCGCGCCGGAATAGCCAAGCCATGGATGGGTTTCAGCGCGCCGGGATAGAGGGCATCAAGCTTGGGGCGCGCCGGTTTAGGGCGCGCCGGGCTAATGCTCCTCGTGGGCTTCGAGCCAGTTGATGAGCCCGGGGATGATTCCGGGGGTCACCGTGAACATTTATCTTGCCAATGCTCCTCGAAACTTCGACGAGATGTCTTGTAGAAGCTCCCCGGTTGACGTACGGCCATTCTCGAGGTTCCGAATAGCTTTATCTTGATCGTACGGGCTTTCTACCGGCACGGCCTTCGGCTCTACGCTCCATGCTGTTGGTCCGGCCTGGCTCGTACTCAGAGCTTTCTAGGAGGTTAGATAGCCGGGAGATAGTTCCGCCTGAGCCGGGCGATCATTCGGCCACTAATGGGCCCATCTTGACGGGAAGCCGTGCCCATGCCGGGCGATCGGGATCTTCCGCCGTCAGATCTTTCGGTTCTCCGTTTCGGGAAGCCGGGGGGACTCCTTTATCCTCGGGAGAGCCTTTCATGAGGTGGGTAGCCACCGGGTAGACCGTCGACCTTGGTCGGACAACGGGTGTAGTGGATGCAGCACGACAAAGTCGATGCCGGTTCATTGGGCAGGCTTGGTCGCACTGCCGGTTGGTTGACGAGTTTGTCTCGGCTCTCCTGAGGTGAAGTCCCCGTGTCCACACGGAGTGACTCGAGGCTCTGTCAGCTTGAGAAGCCTTTAATATGTTGACCTTTATCGGCTTCCGTACTTCGGTGGGCCGGGTCATTCGTCCTTATAGCTTGGTCACCGACAATCATATTTTGAGTGCCAACAAATGCCCCCCAGACGTGGGTGTTGCGAGCAAGGTACGAGTGCAGCAAGGCCGACGGATGAATTTCATCCGGACTGACCCCTTCCTTGATTAGCGGGCGCCTGGGATGGCCCTTAATTCGGCACGGACGTTGACCCGGCACCGTTTAGATGTTAGTACGGCGTGGCCTATGACCCTTGGGCTTTTAATCTGGCGCGGCCGTTGGCTTCCCGCTTTGACCCGGCGCGCCTTTTACCGGCGCGCCTTTTGCTTAGAGGGCTGTTAATCCGGCGCGGCCGTTGGCTTCCCGCTTTGACCCGGCGCGCCTTTTACCGGCGCGCCTTTTGTTTAGAGGGCCGTTAATCCGGCGCGCTAAATAGCGCGCCGGTTTAACGGAGGGGGGCCCCTCCATATAAGGCTTTCGCCTTTGTTTTTTCTTCTTCATCCCTCATTTGCATAAACTTTTTCTCTCTCTTCCCTCTCTTCCCTTTCTCCGGCGCCGAGAGCGGCGGTTTCTTCCTTCGGGTGAGTGGAGGTGCGTCCATTTGGGTTTCAAAACCCTTTCTTTGGGCCCCGGGAGGCTTCTAGCAGGGCTTGCCCTCGGAGCTGTTTCCCCGGGTGTTCCTCTGGCCTCGGTGTAATGCCGATGGCTGCTTTTAGGGATCGTTCCTCAGTGAACGCGTTCCCGCTTTTCTTCGGCAATTCCCTGTGCTGGGGAGACTCTGCCGAAATTTTGTCAGAAGTTCGCCTTTGATTAGCCATTTCTGACGTTGTTGTTTTTGTTTGATATGCTCTTTTTGCAGCTGTCATGGCATCCAGCTCTTCCTCTCGTGCCGTGGTGACATGGGAGAATGTTAATTCTCTCGACTGGGGTCACGGCCAGGTGGCCATAGTTGCGGAGTCTTCGGATTCGGAGACGGACACTGTAGACACCGGTCGTCTCCTTATTCTCGGGGGCGACTCTTTTCATTATAATAGAGAGGGCGTGACCAGGAAGGATTATCCCAAGGACAAGCACCTGATGTCCCTTCTTCGGCGCTTCAACCTTCAGGGGAAGCGGGATGTGTTCGCCGTCCGGAAGGTCGAGCAGGCTCTGCTGGTGGAGAGAGACAGCTTGGCCGAATGCGTAATGCGGGGAAGACCCATCTATCTCCCTGGGGAGGTCAGGAAGTGGAGCGTTGTGCTGGGGCTGCAAGACCTGGCTCCGGCAGACGGACTGTTGACCAGAGCTCCCGAATTTGTACCTGCTCGGTGGAATGACTCCGCGGGCAGAGTAGATCGGGAGAAGCCGATCTTTGGTTTATTCCTTGCCCCGTTGAGATGGGGATATAGAGATGAGTCATTCTTGCTGGATTGCTTGGCGATTCGCTTCAAGCACCAGATCTCCGTGGGGTGGTTTGCTGAGTTGAAAGTTACAGACGCCCACGCATTCAGGCCCGGAGCAGTGGAATTCACAGACTATGTGCTGCATCATTATGCTCCTCTTTTGACCAGAGCTGGTGTATATCACAGCGTGTACGCTTCAAGATATCGGTACCCGATTTCCCGAGGCTTGTGCTGTGGCATGATCGAGGTGTTTTGCCCTGAATACAACACCTTCTATACTTCAGAGGGGGAGACCTCCTTAGACTTGTGGAGTCTATCTCAGCTCAGCGGCCTGCCCATTGATGGAGAGCCGTATGAAGAAGTTTGTTGGCCTGACTGGTTGAAGGACCAGACCGACGGTGACGGCCGGTATTTGGCGGGCTACGCCTATCGATATCTAATGAAGGCGTATCGCACCCTCTTCCATTCGTCGCACGACACGAGAGAAGCTCGAAAGCCGGGCGAGAAGCGAAGAGTGCGGATGGGCGCTTGGCTTCAATATTTCTTCCAGGGGAAGAACAAGTATGAAGATTTTCCTCCGATAGCACCGGTGGCCCAGAAGCGGAAGAAGAGGATACGACGCCAGGCCGCTTCGTCATCTTCTTCGAGAGGAGGGCAGGGGGAAAACCCAAACCCTACTGGTGTTGATGCAGTGACTCACTGTGCTGCATATTTGGTTTATTGGCTTTGTTCCTTTGCTCTCCCTCAGGGTGACGAGAGCGTGATCAGGGCGGAAGCCATATATCCAGCCTGTCTTATGGCTTGGGGTACCAAGCTGTCTCTTTGCCCAGTGGCCCTGTGCCTCATTTACAAGATGTTGGGAGACTTGCATAAGACGCGCCTCCCCAGAAGCCTTCGGACGGTTGGTCCGTTACATTTCTTTAATGCTTGGGTCTGCACCCTGTTCCCGGAGGCAGCTCCTCGGGCGTTACAAGCAGTTCCTCTGGTCCCGCGCATGATAGAGTTTGCAAGTGCCGAGCCATCATTGCTAGCGGAGCAACTCTATGCCATTCGGGGTAAATTGACCCGTCTTCCCGTGGACTCGCCCGGGGTTCTTCATTTCTGGAGCTTAGCTGCTCACTCGAGCCCGTTGACGAACAGGACGAGGCAATGCAAGCTCTTTGAAACTGAGGAGTACATCCATCCGATTTCCCAAGCCAATTATACCAGGCCTATTCTGGAGCCGGAGTTGATTGATTGGGCACTGGCCATCAGGCCTAGTGTCCTCGTATTTCGCAAGAGCGGCATTCTGTGGCTGGAGCCGTATTACCCGTTCCGTTTCAGTCGGAACTTTGGCTACGACCAGCAGATTCCACATTCCTCTTCGCAATTTGCATTGCCCAACAGGCACAGGGCCGGGCAAACGTCCAATGACGACGCCCGGATATGGTGGGACTTTTTCCATCGTCGCGAAGACGTTTCTTTCCGGGTGCCCGCCCCCGCACGGTTCCCTCGCGTCACGCCTGAATACGTCAAGTGGTGGAACGCGCGGACGGGATTTTACAGGACCTCCCGGAGAGAGTGCTGGGCCGTGGCGGAGCACAGGTTCTTAGCTTCCCAGCCGGAGCCAGTTCTTGATATTGACGCTTCTTATTTGAAGAAGTTGAAATCTTGGACTAATACGGACGTGAAGGCCTATCTAGAGGCCCGCAAGCTCGTAAAAGGCCGCAAGATGAAAGTTGAGCTGAAGTTGCCCCCGATCAACAAGGATGATTATGTGAAGACCCTTCGGGGTTTATGCCGGGTAAGCAGTGAGAGGGTGATTCTCCAGCAACTCCCTTTGCCAGTAGAGGAGCCCATCGCGGCCGTGGCCGACTGGCGTCCCGAGGTGGACAGGTTGTATCCCTACCGGGCTTTCATTCGCAAAGAGGACAGGCGGGCTGACTTATATGCCAACACCCCCTGGCTGTTCGCACTCCTTCGGTCTCACGGCCTCTCGGTGGGTAGCCCCAACGAAGCCATACTGGACCATCCTCTTCAGATCTCCTTCAAATATGCAGACAGGTGGGGGCTGGACCATCTGAGCCTGTATTATCTGCTGTCCTCCCGTGGACACGAGGACCTGGCGTTGCTAGCTGAGCCGAGCGAAAAGATCGGGGATCTATGCTGGCTTATTCGCGAGGCGGCTTCGAGGGACAAGACGCCATTGCTATTTTATTGGCCTCTCTTCCCCTTTTATACGGGGCCGGCAAGTAAGTTCTAACTTTTCCTTCAGGCCCTTTGGCCAGCTTCTTCCTTTCATTGTGGTTGTGTCATTCTCACCCTTGTGCGTATACAGTCCGACCGACTTCGGAGGAGACCCGGCACTTCAGGGAGCTGATCATAAAGGCCAAAAAGCCGGCATATTTTGAAGTTCCTGAGCCGGCCCCGACCACGACGCCACTACCTCCTGGAGATTCGAGGAAGAGGACGAGGTCCCAACTGCGAGAGGCCGTCGGGAAGGCGAAAGCGGCGGTGACCCGAGTGACACGGGCACGCCGGAAGAAAGCCGCAGAGAAGGAATCAGCAACCGTCCTTCCTTCTGTTGTATCTTTTGAAGAGTTTGAGGCTTCTCGCGTACAAGGGCTAGAGGCCGAAGGTAGGCTCTTCTTTTCTTCAGAGTGCATTAGCTTGTTTCGACCACTTGGGGTGGCCCATGCTGACAGTTGCCGATACAGTTGCCGCGGTCGTCGGACAGGAGGCGACGGCAGATGTAGCGGCTAGGGACGGGGCAGAGGAAGTCCCCGCTGCTCCCATAGAAAGGGATCTACCCTCTCCAACACCCCGGCGGGAGATGGAAGGTAATCTATAGTTTAGTTGCGATAGCAACGCAAATCTTCGTATCTTCAGCCGTCTTGACCCCTTTTTGCTGTGAATTGTAGTCGATATACAACCACCATTGTTTCCGGGCTCGGAGAGTGCAGAGGAGGTGGTCCCCTCGGGGCAGGGAGAGCCCGCCCCCGAGGTATCATCTATTGCTGCCCTTGGTGTGGAGAGCACCGGAAAAGCTTCCGCCGAGGGTGATGCTCCTACTGGCGAGGCTCCTACTTCGACGGCGGAGCGTCCTGAGAGAGCAGAGGGGTCTTCCTCCTCTGAGCATGTAGATTATGGTGGCGGCTCCAGTGACGAGGAGCCATCACCACTTGATTTTGAGACCGACGATGCTGGGGTGTCCTCGGCCTATGAGAGTGACTATCCGACTTTCAGCCCGGCCCGGTTATCATGGGGCGGTCCTGTGCCGTCATTATCGCTTACGAGTGAGGAGGCTGGCGCTGGGGGAGCTGCTCTTAAAGATTTGAGCTTAGTCCCGGCCGAGGTAAGGACCTATCCAGGACCGATGCTTACCATGCTTCTTTTCTCCTTCTTCTAGCCAGGTTTTAACTGTATATATATCTCCGATGCAGACTGAGGTGGCGCTGCCAACTATGACGGTGCAGATACCACTCCCGGCCCTGGGAACAGGCCAGGCGACTTTCCCGTCCGTCCTGCGGCCCATCGCATTGCGGTACCCAAAGGATCATGCAGCAGCGATGGTTCCAGTTGGTCCCGGAGCGCTCGTGGAAGTTGATAGTTCGGCAGTAGCCGGAGATTCTCCGCCAAGGGAGGCTGCACAGCAGTCAGTTCTGGAGAAGGGTGGCTCTGCTGAGATAGAAGCCGGGGAGATTATTGAGGGACGGACGTCCTCGGTGCTCGAGGTTCTTGTTGGACTCCCACCCCAGGGGACCGGCAAAGAGATTGTTGTTGTTGAGGATCTAGCCACCGCATCTGCCGGTGCGGTTGTTCCCAGTGGTAGTGGGCTGCAGCTTATGCCGTCGTCATCCTCCGGGACGGCTGATGATATATGGGCTGCCGTGGATGGCAGAGTAGAGTTCGAACTGCCCGAGACGTCGCCACTTGGTCTTCAGTCCTCGAGTGATGTCGTGTGGCAGTTCCTGGGGACCCTCCAGCAGACCGTAACAGCCAGTAGGGATTTAACTTATATTCAGCTGAGGGGCTTGATAGAGCATCTGTCCCGCTCGCTGCTGGCCCTCGGTTGTCCCATGGACGACTGGACTCCGCGGGTGATCCTGCTCCTGAAGTATGTGAACCGGAGGGAGTTCTTGGGCCGGGAGGCAGCTGACCAGCTGGCGGCCATATCATTGGAGCGGGCTGAAAACAAGACGGCCCTTATTTCTCTGCAAGAGACCGCGGCGAGGGCGAGGGACGAAGCCAACGCCTCTTTACAACGCCGGAGCTCCCTGACGGCCCGGATGACGGCATTGCGGGCCGAACTTTCCAGGATAGAGGCTGAACTTGAAGAAGTAGATCGCCTGGGGGTCCAAAAGGTTGAGGATGCTGAGATGGCTGAAGGACAAGCTGCTTCCCTGGAGATGAAGCTATCCGAGCTGGAGGCCACCGAGTTCAGATTGCAAGAACTGATCCGTCATCCCTCCCTGGGTATTCCTGTGCTGGAGGACATCTTCCGACGCCCTTTGCCGTAGTCTCTTTTCTTTATGTGCTCCCTTTTAATGCACCTTATGTATTCCAGGGCATGGCCCATGTAATCATGTGCTTTTTACTTCATAGTAATGAAAAATCTCCATCCTGATTTTGAATGAAGACTCCATCTTGTCATTTTTTCTTTTCATTTGCCCGTTGATTCTAGTCCGAGTGTATGGGTCACTAGGGCAGGAGAGCGCTCACGCCTTCAGGGAAGGGGTGAGGTGTTCACTCCACCGCGCCGTGACTTTTCTCGAGACTAGAAACGGCCTATGCCGGCCGAGAGTTCGGGGGACTCAGGAGGGCATAGTGAAACTGATGGATACACGGTCCTGCCGAGAACGGCCAGAACCGAGAACGGGTAGCGACCGGTCTTGCCGATGGTGACAAGGGTCGAAAGGGGTAGACAGTCTTGCCGATGGTGACAAAAACCGGATAGGTAGCGACCGATCTTGCCGATGGTGACAAGGGTCGAAAGGGGTAGACGGTCTTGCCGATGGTGACAAGAACCGGAAAGGTAGCGACCGATCTTGCCGATGGTGACAAGGGTCGAAAGGGGTAGACGGTCTTGCTGATGGTGACAAAAATCGGATAGGTAGCGACCGATCTTGCCGATGGTGACAAGGGTCGAAAGGGGTAGACGGTCTTGCCGATGGTGACAAAAACCGGATAGGTAGCGACCGATCTTGTCGATGGTGACAAGGGTCGAAAGGGGTAGACGGTCTTGCCGATGGTGACAAAAACGGAAGGTAGCGACCGATCTTGCCGATGGTGACAAGGGTCGAAAGGGGTAGACGGTCTTGCCGATGGTGACAAAAACCGGATAGGTAGCGACCGATCTTGCTGATGGTGACAAGGGTCGAAAGAGGTAGACGGTCTTGCCGATGGTGACAAAAACCGGAAGGTAGCGACCGATCTTGCCGATGGTGACAAGGGTCGAAAGGGGTAGACGGTCTTGCCGATGGTGACAAAAACCGGATAGGTAGCGACCGATCTTGCCGATGGTGACAAGGGTCGAAAGGGGTAGACGGTCTTGTCGATGGTGACAAAAACTGGATAGGTAGCGACTGATCTTGCCGATGGTGACAAGGGTCGAAAGGGGTAGACGGTCTTGCCGATGGTGACAAAAACGGATAGGTAGCGACCGATCTTGCCGATGGTGACAAGGGTCGAAAGGGTAGACGGTCTTGCCGATGGTGACAAAAACCGGATAGGTAGCGACCGATCTTGCCGATGGTGACAAGGGTCGAAAAGGGGTATAGACACTAGACGTGTATAAGTGGGATATCGGATGAAGACCCTCGCCCCGACCTCGGAAATGGCCTTTGGACGACGGATGGTTCATCACTATTCAGCATTCATTTTTATTCACATTACTGACCTAAGCGCCCTTTCGGGTTTTCGCCGAAGCCAGCCCCCTCTTGCTTTTGCCCACGCGCCCTTTCGGGTTTTCACGCGGCGGGGTACCCGATTTTGCCTGCGACGCCCTTTCGGGTTTTCGCCACAGCTGGGTTATAGCCATTTTTGCACTTGACCTGATATAGGAGCAAGTCTGGCGGGGTATCTCTATTTTTAACCCCATTTTCTTTTCTTTTCTTTTTTTTTGTTTTTGAATCGAGATTCAGAAGAACTGGACCGCGGGAACGCTGACCGTCCTTGTCGATGAGGACAAGGGTTGGTCTTAGGTTTATTTCGTCGACACTGGTTAAATGTCGAAGCAAGGACGTGGCTTATTAACAAGGATGTAGGATCCAAGTTCAAGAGTAGAGATCGACCGTTCTCGCCGATGATGGCGAGAGTCGAAAAGGGTTTATTCGTCGGCGTATGCTACTGCCGAAACAAGGATGGGGTTGTCAACAGGGACGTAAGGTCCAAGTTGAGGGTAGAGATCGACCGATCTCGTCGAGGATGACGGGGGTCGAAAAGGATTTATTCGTCGGCATATATCACTGCCGAAACAAGGATGGGGTTGTCAACAGGGACGTAGGGTCCAAGTTGAGGGTAGAGATCGACCGATCTCGCCGATGATGACGAGGGTCGAAAATGATGTGTTAAAGGATTTCCGGCGGGACTTTGATGATTGTCCCTTTCGGAGTTTTATTGGGTGGAGAATAGGAGAGGCATTTGGGAAATTACCACTTTACCGACTCAGGCGCCCTTTCGGGTTTTCGTCGAAGCCAGCCCCCTCTTGTTTTTGCCCACACGCCCTTTCGGGTTTTCACGTAGCGGGGTACCCGATTTTGCCTGCGACGCCCTTTCAGGTTTTCGCCACAGTCGGGTTATAGCCATTTTTGCACTTGTCCCAATATGGGAGCAAGTCCGGCGGGGTATCTCTATTTTTAACCCCATTTTTATTTTGACTTCTTTCTTTTCTTCCTTTTTTTTTATTCGGAATGCGAGCCGAGAGAGGGTAGCTTGATCAGGGCGAAATGCCGCTAACCAAGGAAAGGTAGCTTGATTAGGGCGGAGAGCCGCTAGCCAAGGAGAGGGTAGCTCGATCAGGGCAGAGTGCCACTGACCGATGAAAAGTAGTTTGATCAGGGCGGAGTGCCGCTAACCAAGGAAAAGTAGCTCGATTAGGGCGGAATGCTGCTAATCAAGGGGAAGTAGCTCGATTAGGGCGGAGTGCCGCTAGCCAAGGAGAGGGTAGTTCGATCAGGGCAGAGTGCCACTAACCAAGGAAAAGTAGCTCGATTAGGGTGGACTGCCGCTAACCAAGGAAAAGTAGCTTGATTAGGGCGGAATGCTGCTAAGCAAGAAGAAGTAGCTCGATTAGGGCGGAGTGCCACTGAACCAAGGGAGAAGGTAACTCGGTTAGGCGGAGTGCCATTAAACCAAGGAGAAGGTAGCTCGGTTAGGGCGAGTGCCCTAACCAAGGGGAGGTAGCTCGGTTAGGCGGAATGCCGCTAACCAAGGAAAAGGTAGCTTGTTAGGGCGAAATGCCACTAGACCAAGGAAAGGGTAGCTCGATTAGGGCGGAATGTCGCTAAACAAGGAAAGGGTAGCTCGATTAGGGCGAGTGCCGCTAGACCAAGGAAAGGGTAGCTCGTTAGGGCGGAGATGCCGCTAACCAAGGGAAGGTAGCTCGGTTAGGGCGAAGTGCCACTGGAGCTAACCAAGGGGAAGGTAGCTCGGTTAGGGCGGAGTGCCACTAGACCAAGGAAAGGGTAGCTCGATTAGGGCGGAATGCCGCTAACCAAGGAAAGGGTAGCTTGGTTAGGGTGGAGTGCCACTAGACCAAGGAAAGGGTAGCTTGGTCAGGGCGGAGTGCCACTAACCAAGAAAGGGTAGCTCGATTAGGGCGGAATGCCGCTAACCAAGGGGAAGGTGTTCCGACCGATCACTCGGGGTGTGTCGGATGCGCCGCATGATACAGCTTAATGTGTTTTCCATTGAGGGGAGAGAACTGGATGACTCCTTTGTGGTCTACAAGGACGTAGGCACCCCCTTCATATACTCGGCGGACGATATACGGTCCGACCCAGTTTTCGACCAGCTTCCCTTTGGGGTTAGAGGCCATCACTTCTCTTCTTTTGACCATCACCAGGTCTCCTTTCTTGAACTCTCGACCCTTGACTAACTTGTCAAAAGCACGGGCCATGCGAGCTTGGTAGAGTTGGATGTTTTGTTGCGCCTGGAGGCGTTTTCCTTCGAGCTCAGCGAGCTCTTCCAATCTTCTTTCTGCATTGGTCTGCTCACCACTGACTAATCCGTGCTGGATGGCAACTCGCAATGAAGGAACTTCAAGTTCAATCGGCACTACAGCTTCCGACCCATAGACAAGGGAGAAAGGTGAACAGCCGGTTGGGGTCTTGTAGATAGTACGATAAGCCCAAAGTGCTTCGTACATCCTTTCTTCCCAATCCTTTTTGTTAGACTTGACAGTCTTTGCCAATAGTGTGCACAAGGTCTTGTTAAAGGCCTCTGCCAGTCCATTGGCTTGAGGGTTGTAGGGGGACGATGTCCTCCAGTCAATTTTGTATTTGTCGGCTAGCCGGTAAACCTTCTGATTTCTGAAATGGCTGCCATTATCAGAGATGATTCGGCTGGGGATCCCGAACCGGAATATTACATTCTGCCGGAAGAATCTTGCAACTAGTTCTCCGGTCACATCTCTTAGTGCTACCGCCTCCGCCCATCTGGAGAAATAGTCTGTAGCTGCTAAGATGTATTTGCACCCTGATGAAGATGCTGGTAGTGGCCCTACCACGTCCGTGCCCCACTGAGCAAACGGCCAACTTGGTAGAGTGGGATGCAGTGGCACTGGAGGTCTCCTCGCCACATTAGCGTGTTCTTGACATTTCTGACAAGCCTTGGCAAATTTGCAACAATCATTAAACATAGTGGGCCAATAATAACCCAGCTTCTTTATCTCAATTTTCATTTTCGGGCCAGCCTGGTGTGCTCCAGCTGATCCTGCATGAACTTCTTGCATCACCTGTCCCGCCTCTGCTGAAGACAAGCAACGGAGTAGGACTTTCCTTCGGGCATCTGCCATAATTCGGAACAAGGTCCCGCTTCTCATCTCGTAAGAATCCTTGATCCTCAGGAGCTTCATTCTCTGTTCCTTTTCTTTTGGAAGTTGCTGGTGTTGAAACCAGCGTAGGAGATGCTCTCGCCAGTCGGGCTGCTGAACCCCTTCGATGACTGCTACTTCCATCTCTTGTTCGTCGGCCAGAACCTCTGTTACGCTGGGGACCTGTCGGCGGTTGATCACTGTTATATTCAGGCTTGTGTCTGGCGGGACCGCCAATGAACTGGCCAGCTTAGCGAGGGCGTCTGCCTGAGCATTCCGGCCTCGATTGATGTGCTTGATGCTGATGAAGTAAAATCTTGACATCAGGCGAGTTGCCAACTGGTGATAGGGGAGGAGCTCTTGCTTTCGCACCTCGAACTCTCCTTCCAGCTGTTTTATAACTAGCATGGAGTCTCCGAATGCTTCCAGCATCTGAATTCCCATGGACAGAGCAATCTGCAACCCGATTATCAGGGCTTCATATTCTGCCTCATTGTTTGTGCATTGTTTGTTTATGGAGCAGGAAGTGTGCACCACTTCTCCTTCCGGGGATTCAGGACTATACCTGCCCCTGCTCTGACCCTGGATGACCCGGTAGCAGAGGTGTCAATTCTGGAAGCGCCATCAAAGTATAGCTGCCATAAGAAGGCTGTACTTGGGCGGCTTCTAGGGTTTCATCCTCGGGGAGTTCGGTTCCCACGGGCTTTCCCCGGGCACTGGGTGCTCAGCGAAGAAGTCTGCAATAGCTTGACCTTTGATGGCCTTGCGCGGTACGTAGGAGACATCAAACTCCATAAGGATTACCGCCCACTTGCCTAGGCGGCCTTTGAGTGCCGGCTGGGACATAATATATTTCAGGGGATCCTCCTTGGACACCAAGCTGATCTCATGCGACAACATATAATGCCGGAGCTTTTTGACTGCGAAGACTAGTGCCAGGCAGATCTTCTCAATATAAGTATATTTCTCTTCAGTTCTGACCAGTCTCCGACTGAGGTAATAGAGGGCTTGTTCTTTCCCTTCTTCATTATTCTGGGCTAGCATTGCCCCCAGAGAATTGTGTGTAGCTGCTATATACAGTATCAACGGCCGTCCTTTCACCGGTGCGCCCAATACTGGAGGAGTCTTCAGATAGTCTTTTAACTTGTCGAAGGCTGTCTGGCAATCTTCATCCCAATAAAAGGGAACATCTTTCATCATCAACTTGTGAAACGGCTGGCATCGCCCTGACAAATTGGAAATGAACCGCCGGATATAAGCCAGGCGGCCCTGTAGTGACCTCAGCTCGGAGATGTTCCTAGGTGGAGGTAACTCCTGAATCGCCTTGATCTTTGCGGGGTCTATCTCGATTCCCCGATATCGGACGATGAAGCCCAAGAATTTTCCGCTCGACACTCCGAACGCACATTTCATAGGATTCATTTTTAGCTCATGCTGCCTCAGCCTCTGAAAAACAATCCGGAGGTCTTGCAGGTGATCTTCTTTTCTTCTGGTTTTGACCACCAGGTCATCTATGTAGCACTCGACCTTGTGGTAGAGCAATTCATCAAAAATTTTGGTCATTGCGCGCTGATAGGTTGCGCCAGCATTCTTCAGTCCGAATGGCATTCTCTTGTAATGATAAATGCCTTTAGGAGTTCGGAAAGCAGTATGGACCCGGTCATGCTCCGCAATCCAAATCTGATTGTAGCCGGAAGACCCATCCATGAACGACAGGGCTTCAT
Source organism: Amorphophallus konjac (assembly GCA_022559845.1). Lineage (NCBI taxonomy): Eukaryota > Viridiplantae > Streptophyta > Magnoliopsida > Alismatales > Araceae > Amorphophallus > Amorphophallus konjac. Next base: position 388,989,161 of record CM040120.1, read on the forward strand.
GGCCGGTTGTAGCATCGATCATGACCTCGGTTATTGGCACCGGAAAGTCATCTTTAGGGCAGGCTTATTTAGATCTCGGAAGTCAACACAAATCCGGATCTGTCCATTCTTCTTTTTCACAGGGACGATGTTCGCCAGCCATGTGGTGTACTGATTTTCTTCAACAAATCCCACATCAATGAGCTTGTCAACTTCAGCACAGATTCGGGTGATGAGCTCCGGCCTCATACGCCGCGGTGGTTGCTTCACCGGCTCGGCTTCGGGGCTGATTGCTAGCTCGTGTTGTGAGACAGCAGGGCTTAGACCTGGCATCTCTTTATAGTCCAGGCGAAGCAATCCCGGTATTCTAGCAGCAGCTGGATGTACAGCTCCCGTTCTTCTGGGGGTAGTTGGGCGCTGAGGAAGGTGGGCCTAGGGTCCTCCTCATCTCCCAAGTTGACTTCTATTAGTTCATCGACTGTGGCTTGGCCTCCGTCTTCTATCTCCGGAGGTGCCGGCTGGAGGTCAACGAAGTCTGGAATACCATCTTGAGGGTCGAGTACTTCGACTTCCTCGTCAGACACTGCCAAAGCTTCATGGGGTCCTCTTGCTTCTCGTGCTAGCGACTGTGTGGATGGATCTATTGACATATCTGTTGCCGTTGCAGCTCCCGAGAGTGAGAGAACAGCTTCAGTGCTTGTAGATGAGGTTGCAGCCATGACAGGCCAGTAGTTGTTTGCCGCCGGACTCAGACAACATATTGGATTTGTAGCAGAAGTTGAGGGAGTCTCGCCTTCTGGGACAGTTGTATCTTCCGCAGAAGTGGCTTTTTCTTTTCTGGTAGCCGGCTCCCCTTGATTGGAGTAAACTGAGGCTTCGTTGACTGGCAGAAAGGATGCTAAAGTTGTCATTAGTAGGACCCCTGTAGGGGGAGAGACTCCCACTTCTCGAATGTCTTCGGCTCCGCTGCTGCTAGCCGTATCAAATTTGGCTTGAAAGGCCGCTTCCTCAGGATGGACCTGCTCCCAGCATCGGCAGGAGATCAAGGTCTCCATTTGTTGATTCTGGATAGAGCCAATTCAGCATGTTCGGCTTCCGCCGGATATTCATCAAAGGTTGCCCCCAGAGGGCTATCTTCAGTTGGATAGAAGGCGGAGATGGTATCCACCTCGTACCGCCCACTGTAATAGTAGTCTTCCAGGGTGAAGCCCAGACCCAGATGTTGAGAGACACGCCTCATTTCTTTATTCAGATTTGTAGGATACCACATCTTCTGGAAAGCTTCCTTGCGTTTTTGAGATTGATCGGGAGGGATGTGTTGCTTTTGAAACATCCTGGCCGTCCGATCAGTGGTAAATGCCAGGCCCTGAACAGGAACCCGCGGGTTGGCTAGATCCTCAGGGAGGCTACAGTCTGTGTCCTCCTGAGTGGGATGCTCCTCAGCTGTATAGAACAAGCTGCTGGGCCCATCTTCTTGTGTCACCTCCCAGGCTTTGAAAGGTTCGACAGTGGGATCATTGAGGCCGGAGACTGGCTTGGTGAGGCCGGCCGGGACTCCGATGCGGTCGTGCTGTCGATCAACATGCACTTCCTTAGCTTTGGGGTATAATGCTGGGGGTGTCACCCTGCCGACATTTCCAGAAGCCGTGATGTGGGAAACCACCTTCGGCTTGACATATCCGCGCGGCGGTGGTGGATACCAACCGTCACCCGATTTGTTCTTCGATGCCCCTACGGGGGCTCCATCTTCAGAAACCTTCCGGGGAGACCCCGTATATAGGTTGGCGTCCGCCAAGTGACATTCAAACACCTCGAATGGGTGGATGTCAGCAAATATCCTCTCCTCCTTCCCCTGGAGGCTGTATTTGATGCATTGGTGGAGCGTGGAGGGCACCACCATATTTTCATGCAGCCATGGGCGGCCGAGCAGTGCTTTGTAGGAGGTGCGAGAGTCAATGATATGAAACTGCACCGTTGTAGTGAAATCTGCCAGGGTCAGTGTGAACTCTGCCACTCCCATAGATACTTCACACTTTTGGTTGAAGCCAGCGATACGCATATCCCCGACTTTCTCGAGATGCACATTAAAGTGGTACCTCTCGTATATTCTATATGGCAGGATGTTGACTGCTGCACCAGGATCGACCAGAATCCGGTTCAGTTCTCTTCCGTTCAGGTGCCCTTTCATATATAGCGGCCTGTTGTGACTGGCAGTAGGCAGTAGCATGTCTTCTGGAGAGAAGGTCATACTGGCTTCTGGTATAGCCTCGGCTATGCAGGTCTCAAAATGAGCAGGCGTCTGCAGAGCAGTGATGATCGCCTGTCGAGTCTCTTCACTTAAAGAGAGAATTTCCCAGATCGTAAATCGAGCAGGGAGCTTCTTGAGCAACTTCATTATTCGGCTTCCAGCCCGGACATTGGAGAGCTTCATCTCTTCAGCCCATCTGGGCTTGGAAAGGTTTTGACTCGCGGGCCCTGACGGACCTGCTTCACCTTCCTCGGACTCGGCACCCTCTGGACTGGCATCGGCTGTCGGGTCTTCTTTATTATCTGCTGTAGGGCAGGCCCCATCTGCATTTGCATCCTCAGTGGGTTGCACTGGCTGCGGGTGAATGACCCCGGGCGTAGGGTTAGCCTCCTGACAAGGCTGCTTCCCCTTTGACATCTTCATGAATTCAAGGAATGAAGGGACTGTCTTGCCCCCAGTGTTGTTGTATAGACCTGACGGAGGAGGGATTTGGACTCCCTTAACTTCCGGCGGAGGTGTCTTGTAGGGTTGCTCCCCTCTGAACATAATGTTGTGATTGGGTGGTGGCTGGCGCCCCCATTTTCGGCCTGACCGAGTGGCATGTGCAGCAGTTGCGGCCTCGGCCTTGCCTCCCCCAGCATGTGGTGTAAAGCAAATTTCTTCTTCTTCCTCTTCTCCGGGCAGGTTGAAGAGTGCTGACAGGGTATTGCAGGAGATGACCTGTGTTTTATGGGCTCCAGCGGCCTTTCTTTTCTTTTTCTTTTGCTTTTTCTTCTTTTTGGTTTCTGCAGGTGCTTGCCCCCAGAACAGGTTGTCCTCCTGAGGTGGTGCTGCTTCAGCTTCCTCCCCTTGCCTGAGTGAGAGTTGCTCCAGCTCTTGCCATGGGGCGTGGTCCCGTACCAGCAGAGGTTTCAGTTCGGGCTGTACATATTCATCTAGCCCTTCAATTAAGTGTTGCAGTCGAAGGACCCCAGGATTGGTTTCCTTGATTACTGGCAGCGGAGTTTGTCTCCTCCTGTTAGGCGTATGTATTCTGACAGCTGTAGGTGGAGTGACCCATACGGGTGCTACCACTGGCGGAGCAGGCCGGGGTGTAATGCCACGGATATGTGCCCCCTCTTTTGGGCGGGGTGCCCTCTTCTTCTTGTGCTTCACAGGGATTTGCTGCCACCCCTGCTGCTCCTTCACGGGCTCCAGGAAATGGATTTCGTAGGTGCTCCGTGTGCTTGCTTCAGAGATCTCCTCAGGTAATGCCTGGTAGAGTGAGATCACGTTGACTGCTGCCCTCCTAAAAGGGGCTTCATGTGGCTGAGGGGGGTCTACTTTGTACTCTCCCAGCTCTATCTCATTTTTCTTCACCATCCCTTCGATGACGTCTTTGAAAACATAGCAGTCTTCGATTGGATGTCCCAACATCTGGTGGTAGGGCAGAATCTTGGACTGTCTTTTCTTTTTAGGTCCTCCGGCCTCCTTGGTTCAGGCAGAGTGACCATATTGTATTCTGTTACCCAGTCGAACAGGACTCGGGTCTTGTCTTTTGGAAAGGAATAAGCTTTCTTCATCTTGTCCCTCAGCGAAGGACCCTCTTTATCATCTGGAGCTTTCGCAGGTTGCGGGGGAGCCGCTTTCTTGCCTTTCTCCTTCTGTTGCTCGAACGCCTTGATATCAAGCGCATTCGCTTCTTTAGGTGTGGGGCGCCGTTCCGCCGCCTTGCCTTTCTGGGCTATGCTGGCAGTTGACGTCGGGACAGGCTTGGCTAGAAAAGCTTCCACCTCAGCTACCACATTATTCAGCCGGTCGAACGACCGTATTTCCATACCAATCATCTTTTCCAGGACCTCCCTCTGAGATTTTGCTTACATATTTGCACAGCGTCCTCCTGATGCGGGGGCCGCTTACATCTCATTCCGAGGTTCCTCCACCTCTTGATGTAGTCAAGGGCTGTCTCATCTGCCCTTTGTTTTGTTGAATAGAGCTCGGCCACTGTGACCTCCCTCTCTGTGACATGGAATCTTTCTCTGAACTTCCTTTGCATATCTGACCAGTCATTAATTGACCCGGCCGAGAGATTGGAATACCATTCGAAAGCGAGCCCCGTCAGCGAGGACCCAAAGAATTTCAGCAAGTATGACTCGTCGGTGGCCAGATCACCCATAACGGTCATATACTATGCAATATGCTCTTTTGGGGAACCTTTCCCGTTGAATTTGTCAAATTTGGGTGGCTTGTTGACTCCCGGGGGAAGTCGCTTAGCCGCATGGTGTTACGGGTAGGGCACCCGATAGGCATCGAATGCGACGTAGTCGCCTTCACTTTTCTCTGCGAGCTTCAGCTCGATCATCCTTTCCACCATCATCCGGTTCACAACCGTGGGGTCAACCTGTTCTGGATAGAAGTGCGCTGGCTGTAGGTATGGGGTGACCAGGGTGGTCGCCTGTGGAGGATGCAGCAGCGGGGGTGTTGGGTGCACCTGAGGAAGCACCGGAGGTAGCAGCGGCAGAGGCTGTGGTGGCCGCTGTTGTGCTGTCGTCACGGTTGGTTCTGACGGCTGTGGTAGTGTATAAAGCGGAGGAGGGTCGTCTCGACGAGCCACTCCCCGGGATGATTCACCCTGGACTTCGGGTGGTTTAGAGGCCGATGAGTGTTCAGTTTTCTCCATCAGTTGTTTCTTCAGGGAATCTATTTCCTGTTGATATTTTTGCAACAGCATCAAGACTGATGGATCTATAGTGGTGGGGACACCTTCTGTTGTCTCCCCGGACGTACCCTCAGGCAGGATGTCGAGGAGTACGTCGTCTTCTTCTTCTTTCGTCACCACATTAGCGGTCAAGACGGGGGCTTTATCATCCCAGTGGAGGTAGACCTGGGGCTGTTTCTCTTTCATCATTGTTAGAAGCCCTCTTGCTGCTTCTGTCCTGCGGGTAGTTGGCCCCGGCCGTACGGCCAATTGAGCCAGTTCTTGGGGGTCTTCAGGAAGCTCCCCATATCGGCTGGGTACACCAGCCATGTTGCAAGTGAAAACCTGCATCCTTCTTCTTTGTCGATGGACCCTCCGCCTTGCTTGTTGCGGAAAGGTCAGCCTCTCGAACACGGAAACCCTTCTTCTTTCTTCCCGCTCGGGGAAGGCTTCACCGGCTTCGATCTCAAAGCCGTCATCGTATCCATTATCGTCGACCGATGACATACTCATTCTGTCTCTTATCTCTTCTTCATCTGCCGTTGATGGACAGTAATCTTCTTCAGTGGCTACTGTCTGCATCAGCCGCTGCTGTCCGAGTGAGGTGTTGCCCAATCCTCGGAAATAGCTTCTGACCAGGCAGGCCATTTCTTCTAGACCCCATTCTTGATGTAGCACGGGGGATAGTGGTCGGCCTCTAGAAGGAGGAATGTAGGCCAGTCGAGCTCTGTCGACTGGCTGTTGGAACCTTCGCCCCGTGGCAGGGACGTTGGCTTGACGGGCCGCAGCCCGGAAACTTCTGTGGCGCGGAGGATCCGCAACCACCTCTTCTCCCATCTTCGAGGGTAGGCCCCTTTCTCTTATCACCTCCGCATCGTCATTCACAGGATGGTGGCGGATGGGTGTCAGCTGGTGGACAGGTTGGGTCCGTTTGGGAACCCACACCTGTCTGAACTTCCTCGGCTTGAGTGCCAGGTTTCCTTGGCCATGGTGGCCGGCTTCTTTCATCTCTGCCCTCCTTCCAGCAAGGGCCTGATATGTGTTGTGGACAGGAACGTTTGGGATGACTCGGTCTGGGGTCACCCGCGCCGTGTGCCCGTTGAGGAAGACACGCATGCCTCCCACCAGCATTGACTTCCCGGACTGAGAGACAGTTCCGGTGATCACAGCAGTGTTCTTGCGAGCCTCGCGACGCTGACGTCCTCCAGGGGGTTTGTTGACTACAGCGGGGTGCGTCCCACGTACAACGTGGTGCACCATGCAGCTAGCGGCCGGGGCCGGATTCTTGAGCAAGTCGTCGCAGCGAGGAACCTTCAGAGGTTCCACTTCCTCCATAGCTTGCTTGGAAGGTTCCGGGGCTTCGACTTCTAGGATGTCGGCGAAGGCCAAGCCCAGGAAGTTGGGGAAGCCTACAGCGGCAGGGAAGCTGCCGAATTCCATGGGTACCGCCAGGTACCCTTATACGTGTTCAGCAACTATCGACTGATCGAAGTCGACGCCAGCTATTCCATGAGTTGTCATTGTATGCCTGCAAAGACAAACATGAAAACAATCAATAGTCTTTGAAAGGGCTTCGAAGCCCGAATATCTCGGCAAAGAGATGAAAGGTGACACCAGTCCCACCGGGCGTGCCAGACTTGTTTCAGCGTTTTCTTTCTTTCCCCTTTCATTCGCGTATCGATCAACCATTTGGCTTACTGGTAGTCAACTGACTGATTGATGACGCGGGCGTGCCAGTCACGTGAGTGACAATTTTATTGTGCGCTCATTCTGACCCATATAGGGCGAATGTGAGGTTCGGTCGGGACCAGCAGTCCGCCATACCATAAAGGTTATGGCGTTAATTACATCCCCCACGAGGAGGGAACACCTTTGATTAATTGCCGAGATAGCGGGCCGTCGAAGCCGGATTAAAAAGAACTACATGATGATTATAGCAATGACAGGTAGGATGCAAATATTTATCGTATAGCAGATGTATAGTTCATGGAATTATGGACCCTCGGTACGTGGCGGAGGATGTAGGTCCGAAGACCACCATCGCGCATGACGAAGACTTCCGGCCGGGCGTAACCCGGTCTTCTGTCGATGCCATTTGATATACCCGAGGATCTATGCATGCATGCACACAAGACATCCACACCTAGATTACACATGAAGATAGTGTTATGAAACGGTGGCGATCAGCCGCATTTACTGCCCTTCACTGAGAGGAGGAAGAACGGCGCAAGTGTAATAGCGAAAGCAAAACGCTTAACGGATATGACAATGAATACGATGATAATATGACCCGGGCTCGCTTGGCCATCCTTTTTATTCACCAATTACGGCTTATTGACATCGCCCCCGAAAGACGAGACTTACCCGGGGTGAATGAATCATTAGAGTGGCATGACGCTTCAAAACCGGGGTGACTACAAGTGTATAAGAACGCTTACACGGCGCGGTCACGCGTAGGTATAGGGGTTAATACGGCGCGGTGACCATGTGTATTGAAACGGCGCGCAAGGGCTTGGGGGCGCGCCGGTTTAGGGCGCGCCGGAAAGGCGCAAAGGAAAAAAAGTTGGAAATGAGTGTGGGGTTAATCCGGTGCGGGGGGGTACCGCGCCGGTTTAGGGCGCACCGGTTAAGACCGCGCCGTATTAAACCTGTTTTGTTGAATTATGAACCTTTTTAAGTTTGTTAGACTTCATGGGACCCTTTCTTGAGTTGTTGGGCCAGATGATTGTTTGATTGGAGTCCATGGCCTTCTGGAAATGAGGGGGAGGTCAGTGCGAGGTTCATACTCGAGTACTGAGTTGATTCGATTCGGAGCGATCATTTTATTGACATAATTATCTGGAGTCTGTCAAAAATTTGACAGCATCTCCCCTGAACAAACAGAGTTGCAGGGGAGAATCGGGGTCATACTCACTAATGGAGCAAGCCCCTAAATCACCGGTCTGCCCAAAGGCGGCCAGCATACCCCACTGGATAGGATACCCCGAGGACAAGCCTGCTAGGGGCACCAAAGCTCCATGGGGGAAGAGATAAAAGGGGGAAGTCACTGATGATGAGGACGACACCCCGAGGGCTAGCCTACGAGGGGTGAAGGACTCGTAGTCAGTGATTCGTCCCATGGAGGGACTGACCATTGGGAGAGTGGGACTCCGAGGACTAGCCTACAAGGAGCACACACACCCTGGTCTCGATCGGGCCCTGGTCTGTCGGGTTGAGTTCGTTGACCCAGACTCCCCGTCATTATCAGCCATGGCTTCGAGAAAGCGCCTACCACGGAGAGGTAGAGCCCTCAGTCGCCCAGCAATTGCAGGAAGTAACAGGGAATGTCCCCCTCCCCGGGTGATCAAAACGACGAGGAAACCTCGGAACGATGCAGATGACCGTGAAGAACGAGTAATAAGGGCATAAGTTAGACAGGCACGCAGTAGGGGCATATGCTCGAACAGCTAGAAAGCAATGTTCAGGGAGGTAAACCCTGTGTGGAGCGGCCAGAGACACGCGCAGAGGCACGGCTCCCTCTGAGAAGAAAAGGGGTGCAAAGACCCCTGCATCAAGCATAACAACACAAAAAAAATGAATCAAAGAAAAGCCCCCGGGGAGGGGTGTTTCTATAGCCCACGACGAGTCGGGGCACAATGCAACCTTCGGAGGAACCAAGGTTAGAGTGATGCAGAGAAGAACTCAGACAGACGTGTTAGCATAGATAGAGAAAGAGAGGGGAGGATCATTCATCCGATTCATTGATTTAAGCATTCACACGCACGCACATACGTTGCCATTCCAAAAAAATGGGAAGGGTTTAACATTTACATAGCGAGAGTACAGCCCCGGCACCATCACTTGATCGCCGTTCGCCGACAACAGAGACAGAAGACATTCACGGTGCGATAACAGAGGAAGAAAATTAGAAGGGATCGCGTAGAGGGGGGAGGAGAATCGACTCATTTCATTGTCGCTCCTCCCCCCCTCGCTTACATTCGACGGATAGGAATTTCGAGGAAGAAAACTACGGAAAGCAGGAGAAGATCAACGCCCGCGCCCACCTGTTTCTGAAACAGAGTATCGCAGCCGAAGAAGATGGCCGGCGGTCACTGCTCCTGAGAAACCTTCACTCTCTGTACCTCAAGCGAAAAAGGAAGCCCTCTCCTCCCTCTCGAAAAACGATCAGAGGGCTGACAGCCGATCCCCCAAAAACTCTCCGCTCTCCTTTATTTCGAATAGCCATCTGTATATATACATGATCGAGCCCCAAGCCTTGTACGGCGTGAAGAACTGCGCGCCGGGAAAGGCTTCATGGGCCTTTGCGCGCCGGAATAGCCAAGCCATGGATGGGTTTCAGCTCGCCGGGATAGAGGGCATCAAGCTTGGGGCGCGCCGGTTTAGGGCGCGCCGGGCTAATGCTCCTCGTGGGCTTCGAGCCAGTTGATGAGCCCGGGGATGATTTCGGGGGTCATCGTGAACATTTATCTTGCCAATGCTCCTCGAAACTTCGACGAGATGTCTTATAGAAGCTCCCCGATTGACGTACGGCCATTCTCGAGGTTCCGAATAGCTTTATCTTGATCGTACGGGCTTTCTACCGGCACGGCCTTCGGCTCTACGCTCCATGCTATTGGTCCGGCCTGGCTCGTACTCAGAGCTTTCTAGGAGGTTAGATAGCCGGGAGATAGTTCCGCCTGAGCCGGGCGATCATTCGGCCACTAATGGGCCCATCTTGACGGGAAGCCGTGCCCATGCCGGGCGATCGGGATCTTCCGCCGTCAGATCTTTCGGTTCTCCGTTTCGGGAAGCCGGGGGGACTCCTTTATCCTCGGGAGAGCCTTTCATGAGGTGGGTAGCCACCGGGTAGACCGTCGACCTTGGTCGGGCAACGGGTGTAGTGGATGCAGCACGACAAAGTCGATGCCAGTTCATTGGGCAGGCTTGGTCGCACTGCCGGTTGGTTGACGAGTTTGTCTTGGCTCTCCTGAGGTGAAGTCCTCGTGTCCACACGGAGTGACTCAAGGCTCTGTCAGCTTGAGAAGTCTTTAATATGTTGATCTTTATCGCCTTCCGTACTTCGGTGGGCCGGGTCATTCGTCCTCATAGCTTGGTCACCGATAATTATATTTTGAGTGCCAACAGGCCCCTACTCGACAGAGTCGAGCTCTTTGCAGCCAGGGGGAATTGGTGGGGACATCACCCATGATTCTCTCTGGCTCGGGACTTCACTTCCTCCAGGAGGGGGATAGGATCAAGCTCCATGACGAGCAGGGCCCCCACGACACTTAGACTATCTATCTGGATCATTTTGATGTATTTCCATCTTTTGTTTGAGTCATTTTGATGTAATTTTCCCCTTTATTTGAGTCATTTTCCTAAGTCCTAAGTCATTTCTCTATGTTTGTGTCTTCATCTACCCCTTGGTTGGCTTTTTGGTCAGCTTGGTCATTATATGTAAAGCCAAGGGTAGTCTTGTCATGTAAAGGTTTGGGTCCCTATAAATAGGACCCCAACCCCTCCTTGGAGAACTAATGAAGAATTTGGATTAAGCATTCCACAAAGTCATTGTGAGAATCCCCCTCTCTCTCTACCTCTCTAGCTCTCTCTCTAGCTCTCTCTCTCTCTCTCTCTCTCTAAGGGGTGGATTCCCCTCTCTCTCTCTCTAAAGGGGGCGAACCCCATTCTCTCTCCTCCCCACCCCCAATTTCGAAATTCCCTCTCTCTCCTCCCCATTCACCTCTCATTAAGACCCCTCCCCCTTCCACATACACTCATTCAATCCCTCTCCAACCCCAAGGTGGAATCCCCTTCTCCTAGGCACCTCTCCATTCTCCCAAGCAACCCTTCCTCTTCCCCAAGCACCCTTCCCTCTTCCCCACACACCCCTTCACATTCCCAAGGCACCCCTTCTTATCCCCAACACAACCTTTCCCCTCCCCTAGGCCTGCATTAACTCCTCTCCATTAAGGAGATTTCAAACCACTCCCTTCTCCCACCTCCCCCTAGCCCAACCTGCACCCTCCCCCTCTCTCCCCCATCCACCTGCTAGCTGCGACCCCAGCACTCCCCACCCCCTTCCATCACCCTTAGGTCCCCCCATTCCCCTTCCCACAACTTCCATTAGCCACCCCTTGCAAGTTTCCTCCCCTTTCCCCACCCCTACATACATTCTATCCCTTCACTCAATTTTCAGGTTGCTAGGAGCTGCCAACCTGCTGGTTTCAGAGTCTGCATTCTCACCACCTTCGAGTTCCAAGAGGCTCACCATACATTTCTGGAAAGCTCTTCAAGTCAGCTTCGTAGGCGAGGTGATCCCGCTCCATTCCGAGTTCGGGGCTGACCGGGAGAACCTTTCTCCCCCAACCGCGCAGACCTGCTCCAGCCAGCGACCAGAAGCAACTTTCAAAAGCTCCTACGGCCACACCTTGGCACCCCTTGGTGTGCCGGTTGACCGGGACGATCCTCCACCAGTCCTCCACCCAACCCAGCCAGCGAGGAATCATTTGGAGTTTGGAGCTGCTTGTACCAATTTTTCTACCACAGGGACGTCTTTCAGGTCAGTCAGGGTCTGTCCCGATACTTCTCCACCTCTCGGGCTGCAACTCTCGACCCCGACCTCCTCCAGAGTTGTTCTTTCTTTAGGATCGAAGAGGACTCGACTACACTCGTAACTGTCCTGGTCCCACCACAATTGGGTCCCGGGAGCGATTGTGGTGCCATCACCAATCTACTGCTACAACCAGAACTCAGTCCGAAGTAGAGCAGAGCAGCGCCGGTCCAGTAACTTTCCCGGCCAGCGACGATGACATCTGTTGCCAGAAAAATTCAGGCTTCATCCTGGGTCAGTCCTTAACATTTTGGCACTGTTCCCGTCCACTTTCAAGTCCGGGAGCAGCCACAGCGGAGCCGACAGCGAGTACTTATCGGCAAGCAGAACTGGCGGACAGAACTCTGGAAGGGCGATCCGACTCCGTTCTTAGTATCCTTTCCCTCCCCGCCTGGCCGGCTTACCGCCCCTCCCTGTGTGGAGGTAGTGTTTGATTGTATTCCAATTCTTCCCACCCCAAGCTCCCCCCTCCTGCGTGAGGCGTGATACATGTATTTATTAAACAGGCCGAAGCTTCAGTCGACGCAGTGTGCGGGGAACCCACACTTCCCCGCTCGCCCATCGTCTCCGAACGGGGTTGGTTTCTTCAAACCAACCGGGTAAGCTTCTTCCCTTGCTCTCCCCAGTGTTTGTTCATTTACTATTCGTGACACTAATCCGCTGGTCGGTGAGAGAGTGCTCGACTCCGGGGCTCCCAGCTCATGTGTGGTCACCGTGGGCTATAGAGAGAGAGTGACCCAGTGCCCCCAAGGCACCTGGCCTGCCCCCTTGAACGTGGGCACCGTACCCTTGGGAGAGAAAACAATAGCCTTGCTGGCCCTCTACCAGCAAGGATCTTGCTCCACCACCTCGACTCGGCATCACCGCGTCACCACGGGAAGCGGGTGTGCACGGTGGATAGGCGATTTCCGACAACCTCAAATCTTACGATTGTGTTTGCAAATTAGGCCCAAGGGACCATATTTACTTGCTGCATTCCTCCCTAGTTGTGTCGCATCAGATGATAGCAATGAAATATCACCCAGTCCACGCAGGGAGGTAAAGGGCTACACAACTGGGCCCGGGAAGACCGAATTCGGGTTGACGGGCGGCTTCTCGCGTTGATTCGGCAACACCCGAACTAGTGACGGTGGGGCCCACGTGCTGTCCAGAGGGGCCGTGTGGGACCCGGTGGCACCGCTGTGGTGGTGGATGCCTGGATGAGCGCTCCCTGGAGTGGAGGCACGCTGGTTCGCCGGCCGGAGGCCGGGCGGCTCCGATCGGCACCGGTCGGAATAACCGGCCACGGATCTGCAACTTCTGATTTTCAGCGCGCGTCCCGGAGAGAACGGGCGCTGCGATCAGCCCCGATGTCGGATCGACACGAGACTGGCGCCGTTGGAACGCTAACTTCAAATCGTTCAATCTAGGTCTAAATATCTAGCCTGGAGCTGCACGGATCTGGGCTTTAATGAATTGTTGAGTTGCTGTTGTACAGTGGCTTAACTCTCAAATCTGTAGGGCTGTCCTCTGATAACTATCGTTGACCGCTGGGTGGATGTTCGATTCAGCTCTTGAGGCCTTCATCAAAAGTGTAGGAAATTAAGCTAGGAAGACAGAAAAATGGGTTTGGAAAAGTTTGGATGTGGCTACGAATTGATATGATTTTTGAACTGGAAGTGGGTCGGATCTGGAAATGGGCTGAAAGTATTGTAGCTGAGATAGAACACGAATTTTGAAAAATGGATAGAGGGCGAATCAAAAAGCAAGAAAAATGGTGGATGTAGGGGATGATGGACAGAACTCCCAATAAAATTGGGAGGGTTTGAAAAAATCAAAAAAGAGAGTCGGAGGTGAGAAACACAGGGCTGCTGTCACTGTAGACAGAGATAAAATTGATCTGGGAATGAAAGATGCACGAAAATGGAAAAATACTAAACGAGGGATTTTGGACCTGAATTTTTTTTGTGGAAATGGGAATACAAGATAGGAACAACCTCTGAAAATTTAGATCAAGAGGATGTCGGAGTTGATAGAAGGAATTCCGAGAAGAAGCTTCTATCTAGGATGGACAGAACACCGAAGTCGACTTCGCGGCGGCTCGAAGGCGGCACGAACGGCGGCGGCGGCGGCGGCGGAGATGAACTCAGAGATTGAGGGGGAGGAGATAGAAGGGTTCCACTCTAGAATTGGGGGTTGGGGATGAAGAAAACCAGGGGGGAGAGAGGGGAGGTCGAAATTCCCACAAGGGGGGCTCTTGCACGATGCTTTTTTTCACTTTCATTAATTCAATCAATTGGAAAATACAAGCTATATATAATAAATGTAAAAAGACACTAAATGCCCATAGATCTAAGGTTTGGAAGGGCATATTAGGGAGTTCCTAAATATTTCTCCCATGTGGTCAAAACTTTAACCATTAATCTAATCAAACTTGGACCATTTCCATTCAAACTTACCTAATTTTCACCAACCAAGCCTAATAAGGCCAAAGAATGGGGCGCCCCCCTTCATGGGCTTCTCATGGGCCTAGGCTTGTCCAAGGCCAACCACTCAAGTCCAATAACCCATGTCTAGACTTGGGCCTTCCAAGTCTTGGTGGTCCATGAGAGGAGAAAGCCCACTTGGGCCTTAAGTGGCTATTAAGGTCCAATATGAACTAGGCTTCTAATGGACTCTACTAATGGCAACCTAGCCATGGACTTTACATTACAAGTGTCCCATTGGCTTGTTATAATCCTTACAAGGAGCCCAAATGAAAGAAATGAAACAAATACACAAGTACAATCCCATACAAGTCATAACACACAAATACGTTCCACCCGTATAGCTTTTGATGCCCCCATCACTTAGCAGCCTTGGACTGGGGTTTTGATGTGCTAGCTGGCTGACCCCTAGCCTTGTACTTACCCTTGGAAGAAGAGCATGCAGCTCTAGGCTCTACAACTTTCTGCTTTCCCTTGTCCTTAGCACTGGACACTTTTGATTTTACATTATTGAAAGTAGATTTTTCATTGACCATTTTTATGAGCGGTCCTGTATTCTTTTCTCCCACAAATGAAATGGTTTTCAGTTCAAAACTCTTTTTAGCTGAGGGATTAAAACCGAGACCCTCTTTTCTGAAATTGACTTTTGACCCTAGCAAGGCATTAAGATTTTCTATTCCTTGGGTCATGCTTTCAATGATTTTCTGTTTGTCAGAATTTTCATTTTCTAAATTTTCAACAGTTTTCTTCAGTTCATCATTCACTGACAAAACAGCTTCATATTTTTTAGTTGAAATCTTTACTTGATTTTCAAATTTCTGAATTGACAATTTCAGCTCATCAATGACATTTTCAGCAACTCATTTTCTTTCCTACAATCAATCACAACATGCTTTAATTCATCAAACTCAGAACATGCACTTTTCAATTTTTAATTCTCTGATTGTAAACATGCAACTTTATCAGTAAGTGTTTTATCATTAACTATAGAATTCATTTTCTTCGTCAAGTGTCTGTTTTCCTTCTTAATATCATTCGCTTTATCTAACAAATCTCCATAAGCATCTTCCCAATCAGAAATAGTATAATGTTTGAAAGGGGATGATACCTGATCAGACTCTTCTTCTTCTTCTCTTCCATTCCTGGCCATCAAGCAGATGTCCTTTTCTGATTTCTCACTATCTGAGGAAGTGCTCAGCGTGCCTTCTTCCTCATCACTCCATGTACTGACCATGGCCTTTCCCTTTGGCACTTTCTTCCATGGTCTTCCTTTGATTTTCTGTAACTCTGGACAATCAGCCTTCATGTGGCCAGTCTTCCTGTAATGATAACAAGTATTATCGTCAGATTTTTTAGCAGGGTTAAATTTTTACCTGTTTTACTTTCTACTGTGGTATTTTCTATAGATATTTTTCCCTTCTGTTCTAAGAAATCTTCTGAACTCTTTTGTAATCATAGCTAGTTCATCCTTTTTAAAATCTGATCCCGATTGGCTCTGATCACTGGATGATCAATTGCATCTGGACTATTTTGAACAGCTATGCTTGGCCTTCAAAGCAATAGGCTTCTTGTATTCGAGCTCTTCAGCTTGTAGAAGATTCATCTCGTACGCCATCAAAGAGCCTATCAGCTCATTAGGTTTCATCTTTTGTAGATCTTTTGACTCCTCAATCACAGTTGCTTTGATATGCCACATCGGAGTCAGCGATCGAAGAATCTTCCTCACAATATCATGATCGGTATAGCCTTTTCCCAGATTTCTTAGACCATTTGTTATATTGGTCAGACGAGCATACATTTCGGTCACTATCTCACCGGGCTTCATCCTAAATGCTTCATACTTTGTCACTAGCATATTAGCCCGTGTCTCTCTCACTTGAGACGTTCCCTCATAAATGACCTCAAGAGTATCCCACATCTCATTCGCCGTCTTGCAGGATGACACTCTTTCAAATTCAGTGGGATGGAGTGCACACTGAATGGCGTTGATGGCGCTCCAATTCAGAGTAGATTTCCTGATTTCTTCTCTGGTCCACAATTCCTCATTTTCATGTAGCTCATAGGGACCTTTACTTATGATCTTCCAGATCTCGTAGTCTTTGGCTCTGAGGAAGACCTGCATCCGGTTCTTCCAATATGGGAAGTTGGATCCATCGAAGAATGGTGGCTTCGTAGTAGACTGTCCCTCTGCTGTTAACCCTCTAGCATCCATGGCCGTTCCTCTTTAGGATGTTAGTCCTGCACAAAGAGTTAGGCTCTGATACCAATTGTTGGGACGCTAAAGGGTGATCTAGAGGGGGGTGAATAGATCAAACACCCGATAAAAAACTACTGCAGCAGAATCAAATGCGGAATGAGAAATTCTGCTAAATAGATAGAATGCACTAATCAACGACCAACCAGAATTGCTGAAGAACCCACGTAAACAAACATCTACTACGCAAAGTATAGAAGTAAAGGACCGATGCAAACCATAAGATAATCACACAGTAGACAAGAGTTTTTAGGTGGTTCGGTCCTCCAGACCTACATCCACCCCACAATCAACCTGAGTGTGAATTACTGCTGACTCACAGCTTGAACCGCTGGGCCTCACAGCTTGCCTACAATCCGCTGAGCCTCACAGCTTGCTGTCCAGTGGAATCCTCCACTGTAACCGCTGCGGATTATAGCTTGACCCATCCAGAGGAAGCACCTCTGCAAACGCTGACTAACAGCTTGAAGAAATGAGTTCAAAAAATAAAACAGAAAACAAACGAAAAGGAAATGTATCCCTACAAGGAATATAGCTCAAACAGGTGAGCAAACCTCAGATCTGGTTTTGAACCAAAGATCTGAGGAATAAAACTCTCAACACTTCTCTCTCTCAACTCTCTTTCTTTTCTCTCTTTCTTTTTCTCTTCTGTTGGATCGAAGGGCTCTCTGCTCTCTGCTTTTCCTTCAAGGCTTCTGCATTAGATCAGTCTTCTTCTGTGGAAGAAGTGATGCGGGACGGATGACCGACTCGGGCTAAGACGTACGACCGACTCGATGTGCGGCCAGCACTAGCACACTAAGGCAAGACGGGCGGCTGACCACCGTGGTATTCTCCGGGTGGAGACGTCTCTCAACAGCGACTCTCTTGAGCCTGACGATCGTCCCTTGCGAGGGAAACGTGGGGATCGCGGCGATTAAGAAACCACCGTCGCCTAGGGTGCTAATTCGCGCTCGGTGCTCGATTGGAGCCACGGAACGGTCGCTCACAACTCACAATCGCGGTGAATTTGAACTGGCTAACGACCCTAATCTCACAAACGCAGCAATATAGAAAGTATACTAAACAGCAAATGTGAGGTTCGGAACGAGCACGTACCTCCACGCCTAGGCGTGGGGAAGATTCCCGACCGATTTCTGAACAACCCCGATATACAAATGCAATAAGATTACACTTTCAGAAATATTTGCTCACTCCACGCAGGGAGGTATAGGGCTACAAATGCCAATGTTGGGGTTGCTGGAACCCAGGTTGACGGGCCACACTCGCAGGAGGCGAGGAACGCGTGCCAGGGCCACTCGGGTACGCTGACGGAAAACCGACCCGGTTCTGCCCGCGCTGGTCACCCTACGCAGCGCGTTTGCGGAGGCTGGTACGGTTAGATCCGAAGCCCGATCGGAACGCCGTTTGTTGGAGAATGTCGGCGACTGGATGTAGTATCTTCACTCCGAAGGGCGCGACCAGATGCTTTCAGGTCTGGGCGCAATTTTGAATCTTCTCAGGTTCTGATTTTGTGCTCATAGAACTGCACAGCGACACGGTAAAAAAATGAAATAATAGTTACCGATGTTGGATCGGGGTGTTCTTTGTGGGAGAACATCGGCGACGCCCTGAGGAAGAAATACTCAGAAGACCTCTCACATGGATCTTGGCTGGATGAAGGTGGGGCAGGCTCTGAAAGTCGACTCAGATTTCAGCCGGACCTGCTCAGATCAGCCTACGTGATCCCACGAGATCTGTCGGCACGATCAGCACCGGTCACGGATCGAGGCAAAACCAGCGGCAACGCGAAGAGGACTTGAAACACTAAGACTTCTCTTTAGAAAGAAACTGCATATGGCATCGGGGTTGGGCTCCAAGAATTAATACACAGACATCTTCAGATCTGGACTGCACTCTAGGACAGATCTGCGCGCCGCCATGAGGAAAATCGCCACCGGCACTCCCGAACTCGGATCGACACGAAACCAGCGCTGAATCCTTGCTAACTCGTAGTAGTATCAGGGATAAATTAGGTGGAACCAGAAGATAAGAGGAAGAGGGGGGTAGAGGGTCGAGTCTCACTACCTGAATGCTGTCCAGTCACAGGATAGGGTTGGGAGTCACACCCAAAGAAGGAGAAGTGAATCACTCACTTAAGGTAATTTCTCACAAAATATTTTCATCAATCCTTAAACACACATTGTACAAGCCTTTAAATAGGCAATGGAGGGGAGGGGGCTGCGTGGGATACACAATGAGAGAGGGGGAAGGGTGCCATTACAATGTGATAGTGAAAGGGGGGACAAGGGGCAATGGTGGCTCACCTAACTTTGAATTTTCTTGT
Source organism: Amorphophallus konjac (assembly GCA_022559845.1). Taxonomy (NCBI): domain Eukaryota; kingdom Viridiplantae; phylum Streptophyta; class Magnoliopsida; order Alismatales; family Araceae; genus Amorphophallus; species Amorphophallus konjac. The sequence goes on from CM040120.1 coordinate 389,007,699, forward strand.
AAAATGTTAGGTGGCAGCCATTGGAAAATTGACCAGCAGCCTTCTAATACTCCCATGTGGTAAATGGAGAGAAGAATTAAGAATTTTCTAGCCTAATAAGCCAAGGAAGGGGGCGCCCCCTTCAATGGGCCTTGAATGGGCCACTTTGGCTCATGGCCAGCCCATTCTCCTCCTCTTGCTTAAGGCCCCTTCCAACCTTGTAAACCCATGAGTGAAGCCCATGCTTGTATAAGGCCTCTCCCATTTAGAGAGCCCATAGAGAAAGGGAGCCCAATTGGGCCTTGCTAGGCTAATGGGTGCTTCATATTGGTCCAAGGCCTTTCCTTTCTTAAGGAAAGCCTAAGGGCCTTTAACCACTTGGCCTTTTAAGGGTCTAGCAACCAGCCCAATATGAAAACCCATGTATAATCTTCAATACAAGCCCAAATTTAATGCCAAAAGTGTCCAAATGGAAGCCAAATTATCCCCAATTCGATGGGAAGCCGATGTAGTCCACTTGGCGCTCCGCGTATGACACGTCGGTTCGCCGACGTGTCACGTGATCGCCCTGGTGTCCGCACCAATTCTCCCCGGGTGAGAGGAACTCGACCCCGTCGAGTAAGGGTCTCGAAGCTTGCATTCTCCGCATGCGATCAAGGTGTTGGTCATCGTGGGGCATCCTCGCCAACGCACTAGGACGTGTGGATATGCGCCGTTCCTTGTGGTGATCACCTGCTCATCTAGTATACAATCTATATGCATGCGTTGAGGCTGGAAGAGGTGGACTCTCGGGTGGTGTATCACTCACAATAGAAGGAGAAAGCCCCAAGCTCACTAGGGATCACCGCGGGTTCCAATATGCTACCAGATCTGAAACATGGAATGTCGAACTGACACCACAGTCACCCGGTAGTTCAATATCGTACGCATTCGGACCCACTTGTTTCTTGACCCGGAAAAGGTGGGGATCGTGGACTTAGAGTGGCTTTCGGTCTCCGGGAGGAAACCAATCAGGTATGACCCTGACCTAGACATACTCTCCCTTTGAATCCACGGATATGTAGCATGCATCGGCTACCTCCTTATATGTGCTTGACTGGCCGTTTATTGACACGACTTAATGCAAACCATATGAAAGAAAACAAACCATAGAAACAAACACACACACTTGAACTTAGACAAACCTATGGTTATGCAGACTATGCATATGCAATGGTAGACCAGGACACCCGAACATGTGCCCCGTATACACTAGTGGCAACCGGTGGTTGGCGGAAAGTGGGACTCCTAGACATCTTACTTTGTCCCTAGCATGCGGCTGCCCATTGGATTTGGGAGACTTGGGAGGGCTAGGAGGGCCGGATGTAGGTGTATCGGGCTTGGTGGGCGTAGGTTGCCCGGCCCATGGGAAAGGGATGTGAAAGTGGACTTCCTCAAAGGGGTGGAGTGGAGGTTGTGGGCCAAAGGGCCCATGAAGAAAGGAATCGAAGGGATCAAAGAATGTGTGGCCCCTCGATATGGATTCCCTCATCTCAAGGTCCCATGTGTGGAATTCTAGAAGGTGTTGATGGTCACCTTCATCCATCGACGTAGATGGGACTGTGTATAGCAGATAGGGCTCCTCCCTCGGGATAAAAGGAGTGAAGTCAGGCTCGGCCGGTAAGGGGAGGAGTAAAAGAACCTCCATGGTGATATGGCACACAGTGTACACGGAGGTGATAGACCCTAAGGATGGATGTGTGAAGCTACGACCTATAGGTTGGTCAAAGCCTGGAGCCAACAAGTGCATAAAAGTTAGTTGCCGGTCTAACCCTCTAAGAAGGTCATCCAATGTATCCACATGGTGACTAGACCGGAAAGTGGTGTGAAATGAATGGATTGGCACCAGAGGTAGGATAGGGTCCATAGATGGGAGGGGAGATGGGACCAAACCTATCTTAACCGAGCTAAAGAGTGGCTCGGCTATAAGTAGCTTTCCCGTTAGAAAGACGGGTAGCTCTGGCTGAGAAGGCTCCAAATAAAGATCGGAGAGTGAGGCTTCTCCAACCCTTTTGTCCCCTAGAGCTCGAGATGTCCGAGTGGGACACTGTCCTGCAAAGTGGCCGAATCCCCGGCAGCGATAACACTGCTGTCGTGAACCACTACGCTCCTTGATAAGTGCGTCCTTACCCTTATCCTCCTGACGGACAGGGGATATAGGCAAAGGGGCTCTCGTGGGTGGGGAACGAGGATCCACTATGATGGGGAGGGGACCGTGGGATGGAACCATAGATGGCACCGGATTGGGACTACCGGCTGTTACCTCCTTAGGTTCGTGTTTGGTTCTTCCCTGGCTAAGAGGTAGGCAAGGGGGAAGCAGGGACTCGATATAAGCACACTTCCTATCCACTTTATCCAAAATGAGTTGGAAGAGTTCGGCAATGGTGGGGTTTGGAGTAGGAGTAATGTGGTGGACTCTCTCATATGAACTCGGCTTAGTCGTGGACCTCGGCTCTTCTACATGCGCGGCGCGTTGCCTCCGATTATGGCCCACTTGGGTGGATGTGATTGGGTGGGGTCGGTTGGAGGTGACCGGGCCGGGTAGGTAGACCTTCCTAAGTTCGTCCTTCATCTCATGCCACGACTCGATGGGCCTTTGCCTCCTAACCTCTCTCATGCGTTCAATGCTCTCCCATTTCCAGGCAACTTTGTGGACAAGCCTCTCTCGGGTAAAACTAACTTGCATGGCATCGGACATGGTGTAACATTCAAAATATTTGTCCATCGCGGCCTCCCAATTGAGGTAGTCACCTGGATCATTAGAGCCATAAAAATCAGAGGCTTCGGGCCTACGGAAGGGGAGAGGATGGTTGCCAAGCCCATGGGTGGACCAACGGCCATTTTGCCCGGGTGATTGGGATTCCATGTGAATTCGGCGGAACTACATGCTAGACATGACTATGTGGGAATGCACTAACTAGGAACATAGACTTAACCCACTATTCGGTACACGGCGGAGCTAAGCGATCCGAAGATCACTCGCGCAAGTGTGCGGCCTTCCCGATAGGCGTAGCCTAACATTCGTGTCGCACCTTTTGATATACCGAGTAGAGGAATGCAAATGCAACCTTGGACTTAAATGACTCTAGAATTGAACGTTGCTCTGATACCAATTTGATGCGGGACGGATGACCGACTCGGGCTAAGACGTACGACCGACTCGATGTGCGGCAAGCACTAGCACACTAAGGCAAGCCGGGCGGCTGACCACCGTGGTATTCTCCGGGTGGAGACATCTCTCAACAGCGACTCTCTTGAGTCCGACGATCGTCCCTTGCGAGAGAAACGTGGGGATCGCAGCGATTAAGAAACCACCGTCGCCTAGGGTGCTAATTCGCGCTCGGTGCTCGATTGGAGCCACGGAACGGGCGCTCACAACTCACAATCGCGGTGAATTTGAACTGGCTAACGGCCCTAATCTCACAAACGCAGCAATGTAGAAAGTATACTAAACAGCAAATGTGAGGTTCGGAACGAGCACGTACCTCCACGCCTAGGCGTGGGGAAGATTCCCGGCCGATTTTCGAACAACCCCGATATACAAATGTAATAAGATTACACTTTCAGAAATATTTGCCCACTCCACGCAGGGAGGTATAGGGCTACAAATGCCAATGTTGGGGTTTCTGGAACCCGGGTTGACGGGCCACACTCGCAGGAGGCAAGGAACGCGTGCCGTGGCCACTCGGGTACGCTGACGGAAAACCGACCCGGTTCTACCCGCGCTGGTCACCCTGCGCAGCGAGTTTGCGGAGGCTGGTACGGTTAGATCCGAAGCCCGATCAGAGCGCCGTTTGTTGGAGAATGTCGGCGACTAGATGTAGTATCTTCACTCAGAAGGGCGCGATCAGATGCTTTCAGGTCTGGGCGCAGTTTTGAATCTTCTCAGGTTCTGGTTTTGTGCTCACAGAACTGCACAGCGACACGGTAAAAATATGAAATAATGGTTGCTGATGTCGGATCTGGGTGTTCTTTGTGGGAGAATGTCGGCGACGCCCTGAGGAAGAAATACTCTGAAGACATCTCACACGGATCTTGGCCGGATGAAGGTGGGGCAGGCTCTGAATGTCGACTCAGATTTCAGCCGGACCTGCTTAGATCAGCCCGCGTGATCCCACGAGATCTGTCGGCACGATCAGCACCGGTCACGGATCGAGGCAAAACAAGCGGCAACGCGAAGAGGAGTTGAAACACTAAGACGTATCTTTAGAAATAAACTGCATATGGCGTCGGGGTTGGGCTCCAAGAATTAATACACAGACATCTTCAGATCTGGATTGCACTCTGGGACAGATCTGCGCGCCGCCATGAGGAAAATCGCCACCGGCACTCCCGAACTCGGATCGACACGAAACCGGTGCTGAATCCTTGCTAACTCGTATTAGTATCAGGGATAAATCAGGTGGAACCATAAGATAAGACGAAGAGGGGGGTAGAGGGTCGAGTCTCATGACCTGAATGCTGTCCAGTCACAGGACAGGGTTGGGAGTCACACCCAAAGAAGGAGAAGTGAATCACTCACTTAAGGTAATTTCTCACAAAATATTTTCATCAATCCTTAAACACACATTGTACAAGCCTTTAAATAGGCAATGGAGGGGAGGGGGCTGCGTGGGATACACAATGAGAGAGGGGGAAGGGTGCCATTACAATGTGATAGTGAAAGGGGGGGACAAGGGGCAATGGTGGCTCACCTAACTTTGAATTTTCTTGTAAAATGTTAGGTGGCAGCCATTGGAAAATTGACCAGCAGCCTTCTAATACTCCCATGTGGTAAATGGAGAGAAGAATTAAGAATTTTCTAGCCTAATAAGCCAAGGAAGGGGGCGCCCCCTTCAATGGGCCTTGAATGGGCCACTTTGGCTCATGGCCAGCCCATTCTCCTCCTCTTGCTTAAGGCCGCTTCCAACCTTGTAAACTCATGAGTGAAGCCCATGCTTGTATAAGGCCTCTCCCATTTAGAGAGCCCATATAGAAAGGGAGCCCAATTGGGCCTTGCTAGGCTAATGGGTGCTTCATATTGGTCCAAGGCCTTTCCTTTCTTAAAGAAAGCCTAAGGGACTTTAACCACTTGGCCTTTTAAGGGTCTAGCAACCAGCCCAATATGAAAACCCATGTATAATCTTCAATACAAGCCCAAATTTAATGCTAAAAGTGTCCAAATGGAAGCCAAATTATCCCTAATTCGATGGGAAGCCGATGTAGTCCACTTGGCGCTCCGCGTATGACACGTCGGTTCGCCGACGTGTCACGTGATCGCCCTGGTGTCCGCACCAAGAAGGCTTCCTTATATAAGCAGTCACAGCAGGAGCAGCCCTGGGCGCATGTCTTCCACATTTCCCGCCCAGAAGTTTTGGCCATGTGTCATCTTCCTGTCAGCCCTTCCAGCCTCGGATCACGTGCCCTTCATTAAGCTCTGCACGAACAGAACCTGTCAGACAGAGAGAATTATCAGTTTAATGTCGACACCTTGTACATACTTTATGAAGGCAATGCAGTGTATAGACTTTACAATGCGAAGACAAAGCATGTACAGACTTCACGTTGTGAATGCAAAGCAAAGTATGTACATCAAGAATGAATGCACAATGGCTGTATGGACTTGCGTTCTGAACAATGTACATACTTACCACTTGAAGCGTGTACAAACTTCATGTTCACTATGCAGACTTTGTAATGTATGAAGCAATGTACAGACTCTGTGAATGAAGCACACAGGCTGTACAGAATTGTGCTAATGCTGCAAGTGGACAGTGTATAGACTTCAGCTCGTGCAAGCAAAGCCAATGTATAGACTTGGCGTTTGTGCAAGCAGAACGATGTACAGACCTTGTGTTGTGAACACATGCTGTACAGACTTGAATGATGCATGCACAAGACACTGATGTATAGACTTAGTCTATGCAGCACTGTATAGACTTCGTGTGTGTGCTACAGAACAATGTCTAGACTTTGAAAGCTTGAACACGAACAGGCTGATGTATAGACTTTAAGTGATAGCCCAATGTACAGACTTGCATGAGACGCCCGATGTATAGACTTGACGAATGAGACGCAACATGAGACGCTCAATGTACAGACTTTACGAATGAGGTGCCCTATGTACAGACTTCAACTCTCAACTGAGACGGTGGATTAGACGCTAGACGTTATACATACTTGAAGACAATGCATGAGACGATGCATAAGACGATGGACTCTGTACAGACCTGAAGAATGCATGAACAGGACTCTGTACAGACTTGCCAATGAATAGACTTTGAGACTTAATGCATGGTGGCGAATGTACAGAGTTGAGTGCTCTGACTATGCTCATGCAATGTATAGACTTGATCGCGTGCCTGTGCCAAGAAGGTTGTACAGACCTTGCTAATTGATGCATGAACCGATGTGATGTACAGACTTGCCTTAAGCAAGGGCTGTATAGACTTGCTGCCTAGTCGATGTATAGACTTCCTATATGTTCGAGTCCAATGTATAGACTTGCTGAGATATGCACCTGAAGAATGTACAGACTTTATGCAGACTGACTTCGATGGATGTATAGACTTAACCGATGCAGACTAGTCTAATGTACAGACTTGCTCGTCTGTTATACTGAATGCATGCTGGTCTGTTATACTGAATGCACTTAAACAAGGTATGCACATAGCAGATATTGAACTGAAGCAATGGATGTATAGACTTGATATCTGACAGAATGCAATGCATCGACCAAGTGTTTGCATATGCAGTAACTAGCAGTAATGCATGTATACTAAACACAATGAATGGCTCACTGTGAAACTTTCACTGTGTTGCTATCATCAAAACAAAATATCATAAGCTTGTGCCTAAGGGGCACAACAAAAGCGGAACCCACCCTTCCACGATAGAAGGAAGGAGTAGAAATGGCCCGTACGCGAATCCAAGCTCATCTCGTTTGGGGTAGCCGCGGTGAAGTAGTACTGCCAGGGTAGGCAAAACTGGTGCTCCAGCCGCTTCACCTCCTCCTCCCCTAGCTCGCTGTAGTTCGGAGCAGGCGGTATCACCACCACCCTCGCCTCAGGCTCACCCTCCAACTCCTCGACCTCTGGACGCTGGTCCGCCATGAAATTTGAAGAGGAACTTGAAGAGGAAGGCTCCCAAGGCTCCGAAGACTATGGAGGAAAGGGAAGCTGTCGGACCACCTCCGCGGTTATCTCCGCCAACTCTGCGAACACCGCTGCGAGTCTCTGCTCTTCCGCCATATCCCCACGGCACATCAGAGAGCCCCAAAAGCAAGTACGAAGAAGAGCAAAACCCTAAAGCGGAGGGAGTATGGAACGATAGTAAGCGCACAACGCTTATATCCTCTCACGGAAGGCGGCGCGTCGTTCCGACCTCCCAGAAAGGGGGGCCCCTTCATTTCAAATCTGTCAGGATTATCATTATTACGAGCCTAGGTGATCACGACACGTGGCTTCTTAACACCGCCAGATCTCCACCCACCCGAGCCATGCTGGTCCAAAACCTCAACGGCTACTCTTTTGAGCCTGCCAAGGCTCGGGAGTAGGAGGGGGACAAGTGGAGATGGGGATTTCTGTAGCCCATCTAAGAGCGGCCGAACTAGGTCCAGTGAGACCAAACGAGGCCCAGCTCATCTAAGTGACCACCCCGTAGGGCCCACTTAGCATAAAAGCCCAATAAGTTCACTCAAGATCAAGCACTTCCTAGGCAGCCATTAGGCTCGGAAGGTCGAGCGTCGGTCCGGTCGGAGGAAGACCCATGCCTGACGTATCACCCTTGCCGGGATAAGGGCTGGCACCTAGCGCCCACTCCAACTGAACCTCACCCGAGCTATGCCTATCACCGGGACAGGGCTGGCACTCTTCACGCTTGGGTCGACCGACGGTTGCTTATCCACGTTGCCGTTGAGAACCCTTTCTGAGTAGGAGTTTACGAGGATAAGGGGGCCCACGAATCCTTAAGGCTATAAAGAGCCCATGATGAGGACATAAAGAGCCCACGTCAAAGATGTAACCCCCGCCTGAAACTCTTCAGCTTATGGGACTCATAAGGTTGGCACACTATTTAAACCTGGGACTCCCTCCAGCGAAAGGTAAGGCCAACACACGGCTAAAACTCCATGAGCAGGAACCACTTCACCACCTTGGTGGAGAGGGATCTGTTGCATCCCTACGGTTTTGATGATGTCTCACACTATAAATCAATCTATTTTTATCTCTAGATCAATTCATGCTTGATCATTTAGGACAGTGATTTTCATGCATATGTGCAAGTCTACACATTGCCTGTAGACTGCACAAAGTCTGCACTTGGTTAATTTGATGCATCGTCTGCATATTTCACACTAAGTCCATACATCACTGCACAAGTCTTTACATTGAAGTCTGTACATCCGACAGTCTCATTCAGCGTCTCACGCTTTGAAGTCTATACATTGTTTGCTTAACTCCAGCCTTTGCATTAAAGTCTATACATCATCTTTCAAAGTCTTTACATTGAAGTCTGCACATCCGACCGTCTCATTCAGCATCTCGCGCATTGCAAGTCTATACACTGTCTACATTGCACGAGCTGAAGTCTAGACATTGCATGCTACAAAGTCTGCACATCCCGTTTGCACTAAGTCTGTACATCATCTGTGCATTCACTTGTCTGGTTGCATGAGACACTAAGTCTGTACATCGGCCTGGCGCTCGCAGAGTCTGTACATTGACTTGGCGCTGGCAAAGTCTATACATTCATAAGCCATGGCTGTACATCGTCTGCTGCATGCCACTTCAAGTCTGTACATGGTCTTCGCATATGCATTCATAAAGTCTATACATCCATCAGTTGATAGTTGGCCAAGTCCATACATTGTAAGACCTAGTCTGTACAGCGTTAGCCTACAGTGCATCGTCTCATGCATCATCTCTCTCAAAGTCTGTACAGCGTTAGCCTACAGTGCATCATATCTCAAAGTGTGTACAGCCAGCTCTGTCTCACTTAGCGTCTCATCAAGTATGTACATAGTTTGGCTGCATAACATAAGTCTATACATCCGCATGCTAGCAAGGCATTCATCAAGTCTATACACTCTTTAACTCAGTTCGCAGCTGAGTCTGAGGTCTGTACAGCCTTTGCATTACGCATACTCTGAAGTCTATACATTGGATATGGTTGTGCATCTCAAAGTCTATACATTGCTGTTGCATTCACGCTAAGTCCATACACTACATTTGGGCATTGTTCTTCATAGCAAGTCTGTACACTGCTTTCTCATGCACGGAATCAATGTGTGTACAGCCTGTGTTTGCATCGGTTAAGTCTATACAGTTGCTATGGCTTGTTCAAGCTTCATGTCTATACACGCTTTGTTAAAAGCCTGAACTAACTCGATACATTTCTTTCTGTTATGTTCATGCTTCCCTCAAGTCTGTACATTGAGGTCGCATGAAGGCATTCAAGTCTACACATTCTTACATTGTACATGCATGCCTATATACTGCATCTAAAGTTTGTACACGCCTAGTTCAAAACCTGAACTAACTAGTTGCATTCTTTTCTTCTGTTCCTGCAGATTGATGCAAGCTGATGATTGGGCACGTGACTCGAGGTTGATGCCTGGCACGTGATCCAAATTTTCTCTGGAAATGGAGGGCACGAGCCCTACTCACGCCACACGAGTGAAGTCATGGAATTCAGGTCGGATGCCATATAAAAGGATGTCTTCTGCGAACAATAGAACCTGAACTGGAGGAAAAGTTGAGAGAAATCAGTGCCTGAGCAGAAGAAGAATAGAGAGAGCCTCCACGTTCCAGATAGAAGACAGAGAGAAGAATTTGAGAGAATTTCTTAGAGAAAAGAGTATTTGAGAGAGAGAGAAGAGTCTGTGACTGTGAAGATCTGCTTCTTCGGAAGCTACATTGTCTTCGGTTTTCAGAAACGATTGTCTTCATCGATTGCCTTGTTTTCTATTTTTCACTTCATCTTTCTTATTCCATCTTGTTACCCTCCAGTGTTTGGAGGAAGGGAGAGATTCTCCGGTTTCCCTATGGGCTTCAGAGGAAGAGAGATCTGTGATCTCTGGTTTGCCAGTGACGGGCTGTCACTAGCAGGTTCCCTCCGATTTGGAGGAAGGGAGATTCGTCTCTGGTTCTGATCTTGTGGGTAGCAAGATCAGGTGTCAAGCTTCTGTGGGTTGCAGAGCTTGGGTTGAGGGATTTGTTTCCCTTGGTTTGGCAAGCTGTTCGGTAGCATATGTTCGCAGACTGAGTCTGCTGTTTCTAGTCTTTGCTAGTGGAAGCCTCACTCTGGTTTGGAGTGAGGGGTGGATGTAGATTGTGGACTACAATCGAACCACCTTAAAAACTCTCTGTCTCTTCTGTGGTTTGCTTGTTACTGCTGTGTTGCACTTCCTCTGCTCGTCATTTTGCTTCACTGTGAACAGCCCTCTCAATCGCACTTACTTATTTTGTCTTGGTTATTGACTGCTTTAGCAATACGTTTTGCTGTATCTTAAGGGTTTAAAAATGAAGTTGTGGTTCATCGCTGAGAATTTAATTTTAGGGAATGATCTATTCTTCCCCCCCCCTTCTATATCACTCTACGCTGTGCATATTAGGATCTCATGCATCTCCTTCTTCCTCCCTTCATAGCTTCCACCACTGCTCTACTGACTTAGGCATCAGAGGGTTTTCCCTAGGGAACCATCTCTGGGCCCCCTGATCTGTTTCCCTTCCTTATAGTTCACTATTTGGTGATCATCTCCTCCAGCTCAGGACCAGCGCGAGATCGCCCCTCTTCACCCGTTTGATTCGATGTATTCTATTACTGCAATAATTTGATCTGGAAATCAAAGATAAGAAGGGGTTAGAGAATGTTGTGGCTGATCATTTATCAAGAATAGTGATACCCGAGAGTGCTCCCATGTTTGATTCTTTTCCAGATGAACAACTATTATCTATCTCTCACACTTCAACCCCCTGGTACGCTCACATAGTCAACTACTTGACAGTAGGACAGATCCTGGGAGGGTGGACTAAGTAGGAAAAGGATCACTTCTTTGCTAAGATCAAGCACTATTTTTGGGAGGACCCGGAACTGTTTCATATCGGTCTTGATCAGATCATAAGAAGATGTGTCCCCGAAGAGGAACAACAATTCGTCTTGAATTTTTGTCATAATCTAGCTTGTGGGGGACACTTCTCAGGAAATAAGATTGCAGCTAAAGTGTTGCAAAGTGGATTTATTGGCCCACTTTATTTAAGGATGCTTATGAATTTTTAAAAACATGTTTGATGTGTCAAGCTGTGGGTAATAATTCGAAGAGAGATATGATGCCGCTTAATCCCATTCTGGTTGTTGAAATCTTTGATGTTTGGGGTATAGACTTCATGGGACCGTTTCCACCGTCTTTTGGGAATGAATACATCTTTGTGACGGTCGATTATGTTTCAAAATGTATTGAAGTTGTAGCCACAAGGACTAATGATCACAAGTGTAACGCCCGGTAATTTTGAAATAGGAATAAATATATTTACGGTTTGAAAACAAAAATAACCTATACATGATGATATCTACATGTCTCTATAAATAATTAATAAGGTTCCTGGAATTTATAAAAGACTAGTTAATATTACCTTTTGGAATGGAAGTAAAAATTTATCTAGTATCGAACCTGCCTCTGATACCCAGGACAAGGACTAATAAAAGTAAAAGAAATTATGAGGAATAAAATCCCTATATACATACAAATTATTAATAGGTATATGAGGGTTAGTAAATAACCCATAGGTATATATATATATATATATATATATATATATATATATATATCAAGAGATATGAAACCCGCACACATTGTAAGGGCCTTTAGAATACGTATATGACAAATAACAAGCATTGGGAAAAATGGGTAGTAACATATTGACACAAATAAGGGCCCTTAAGTCTCAACCCACTCATCCAAATATCTGTGCATATATATATAATACAATTAAATATAATACAACGTAAATAATCAAGGCCATCCTAAAAAGTTTGAAAAAAGAATTCATGGACACTACTATAACATGTTATTTTTAAGTAGCCATTTAATGCACAACATAATTTTAATTGAATTGAGAATCATTAAATCTTGAAGAAAAGGTCAATTTATATTTCATTACTAATTTAGCAAATTTAATATTCCACATTTATTACATTATAAAGGGAGGATATATAAATATAAGATTTAATTACATTAAAGATATATAAAAGATAAAAGAATGGGCATATATGCAATTTTGGTTCTTTCAAGGGCATTGAAAAAAGGCCAAAAACTCAATTGACGCCTCTTGGTACAGGCGTATCTAACGTGAAACACGACTTAAATCAAGTCGTTATTTACAAATTAACAAAAATCAAATAAAGTATATAGTTAAAGAGTTATAGAAATAACAGGGATATATATATAATATTAATCTTTTGAAAGTTAAGTGAAAATGCCAAAAATGAAATGACGCCAACGTATGCATGCGTCAATTACATAGGAAACGACTTAAGCTAAGTCATTATTTTATTCTAAAATGAATAGTGCCAATTTTTGAATTAAAGAATTTTGGAAAACTAATTATATAGAAAAATAGAGAAAAATGGAAAACTCGTACCCCTAAAATTTTTCATCTAGATCACATCAAGGAAAAAAAGATAAAAATCTAGAAAGATGGTTATACAAAATAGGGAAAGGTGAATGACGCCCATGTGCAAGTCATCAATTAAGGTATTGACGACTGTGTATACTGTAGATCTCTAATTTAGAATAATCCACTTAAGAAAAATATCAAAGAAAAGACATGCAATAAGCATCAATATGGAGGAAAATATATGCACGAGGTGCACAAGGGGATGTGATCGCCAGAGACGCGAGGCCTCAAAAATATAACAATGAAAGCATGGGAGAGATCGCGAAAAATACCTTGGAGTGCGGGGATGTGAGTGCTTCCTTTCTCTTCAAATCGGCCGGCCGATGAAGAGAGTTCTTGCTTTTATTACCCTTGCAAAACAAACAAATACCACCAAAAGAATTGAATTAGAAACAAGGTGGGTGTAGCATCAAATTCAATAAAAATATATGAGCATGAAAGCATGTAAAAGAACACACCTTAAGGGGATTGCCCTTAAACCCCTATGCAAAAGGGATGGGAGATGTATGATGAATGCAAAATAGAATAGGGGAAAGAGTGCAAGAGTTGCACTAAAGGGGAGCCTCAACGTGGTTGGGAATAATAAATCAATAGAACAATAGAATATGATGCATGCATGAATTAAATAAAAATACAAGATAGTGAAAAGGAGATGAGATAAAAAATCTTGTTTGTGATCGGTGCTCCTTGGCTTGAATGCTCAATGGGGAGAAAGCTTCAAAAGGGATGAAGACTTGATGTTGAAACTCCTCCTCCTTAGCCAAAAAAAAGCCCCTTCGGTTCCTGTAAAAAGAAGAACAAACAGAAGAAAAAGAAGAGAACAGAAGAGAAAATAAAAAAAAACAGAAGAAGAAGGGGAAAGAAGAATAGCATGGGAAGAAGAAGAAGACGGGAGAAGAAGAAGACGGCAGAAGAAGAAGAATAGAAGAAGAAAAAAAACAGAAGAGAAGAAGAAAGAACAAAAGAAAAACCAAGGGTCAGAAGCCTTCGGAATCCAACCCGTTAACAGAGCTCGGAAGCTCTATTAATAAGGTAACAAAGGGATAAGAGGGAAAGAGTCCAAAAGGGGGAGGACTAGGCTGGGCAAGAGCCCAAACGAAGTAGGAGTCTTTCTGGGAAAGACTGCATCCGTTCGGAACACAAAATTGAAACACGACTTGGACCAGGGCGTCAATTGAAGAATTGACGACCTACCAAAGGGCGTCTTTTAAAAACACGCCTTATATAAGGGCGTTAATTCAAAAATCAAATTTTAGAATTTATTTGGAAAATTGTGAAACACGTCTGCTTCAAAGGCGTTAATTAAAACACGCCCTAGCAAAGGACGTTAATTCAAAATATTCAAAATAGGGCCATTTTTTATTTCTCAATATTATTTTCTCATTTTTTAGGTGGAGGTGCATCTCGTCGCCCTGATTCCAACGACTATTTTTGCGAATTTTTCTGACACCTGGAAGGCCACCAAATCACCTCTGGAAGGGGTTGAAAAATAATATTAAAATATTCAATTTGAAAGTCACGCCCTTGTTTAAGGCGTGAATTCATTTTGTTTAATTTTTTATTATTTTTAGATTCAAAATAACGCCCCCTTTTAAGTCGTTAATTCCTGAAAAATTCCGAAAAATTCCCAGAAAAATCTAGAAAAATAGGAATTTGAAAGAATGGACGCCCTCCAATATAGTCGTTAATTTTTTAAGAAACGCCCATGTATAAGTCGTTATTTAAAAGACGCCCCACGTCAAGTCGTTAATTCGGAAAAATAGAGAAAAATACCCAGAAAATCTAAAAAAATCCAGAAAAATCCAAAAAAAAGGGAAAAATAAGAAAAAATAATAAAAGGGTGAAAAAGGGGAGAAATCCAAGAAAAGTGAGAAAAACCACTCAAATAGAACTAATTTGAGGGTCAAATTGGGGCATTACAAGGCGATATGAGATATACTCACAGTAACGTCAATTTTGGCGTGTCTACAGCTGCCCCACCTTGGCGTCTGCTTTGCAAGGGAGCAGAGCAAACTGAAAAGTAGATGCCAAGGTGTGATGAGACACGCAATCAACATTACTTGATGAGAATGAAATCAAAAGCTCGAGATGAGGCAAATCTCGGGAGATCCAACGAAATCAACGATGTTTGGATAAAACGGGGAGTGTGCACGCGGTACACGAAGGAGATAAAAAGAATGATCAACTTCCAGCGCGGTGGAAGTACCCCAGGTCACAAACCTGTAGGTTTCACCATTGGGGAGCGGTTACCAGCCAGTGGACGTGCTGCAGCCAAGGTGGATCAAGGGAAAGGAGATAAAATAAGATGATAAAAATCCAAACAAGGAGCATTCGAGAAGATGACCCAAAACAGCGACAAAACGAACTGAAGACACAATTCAGCAATGAATATCTCATATCGAGAAAAATTCAGATCAATTCAACTCTCAAAGCCAGCTTATCAGAACGATTTTTTTTCAACAGTTGATTCAAATTCCTACATGAATGCATGCTGGGTTTAAAGGGAAAATGAAAACAAATGAAAATATCATATAATCAAGGATAATATTGTTAAACTGCCCAGACTGGGTCAAGAAACCGATTCTGCGAGCTGATACTAAGCCGAAGCCCGTTTATCCGCGCACCAACTCGCAAAAAGGGAACCATCGTCCCCGGTCTTGGACGGCTCGACGGCCTATCCGTATGACTAAGACTCCTCTGGAATCATCATTGTTTTTGATGAAGGGGAACTCAAATCCCAGATTTACCAAAGCCACAAGGTCCTTGATATAATCTAATAGCGTATTAACATATAGTAAAATGCATACAGGGAGATTGTGATAGCAATGGGCACATGGGGGAACTGAGAAATGAGGTGTCAGCACCGTGAGATTTGGATAATGATGATGCCCAGTCGGCGGGACCATGAGCTTCTTATCCTGCGCTCAAAATTTCATTAGCCAAGATATAAAAGATATAACAAGCAATGAATAAGGCCTTTAAGCATAGCATAGCAAACATAGCCATGAATAACACATAGTAGGGCAAAGCATGGATAACATGAATAGCAAGGCATTGCAAAGCATCATTATTTGTTATGTTGTCATGAGGAGACAATCTGGCGAATCAAAATTGGAGCTGAATGATTGAAAATCAAGAAAATGCCTAGTGGCAAATGATCAGGAAAATTAGCAGGAGTTGATTGAATGATAATGAGATGAATAATCAAGATGATAACCGGGAGATGTAACAATCAAAATGCCCAGGGAGATATGAGGAATTGATAATCAAATGCCCAGCGGCAAGTCATGAAAAATGTCGGGAAGAATCAATGGATTGATAACAATGAGTGAAAGGGGACTCATCCCGTGCTCCTGGTCCTTGCAAAGTTTGTTGTTCCTGCAAAAGGCACCATCAGAAAATACAATGCAAAATTTTTGGAGTTTTGAAATATGCAAATTTTTATGAGTTTTGAAAAAGATATTCAAATTTTTATGAGTTTTGATCAATATGCAAATTTTTGTGGGTTTTGGAAAATATTCAAATTTTTATGAAGTTTTGAGAAAGGTATTCAAATTTTTATGGATTTTGGACAAGAAATATTCAATTTTTTTGTTTGATTTTGGTTAGACATTGCTAAAGCAGCATCAAAGAGTGTTTTAAACCACTGGCTAGGGGTCCTTGTTCCTTCCCTTTTTGCTTAAAACTGCCCAAAGCTGGGCGTGCATTGCAAGGTGGCGCCCTATAACCGACCGTCTTTGATCAACGGTGCCCCTACCAAGGCCATACCCGAGAAACATTCAGTCTTGGAGGGAGAAGAGAAGAATAATTGGAGATAAGCTTTATGCAGGATGAGAGATATCAAGACTTGAATTCCTTCCAAGGTGTTAACCCTCAAAGAGGTAGTCTGTTGCGCCGGGGCTTTGTGCCTTTGATTTTTAGACCCTTGACATGCATACGACCAGGGTTTTTCCTGCGGGGACTTTGCCACTCTTGACATGCCATAATTCACAATTTTGAATTTATCGAAATTTTGACTTGATTTTCATAATAGCCCTTTTGGCGAGATGTATATCATGAAACTCATATGAAAACTCATATTAATTTTGGGTCAAGACTGCCCCTATTTGAGACTCCTCTCGTATTGGGATTACCAAGGTTGGTCATCTTATCCGTCAACCTCTTGCCCCTGCATGCGGCCGAGTGAAGAAGAGAAAAAGACTTTCAGATACACTCATGGCATGGCCAAAGTAGCAACGGTGTTTTAACCAAAGGAGCCGACTAAGGACGCCGTGAAGTGTGTGGAATGCCCAGCTAAGGGGTACTCTTAACAAGCGGGGAGAGAATGTAGAATTCCCAGCGCGGGTTCTTATTAACCAAAGGTGCTGCGAAAGAAAGTCTAAAGACTCTTTCTTTTTTCTTTTTTTTTTTAATGAGAATTCAAAAGTTTAAGATAAAGGTTTAAAACACCACTTTTGAATCTTGTTAAGAAGCACTTCATTTTGAATATCATGCGTGAAGTAATGAGGAAATGATATCATAAAAATGCTTACTTACGCCAATATGTTACCTTGCAACCTTTGTAGAAGCAGCTGCTGCGAGAGGTTGATCATCATTGGATTTGTCCTCTTTGGCAGTCAAAAGGATTGGAAGCAAAGGATTTTGGGAGTGGCTTAACAAGAATGAGTGGTGCTCAAACCAGACTCAGACGAATAAGGAAAAAAGGAAAAGAGGCGAGGGCTAGAACTCCCTCACTAAGGTGCGGAGACCCTGATCACATGGAACAGTCTACAGAAGAAGCGGAGAATTAGAAGGTGGAGTGAGGACTAAAGCCTCGGAAGCAGTGGGAGAAAGGGCAGATGCCCAAGGCAGTGGATGTGGAAGAAGTTGGGTCGGACCCATGATCAGGAGGAATCAGATGAAGAAATTGATAGATGGAAAGAGGCGGATCCGGAGGGTCCGGAGGCAGAGGAGGATCGTGAGAGGAGAAATCATCCGGAGGCTCCGGAGGGATAACGAAAGAAGGGACGCGATGCCCTCGGAAGAAATATGGAAAAAGATGATGAAAAAGGAAGAAGAAAATGAAGGAGACGATATCCCGGAGGAGCAGAAAGATGAATCGGAAGAAAGATGGATGGTCCGGAGGTTCTGGAGGAATGAGATGGAAAGGGGCGTGATGCCCGAGGGGAGAGTCCGGAGGTTCCGGAGGAAGAATATAGAAAGGGGCGCGATGCCCGAGGGGAAAGTCCGGAGGTTCCGGAGGAAGAATATAGAAAGGGGCGCGATGCCCGAGGGGAATGTCCGGAGGTTCCGGAGGAATAACCGGGAAAGGGGCGCGATGCCCTGAAAGGACAAGGGAAGAATCCGGAGGCTCCGGAGGAATGAGATGGAAAGGGGCGTCATGCCCTAGGAAAAGACGGAGACAATTAGGTGGAGAATCCGGAGGTTCCGGAGGGAGAATATAGAAAGGGGCGCGATGCCCGAGGGGAAAGTCCGGAGGTTCCGGAGGAATAGAATCAGAAAAGGCATGAGAATCCGGAGGTTCCGGAGGAATAAGAGAATGTAAAGGGGCGTCGTGCCCGAGGAAAAGGTCCGGAGGAATAGAAAGAATAAAGTGGAAAGGGGCGTTGTGCCCCGGGAAAAAGTGGAGAAAATTAAGTGGAGAATCCGGAGGTTCCGGAGGAATGAGATGGAAAAGGGCGTCATGCCCGATTAAAGCGGATGAAGATGAACAAGATGAGAATTGCGGAATGTCCGGCGGTGCCGGAAGACGGGGGAGATACGGGTTTGGAAACCCGGGGATTAGGAGGTGCAAATGCCTGCAAAATGATGGATGTGATGAATGCAATGAATGCGTGAATGCAAGGAGATGCAAAGAAGATGAATGATGTGAAGGGTGAGAGGATGAGATCCTCCTCCTAACCCTGGGAATGGCCCATGAAGGAAAAGTGATAGACATGGATGAATAGAAAGTGGAACAAATAAGGGATGGCTCCTTAGCATTAAGATAACTGCCCCTCCACGGCAGTGAAAGAATACAGCCAATTGGCTCAATAAAAGAAGCTTCAATAAGTGGCAACCCCCTTTGAAGGCAAAGATCAACAATGTGAGGGAGTTGGAGAGTTGGAACGGGGAGCGTCGTGTTGCCCATTGAATGTGGTATATATGGAAAGTTGAGCAAAATGGGCACTCGCCCCTTGTAAGGAGTAATGAATTCGGAATTCGGAAATTGGAACAAGGGGTGCCCTGCCCGACCCTTAAACGGCATCAATGCCCGGCATGGCGGCGACTTGACTTCTTCGGCCGTGATTGGCACAATAACCCGGATTGGCATCCGGCAAATGAATTCTTGCATCTCGAATGGCACGGCCGTGGCCAAAGTTTTCTTGCCCGGCTCTTGCTTATCCTTGGCGCAAGTAGCTGCAGAAGCACGCCCCTTCCGAGTAACAAAGGGAGGTGAGGCGGAGGCGGAAGGCTCCGTGGATGGTGGAGTTATAATGGAAAGTGTTGGCAAATGGGTGAATGGGGGCGGAGGTTCAAACACGTCGAGCTTCTCCCCTTGCTCGGAAGCAGTCGGGATGGGCTCGGGTGCAAAAAGGGGTGGATCCTGCTCAGGATTAGCCATGGGTAAGGGTAAAGGGTTCAATGGTGAAATAGGCAAAGTGGGTTTTAAAGGGATAATGGAAGGTCGAGGTGGAGGTAATGGGAGGTTAATTGGGGAAGGTTCAACGGTGGGCTCAATGGAGGCCGATGGTATGGAGGTTAAGGGTTTAATGGGCGGAGGTTTGATGGAAGACTCAGGGGAGGTTGATGGTGTGAAGTTTGATGGTATAACTGGTGGAGGTGTAATGTAAGCAGCGTCAGGGATAGGAGGAGACTCACAATGTGCCGGTGTGGGCGATTGGAATATCGACCCATCGTCGTAACACCAACTGGTCTCATAAACAGGGGTTGAATTAGGAGTGGTTTCCTCCTGAGCAGGGGGTTCATCGAATGAAAATGGGGAAAGCGGAAAGTTAAGGAAACTCGGAAGGGGTGCCTGCGGAGCTTCATCATCATCGTATACTGCCTCGGATACTTCGAGTGTCGGCTCTTGCTCACTTGAACCGCCGACGCCGTAATCATCCCTCCTGTCTTTCCATTCTCTCTCCATCTTTGTAATCTCGTCTAAAGCGGCATGGAGAGGATTGACTGGAGTAGGAGGAGCCGTGACCCTCTTTATTTGTTCCTCCATCAAAGTAATCTTATCACGCAGAGATTGTTGGAGGGGTGTGACTTGAACAACCGAGGGCTGGCAGGGCCTTGAAGGAGGAAGGGACGCATAAAAAGGCCGTGGAGGGGAATTAATGGGCCGGCCCATGGAAGAATCCGGATGGGCCGGATTGGAATAAATGGGCCTCGGGGCCGCGGTGGAGGAGGAATAGAAGGAGGCGGGTGATGGGCCACCCGAGAGGAAGCATGAATAGAAGGAGATGGGTAATGGGCTACCCGATTAGAAATATGAGTGGAAGAAGGAAGTGGGTGATGGGCCACCCGAGTGTGAATAGAAGAGGGAAGTAGGTGATGGGCCACCCGAATAGGATTAGAAGATGGAGGTGAATGAGATGCACCCTCAACGGCCGCCTTAAGGGCTTGGATCTGTTGAGGGGTGAGATGATCCAATGCATGGATGATTCGGGAGACCTTCTCGTCATTGGGAGGAGACGATCCCGAGGGAATAGGGGCTCGCAATTGAGGAGGGGGACCATGAGAATGGACATTGCCCATGGGTCGGGCATGACCATAATAGTGAGAATGTGGTCCCTTGGAGAGATGGCGAGAATTATGTTGAACATGTTGAAGGTGAGGATTATAAGATGTGCTAGGTTGTATATCCTCATGAATTGAATTGAACATGTTGTTTTGTTTATCAAAGTAAGGCATTACGCAATCCAAATAATGTGCAAACAATTTGCAAAGAAACACACAAGTTGGAATGGTTACCTTGATTTTTATTTGTTTGAACCTTGGTGAATTAAAGATTTTAGCAAAGTTTGGAATGATTCACACAAGGGGGGAACCTAGTTTCAATATGATTTGAACTTCAATGCCAACTAGGAACACTTTCTCACCGTATAGGCCACTAACTCGGGACTTCAAAAGGGTACAACCTGCCCGGCGTCCGTGAGGGAATCCACGGGTGCGGGGACTTACGGAGGCTTGGAAAAGGGATCTCCGGTCCAAAGAGACGGAATGCTCAATGGAGGGTCGTCCCGATTCCAAGAGGGTGTGTGGATCCTAATGAAGAGGAGGGGGGCTCCCAAACCAATGCAAAGAATGAATGCAACAGGGGAAACAGGCCAACCACAATAATATGATCAATCAACAAAGATAAGCATGAAATATCATGAAAACTCACCCGGAAACCCACAGTAAAAACACGCCCTGGCAGGGGGCGCTACTAACAAGAGAAACGACAGCGGCACTGTCGTGAACCAACGTGGGGGCCCAGGGGCAGAGTAAAACACGCCTTATGGTGAGGCGCTACCAATAAAAGGACGCCCTATTCAACGGGCGTCAAATCAAAAGACACGCCCTAATGTGGGGCGCTAATAAAGTAAAAGACGCCCTGTAGCAGGGCGTGAATTCACATGCATCAATATAAAGCAAGAACACCCAGAAATGTGCTGGAAAACGCCCTATCAGAGGGCGTGAAATAGGAAGCAGACGCCCTTGCTTAGGGCGTTAAATCAAGAAAAACGCCTCTTCCAGAGGCGTGAATTCACTTTCCCCAGAAAAACTTCGCGGCCGGCAGTATCAACACCCAATCACACAATCATGGCAATCAATAGAATAAGCATGCTCATCAATTTTATTTAAAAAAAAGGACTTTCTAAACAAAAACCTATCAAACTAACAAATCACAAGTGGAAGAGTACAATGCAAGTGGAGGGTGCCCGAGGGGCACAAAAGGAGACGCACCGAGGGTGCAATAGGGGAGACGGCACGCGCGGGTGCCTAAGGGGAAAGGGTAATGAAAGAAGAACACAAAGGGTCCCACCGTGATCGCCAATTTGTAGATCTCTAATTTAGAATAATCCACTTAAGAAAAATATCAAAGAAAAGACATGCAATAAGCATCAATATGGAGGAAAATATATGCACGAGGTGCACAAGGGGATGTGATCGCCAGAGACGCGAGGCCTCAAAAATATAACAATGAAAGCATGGGAGAGATCGCGAAAAATACCTTGGAGTGCGGGGATGTGAGTGCTTCCTTTCTCTTCAAATCGGCCGGCCGATGAAGAGAGTTCTTGCTTTTATTACCCTTGCAAAACAAACAAATACCACCAAAAGAATTGAATTAGAAACAAGGTGGGTGTAGCATCAAATTCAATAAAAATATATGAGCATGAAAGCATGTAAAAGAACACACCTTAAGGGGATTGCCCTTAAACCCCTATGCAAAAGGGATGGGAGATGTATGATGAATGCAAAATAGAATAGGGGAAAGAGTGCAAGAGTTGCACTAAAGGGGAGCCTCAACGTGGTTGGGAATAATAAATCAATAGAACAATAGAATATGATGCATGCATGAATTAAATAAAAATACAAGATAGTGAAAAGGAGATGAGATAAAAAATCTTGTTTGTGATCGGTGCTCCTTGGCTTGAATGCTCAATGGGGAGAAAGCTTCAAAAGGGATGAAGACTTGATGTTGAAACTCCTCCTCCTTAGCCAAAAAAAAGCCCCTTCGGTTCCTGTAAAAAGAAGAACAAACAGAAGAAAAAGAAGAGAACAGAAGAGAAAATAAAAAAAAAACAGAAGAAGAAGGGGAAAGAAGAATAGCATGGGAAGAAGAAGAAGACGGGAGAAGAAGAAGACGGCAGAAGAAGAAGAATAGAAGAAGAAAAAAAACAGAAGAGAAGAAGAAAGAACAAAAGAAAAACCAAGGGTCAGAAGCCTTCGGAATCCAACCCGTTAACAGAGCTCGGAAGCTCTATTAATAAGGCAACAAAGGGATAAGAGGGAAAGAGTCCAAAAGGGGGAGGACTAGGCTGGGCAAGAGCCCAAACGAAGTAGGAGTCTTTCTGGGAAAGACTGCATCCGTTCGGAACACAAAATTGAAACACGACTTGGACCAGGGCGTCAATTGAAGAATTGACGACCTACCAAAGGGCGTCTTTTAAAAACACGCCTTATATAAGGGCGTTAATTCAAAAATCAAATTTTAGAATTTATTTGGAAAATTGTGAAACACGTCTGCTTCAAAGGCGTTAATTAAAACACGCCCTAGCAAAGGACGTTAATTCAAAATATTCAAAATAGGGCCATTTTTTTATTTCTCAATATTATTTTCTCATTTTTTAGGTGGAGGTGCATCTTGTCGCCCTGATTCCAACGACTATTTTTGCGAATTTTTCTGACACCTGGAAGGCCACCAAATCACCTCTGGAAGGGGTTGAAAAATAATATTAAAATATTCAATTTGAAAGTCACGCCCTTGTTTAAGGCGTGAATTCATTTTGTTTAATTTTTTATTATTTTTAGATTCAAAATAACGCCCCCTTTTAAGTCGTTAATTCCTGAAAAATTCCGAAAAATTTCCAGAAAAATCTAGAAAAATAGGAATTTGAAAGAATGGACGCCCTCCAATATAGTCGTTAATTTTTTAAGAAACGCCCATGTATAAGTCGTTATTTAAAAGACGCCCCACGTCAAGTCGTTAATTCGGAAAAATAGAGAAAAATACCCAGAAAATCTAAAAAAATCCAGAAAAATCCAAAAAAATAGGGAAAAATAAGAAAAAATAATAAAAGGGTGAAAAAGGGGAGAAATCCAAGAAAAGTGAAAAAAACCACTCAAATAGAACTAATTTGAGGGTCAAATTGGGGCATTACAAGGCGATATGAGATATACTCACAGTAACGTCAATTTTGGCGTGTCTACATATACAAGTGTCGTTTATGAAAATAACGCCCCAACCTGAGGCGTCATTTCCAAAAGAGACAGTCGGTGTTATATGGGTAAGTATGTTTAGGGAAAGGATCAATATTTAGTAAGAATTCTACCTAGGTAGTACTATTCCTAATCGAACTTTAAAAAACCCCATTAGGAATTCTTCTCCTATAAATACCGACCCCTCCGTCGAGCCAACTTGCTGGCTCTTCTTCTTCAAACAAACACCTTGCGGTTGCTCAGTACGTGAAGAACATAAGTTCTTTAACTTCTTCCTCTTGCTGCTGTTCCTGTATGATGCTCGTTCGAGGTCTCCCTCCTGCTGCCACTACGTCAACGTGAATGTGCTGATCTTCTTCCTCCTCTCTTTCCTGCTGCTGCAGTGTTGGACGTGTAAAGGCGTGGCCTTCTTCCTCTTCTTCTAGCTTCTTCCTCCTGCGTGCTACCTGCAACGAGAAGAGCAAGGGCGTGCTACTTCTTCCCCATCCTCTTCCTCCTGTTGCACAAGAAGGCAACCCTCCATACTCTGTTCAAGACAGAGTACCGTAACAACATACGAAGTCTTCTTCACTGTTTATCACATAGAGATTGATCCAAAGGTAGGTTTTCTCAATAATTGAAGCCCAAAGATAGTAGTAATTAATTTTGCATGTTTAAAACTCATGTTTTGTTACCATCGCTTGCTTAAGTGTAGTTTACCGTTTAATTATCTTAATAAATTAAATAATTACATCATTTTAAAATTTTATACCCAAGTAATCACACACCAAAATTTTGGATAAATATACTTCTAAAATCTTCATGGTTATTCCTAAATTTCCATGCCTTATATGGAGTATTTACTATAAGTTTAAACAAGTTAAATCATTTAATATATATAATCAGTTACTCGGCGAATTCCAAAAGTTACTGTAGCATGCTAGTTATAGGTTTTTCTTTTGACGACTTGATTCTCATCACCGGAGCGTCCTTTGGCTATGAAATTTTATGAGTGTATTGTTGGAGAGGTGACCGAGATAGTGAGAGTGGTTGCACCGTTTTTCATGCCCCCTATCTTAAGATCCCCAATCTCTCAACGAAAAATTATTTTGAACATTCGGTTAGGTAGAGTTTTTCGAGCCCGTCATTTCGATATATACAACGTGTGATTCCGACATGTGTACGTCGAGAACCGGAGGGTTGAAGTTTGACACCTTATTGAAATGACGGCATGTTAAAAGTCGTCAACTTCTTTTGACGCCGTCGTACAAAGGCGTCAAAATTATTTATTTTATATATATAAATAGATATATATATATATATATATATACATATAACTTGTAATTATATCTTTAAAAATCCATATCTACTAGACTATGCAACAGAAAATTATAAAATTATATTTTTGGAATCTTTGAATTTTTCTCCTAATTATCATATATTCTATTTTTATAAATTATTTTATATAAATTAATGTCTCTTTGAATGTACTTTTTTTAAAATTATTTAATTAAATATATATAAATGTGAATTCTTGTTAAATAAATTAAGTTAAAAATCATAAAATTAACGTCCCTCTAAGAGGACGCTAATTAATAAATGACGCCACCCACGGGCGTCAAATAAAATAAGTTTATTTAATTATAGTTAATTATAGAATTGGATGGACATGAATTCTATAATTAACACATTCATGTTCTCACAGTTTTCTCCCGATTTTGACCCATACCGCGGGTCTTCTGGCACTCTCATCTCACGTTCGTAGATGGAGTCCATGTTTCATGATTGGTTCACGTTATACACTTCAACTCTCGGTGACATACGAGCTCTCCGTTGGACATTCCGTTCCTTTGGACTAGCAAGTTAGTCATTGGGACCTCCGTAAGTCTCCTCGTAGCCTTGGATTCCCTCAAGGCCGACTGAGCTGATTGTACCTTAAACACCTTGTACCCATTTTAATGCCACGTCACTCTGGAGGAACGTGGTAACCCGGCCCTTTCATGGTGCTATTCTTGGCCCATGAGAGAATTCTCTTAGCTAGTGGAATGAGTGATCATTCCACTAGGCGATATATTGAATTGGGTATCCTATAGTTAGGTGCCAATTCTTCAGCTTGCTTCGTGTCCATTGAATTGGTGACTATCTTGTTAGTCATCTATTCAAGTTATTCATGGCAACCTATCTAGGTGCCAATTCCACCCAGATTTTCGACATGACCTGGTTTCTATGCTTTCACGTGAATTTTATTACAAGTCTGTCCTTACTCAAGGGCCTTGTCCTTGAATTCTATAAAATCTTATCTTATCATCCTATTTAAGCTTGTTCTTGAAACTCCTTGTTGGCTATGAACTATCGTGGATGTCTAGATCTATCTTTAATGCTATGCATATAGGGCCCGATCTGGTCCTAGGAGGAGCACCCGAAAGTACTTGTGCCCATGGGAGTTATATTGATCACGGTGTCTGACATTGCACCGAAGTGCATGACTAGTTTGATCTTTGGCATTCCACACACGCACTCTCTCTCTTTCGTGATGTTACTTGATATTACTTGCGTGCGTGACTTGACTTGCGTGACTCGACTAGCGTGGCCCGGAATGGGCAAGTACTTGCGTGAAATAGCCAATATTCTATAAATCTCTCTTGGATATCTCTTACTTGAAAGTTTTTGCATGAAATTATTAAATTCTTGCTAGTTTTGTTTCACTTGCTCGGTTAATTCTATATGCATAGCCTTACTGCATTTACATGTGAAAGATGTAATTACTTAAACCAATTGCTTGTTCTTGAGATATAATTCTTACTGAGCGTTCGCTCACCTAGTTTTATTCCAACATTTTTCAGGTAATTAGGTGGCTAGCGAGACCGAGACTCACATGGGAGGGACAAGTGTGCAAGCGAGCTTAAAAATCTAGTGAACCCGAGTCTTTTATCTTTCTTGAGTCTAGCATGGTGTCTCTTATTTGGTTATCTTGTCTAAGTCTGTTAGAGCGTCATCTCCTTTTCTTTCATAGTGATGTAGTTGAGTCTTCAAGTTCTGAAAATTTAAATTGTAAGAGACTTATATTAAGAATAAACTTTTATTATTGCTCCAAATTATTTCGTATCATGCCATTACTCTTGATCGTTCACGACTGTTTAACTGCCACGTTCCGCTGCTATCGGTTCGGGGCGTGACAGAGGTGGTATCAGAGCTTCGGCTTTCACATCCTCAAGTTATTAGGTTCCAATGATAGGTCAAGTATCTTCGTTAGTCATTTCAGAGCTTCGGCTTTCACATCCTCAAGTTATTAGGTTCCAATGATAGGTCAAGTATCCTCGTCAGTCATACCAGAGCTTCGGCTTTCAAATCCTTAGGTCATTACGTCCAAGAGATATGTTAAGTATCCTTGTCGGTCATCCTATAGGAATTCCGTGAGAGATGGATAGAACTTGGGGTTAAAGTTATAAAAGAAAGATAAAATATTTACATTTCATTAACATTAATCAATAAATTATCTCCCCACTCATCGTTGCAGGAACCTAGATAAAATGGAAGCGTCTAGGCCGAGCTTTGTTCCCGAGATGGTACTAGTGGATGTCCAAGCTTACGCGGACCTTGTCAAGAGAGTTCAGGAGCTAGAGAAAGCGGTGGAAGAAAAAGAAAGAGTTGAAGGGAAAGCACATAATTCGGGGATGTTCAACACTACTAAGAAAATGCCAAACGAGGGTGGTAGTTCCCAAGAATGCAAGAAGTGCAAATTGTGTAAGAAGTGCAAGAAGGGTAAAGATTTGGTAGCTCCTCGAGAGAGATGTCAGTATTGTGGTAACAAAAACCATCATTCGAAGGAGTGTTATCGAAAGATGGGAGCGTGTCTGTGTTGCGGGAGCTTGGAACATAAGTTAGTAAAATGTTCTACTAGGGACCGCCGAGGAAAGACTCAAGCCTCGGCAGAAGTCGATGTCGCGAGGGAAGGAAAAGCTATGGAAGGTACCCCTCACCCCTAAGCCTAAATTAATTCTTCCAAAAATTAGTTCTGTTCCACTCAATATATCTAGACTTCTACTACGCATTTTAGCTAGTTCTCCATCGTGAGTAAAGGATAATGTGAATTTGGGGACCAAAATCTTTTAAGTGGGGGAGGGTGTAACGCCCGGTAATTTTGAAATAGGAATAAATATATTTACGGTTTGAAAAGAAAAATAACATATACATGATGATATCTACATGTCTCTATAAATAGTTAATAAGGTTCCTGAAATTTATAAAAGACTAGTTAATATTACCTTTTGGAATGGAAGTAAAAATTTATCTAGTATCGAACCTGCCTCTGATACCCAGGACGAGGACTAATAAAAGTAAAAGAAATTATGAGGAATAAAATCCCTATATACATACAAATTATTAATAGGTATATGAGGGTTAGTAAATAATATATATATATATATATATATATATATATATATATATATATATATATATATATCAAGAGATATGAAACCCACACACATTGTAAGGGCCTTTAGAATACGTATATGACAAATAACAAGCATTGGGAAAAATGGATAGTAACATATTGACACAAATAAGGGCCCTTAAGTCTTAACCCACTCATCCAAATATCTGTGCATATATATATAATGTAATTAAATATAATACAACGTAAATAATCAAGGCCATCCTAAAAAGTTTGACAAAAGAACTCATGGACACTACTGTAACATGTTATTTTTAAGTAGCCATTTAATGCACAACATAATTTTAATTGAATTGAGAATCATTAAATCTTGAAGAAAAGGTCAATTTATATTTTTTTACTAATTTAGCAAATTTAATATTCCACATTTATTACATTATAAAGGGAGGATATATAAATATAAGATTTAATTACATTAAAGATATGTAAAAGATAAAAGAATGGGCATATATGCAATTTTGGTTCTTTCAAGGGCATTGAGAAAAGGCCAAAAACTCAATTGACGCTCTAACGTGAAACACGACTTAAAGCAAGTCGTTATTTACAAATTAGCAAAAATCAAATAAAGTATATAGTTAAAGAGTTATAGAAATAACATGGATATATATATAACATTAGTCTTTTGAAGGTTAAGTGAAAATGCCAAAAATGAAATGACGCCAACGTATGCATGAATGGACTAGCAATGAGTAAGTTGGGAGGTATGATGAACGCTTATTTGTTTAAATTTATTTATACCACACACATCATTTTTGGACTTTAATGAAGTTAATTATGCAATTTTGTACACGATAATTTCAGTCTCTCACAAAATGAAGTTTTTCTATAATTAATGGGACTTGAGATATTTGCATAATTAAATTTTAATGAAATTAGAAATTTGGCTATAATAATGGGCATGTGGACAGCTTTTGTGTAGGCATTCAAGCAACAAGATCACATAGGGAAGCCAACAAGGTCACATGGGAAAACTAACAAGATCACATGGGAGAGAACCCTAGGGGCATCATTTGCTCGACTACAAAATCTTCCCCCTCCCCTTCCTCCTATTCACCTCTTCTTCTTCCCCCGTTGGAACTCCTCCCTCCCTCTATCCATCTCTCTTCTCTTTCTCTCCTCCTCTCTCCATCTCTCTCTAACAAAGCACCGCCCTTCTTTCTCCCCCTAACTTACGTCGCCAATTTTCTCCCCCTTCTGCTCCTCTTCTCCTATTGTGTTCTCCATAAACATTCTTCATTTTTCAGTATTCTTCAACTTCTTCTTCTATGCCTCTATCTAGATCTCTCTCATTTTTATGTTATTTCCCATTTTTCAAAGCCCTGTCTTCCCATTTTACTGTTCATCAATGCATCTCTCCATTCTTTTCAATTTTTCTTCCACTTTTGTTCCTCTTTTCATCTTAGTCTCTTCAGCAAAGTTGTTAGTTTTTGAAAGATCTCGATTTTATTATTCTTCCTCTTCCTCTAATTCTATCTCGTTTTAAAGATATTTTAAAATTTTCAAGGTTCTATCTTTTTCATTTTTACTGTTCACCCGTGGATCTGCACTCTGTTCTTTTAAAGTTTTCGCCTACATCTGTTCCACTTTTCATCTCAATCTCTTTAGAAAAGTTGTTAGTTTTATAAAGATCTAGATTTTCTTCTTCTTCCTCTTCCTCTAATTCTTTCTCATTTTAAAAATATTTCAAGTTTTTCAAGGTTCTATCTTTTTCATTTTTACTGTTCACCCGTGGATCTACACTCTGTTCTTTTAAAGCTTTCCCCCACAAGTGCTCTTCTTTCCACCTTAATCTCTTCACAAACGTTCTTCATGTTTCTTAGATCTAAAATTTCTTCTTATTTCTCTTCCTCTAATTCCAATTCATTTTTAAGTTATAATCTCTTGTTCAGAGTTCAGAATTCCCATTTTTACTGTTCATCTGCGCAACACAACCCTGTTCTTCCTCAGCTTTCACCCTCTTCCGATCTTCTTCTCCCTATGCACTCTTCATCAACTTTCTTCCACTCATCTAGATCTACAACTTTCTCTTCTATCACATCTTCTAATTCTCTCTGGTTTCAACGTTATTTCCCTTTCAATCTTACTCTATTTTTATTTCACTTTTACTTTGCTTTTCCTTTCTCTCCACCGTAGCTTCTCATCTCTCTGTCCACTCTTTCTGCAAACACACACACACATGCTTTTTCATTAGTTTTTAAATCCCGTCCTCCTCTTCTATCTATCCCTCCCTCTCTTCTTATTTCATCTCACATCCCAAAGGCGGATCTTCTTCCTTCGGTCCTCTCAAGGCAGTGTCCACGACAAGACGGGGTGAACTTCCAAGGCTCGTTGAGACGTTGGGCGGCGCTACTCTTCAATCACTTGGCTATTTTCTTCCCTTTTCTCTAGTGATTTCATGTTGTAATTTCAAGAACTTATAATCTTCCATCATAGCAATAAAAATTTCATTGATACAATTGTCTCTTTTCTCTCTCCATCTCCTCTAAATTTCTCTTCTCAATTCTCCAACATTCTCTAGATATATTTATTTTTCTATGCAATCTCAATTTATTTCTTTTTTTAAAATCACCCAAAATTTTGTTCAAAAAAAAATTCAAGAGTTTTTTAACTTGATTAAAAGAGAAAATATTCTTCCTCGTGGGATCGACCCGTATTCACCACTCTACTTAGATTTAAAATTCTTTTGTGAGTGAGTGTGGTAATTTTTAAAATTGTACGCGCGGCATTTTTAACGACGAGCTTAGTGTACATCAAGTCTCCAAACATCGCAGATTCTTACCACCGCTGAGTCCTCTTCCATATCATTCTGCAACTTCCGGACTCAACTGGGCCTCTTGATAATACAGACCTTGCCATAGCCTATCACACGGCTAGCATTACGAGCTGCTCACAGCTACCAACTGGGACTCATAATCATCTCAAAGATCACTCCTCCGAGAACCATGATCGCATTTGAGGACACAACTTCCAATGCAAGTCGAGCACCGAGCCACCGACTCTAAACTAGTATCCTTGACCATTGTCAGGCGATACCTTAGCAACCTTATCCAGGTCTTGAACCCAAACACCTGACACAGCTTTCAACCAATGAATAGGGTACTTATGCGGAACACTTGCCAACATATTTCCCCAACTCTCCACCTGCCAGTGCCACAACCATAATGCCTCAAGCATGGTAGGGCAACAACATGTTTCACATAGTCGGAGACAACGCATACCGAGGAACCAATCCTTCGATGCTCCATACAAATCCCCGAGAATCTGCTCGTAGAAACCAACGCTACGATCCTGGGCCTACCGGGGTTATAAGCCCCCTACGCTTCTGCTGCGCACTGTGATCTGTTGTGCCCCTTGTGCTTTGTTGATGATGTGGTGTTTTAATGATAGCAACATGAATGAGTCACCACATTGTCTTGAATATGTCTGACCTTTTCTGTGGGAGATTGCATAAGTGTGCCATGTCTGAATTGTGAAGAATGCATGTGTATGCTTGAGTCATGCTGTGATATATTGGCTTGTGCATGATTTCTGTTCTGTGCATTGCTTCTCTGCTGATATGTTCATGCATTATCTTAGGCTAAGTCTGTACAGCCTACGTCTCTTGCAGCGTCAACGCTGTGAGCATTCTCAAGTCTGCAGCGTCAACGCTGTGACTATGCACTTTGTTTCAGGTTCTTCAAGTCTATATAGACTTTAGCGTCTCATTTAGCGTCTAAGGCAAAGTCTACACATTGGATAAGTGTGTACATCGCTTACATGTCTTGAGACTAAGTCCATACATCGTGAAAGTCTATACACTCCTCTTGGCCTTAGCATCTGTTTTGAAGTCCATACATTGGTCTTCAGTTCAAGTCTGTACAGCGTTTCGTTCTCTTTGGAAAGTCTGTACAGCGTCAAGTCTGCACATTGGGGTTTCACGAGAAGTCTACACATTGGTCTCCACCTGAAGTCTATACATTGGCTAAGGGTCTTCAAGTCCATACACAGTTGTCTGATGCATATTGTTTGAAGTCTGTACAACATGCCTTGTTGTTCATAACTTTCTTGTTTGTGACTTCCCTAGTGTTTTGATGATGAGCATCACTATGTTAAGTCTTCTCATTTTAATCAGATATCTTGCGTAATGTTATGCATTTGAAATTTCCATGATTAACAGGAAAACTGATATGAGGTAGTACCTTGTATGTCCGTACTATTCCTTTCATACTTCGTGTTGTTTGTGTTTACTACACTTCGTGTTGTCCTTTTGTACGTCGTGTTGTTCCAACTATGTTTGTTGATTGTCTTCGTGTTGTTTACTGAAGTAGCTCGAATTGTTCTGATGAACTTCGAGTCATTTTCCTGTGAACCTCGTGTCATTTCTTCAGTATTTAGTTGCTCATCTCGAGTCATCCGTTTTATTTTTGCTCTTGTGTTTTTGTGTCATTTACTGTAGTTACTCGAGTCATTTTTTTTTCGGCTTTCACTGCTTCATCACGTGTCATTGTAGCTATTCCTATTTTTCTGTCTTCGTGTTGTTTTTCCTAGACCCCGTGTCCTTTTTACTTTGTGACCACACTTCGTGTCAGTTTCTGTTTTCGTCTTCGAGTTGGTTTTAGTCTGTGTCGTCCTCGTCTTCGAGTCGTTTGTAAGTTCGAGCGATTTTGTATTCTTGTTGTTTTTGTGTTTGTGTCTTCGTGTTGTTGTTTTTGTGTCTTCACGTTGGTTTTGTATTTGTGTCTTCGTGTTGCTTCTTTCTATCTTCGTACAAGGTTCCTCTGATCGTGTGTTTCTACCGTTTTACTCCGTGTTATTTCCTTCTCACCTCGTGCTGTTCTCATCTGACTTCGTGTCGTTCCCTTTGTAGTGTTAGCCTTGTTACTGTGGTACCTCGTGTCGTTCTCAGTATAGTGCACCTATTGTTGTTCCTACACACCTCATGCAGTTTTAGTTTTTGTGGCTCTGAGTTTTAATCGTTTTAATTCTTTGCAGGAGAAGAAGAAAAACAAAAAGAAGAAGGTGGTCCAAGGAAGAATATTCCTCAGTGACTGGGAGGCACGTGATCCGAGGCTGGAAGGGCAGACATGATTGTGACACGTGTGCTAAAGCTGGCTGAGAGACTGACACGTGGCCACAAGTTCTGGGCGGGAAATGAGGAAGCCACACGCGCCCAGTGCTACCCTCCTGCTGGCTGCTGCTTATAAAAGGAAGCCTTCATCCAACAGATGAAGTGATCGAAGAAGAAGCCTGGAGAGCAGAAAGCCCTTCGATCCAGAAAAAGAAAAGAGGAAGAAAAAAGAGAAGAAGAGAAAATAGCAGAGAGCGTGAGCCGAAGAGAAGAGAGGAAAAGAGATCGAGAGAGTGAAAGAGCAGAAGAAGAAAAGAGCTACAGGAGAAAGCAGAAGAAGAAGAAAGAGAAGAGACAGAGAGAGCCTGCGAAAGAAGAAGAAAAGAAAGAGAGGAAGAGCAGAAGGAAAAGAAGAGAAAGAGAGAGTTAGATAGCTCGTGAGGGTTAAGAGAAAAAGAAAGTGAAAGAGAAGAGAAGAGGAAGAGAAGCTTACCTGAAGATCTGTCTACTGGACCGTGGATCAAATCCAGGCCAGTCAGCTCCATGCGAGCCACATCTGTATTATCTTTCTTTACAGCTTTCTGATCGCTGTGTATTTTTCCCTTCTTATTTTTCCTTTTTCATTTGGTTAGCTTTGTACTTCCGATCCTCTGGATTGAGGTCAGGTCCCTCCTGGTCTGGAGGAAGAGAGGTCTGCGACCTCTAGTTTGCAAGTGGCTGGAAGTCACTTGTGTGTTCCCTCCGGTTTGGAGGAAGGGAGATCTGATCTCCGGTTCTGGGCTTGTGGGTTGCAAGTCCAGGTGTCCCTCCTGGTTTGGAGGAAGAGAGGTCTTCGACCTCTGGTTTGCTAGTGACTGGGAGTCACTGGTGTGTTCCCTCCGGTTTGGAGGAAGAGAGATTGTGCGTCTCTAGTTTCCAAATGGCTGGGAGTCACTTGGGGTGTCCCTCCGGTTGGGAGGAAGAGGGGAGGTTGTTCCCCTGGTCAAGCTGTGTGGCAGCACCTGTTGCAGACTGAGTCTGCGGTTTCTAGCGTGAGCTAGTGGAAGCCACACTCGGTTTGAGTGTGGGGTGGATGTAGGTCTGCTAGACCGAACCACCTAAAAACCCCTTGTGCACTGTGGTTTGACTTGTCTATTTGTGCTTCCGCTAGGTGATTACATAGGGGCGCTCCATGTGTTTGGCTTCTGGTTGAGCAGAAGAATTTATTAGTTTTCAGATTGACTAAATCTGTCTTGTTAGCACTCCAGTGATCACTGTGTGTTGGTTAGTTCCACACTGCCATTCAGCCTTCAAGTTTGTTTAGTTTGCGAACTAGTATTTTTAGTGAGCGAAATTTTAACTGGGCGAAAGGTTTTTTAAAATTCATATTCATTCACCCCCCCCTCTGAATACTGCACCGAACCTAACAATTGGTATCAGAGCGGTGTCTGCATACAAGGTCCAGCGACCTGCAGATTCGATCTTGCAGTCTTCGGTGCTAATTTGTTTTTAGTGCATTAATATTCCTGTTGCATTAACTGTTGTGTTCTCATGGCTCATCCTCCACTATTCAATAATTCAAATATTAAATTCTGGCTATATCGTATGCACAAGCATGTTAACTCTATTAATCCACAATTGTGGAAGGTTATCTCTCACAGTCTACATGAACTTCCTAAGGATAAGTCCAAGTGGACTCGTGTTCACAAGTTGAAAAATGATGATAATGTGAGAGCTCTTAACCTAATGAAGGCTGCAATTGATTCTAACGATTTTTCTTTTATCTCAGATTGTAGCACTGCAAAAGAAATTTTTGATAGAGTGACTGCAATACATGTGGAACAGGAAGAAGAATGTCTCATGGTAAGAAGGAGTGATCAATCAGATGAGTCCTCATCCCAGGTAATTTCTGAGACCGAGGATATTAGCCATGATGAGTTAGCTGCCATGCATGAGCATCTTCTAGATAAATATGAAAGAGTCAAATCAGAAAAGAGAAAATTAAGAAAAGAGAAAAATGCTGAAATCATAAGTCTAAAGGCTGAAAATGAAAATCTAAAATCTAAATTGAAGGAATTGATTGAAGAATTACATTCTGATGATAATGCACAGAAAAATATAATCACTTCCTTAAAAGAAGAAAATGATTCTTTGCTGACTCAGAAGAAGGAAATTGATAAATTAAAAGATAAGCTGATTGAAGAAAACATCCATCTGAAGGAACAAAATAAAAAGCTAATGGTCCTTAACACTGTTTTCTCTGAAAGATGGCTAACGGTAGAAAGAGAAAAATCAGCTTTGAAAGAAAAAGAAGTGAACATTGAATTGAAGTTAAATCAGGAGAATGAGATCCTGAAAAGTCTGAATGATGGGCTACAAAATCAGGTTATTTCGTGTGAAGACCACATTATGACCTTGCAAATTGAAATTGAAAATCTAAACAACTCTCTGTCAAAATTTGCCAAAGGTAAAGAAAAAATGGAAGATTCTTTGAATGTGAAAGTCACCAAATTGAATGAAGAGAAAAAGTGCAATTCTCAAGTTAAGCAAGCTGTAAGGAACAAACTATACGCAACATTTGTGAGTAGCTCAAACTTAGCTAGTACTTCTGCACCGTCTTCAAAACAGTCTGATGATCAGAAGATTCAAAAACAAAAGGAAAATGTGAAAATGAGAACACTGAAGAAGAATAGTAAATTTCATGCAAACAAGCCTAAGGCTAGAAAATTTCCAATTATTCACGGAAGGAATGTTGAATGCTTCTATTGTGGAAATTCTGGCCATGTACTTGATGATTGCCATGTCATGAAGAATGATAATGATAGATTTCATGCTGGGACCTCTTATGCTAAGAAATCCTATTCTGCTCAAAACAGGATATCCAAATACTTTTACTGTCATGAAATGGGTCATCTCATGCATGAATGCAAGACAATGGAGTTAGATGACTTTGCTGCTACTACTGTACAAAAACATCATGCTAGAAATCATGTTCCTAGGAGAAAGAATCTGAATTGCTCTTGTTGTGGGAAGCCAGGTCACAAGGTTGGAACCTGTTGGCTGGCAGGATATCAAAACCAAACTGGTTTTGGTAAACATAATTTTTATTCTGTTAACAAAAAATTTCATGCATATGCACATAGAATTCATGCTAACAAGAATGTGCATAAATCAGATTTGAAAACTGCTGCTTCTTGCCATCATTATGGCAAATCTGGACATTTGATGGATGGTCATCCTCAGATGAAATTTAGTGATCATCAAGTTAAAAATGTGCTGAGAAAATCTGCTAGGAGTAATACTGTCATGTCAGGACCCAAGACTTCTTGGGTACCTGTTTGTGCAAAATAACATTACTATGCAGGTGTGCCTTGGGACTGAAATAAAAGGGGTAATGATCCAAGGCACTCAAGAATGAAAAACCCCATTCTCACACTTTTCAGATAATCTCTCTGCATTTCCCATTCTAAAACTCATTGCATATCTGGTTTGATGTATTCTTGCATATCATGTTCTTAGCTTCATTTAGTGCATGCATATTAAATTTGTTCTTGCATATTCATTTATCATCTGCCATTTGCACTACTCTCTGATCATGCACTCTGAAACTTCTGAAAATCTAAACAGCATATATACATGGCTTGGAATTTGCCCTCCCATTAGCTCGTACCTGTCTGTTTTCATCTATATGGGTTCTGTATGGCTTTTAGTGCGTTGACACATTTGGCTGACTGCGTAGACGCAATTGTGCGTCTTTCGTTTGGTGTCTTGTTCACTGCGTCGACGCTGACACTAATGCGTTGACGCATTGGTGTGTATTTGATCCATGTATGCATGCTCACATTTAAAAATCTGTCGTGCCTCTCATGAGCACATGTTGAGATATCAGTGCATAATTCAGATTGATAATTGATTGGAAATCTGGACTGCATGTTGAATTATCATGCTTGACCTCAATGGTATATAAATGGTAAGCTACCAAAAGGCAGGGAAGTCTGTCTGGAGGCTCTTACTATGTTTGAGGTGGTCTTTTAGACCAAGTGCTCCGCCTAGTACCATGGGTCACCTTGCTCGTTAGGACAGTCTGAATGTGCATGAATCAAAATCATATGCTCAGTTTCTCATGGCAAACATTGCATGTTTTAAGGGGGAGTTACTTGCATGTGTTTTTGCATACATAAAGTGCATTGCATTTCCTTAGATTGAAAATGCCAAAAAGATTGTCTAAATGCAGGTTGTCAGGGGGAGTCAATACATTACATGAAGGTAGTCATGTGCATACATTTATGTCAGAGTTCACTGCATGTTATCCTTGGAAATCCTGAAACTTGCCAGACCTCCTGATATCTTATTTGTTGTGCATAACCTTTTCCTCATTACTTTTAAGTGACAAATCTTGATCTTTTTCGGAAAACACTGAGCTTCAAAAATCTCTCCTATCAATTGGTATCATTTGGCTTCAGAATTCCATCAGTCTTTCATGAATATTTCAATGGGACTATCTCGATCATAAATCTGAAAATTCTTGAACTAGAAATCTTCTATTATACATTTTTATGAATGTCTGAAATAACTCATGTGGTTTAAGCTTAATGTATTCATGGAGTTTAACTTTAAAATCTCTTAACATATCTGAAGCATGTTTAATAAACCTTAACCATCTGGTTCATGTTGAGTCTTGTGAAAACTTCTGAAATCTGCACTCTTGAATACATGACTTCAACTGATTAAGTATATGAAATTATTATTGACTTGAAGCAATGAATTTTTCTGAAAAGTCTAAAGGGTAATATCTGTCAGAGCAATGACCTTGGTCACTAAGAAACACATGTCCAAAGGACTGTGTCATGAGGTACCATAGTTAACTCTGATTAAGAATTCATTGAAATTCAGGCAGAGCAATGGCATGCACACTGAGAAATACAATTCACTCATCAAGAAATGATTTGCAGTGTGTCATGATGTGTATATGCTATCTTTGTTCATATAAAGCATGACAGTTAGTCACACTAAGTGCTTAGGGATATTGGCCTCTGATCAAGGTATATCCTCTAGTTACAAGGTGTGCAGTGAACTAGAGTGCTCGTAAAATTTGTAGCATGAAAATTGTTGAACGAATTGAAATATCTGAATATTGATGTAAAAATTAAATTGCTACAACCCTAGACAAAATCATATGACTTCATAATTGCTTGATTTCAATACTGATGCATGTAATTCTGAAAGAAGTCAATAAATTTGATTGTGTAAGACAAAGGGAGGATAATCAAGATAAATATGAGGGCTTGGTTCATTTTTATTAAAACATGATTTTAGATATCAATACAGAATTTTATTGATAAAATCTGCATACATCATGTTTAAACCATGCTGTTCAAAAAGCTCATTCATAAGCCCCTATAATGGAAGACTTTGAAAACTTATGTTTTGGATTTATGAGAATGACATTTCCTTGAAAATCTGACTGAAATTCTTGTAGTTGAAGCCTCTTTAGAAATCTGCTAATTGAACCTGTTCTTGGCTCATTGACCTGAACTTCTCCTTGTTTGCCCCTGTGGTCTCCTCTCATCTATCTCATAAGATTCCACTTATTGAGGGGGAGCTTCCATGTCATGCATCACTTGCATATCAATTGGCATCTATTCAGGGGGAGCATTCCTTGTCATACTGAATCATGTTCATATCATTTGTGACCTTGC
This sequence comes from Amorphophallus konjac, assembly GCA_022559845.1. Classification (NCBI taxonomy): domain Eukaryota; kingdom Viridiplantae; phylum Streptophyta; class Magnoliopsida; order Alismatales; family Araceae; genus Amorphophallus; species Amorphophallus konjac. The sequence continues at coordinate 389,046,447 of CM040120.1, forward strand.
ATTCAAATCCCTCATGATCAGATTTATGCATGATCAACAAAAACTGTATAGTCAACTCCTTTCTTATCAGTTGACTGATTCCATCTACATTTTTCTGACCATACAAATGTGAGGTGCCACTCTCATTATTACCTTGTTCACTTGCAGCCTTCTGAACCTCAGAATCTTTATGATGGTGAATTTCAGATTGATTTATTGGATAACCAGAGTCCATTCCTGCGCTTCAGGGGGAGTTATGGTTTATTATCATCTAAGGGGAGAGTAGTCAATCATGCATGTTGATAGGGGGAGAACTGTTTCATTGTCATAAGGGAGATCTTCATTTTAAAGAACCTTGACTCATTCTCTGCATTGTTGTGCTGCATTTGACTATCAAACCATTTCCCTTCTTTTTGATTATGTCAAAGGGGGAGAATAGTTTGATGAGTCAGTGTGACTCATTATGTTGCCATCATCAAAAAGGGGGAGATTGTTGTGCCCCTTGTGCTTTGTTGATGATGTGATGTTTTAATGATAGCAACATGAATGAGTCACCACATTGTCTTGAATATGTCTGACCTTTTCTGTGGGAGATTGCATAAGTGTGCCATGTCTGAATTGTGAAGAATGCATGTGTATGCTTGAGTCATGCTGTGATATATTGGCTTGTGCTTGATTTTTGTTATGTGCATTGCTTCTCTGCTGATATGTTCATGCATTGTCTTAGGCTAAGTCTGTACAGCCTACGTCTCTTGCAGCGTCAACGCTGTGAGCATTCTCAAGTCTGTAGCGTCAACGCTGTGAGTATGCACTTTGTTTCAGGTTCTTCAAGTCTATACATACTTTAGCGTCTCATTTAGCATCTAAGGCAAAGTCTACACATTGGATAAGTGTGTACATTGCTTACATGTCTTGAGACTAAGTCCATACATCGTGAAAGTCTGTACACTCCTCTTGGCCTTAGCATCTGTTTTGAAGTCCATACATTTGTCTTCAGTTCAAGTCTGTACAGCGTTTCGTTCTCTTTGGAAAGTCTGCACAGCGTCAAGTCTGCACATTGGGGTTTCACGAGAAGTCTACACATTGGTCTCCACCTGAAGTCTATACATTGGCTAAGGGTCTTCAAGTCCATACACAGTTGTCTGATGCATATTGTTTGAAGTCTGTACAACATGCCTTGTTGTTCACAACTTTCTTGTTTGTGACTTCCCTAGTGTTTTGATGATGAGCATCACTATGTTAAGTCTTCTCATTTTAATCAGATATCTTGCGTAATGTTATGCATTTGAAATTTCCATGATTAACAAGAAAACTGCTATGAGGTAGTACCTTGTATGTCCGTACTATTCCTTTCATACTTCGTGTTGTTTGTGTTTACTACACTTCGTGTTGTCCTTTTGTACGTCGTGTTGTTCCAACTATGTTTGTTGATTGTCTTCGTGTTGTTTACTGAAGTAGCTCGAATTGTTCTGATGAACTTCGAGTCATTTTCCTGTGAACCTCGTGTCATTTCTTCAATATTTAGTTGCTCATCTCGAGTCATCCGTTTTATTTTTGCTCTTGTGTTTTCGTGTCATTTACTGTAGTTACTCGAGTCATTTTTTTTTCAGCTTTCACTGCTTTATCACGTGTCGTTGTAGCTGTTCCTATTTTTCTGTCTTCGTGTTGTTTTTCCTAGACCCCGTGTCCTTTTTGCTTTGTGACCACACTTCGTGTCGGTTTCTGTTTTCGTCTTCGAGTTGGTTTTAGTCCGTGTCGTCCTCGTCTTCGAGTCGTTTGTAAGTTCGAGCGATTTTGTATTCGTGTTGTTTCTGTGTTTGTGTCTTTGTGTTGTTGTTTTTGTGTCTTCACGTTGGTTTTGTATTTATGTCTTCGTGTTGCTTCTTTCTATCTTCGTACAAGGTTCCTCTGATCGTGTGTTTCTACCGTTTTACTCCGTGTTATTTCCTTCTCACCTCGTGCTGTTCTCATCTGACTTCGTGTCGTTCCCTTTGTAGTGTTAGCCTTGTTACTGTGGTACCTCGTGTCGTTCTCAGTATAGTGCACCTATTGTTGTTCCAACACACCTCGTGCAGTTTTAGTTTTTGTGGCCCTGAGTTTTAATCGTTTTAATTCTTTACAGGAGAAGAAGAAAAACAAAAAGAAGAAGGTGGTCTGAGGAAGAATATTCCTCAGTGACTGGGAGGCACGTGATCCGAGGCTGGAAGGGCAGACAGGATTGTGACACGTGTGTTGAAGCTGGCTGAGAGACTGACACGTGGCCACAAGTTCTGGGCGGGAAATGAGGAAGCCACACGTGCCCAGTGCTGCCCTCCTGCTGGCTGCTGCTTATAAAAGGAAGCCTTCATCCAACAGATGAAGTGATCGAAGAAGAAGCCTGGAGAGCAGAAAGCCCTTCGATCCAGAAAAAGAAAAGAGGAAGAAAAAAGAGAAGAAGAGAAAATAGCAGAGAGCGTGAGCCGAAGAGAAGAGAGGAAAAGAGATCGAGAGAGTGAAAGAGCAGAAGAAGAAAAGAGCTGCAGGAGAAAGCAGAAGAAGAAGAAAAGAGAAGAGACAGAGAGAGCCTGCGAAAGAAGAAGAAAAGAAAGAGAAGAAGAGCAGAAGGAAAAGAAGAGAAAGAGAGAGTTAGATAGCTCGTGAGGGTTAGGAGAAAAAGAAAGTGAGAGAGAAGAGCAGAGGAAGAGAAGCTTACCTGAAGATCTGTCTACTGGACCGTGGATCAAATCCATGCCAGTCAGCTCCATGCGAGCCACATCTGTGTTATCTTTCTTTACAACTTTCTGATCACTGTGTATTTTTCCCTTCTTATTTTTCCTTTTTCATTTGGTTAGCTTTGTACTTCCGATCCTCTGGATTGAGGTCGGGTCCCTCCTGGTCTGGAGGAAGAGAGGTCTGCGACCTCTAGTTTGCAAGTGGCTGGAAGTCACTTGTGTGTTCCCTCCGGTTTGGAGGAAGGGAGATCTGATCTCCGGTTCTGGGCTTGTGGGTTGCAAGTCCAGGTGTCCCTCCTGGTCTGGAGGAAGAGAGGTCTTCAACCTCTGGTTTGCTAGTGACTGGGAGTCACTGGTGTGTTCCCTCCGGTTTGGAGGAAGAGGGACTGTGCGTCTCTAGTTTCCAAGTGGCTGGGAGTCACTTGGGGTGTCCCTCCGGTTGGGAGGAAGAGGGGAGGTTGTTCCCCTGGTCAAGCTATGTGGCAGCACATGTTGTAGACTGAGTCTGCGGTTTCTAGCGTGAGCTAGTGGAAGCCACACTCGGTTTGAGTGTGGGGTGGATGTAAGTCTGCTGGACCGAACCACCTAAAAACCCCTTGTGCACTGTGGTTTGACTTGTTATTTGTGCTTCCGCTAGGTGATTACATAGGGGCGCTCCATGTGTTTGGCTTCTGGTTGAGCAGAAGAGTTTATTAGTTTTCAGATTGACTAAATCTGTCTTGTTAGCACTCCAGTGATCACTGTGTGTTTGGTTAGTTCCACACTGCCATTTAGCCTTCAAGCTTGTTTAGTTTGCGAACTAGCATTTTTAGTGAGCGAAATTTTAACTGGGCGAAAGGTTTTTTAAAAGTCATATTCATTCACCCCCCCTTCTGAATACTGCACCGAACCTAACTTGATCCATGTGCAAAGGCACCATAACAACGACTCAGGATCCGCCATCGCGACAATCCTCAACTCGGCTGGCCAACACCAGAAAATAGGGTGAGGAAAACTCAATTACCTCGAACCCAGAGCACAGATTTTCTCTCCAAATCTGGCAATCCTCTGCAACTCTGTAGGCTTCGATCCAATACATCAGGAACCACAACACCAGCCAAGGATCTTTACAAGCACAGCCCAAATGGCAAACATCCTTCCGGAATAGCACCAACACCCTCAAGCCTCAAGGGAATGGGCAACACTTCTCATAGGCAACCTTATTGCTGAAACACCGAACACGTCTCGCATGGATATCATGGCACATAAGGTCAACCATTCCGAACATACGGCGCAACATGACGAACTTGGCAAAACACGATCTCTCCGACCCAAGGAGAAACTAGCACACTTCCGACCAAATAGAAGAAAAACTCCACGCTTGACCTGACCTCAAACCTCGCACATGTTGGGAACAGCACCTTCTAGCATCAAGAAAACCATTACCACCGCCAGGTCAGATCCTCCGACAACACTCGCCAAGTGCTCCGTCGGACCATGATCACAGCATCTCTTGATGCACCACTGCTGCAATTCCACGAACTGTAACTCGCCAAAGCGGTTGAGCTAGCAGCTGCCACGCACTCCTCACCTAAGCCTACCTTGGATCTCGGAACCATTAACGCACCAAAATGCTTACCAAGGAGTGAAGAAACCACAAAAGATGCCAGGGTCGAAGGCTGCTACACCTCTAGCCACCGGACATTATTCCCTCGAATCTATCCGTGCTAACACCAATCCGATCTCCTGAGCTGACACCGCGCGGACCACCACGCCAAGAGCCACGACATGGACCACAATCGGCACCTGCCAATGCTCATACTCAGTCTCAATTCTGCCTCAGAACCTTCACATTTTGTAGTACCCCAAAATTTATATATATAATTTTTGAATTATAAAATAGTTTCTAGTAATTATAGAGGCCTAAATAAATTAATGAAGGATTATTGGATTAATAATCCATTATAAGGCTCAATTAGGCTAATTAGTTAACCTAGCCTATCTAATTATTATCCAAAAGGTTAATGGACTAAGCCCATTAAGTTTGGCCCATATTCTAGAAGGGTAATTGGCTTATTCACGTATTTTAAGGATAAATACTAATTATATAAGATAATTATATGGATAAACGAATAAAAGAGTTTTATCAAATTGAAACTCTATATACGTTACATGTAACGGTCTATCGGGCAACCGTCACAGCCCTGTAATGCACCTAGACACGACCGTTACATCCTGCAGATTCCGTAAGGTGACGAAATTGTAAAAAGATTGAAACTTTGAAATCCTATCTACAAGAGATCGACTTAGGGAAGTTTATAACATTACTAAGGACTCTTATGGATTAGGTTCTGAAAAATTAAAGACTCTAGAATCGATCTAATCTTCAAACCCTAGTAAAAACCCTATAAATAGGAGCTAGTTCTGAACTGAGCGACCCTTACTTTTGGCTCGTGAAGAATCAAGGTAAGGAGTCATAAATTCGGGTAAGTTCTTTAGAAGCTTTTGTTTAGTATACTTTAGACTAATGGTTCTCCAAATTTCATGCTAGGAGATCAAGCAACCAAGGAGATAGAAGCTTCCAAGGTTGCTGATTCAACCTTAGCAACCCAGGAATCTGAACGCAAGTCCCCTGAAGATCCAGAGATTAGGACGACTAAACGAGGTAACTAGAGTACGATCCTTTAGAACTTTTTGTTCCCAATAGTTTCATCTTCTTACCCTCAAATTTTCACATGCTTAGGTCAAGAGGCTGAGTAAATAGAGCAGATTGAAATTGCTGATTTATCACAAGAAGTACAAGGGACTAAGGGTAGCACCTAACATCAAATTTGAAGTTTTAAGATTCTAGAAGAGGTAGGTTATCTCATGATTGGCAAAAACAACTTATTAGGAATAAAAGCCCTCTGATTGTGCTTGATTTCACGCATTATAGACTAAGAATTTCATGATTTCATAGTTTTATACATTAATGCATCTCTTAGCCCTAAATGGAAATAAAAAGGTATTACCTTATCTATTCACTAAACCCTTGCATATAGTTGGCCGATGCGTCATTATCATGACTAGGATAGTGGTAATATGTTGATTTCTAGGTATGTTATGTTTTCATAAACCTTCACTTTAGTTTACTGCCAGCAGGTTCTCTAACACACTAACGTGAGACCGTCACATGCATGTAACAGCCTTACGATAGACCGTCACATTCTGTTGTGTTTTTATTTACTCTATTATCTCTGACGCACCCTAGCAGGAGCGTTACACCACTGTAACGGCCCCTTGATAAACCGTCACACACTGTGTTACACCTATCCTAGACCGTCAGACACCTGTGTTCTGTCAGCCCAAGGCAGAATAGTAACCAGTTAAGTTTACTTATAAATAAGCTTAGATAGCTAAGTTTGGACCTATTATCATGACTTTGAGTTTAGTTTCTGATTCATAATCAAATTGCATGATTAATGTGTCTTAGGTTATTTTAAGTTATGCTAATTTCATTGGCTAAAACTCTATAGTTTTGTATTCTAAATCATGATTTTCCAAAGTTGTATTGACGGAGTTTTATCTTGGTTTCATAATGTTACACATTCTTTCCTATCTATAGAGTCATTTCTTTAAGTATATGGCACATATTCCGGTATATTATCCATTAGTTCACTTTGCACTATAGGAACACTATTCTTGGACATGAGGATCTCTCTATTGGATATTCCTTCTAATGTACTAGGAAATCTTGTTTCAAGGCCTCCGTAATTCTCCGCGAGCCTGGGATTACCACTAGGACGCCGAGTTGGTTGTACCATTAAAGCCCATTGATTAGATTACACTATTGATGATTTTGGTTATCAATAATGTAACGGCTCTATGTTGGACCGTCAGGCACAAGTAATGGCCCAATATACGACCGTCACATTCCACTGAGTCCGATTTCTTAGTTCTGGATTCAGACTAATGTAACGGCCCAATACTGGAGCGTCACATCATGTAACGGCCCAGTATATGACCGTCACACTGCTTGAGTATTTTAACCCAAGGTGGACCAAGGGTTGATATTCCAAGGTTTCTAGATGGACTATTAATGATCTGGAACTTATCATATTGATCAAGAAACCTAATATAATGAATAGAAGATAAATAATGTATCGTTATGCTGCCGATTTATTTCCATAAGCATAACCTTGCTTAAGTCATTCTTGATTTTTCATGATTCTTATTGAAGCATTCATTCATTGAATTATTGTTATCATGAGCTTATTTGAACTCATTATATTCTTGGCCATACTTTATTGTTACATGTATGGAAAAAGCTTGATTTATACTTGAAGATGCGATCGAGCGCTAATTGTGTTCAAGGGCTCTATGCTAGTCCCCTCGGCTGATTGTCGGAAACATAGTATTTTATAAATCATGGGGTATGATGCTACTGGCGTCGCATTGCGCTGGGAGTACTTTATCTATAAATAAGTGAAAATCCACGGCACGACATGACATTCTTGTACATGACTTTCTTGCTTGATATTCCACAGAAATTCACGAAGTACTTGCTCATAAGCAAAAGATACTGGAGTGATGATTATGTGGCTTGCTAGTACATTCTCGATACATTCTTGTTCATGAAAGGCCAATATCATCTTCTTATTACATTCTTACTAGTTCGTATTTGTTCTCATTCTAACTTACATGATCATCTTGTTACTTTGGTTTAATCGCATGATTGATCACATTCACATGATTTTTACCTTATTCTTTAGAGCTAAATTGTTAATTACTTTAATAGTGCCTTCATGTTGATGCGAAGATACCTACTGGGCAAGTGTGCTCATTACTTATTTTCAATCTTTTCAGGAGATGAAAGTGATTCAAATTCGGATTCGGGTTATACAAGTAGCGGGTCCGAGAGCGAATGAAAGTATTGTCAAAATGAGAGTGAAGACTTAGGAAGTCTAAATTGTTTAGATTGAGTTTATGTGATTTTCCTATTTCTTGAGTCTAGTACATAATGGAAGTTGAATTAGTGATTGTAATTGAGGGTTCAATTTGATTATCAATGAAATAAAGTTAAAGTTTGAATATATATTGTGCAATTGCATCTTTATGTGTGATTGTCTTGTACTCTGATCGTTCTTACTTGCAAGAGGCTTATCATGCCGGCTGTTCACGCTCCCCGAGTTAGTCTTCTGCTGTAATAAAGGCTCGGGGCGTGACAGTTAAGTTGGTATCAGAGCCTAAGTCTCAAGACTTAGGAAGAAGAGTCATGTCATAGGAAAAGTCCAAGGTTTAAGGACCCCTACCTATAAACTAAGGAAGACATTTCCATACCCATGTGAGAATTGGGTAGAACCCGGGATAAGATAATTTCTCCAAATTTCATGAGAAATAACAAGTTGTTATTTTTCTCTCAGGTACCTCATTTTACAAATGGCTCATCGTGTAGATTGGGATGGTATGCAACAAACAGTAGCCGGCCTTACTCAGGCATTGCAAACCATAGCGCAAGGTGGCGCAGGGGCAAGGGCTGGTGACCTACATCGTAATTTTCGGAGTTTAAATCCTCCGCGATTCTATGGTTCGTCTAATCCCGACGAGGTAAAAAACTGGATAAACGAAATGAATCGTATATTAGATATCATCCAATGCACCGATCAGGAGAAGGTGCGTCTCGCAACCTTTCAACTCAACAAAGATGCTCGCACATGGTGGAAGTCGGTTCCGGCACCTCCGACCAATGCACCTCATACATGGGATGGTTTTCTTACCCTGTTCCGTGCCAAGTACTTTTCTGACCACGTAAAGCAACAAAAGGGTATGGAGTTCGCTGCTCTTCGGCAAGGAATGATGACGGTTGCCGAATATGAACTGCAATTCTCAAGGCTTGCACCTTACGCACCACATCTTATCAGCACATGTTTCTATAGCCCCTTACAAGATGTCCCCCACGGAGCTTAAGGAATTGAAAAGGTAGTTGCAGGAACTACTAGACAAGGGCTTCATCAGACCTAGCACATCCCCTTGGGGTGCGCCGGTTCTATTTGTCAAGAAGAAGGATGGTTCTCTCAGGCTATGCATCGATTACCGGCGACTGAATCAACTCACAATTAAAAATAAGTATCCGTTGCCGCGTATTGATGAGCTCTTCGATCACCTTTCAGGAGCAGAATATTTCTCTAAGATTGACCTCAGATCTGGTTATCATCAGCTTAGAATTAAAGAAGAGGACATTTATAAAATGGCTTTTCGAAGTCGTTATGGCCACTATGAATTTGTAGTGATGCCGTTTGGGTTAATTAATGTCCCAGCAGCATTCATGCAACTTATGAACAATGTCTTCCAGCCATATCTGGACCAGTTCATCGTTGTCTTCATTGATGACATCTTGATATATTCCAAGACGAAAGAGGAACATGAACAACATTTAAAAATAGCTTTACAAACACTTAGAGAACACAAGCTTTATGCCAAACTCAATAAGTGTGAATTCTGGCTCGAGGAAGTCTCATTCCAAGGCCACATTATTTCAAAAGAAGGTATTATTGTGGATCCTTCTAAGGTAGAAGCTGTCAAGAATTGGAGTCGGCCAACGACTGTATCAGAAGTAAGAAGCTTTCTGGGTCTAGCTAGTTATTATAGGAGATTCATTAAAGACTTCTCAAAAATTACGGTTCCATTAACTAGACTCACAAGAAAAGAAAATCCTTTTGTCTGGTCAGAGGAATGTGAGAAGTGTTTCCAAACTCTTAAGAATCATCTTACAATAACTCCTATTTTATCACTACCAATGGAGGGTGGTGGATTCGAAGTGTATACGGATGCGTCTGGCATTGACTTAGGATGCGTTCTCATGCAGAATGGAAAAGTAATCTATTATTCTTCAAGACAATTGAAACGTTACGAGGAAAACTATCCCGTACGTGATCTAGAATTAGCAGCGGTTATTTTCACGTTGAAAATTTGGCGTCATTATCTTTATGGAGAAAAGTTCACGGTCTACTCGGACCATAAAAGCTTGAAATATTTATTCTCTCAAAAGGAGCTTAACATGAGGCAGAGGAGGTGGTTAGAATATCTCAAAGACTTTGATTTTGCTATTCAATATCATCCTGGCAAGGTTAATGTTGTAGCAGATGCACTCAGCAGAAAATCAATGGGTATGCTATCAAGTCTTATGATAAGTGTAACTAACCCTGTTCCTCAATTTGCTCAGTTGAACTTAGAAATTGACATAAAAGAAGAAAATTGTTTCATAGCTAATATCCGAGCTCAACCTACATTGATAGAAGATCTGGTCAAGCTGCAAAATGATGATCCTATATTACTGGAAATTAAAGCCATTATGGAACAAAGGCCGGATTTTTCTATTTCCAATGACGGAAGATTGTTATTTAAGGGCCGAATATGTGTACCAGATCATGAGGCTACGAAGAAACTAATCCTAGATGAAGCGCATAATTCCAAATACACAATTCATCCAGTAGGAACAAAGATGTATCAAGATCTCAAAAGAAATTTCTGGTGGCCCAATATGAAGAGAGAAATAGCTAATTTCGTATCTCGTTGTCTCACCTACCAACAAGTAAATGCAGAGCATTTTAGACTCACAGGTAAATTACACCCTTTGAGTATTCCCGAATGGAAATGAGAGAGTATAGTGATGGACTTTATTATGGGTTTACCCCAGACCAGAGGTGGACACGATGGAATATGGGTAATCATAGACTGATTGACTAAATCTGCACACTTCATACCAATAAAGAGTCGATGGTCTGTGGATATTATAGCAGCATTATACATAAAGGAGATTGTCAAACTACATGGTGTCCCCATCACTATTATATCTAATATGGATCCACGATTCACATCACAATTCTGGAAGGGTCTACAACATTCACTAGGGACTAGATTGAATTTCAGCACAGCTTTTCATCCACAAACAGATGGTCAAACAGAAAGAACGAATCAGGTAGTAGAACATATGCTCAGGGCTTGTGCTATAGACTTTGGAGGTAGTTGGCATGATCACTTGCCTCTAATAGAGTTTGCATATAACAATAGCTATCAGGCTAGCATACAAATGACACCTTTTGAAGCTTTATATGGAAAAAGTTGTCGATCACCAATATGTTGGAATGAAATAGGGGAAAAGCAATTTCTAGGCACCGATCTTATCAGGGATTCTATAGAAAAGATCAAGCTCATTCAAGAAAGAATGAAAATGGCACAAGATAGGCAAAAGTCTTATGCTGACAATCGAAGACGTGAGTTGGAGTTTCAGGTAGGAGATCATGTATATTTAAAGGTTTCTCCAGGTCGTGGTATTCGAGGATTTGGCATTAAAGGAAAGCTAACTCCAAGATTCATTGGCCCGTTTGAAATTCTTGAACGGATTGGTGAAGTGGCTTACAAACTGGCTTTACCTCCACAATTAGCAGAAGTTCATGACGTATTTCACGTCTCTATGCTGAAGAAGTATGTATAAGATCCCGACCATATTATTACTTATGACAATCTGAAATTCAGAAGGACATGAAATACGAACAAACGCCAATAAAGATTCTGGAACGGGAATTGCGTCAACTAAGAAATAAAGTTATTCTTATGGTCAAGATTCAATGGAAGAAAACATGGCCATATGAAGCAACTTGGGAAACCGAAGCAGCCATGCGGAATTTTTAACTGTAAGTACACTCTCCGAAATCTATATATTGAATTTGGGGACCAAATTCTCTTAAGTGGGGGAGGGTGTAGTACCCCAGAATTTATATATATAATTTTTGAATTATAAAATAGTTTCTGGAAATTAGAAAGGCCTAAATAAATTAATGAAGGATTATTGGATTAATAAGTCATTATAAGGCTCAATTAGGCTAATTAGTTAACCTAGCCTATCTAATTATTATCCAAAAGGTTAATGGACTAAGCCCATTAAGTTTGGCCCATATTCTAGAAGGGTAATTGGCTTATTCACGTATTTTAAGGATAAATACTAATTATATAAGATAATTATATGGATAAACGAATAAAAGAGTTTTATCAAATTAAAACTCTATATACGTTACATGTAACGGTCTATCGGGCGACCGCCACAGCCCTGTAACGCACCTAGACACGACTGTTACATCCTGCAGATTCCGTAAGGTGAGGAAATTGCAAAAAGATTAGAACTTTGAAATCCTATCTACAAGAGATCGACTTAGGGAAGCTTATAACATTACTATGGAGTCTTAGGGATTAAGTTCTGGTAAATTAAGGACTCTAGAATCGATCTAATCTTCAAACCCTAGTCAAAATCCTATAAATAGGAGCTAGTTCTTTACTGAGCGACCCTTACTTTTAGCTCGTGAAGAATCAAGGTAAGGAGTCATAAATTCGGGTAAGTTCTTTGGAAGCTTTTGTTTAGTATACTTTAGACTAATGGTTCTCCAAATTTCGTACTAGGAGATCAAGCAACCAAGAAGATAGAAGCTTCCAAAGTTGCTGATTCAACCTTAGCAACCCAGGAATCTGAACGCAAGTCCCCTGAAGATCCAGAGATTAGGACGACTAAACGAGGTAATTAGAGTATGATCCTTTAGAACTTTTTGTTCCCAATAGTTTCATCTTCTTACCCTCTAAATTTCACATCCTTAGGTCAAGAGGTTGAGGAAATAGAGCATATTGAAGTTGCTGATTTATCACACGAACTACAAGGGACTAAGGGTAGCACCTAGCATCAAATTCGAAGTTTTAAGGTTCTAGAAGAGGTAGGTTATCTCATGATTGGTAAAAACAACTTGTTAGGAATAAAAGCCCTCTGATTGTGCTTGATTTCACGAATTATAGACTAAGAATTTCATGATTTCATAGTTTTATACATTCATGCATCTCTTAGCCCTAAATGAAAATAAAAAGGTATTATCTTGTCTATTCACTAAACCCTTGTATATAGTTGGCCTATGCGTCATTATCATGACTAGGACTGTGGTAATATGTTGATTTCCAGGCATGTTATGTTTTCATAAACCTTCACTTTAGTTTACTGCCAACAGGTTCTCTGACGCACTAACGTGAGACCGTCACATGCATGTAACGGCCTTACGATAGATCGTCACATTCTGTTGTGTTTTTATTTGCTCTATTATCTCTGACGTGTTGTGCCCCTGTGGTTTTGATGATGGTTTTGATGATTGGTTCTTGATGTGAGTTAATCACTGAGTCATCCTGCTGTGTGAGTCATCATGCTGTTATTCAGTTAGTTTCTGATCATAACTCAGTCTATTTGATGTTCAGTTATGTTAACTGATGCATAATAAAGCATTCATTGCTACACTCTGCTTAGTTATTATGAACAGTAGTGGGTCGACCCACTCTTGCTGATGCGTCGACCCATCAGAACACTGATTGTCTGGTTTGTCTAACTTCAAGTCTACACATCATCAGTTGAACGTAAAGTATATACACTGCAGCGTCAACTCATTGGGCTGCAGCGTCAACTCAGCAAGTATGCACATCGCCTTCAGACTTTCAAGTTCATACAATGGCTGTTGAACTGTGAAGTCTAGACATTGTCTGATCATTCATCTTTGAAGTCAATACAACGTTGCCTTGTCTCTTCAAGTCTATACAACGTTGCCTTGTTTCTTCAAGTCTATACAATGTGCACAGTTTCTTCATGTCTATACATTACATAACTGTCTTCAGCTCAAGCGTTCAAAGCCAAGTCTATACAACGCTAAGTCAATACATTGAACTGTTCTCCAAAGTCTGCACAATGGTCTTCACACCTGAAGTCTGTACATCCATTTTGCCTACTCATTGTTGAGGCAGAGTCTGTACATTGGCTCAGACTTTCCAAAGTCTACACAACGCCCTTCATTGAAAGTCTATACATTTTGGCCTATTCCTACGCTCGAAGCTTTAGCTACACTCTAAGTCTATACACTGCTAAAGTCTGAACATCGCAGTGTTCAAGTCTTTCAAAGTCTGTGCATTGACTTCGCTTTTGCAAGTCTGTACATTGGAGTCTTATCTTCAAGTCTGTACAGCGGACAACTTCTAATTGAAGTCTATACAGCCAATGCACTTAACTGAAGTCTATACACTGAATTGTCAAGCTTCATGTCTATACACTGAATTGTCTAACTTCAACTCTATACATCCGATTACTGTTGCAGTGTTCACCAAGTCTATACACTGCTTCAGATCTAATTCACAATGAGATATGAATGGCGTGTTTATGATTAAGTCTTGATACATAAATCTTTTCGTTTGAATTAATTCCTGATGCAAGACAGGAACAGGATCGACGCTAGAGCTTAAGGCGTCCACGCACTAGTAAAGATGCATCCACGGATACTCTTCACAGCGTTAACTCTACGCAAAGGCTGCGTCAACTCAGCCACTCAAGAAGCAGAGGCCTTGTCGGAAATACTTCAATACGTCAACGCAGCAGTGGAGCAGCGTCGACGCAGCGGCTTAAGAGACGCCAATATACAAGGCAAGACAGGCCTTAATGTACATGTTCGTGCGTCAACGCCATCAACAAGCAGTGTCGACGCAGCGGCGGAAGAGAGGCTAATACACACTTCTGATTTTCATCCGTGCGTCAACGCCACCAACTGGCAGCGTCGACGCAACAGTTCAAGAAAGGGGCGACTTATCTCTGGCTGTCTTCAACGCGTCAACGCTATCCACAGCAGGGTCGACGCAGCTGGGCAAATTCAAATATGTACAAGCAAAGAGTAGACGCAGTGATGCCAGTGCGTCAACGCGGTCAGTCTCCATAAACAGTAAGTGTGGTAAATTACTAGAATATTTCGATGCAGTACAAGGAGACCCCAATTATGAAAGGGCACGTGATCCTATAACAAAGGACGTGCCAGCAGTCAGACACGTGGAAGCTGGGGGCCTGCCACTGCACCACGTGGACCAACCCATCGAAGCTCTCTAGGGCGTCTCTGCCCTATCCTCCGGAGCCCCTGTTATTGGTATATAAATCCTTCTTCGTCTTCAGAAAAGAATAGTTCACTCCAAGGAAGAAGTGAAGCAAAAGAGGCCATCTGAGAGCAGAAAGAGAACTCGAGAGAGATAGGCCAGAAGAGAAGAAGAAGAAAAAGAGTTGAAGAGAAGAAGGAGAGAACAGCATGAGAGAAAAGGAGAGCAGAAGAGAAAGAAAGAGAGAGAGAGAGAGAGAGTTTGTGGAGAAAAAGGAAGAAAGTTACTGAAGATCTGTCTACTGGACCGTGGATCAAATCCAGGCCAGTCAGCTCCATGGGAGCCACATCTGATGTTCCTTCTTTTACATCTTGTGTTTGCTATGTTATTTTCGTTCCTTATTTTTCTTTTTATTCTTTCTGATTTACTGAGTTCTTCCGATTCTCAGTAGTGAGGTCGGGTTCCTCCTGGTGGGTCAGGAGAAGGGAGATTTGATCTCCGGTTTGCAAGCAGCGGGGGGGGGGGGCTGCTTGTGGGTTCCCTCCGGGCTAGGAGGAAGAGAGGCTAGGCCTCTGGTGGATTACTGGTAGCAGAGTGCTACTGGCTGGTTCACTGGTAGCGGGGCTGCTATTAGTGGGGTTCCCTCTTGGTATAGAGGAAGAGAGACGTGAGTCTCTGGTTTCTAGTGACCGTGGGTTGCTGGAGGTTCCCTCCGTGTAGGAGGAAGAGGGGAGGTTGTTCCCCTGGGTAAGCTGTGTATCAGCATCTGTTGGCAAGCTGTGTTGCCCAGCTGTTAGTGAAGCCACACTCGGTTTGAGTGTGGGGTGGATGTAGGTCTGGAGGACCGAACCACCTAAAAATCCCTTATTCTGTGGTTTGCTTGTGGTGTGCTCTTCCATATCTTCTATCTATTTCACAGGTTGTTTGAATAGTCTTGTTTCGAGTTATAGTGGCCTTGAGCTTTACATCTTGGTAAGTGAGTCTAGCTTGCATTGTACTGTCATTTGGCATTAGACTTCATCAGGTTCCACTAGTATAGTCAGCAGCTCATCTGGTCGATCAAATGTCTATTTGAACTCGATAGCCTTTATTCTGCAACTATATCTAGTAGCTGGCAAATTGTTTTTAATTTGGGCAATATTCTTGAAGGGGATACATTCACCCCCCCTCTGTATCGATCGCACCGTTACAACAATTGGTATCAGAGCGGTGTCTGCATACAAGGTCCAGCGACCTGCAGATTCGATCTTGCAGTCTGAGGTGCTAATTTGTTTTTAGTGCATAAATATTCCTATTGTTTTGAATTTACTCACTACTTGTTTTCAATGGCTCTTCCACCCATCTTTAGTGGTTCTGATTTCAGTCAGTGGCACACTGCTTTACATTCTTATGTTAATTCTACTAAACCTGATCTGTGGAAAGTAATTTCACAAGGTCCTCACGCCTTACCAACGAAAGTGTCCAAATGGACCGACAGACACATATCAAAGGATGGAGAAAATCAGAAAGCCTTTAACCTGATGAAAGCAGCTACTGACAGAGCCTTATGGTCTTGTCTTCATAATTGCAGCTCAGCAAAGGACATCCTGGATAGGCTGAAGCAATTTCACAGGGTAAACGAGGATAGCTGCATGATGGCTAACAGAAGTAATCCAAGTGGCAGCAATCAAGGCAGCAGCCAAAATGAAGAAGAAGATGAGGAGGAGGCGGTAAACATCTTCGAGAATTTTTCTTTAGATGTTGGGAGAATGCATATGCTGAGCTGTTAGAGTCTCATGAACAATTAAGAAAACGATACAAGAACTTGAAAAAGAAAAGTGATCAGGGTAGTTCAAGTTCACCATGTGAAAATTGCTCAAATACAAAGCAATCTCATGATGCCTATTTGTCAGATATCCATATGCATAAAAACCAGAATGAAAAATTGATGAATGAACTTAAATGTGTTTGCTCTGAACTAAGTAGGCTGAAATCTGAAAATGAATGTCTTAGGAAACAATGTGAAAAACTCCAGGTTCAAACAATATGTTCTGTTAAATCTGCATGC
Source organism: Amorphophallus konjac (assembly GCA_022559845.1). NCBI lineage: Eukaryota > Viridiplantae > Streptophyta > Magnoliopsida > Alismatales > Araceae > Amorphophallus > Amorphophallus konjac. The sequence goes on from CM040120.1 coordinate 389,063,070, forward strand.
AATGAGTGTCCGTTTCTCAAGGAAATAAATGAAGATCTTCACTCAAATTCAGAATGTCAGAAGGAGTTTATTGTTTCCCTAATGGAAGAAAACAAAGATCTGTTAAACAAGATTCTGGAGCTTGAACAGATAGAGGAAGAACTGAATGATAAAATGAGCTCAATAAAAATTGATAAAGACTCTGTTGAAGAAATTGAAAATCTGAAATCAAAAAATGACAAACTAATTCAAGAGGTTGAAGGATTGAAGCAGTTGAACACTGCTATGTCAGAGAAACTTCTTCTCTTAGAAAAAGGAAAAACTGTTTACATTGAAGAGTCTGAAAAATTGAGAAATCTGGAACAAGAAATTGAGGAATGTAAAATTACAAACAAGGTACTAAGCGAATGTGTAAATTGCAATGAACAAGAGATTGCCAGTTATGAAATACACATCGTTTCTTTGGAAAATGAAATTGAAGATTTGAATAATTCCTTGTCAAAATTTGTGGACGGAAAAGATAATCTGGATAAAATTCTAGGAACTAAGGTAAATTTTCATAAGGAAGGGTTGGGTTATAATCCCTCAAATAAGAAGAGTTTTCAAAATAAAGTTCAAACTTCCTTTGTGTCCAGTTCAACTTCTCAAAGCCCTCAGAACCTTCCTGGTTATCAGTCAACTGCTCAAAAGAAAACAACAGAAAAACAGAAAGAAAAGAATCAACAAGTTCCTCTTCCTACTCTGCATGGTTCACCCACACACTCGCATGCATCTAGAAAGAAAATGATCTATCACTACTGTCACAAATATGGACATTTGATGTATGAGTGTAATTTGAAGGAAAAAGATGACCTAGCAGCTGCTCAAAACAATCAGGGTAGAAATCATGTCATTAGGGAAAAGAAAATTCATTGTTATAACTGTGGAAAAATAGGACATGTTGTTGCACAATGCTGGTTAGGCCCTCATAGAAATACCTTCTCTAATTGCTCTCATTGTGGAAAACATGGCCATACAGTCAAGAACTGCTGGCATGCTCAGGGAAAAATATTTTCTCAAAATATAAAATTCCCTGCAAATAGAAATGTTTTTGTTAGAAATAAATCTGCCTTTAAGAGAATGATTTCTACATGCTTTAAATGTGGAAAACCTGGCCACCGAGCTTCTGAATGCTGGCTGGCACGAGATGGAAAACAATATATGCAAGCAAATAACAGAGACTTTCATGATAATGCACACAGATTCTATGCTAAGAATGTTGTGCATAAAAAGAATTCAAGATCTGCTATTTCCTGTCATTATTGTGGGCAGTTTGGGCACTCCATGAGGGAGTGTAATTTAATGAAGTCTGATGACTTACATGCCCAAAGATTATGGAAAGCACCTATCAGAGGTGTTACTAACAAAGTAGGACCCAAGAGGTCTTGGGTACCTAGAAACACAAAATGAGATATGTGCTTTGCAGGTATGCCTTGAGGATGAGGAATAAAAGGGGGTCAAATAAACCAAGGCATCCAAAGTTTGGTAAACCCCAACTATGCTGATTAAATGCTTGTTCACCTGAATTTTTGCTCTAGCCGAACATCATGCTTAATATGTCAATTAAGATCTCATGCATACATGTCCATAACTGCATCTGCCATTTGCAATTTCTTTTTGTCTGTTCATGCACTGGTGCATACATGAGATTTAAGGTTGTCTGCATTTGATGCATACATATGACAATTGCAATTGTTTGATATTTGTTAAAATGCACAATCACTGAAAACAAATTGCATTCTGAAAAATCTGAAAAGCTGAATTGAATAAATATGTTGCTTGGATGATGTCTCATGCTCAAAAATTGTTCATCTGCACATTTGACATGCACACGCATTCACAATTGCATATAAATAGCATTCGGTCAGCTTAAGATGCATGTAGGACTGCATATGCATTGGATTGTCATGCATGATTCTTGGTATATAAATAGTGAGATACTAAAGGGCTGATGAACTCTGTCTAGAGGTGCTTGCTGTGTGTGAGGTGGTCTTTAGACCAAGTCCTCCGCCTAGTACCATAGGTCAGAATTGCATACATGTAGGAATGCTAGCTCATGCATACATTTAAGGGGAGCATCATTCATATTCTATCAACTGAACTTCCCATCTTCAGATTGAACTGCTATCTTGCTCAAATCCCTGTGATGAATGTGTAATGCAACACATTTCAAATTCCTGTTTCAACTGTTTTCAGCCACTTTCACTAAACCTATCCATTGGTATATGTTGGATTGGCTGTTCTTTAAAATGTTTTCGGCCTTCCCTGAACACTCAGAAAGTATTCTCTGTACATATCCTGATCATAAATCTGAAAATAAATTAAAAAGGAATCTTCTAGTATATAGGATTATGAATGTCTGATTCCTTCAGTCGGTTAATGATTCATGTATGTCTTGCGTTTGCTTATGAACATATCTTGAAAATATCTGAGTTGGTCTTAATAAACTTTAACCAACATTTTCATGTTGAGTCTTTTAAACTCTTCTGAATTCTGAAAATTCTGAAATCATGATATTCCTTGATTGATATGTATGAAATTAGTATTGATTTTTAAACATCTGAGAATATGGATTATGTCTAAGGGTAAATCCTGTTAGAGCAATGACCTTGGTCACTGAGAAACCATGTCCAAGGGACTGTGTCATGAGGTGCCATAGTTAACTCTGCTTAAAAATGATTGATAATCTGGTAGAGCAATAGCATGCACACTGAGAAATACATCTCACTCATCAAAGAAATAATCTATAGTGTGTCATGAAGTGTAAATGCCATCTCTGTTCCTATGAAGCATGACAGTTAGTCCATCCAAGTGCTTAGGGATACTGGCGTCTAAACAACATGTATCCTCTAGTTACAAGGGTGTACTAAACTCAAGTGCTCATGAAGAATGTTATGAAAATTGCTGCTAATCTAGTATACCATTTGAAAAATATGTGCAAAAGAAATATTCTATTGGAACCCTTGACAGAAACAAATGTTTTCCTTATGTGTTTAACTTCATTACTATTGATTGCATCTCTTAAAGGAATCTTTGAAATTGAGTGAGTAAGAAAGAAGAAGATCAAACAAGACTGTCAATATGAAAACAAGGTTCACTTCTATTAAAACTGATTTCAGATATGAGTACAGGAAACTTATAAACAAGCCTTGCATACATCATATTCTGATCTGACTTGTCAATGAAGATCATTCATAAATCTCTATAATAGAAGAGTCTGAAATACTTGTTTAATCAGATTTATGAAATTGATATCCCATTGAAAATCTTTCACATTGGACTACATTATTTCAAACCTGACTGTTGATCTAAGGGGGAGAATTCTTGCTTGCCCCTGTGGTCTCCTTCTCATTCATGGTATCAGATTCCACTTATTGAGGGGGAGCTTCCATATCATATGCATCATGCTGCATAGAAACTCTTAAAAAGGGGAGAATTATGCTCATGCATTCATATTTCTAGGGGGAGATCTTGCATTCTGGTATCTGCTTATATTGATTGTCTGCCAAAGGGAAAATTTCATTCAATCTTTGCATGCAAGCTCCTTTTGATCATCTCTAACTCATGTTTTTGCTGCAACTCTTAAAGGGGGAGCATTTTATTCTTGCAAGGGGGAGGAATTGACTGATTTCTTATACATGCTTTAATTTCTCAAATTATTTTCTTTTTGATGAAGTCAAAGGGGGAGAATAATTTGAGTCATCAAAATACCTCACATCATCAGAATGACTCAATGTGTTGAAAGTGTTGCCATCATCAAAAAGGGGGAGATTGTTGTGCCCCTGTGGTTTTGATGATTGGTTCTTGATGTGAGTAAATCACTGAGTCATCCTGCTGTGTGAGTCATCATGCTGTTATTCAGTTAGTTTCTGATCATAACTCAGTCTATTTGATGTTCAGTTATGTTAACTGATGCATAATAAAGCATTCATTGCTACACTCTGCTTAGTTAGTATGAACAGTAGTGGGTCGACCCACTCTTGCTGATGCGTCGACCCATCAGAACACTGATTGTCTGGTTTGTCTAACTTCAAGTCTACACATCATCAGTTGAACGTAAAGTATATACGCTGCAGCGTCAACTCATTGGGCTGCAGCGTCAACTCAGCAAGCATGCACATCACCTTCAGACATTCAAGTCCATACAATGGCTGTTGAACTGTGAAGTCTAGACATTGTCTGATCATTCATCTTTGAAGTCAATACAACGTTGCCTTGTCTCTTCAAGTCTATACAACGTTGCCTTGTTTCTTCAAGTCTATACAATGTGCACAGTTTCTTCATGTCTATACATTACATAACTGTCTTCAGCTCAAGCGTTCAAAGCCAAGTCTATACAACGCTAAGTCAATACATTGAACTGTTCTCCAAAGTCTGCACAATGGTCTTCACACCTGAAGTCTGTACATCCGTTTTGCCTACTCATTGTTGAGGCAGAGTCTGTACATTGGCTCAAACTTCCAAAGTCTACACAACGCACTTCATTGAAAGTCTATACATTTTGGCCTATTCCTACGCTCGAAGCTTTAGCTACACTCTATGTCTATACACTGCTAAAGTCTGAACATCGCAGTGTTCAAGTCTTTCAAAGTCTGTGCATTGACTTCACTTTTGCAAGTCTGTACATTGGAGTCTTATCTTCAAGTCTGTACAGCGGGCAACTTCTAATTGAAGTCTGTACAGCCAATGCACTTAACTGAAGTCTATACACTGAATTGTCAAGCTTCATGTCTATACACTGGATTGTCTAACTTCAACTCTATACATCCGATTACTGTTGCAGTGTTCACCAAGTCTATACACTGCTTCAGATCTAATTCACAATGAGATATGAATGGCGTGTTTATGATTAAGTCTTGATACATTAATCTTTTCGTTTGAATTAATTCTTGATGCAAGACAGGAACAGGGTCGACGCTAGAGCTTAAGGCGTCCACGCACCAGTAAAGATGCATCCACGGATACTCTTCACAGCGTTAACTCTACGCAAAGGCTGCGTCAACTCAGCCACTCAAGAAGCAGAGGCCTTGTCAGAAATACTTCAATGCGTCAACGCAGCAGTGGAGCAGCGTCGACGCAGCGGCTTAAGAGACGCCAATATACAAGGCAAGACAGGCCTTAATGTACATGTTCGGGCATCAACGCCATCAACAAGCAGCGTCGACGCAGCGGTGGAAGAGAGGCCAATACACACTTCTGATTTTCATCCGTGCGTCAACGCCACCAACTGGCAGCGTCGACGCAGCAGTTCAAGAAAGGGGCGACTTATCTCTGGCTGTCTTCAACGCGTCAACGCTATCCACAGCAGGGTCGACGCAGCTGGGCAAATTCAAATATGTACAAGCAAAGAGTAGACGCAGTGATGCCAGTGCGTCAACGCGGTCAGTCTCCATAAACAGTAAGTGTGGTAAATTACTAGAATATTTCGATGCAGTACAAGGAGACCCCAATTATGAAAGGGCACGTGATCCTATAACAAAGGACGTGCCAGCAGTCAGACACGTGGAAGCTGGGGGCCTGCCACTTCACCACGTGGACCAACCCATCGAAGCTCTCTAGGGCGTCTCTGCCCTATCCTCCGGAGCCCCTGTTATTGGTATATAAATCCTTCTTCATCTTCAGAAAAGAATAGTTCACTCCAAGGAAGAAGTGAAGCAAAAGAGGCCATTTGAGAGCAGAAAGAGAACTCGAGAGAGATAGGCCAGAAGAGAAGAAGAAGAAAAAGAGTTGAAGAGAAGAAGGAGAGAACAGCGTGAGAGAAAAGGAGAGCAGAAGAGAAAGAAAGAGAGATAGAGAGAGAGAGAGAGTTTGTGGAGAAAAAGGAAGAAATTAACTGAAGATCTGTCTACTGGACCGTGGATCAAATCCAGGCCAGTCAGCTCCATGGGAGCCACATCTGATGTTCCTTCTTTTACATCTTGTGTTTGCTATGTTATTTTCGTTCCTTATTTTTCTTTTTATTATTTCTGATTTACTGAGTTCTTCCGATTCTCAGTAGTGAGGTCGGGTTCCTCCTGGTGGGTCAGGAGAAGGGAGATTTGATCTCCGGTTTGCAAGCAGCGGGGGGGGGGGGCTGCTTGTGGGTTCCCTCCGGGCTAGGAGGAAGAGAGGCTAGGCCTCTGGTGGATTACTGGTAGCAGAGTGCTACTGGCTGGTTCACTGGTAGCGGGGCTGCTACTAGTGGGGTTCCCTCTTGGTATAGAGGAAGAGAGACGTGAGTCTCTGGTTTCTAGTGACCGTGGGTTGCTGGAGGTTCCCTCCGTGTAGGAGGAAGAGGGGAGGTTGTTCCCCTGGGTAAGCTGTGTATCAGCGTCTGTTGGCAAGCTGTGTTGCCCAGTTGTTAGTGAAGCCACACTCGGTTTGAGTGTGGGGTGGATGTAGGTCTGGAGGACCGAACCACTTAAAAATCCATTGTTCTGTGGTTTGCTTGTGGTGTGCTCTTCCATATCTTCTATCTGTTTCATAGGTTGTTTGAATAGTCTTGTTTCGAGTTACAGTGGCCTTGAGCTTTACATCTTGGTAAGTGAGTCTAGCTTGCATTGTACTGTCATTTGGCATTAGACTTCATCAGGTTCCACTAGTATAGTCAGCAGCTCATCTGGTCGATCAAATGTCTATTTGAACTCGATAGCCTTTATTCTGCAACTGTATCTAGTAGCAGGCAAATTGTTTTTAATTTGGGCAATATTCTTGAAGGGGATACATTCACCCCCCCTCTGTATCGATCGCACCGTTACAACATGACGCACCCTAGCAGGAGCGTTACACCACTGTAACGGCCCCTTGATAAACCGTCACACACTGTGTTACACCTATCCTAGACCGTCAGACACCTGTGTTCTGTCAGCCCAAGGCAGAATAGTAACCAGTTAAGTTTACTTATAAATAAGCTTAGATAGCTAAGTTTGGACCTATTATCATGACTTTGAGTTTAGTTTCTGATTCATAATCAAATTGCATGATTAATGTGTCTTAGGTTATTTTAAGTTATGCTAATTTCATTGGCTAAAACTCTATAGTTTTGTATTCTAAATCATGATTTTCCAAAGTTGTATTGACGGAGTTTTATCTTGGTTTCATAATGTTACACATTCTTTCCTATCTATAGAGTCATTTCTTTAAGTATATGGCACATATTCCGGTATGTTGTCCATTAGTTTACTTTGCACTATAGGAACACTATTCTTGGACATGAGCATCTCTCTATTGGATATTCCTTCCAATGTACTAGGAAATCTTGTTTCAAGGCCTCCGTAATTCTCCGCGAGCCTGGGATTACCACTAGGACACCGAGTTGGTTGTACCATTAAAGCCCATTGATTAGATTACACTATCGATGATTTTGGTTATCAGTAATGTAACGACTCTATGTTGGACCGTCAGGCACAAGTAACGGCCCAATATACGACCGTCACATTCCACTGAGTCTGATTTCTTGGTTCTGGATTCAGACTAATGTAACGGTCCAATACTGGAGCGTCACATCATGTAACGGCCCAGTACACGACCGTCACACTGCATGAGTATTTTAACTTAAGGTGGACCAAGGGTTGATATTCCAAGGTTTCTCGATGGACTATTAATGATCTAGAACTTATCATATTAATCAAGAAACCTAATATAATGAATGGAAGATAAATAATGTATCGTTATGCTACCGATTTATTTCCATAAGCATAACCTTGCTTAAGTCATTCTTGATTTTTCATGATTCTTATTGAAGCATTCATTCATTGAATTATTGTTATCATGAGCTTATTTAAACTCATTATATTCTTGGCCATACTTTATTGTTACATGCGTGGAAAAAGCTTGATTTATACTTGAAGATGCGATCGAGCACTGATTGTGTTCAAGGGCTCTATGCTAGTCCCCTCGGCTGATTGTCGGAAACATACTATTTTATAAATCATGGGGTATGATGCTACTGGCGTCGCATTGCGCTGGGAGTACTTTCTCTATAAATAAGTGATAATCCACGGCACGACATGACATTCTTGTACATGACTTTCTTGCTTGATATTCCACAGAAATTCACGAAGTACTTGCTCATAAGCAAAAGATACTGGAGTGATGATTATGTGGCTTGCTAGTACATTCTCGATACATTCTTGTTCATGAAAGGCCAATATCATGTTCTTGTTACATTCTTACTAGTTCGTATTTGTTCTCATTCTAACTTACATGATCATCTTGTTACTTTGGTTTAATCACATGATTGATCGCATTCACATGATTTTTACCTTATTCTTTAGAGCTAAATTGTTAATTACTTTAATAGTGCCTTCATGTTGATGCGAAGATACTTACTGGGCAAGTGTGCTCATTACCTATTTTCAATCTTTTCAGGAGATGAAAGTGATTCAAATTCAGATTCGGGTTATACAAGTAGCGGGTCCGAGAGCGAATGAAAGTATTATCAAAATGAGAGTGAAGACCTAGAAAGTCTAAATTGTTTAGATTGAGTCTATGTAATTTTCCTATTTCTTGAGTCTAGTACATAATGGAAGTTGAATTAGTGATTGTAATTGAGGGTTCAATTTGATTATCAATGAAATAAAGTTAAAGTTTGAATATATATTATGCAATTGCATCTTTATGTGTGATTGTCTTGCGCTCTGATCGTTCTTGCTTGCAAGAGGCTTATCATGTCGGCTGTTCGCGCTCCCCGAGTTAGTCTTCCGCTATAATAAAGGCTCGGGGCGTGACACATTTCTCCTACAATTTCACACAGCGCGTCCAAGGCAGTGCATAATGGCCCCAAATTCCACAATCTGGGCCAAAACCAAGCCACCGCCACACAATCTCGGACCAAATCCCGGACTAAGACAGTCCATTCACGCGCAAGAACACATGACTTATAGCTTACTGGGACAACTCTGCCCAATCTTGCCTCGAAATCCGCAAGATATTCGGGACAGGCACATCATTTATAACGCCACATAGCACAACAAGAACGTCGAGCTCGACAGTCAGCAGCTTATTCGGAAGATCTTCCGCTCATCCCAGCACATCTCTCGATCAAAGCACCCACTCTACTACCTCAAACCACGATCTCAACGCCTCAGGTGCTGGACAATTAGCAAATTAGGGTCGCCAAAATGACAATAACTCCCTTAGAGAACACGCATGGCCACTTAACCACGAACAATCTTCACCAGCCACCTGACCTCGCCGCGAATTCCTCGAACGCTGCACCAGAGCAATGCTCCTACCGGCAACCTCCGCCCAACACAGCATAACTAGGGCACCACCCATCGGGAAGAAATCTCTCTATCACATCCCTTGGGCCCCGCATCGACACTCTAACGTAACAGCAACCACCATCATAGCGCCAACGCAGTGCTCACAAGCTCTCAAGTGAGAAACAAAGCGAAAAATAAACACAAAACCCTATGCCAGCTGTTGACTGTACTTGACATTATAGACTTTGATCACTTCAATTATCTTGAATTCCTATGTACACATGAAAAACACACTGTTTTGATACCATCTATAACGCCCCAAGATCCAGATACCTAGAAGAGACCCGATACCATTCGAATCCTGGTCCGCCGCCCATGAGCTAGAGGGCTCGGAAGGGCTAAAAGGTGTGTGTGAGTGACAATATACACAGAAATAAGAATAAAGCAGGAACAACAATAATAAACTAACAACAGAGTCTAGTCCAAAATAAGTATAGTCTAGTCCAAAATAAAACGTACCCAATGCTGAGTGAACACTCGGCCCGGCGAGCTGGGAACTAGAAACCTCCGCGCAGCACCCTCGAACCTCGAGAAGGAACCGCCACACCTAAAAAGTAGGGGTGGGCCTTGTCGCACTGGCTCAGTAGCGGTCCCACAGAACCCCAACCGTAAACAACAGCAACAAAAGAAGAACAGTAGTAGTGGTAACGATAACAGCGGAAGGAGCGGCGAATACGATGACCGGTAAAACCTCGGCTCTACTGCTACTCCTACTGTACCGGGAAACACACCCCGATCTCACAGTCGGGAGACCACCAGACTAACGGGAAAGCTCTGGCTACACTGCCAGGAGAAGCACCACGACAACGCTGTCGTGAACCCTATATTATCTGGGGAAAACTCTCGGTAACCTTTAGTAAAAATCCAAAACCTTAGTGTCTGAAAGACACTCAGAAACCACCCAAAAACACGAGAAAACCCATCCCATGTGGTAGGAGTACTACCCACTAAAAGCAAGGCTGCATGCATCCACCGATGACTTAGTCCACGCCTTAGGTGTCTCTCTCGCCCCAAGTGGAAACCGAGACACCACACAAACCACAGACGAAACAAGGGTCTAGTCACGGTCATGCTCGTCAGCACTCGTCCGAAGCCCCCGACCATGTGTGCACATGCTGACAAACTGTATAACGCCAGGCCCTTTAGTTGGTATTCCTCCCGGCCGGGCTCGAGCCACTACAGGGGAGACCCTATGGCAAACCAGCCTGAAAACCATCTCTAGCGGGTGTACCTCTCCACCTACCCCCTAGGTGGGTTAGCACACGTGTGCCCAAGCAAGCTACTGTAGCTCTCCGCCTACTCTCAGGTGGGTCGACACAAGCGTTCCCAGGAAGCTACTACCAGTAGGGGTCACCACAGAAGCGACTCTTGGTGGAAACCACCGGAACACGCACAGGCCACGCACAGGCCCTGTCACGTCCAGCTCGAAAGACGAGTGGCACGATGCCACTGGACTCTAAGTAGTCCACTAAAACCTATTAAACCAACAGTCCTTGAGTCACAGGACTCAGGGTCAAGACAATTGCACAGGACAGCCCTAGGCCGTCAATCTGGACTATCCCTAGGTCAGAAACCTCAATACGGTATAGCTTTTAAGGTGGGACATAACTATCGACTCAATCCCTTCCAAAGGGAAGCTAAGAAACCCTCTAGCCCCAGGCTGGGCAATTGGACTCACAGTCCACAGGCCATACACACGGCCTACACGGAAACCACGTTCCAAAGAGGCTAATGATGTGCGGGAAAAACCCTCCGCACTCATGCCATCACACGGCGACTCGATCTAGCGGAAGCACAGAAGCCCAGAACAAGAAGGGTCACGCAGACCCTTAAAACCCACGGGCATGCTAATTGAGGTAAAACGGCACCTCCGGACACCCAAAAATACGGTCAGGATACCCACGGGGTCTCCGGGACATTCACGAGGCCAAAGGTCGGTCATTGGGTCTCAACCGGACCGACCGGGACCCAAAATGGCAAGAGGGGCAGGGGTCGGTCGACCAAAACCCAAGGGTCGGTCGACCTAAGCCACCCACGGTGGTCAGTCGACCGAGCCGACCCGGTCGGTCGACTGGCACGCCCAGGTGGCGTCGACGCAGCGCGGGCTACGTCGACTCACCCGCTGCGGTCGGTCGACCGATGCCCAAGGGTCAGTCAACTGAACCGACACTGTCATGCCCCCCTGCAAACGCTAGTCAATCGACCGAATTGCCCGCATCGATCGACCGATTACGGTAAAAAACCGACCGGAGCCACCCTAGGGCTCCGGTTTCCACGCCTTCTCAACCCCAGTTGAGGGGGAAAACAATGGGGATCATTCCCCGGGTCCCAAAAACCAAAAATGGAGGGAAGAAAGCGAGAAAACCTCACACGATTCGATGAATCCGCCGCACGCCCCAAAAACATGGTTTTAACCCCCCGACGAGAATAAACCCATGCTCGGCTCACCACGGGCTACCTATAACACCCGGTAAAATTATGAAGGGGAAAATAGAAATAATTAACTATATTTCCATGAGGGAGGATGCAAAATCTTTTTATTAAAAGTAAATAAATAAAATAGAATATGACCTCTCTATTTTATTAAGAGTCATTAGACCCAAGTATTTATCTATGTACGAAAAGGGACTAGTTAATGGATGTTCCTTCAAATTAAAGACCTTGATAGGATCGAACCTGTCTCTGATACCCATAAGGTAGATAGATGAATAAGAGTAGTGATAATAATCACATACAAAGATCCGATCCCAAATATGAAATTAATAATAAACCATTAAGAACAACCCATTACTGATGAGGACATCACCAGCAATTTCATTTGATCAAGGATCCCGATGCTCGCCACCCATGCTACATCTTGTTCACCACTTTATTTCGAGTCATATGATGTAATTTTCATTTTCTTATCATGTACTTTTCCTTTTATTTGAGTCCAATACCTAGGTTAGGTAGCTATGTACCTAAGTCTTAAGTCATTATGTGTGTTATTAGGCCCAATTATATGGGCTAGGCCCAGGGGTGCCCCCTTCCCCTTGGTTTAGTGTTAGTAGTCCAAGAGTCAGGGACTTATATGTAAATGTGGGATTCCTATAAATAGGACCCCAATCCCTCATTTGGAAGCTAATGAAGTATTAAGTGAAAATTTCCACAAGAATTGTGTCTCTCTTTCTCTCTCTCTCTCTCTCTCTCTCTAAGGGGTGGATTCCCCTCTCTCTTTCTCTCTCTCTTCTCTCTCTCTAAAGGGGGCGAACCCCATTCTCTCTCCTCCCCACCCCCAATTTCGAAATTCCCTCTCTCTCCTCCCCAATCACCTCTCATTAAGACCCCTCCCCCTTCCCCATACACTCATTCAATCCCTCTCCAACCCCTAGGTGGAATCCCCTTCTCTTAGGCACCTCTCCATTCTCTCAAGCAACCCTTCCTCTTCCCCAAGCAACCATTCATCTTCCCAAGCCACCCCTTCCCTTTCCCAACACACCTCTCCATCTCCCAACACACCCCTTCCCATTCCCTAGGCCCCCATTAACCCCTCCATTAACCCACCACTCAAATCAAAGGGAAACCCTCCCCATTCCTCCAAGCCATTTGCGCCCCACCTCCCACTCCACTCCCCCACACCAGATCCGCCCCCTCTCTCTCCCCCTGCTGCCACCCACCACCACCATCGACCCTCCCCTCCCCAAGCTCCAGCCCTCCGTCAGCAGCCTCTCCCCTTCCCAAAACCATTAGACCCTCCACCCAAAACCCCCTCCACTCACCCCACTCTATATTCTCTAGATAGGAACTGCAGATCCACAGATCTGCCCGCCTGTTGCAGCACCGACCACGCCCACATCCTGGCGTCCCTGGGAGTGTACCATACATTTCTGGAAAGGTCTTTCAGACGGCTTCGTATGCAAGGTAGTCCAGCTCCATTCCGAGTTCGGGGCTGACCGGGAGAACCTTTCTCCCCCGACTGCGCCGACCTGGTCCAGACTGCGACCAGAGGCAACTTTCAGAAGCTCCTGCGGCCACACCTTGGCTCCCCTTGGCGCGCCACTTGGCCGGGACGATCCTCCACGGTCCCCTACCCAAACCAGCCAGCGGGGCATCATTTGGAGTTCGGAGCTATTTGTACCAATTTTTCTACCATCGGGACGCCATTCAGGTCAGTCAGGGTCTGTCCCTATAACTTCCCACTTCTCGGGCTGCTACTCTCGACCCCGACCTCCTCCGGTGCCATTCTTTCTTGCTGATCGAAGAGGACGCGACCACGCTCTCAACTGTCCTGGTCCCGCTCCAATTGGATCACGGGAGCGATCGTGGCGCCATCGCCAATCTGCTGCCACAACCAGAGCTCAGTCCGAGGCAGAGCAGAGCAGCACGGGTCCAGCGTCTGTCCCGGCCAGCAGCGACAATCTCTGATGCCCAAAAAAATTAGGTGGCATCCCGGGGCAGTCTGCGACATTTTGGCACTGGTCTAGTCCACTTTCAACTCCGGCAGAGACCACAACAGCGCCGACAGCGAGTACCTATCAGCAGGAAAATCTGGCGGGCAGAACCTTGAAGAGGCGTATCGGCTCCTGTCCTAACCCCTCTTTCCTTCCCGCCTGGCCGGCTTACCGCCCCTCCCTGTGTGGAGGTAGTGTTTGTGTGTAAACCCATTTCTCCACCCCGATATCCACCCTCCTGCATGAGGCGTAGTGCATGTACTATTTAGCAGGCTTTAGGCTACATCGACGCAGTGTGCGGGAAGCCCACACTTCCCCGCTCGCCCTCATCTCCGAACGGGGTTGGTTTCTTCAAACCAACCAGGTGAGCTCTAGCCCTTGCTCCCATTATCAGTACTTGTTCCTTTAATATTCGTGAAATTGCTCCGTTGGTAGCGAGAGAGAGCGCCCGACCTCGGAGTGTTCCACTTCCATGTGGTCACCATGGTTTTGTGAGAGAGAGTGACCCTGTGCCCCACTTGGCACCCAGCCAGCCCCTTAGTTGTGGGCATCGTACCCTCGGGAGGGCAACCATAGCCCTGCTGGCCCTCGACCAGCCAGGGTCTTGATCCACCACCTCCACTCGGCATCACCGAGTCACCTCGGGTTCGTATGTGCAACGGCGATTCGGCGATTTACGCAACCCCGTGCTCAATATTGATTGTGTTTGCGTGGTTGGTTCGAGGGCCCTCGTCTCATTGCTGCATTCCCCTAGTGGTGTCACATCAACTTGGTATCAGAGCAAGTTTTAGACTTGTCTCTACGAGTCTAGTCCTAGGGCATTGACATTTGAGTCTCCCTTGCATCATGTTTTCCATCACTCCCTTGCATGACCACCCTAGGGAGACACCCCAACTATCTATGGACCAATTTGACGCTTTCATCAACAAATGTCATAACTGTATAGATACCCTCACCTCCCGGCTTGATCGGCTTGAAGCAAAAGGGAACCACGGCCCTAGGGCTTAGTCACCTCGGGATGGATTTAGAGCCAATGAACCCCCACTTAGGAGCAATGGCCTTAGAGTCTTGCCTCCCCGGGATGAATTTGAATGGGAAACCAAAGGACCTAGATAGCCATGGGAAGAGATGAGGAATGAGATTAAGAAGATCTTCACTCCCCCTTTCCCTCCCAGTCAACCCAAGACCTCCCTTAGGGCCCAAACTCCACCACCCCAAATAATTCCAACCCCGATCACCACCACCATTCAAACCAAATTGGCCACCACCCAACCCACAAATCCTCCTCCCACCCCTTCCCAAAAGGAACTTAAGGAGGTGACCGAAGTCTATGAGGTTCCCCTAGATTGGGAAGAAGAATATGAAGCCCAATTGGGTCAAGATAACTCGTTCCTTCCCAAAGAGAACCCATTGAGCCAAATTAGGTGCACCCTCCCCCATGAGTTACAAGATCCCCAACCTAGGCCTCCACTACTACCCCTCCCCATTCTATCCCAAGTCCCCCATTACCTACCACCCAAAGAGCACCACAGGCCAGTCATCATCACCCCACCCACAAAGGACCTACTCACCTCCTTGGTAGAGGAAACCATGATACCCACACCCGACCCCCTACTAGGGAACATCCCAGAACCACTCCCCATCTTGGAGGAAAGTCATGGCCAAAACGAGGAAGATGTTTCACCTTTCATGCCACCCCCATTTTGGAGTGAACTTATCATAAGTGGGCCCTTGGTTAGATGGCTTGTGGAAAACCGGGCTCACCCTATCCTGCCCTATGCTTACCCTTCCATGGAACAACACCTCCCCATAGTACCCTTATCCACCTATCACACCTATCACACCATAATCCAATCATCCTATCAAGTGGAAACATTAGGGGATCTTCTTAAGGGTATAGATTGGCAAATTAAGCTAACTGGCATGTTGACTACAGTAGCCGACCGACCTAGGAGCCTTGACCTCCTACACCTATGTGTCGGATCCATCTCCTCCATTTACACTGTGGATTGCTACACTAGCGACCTTCTTTTACTCCTCCCTACATCCGACGAGCCCGATGCTATCCACAAACTAGAGTTGCTTGTCTCGGGTAGAACATCCAGCCCTCCATTCATGGCCGACCATCCCACCAAAAACTTTGGCCCAATCATTTTACTAGAGGAGGAGGATCCACCACCATGTTGTGAGGACCAAAAGGACCTAGAGTTCCTCTCCTTAGATGACCCTTACCATGACCCCTTGGATCCCTTCCTATACCCACCCACCTTACTCACCACCAACCTTTTCCTACCCCAACCAACCTTATTGGACCAAGCCCACTCCATTTTCCTAGACCCCTTTGACCCCTATGAGTGGAAAATCTCACACCAAGTCATACACATAGAAGGAGCCATTTGGATGGGAATGCATGTGCCACTACATTTTGCATCATTTGGTAGGGCTAGTAAGCCCAGTCATCTCATACATGTCACACACACTGCGGGCCCAATGCATGACTGGCTCAAATTTGGATGTGCTGGTCCTCCCACATTCGTCATAGCTCTTAAGCATGAAAGGAGCATACATGGATGTCCGGGTCCCCCGGTAATTATCACAACCATGCACGATAGATCCACCTATGGTTTCCCCGGCCCCCCTGAGTCCATAAAAGTCTTCATCACATCTATGCATGATAGGTCTATGTACGGTTGTCCCGGTCCACCTTTGCATGTTATGCACTTTCACACCCACTCACCGCATTATGATGCATGGCATGAGCATACACGCAAGCAATTCTTGACGAGCGGTGAGGTTCACAAAGAGCGGACAAGAGCTCGCGAGCGCCACTTGGAATTCCAAATAGGCAATCTGGTGATAATGACATTGGAGTGGCTCTACCCTAGGGTCACCTCCAATTCGAGGGCACAAGGACTTGGACCTTCCCAAGTTCCGAGTGACTTTGGCAAGCCGGCTATCGGGTTGGACTTACTAATGGGTTTTGGGATTCACCCCATTTTTCACGTGGCGGATCCGGCACCCTATATGGGCACCGCGGTGGATCCTAGTGAGTGCCTCGAGCCTTTATCTTCCTTTGAGAGGGACACCCTCGGAGAGCCACCAAAAGTCATCCTGAGAGTCCGACGTGTGCACACGGAGGTAATACTAGGCAAATAGGGTTCCATCGCCAGCAAGAGGGTGCACCTGAGCCGCCTCGAGAGGATGAAGGACCGTCCCCTGGTTGCGGATGCAGGGTTGAGTTTGGAGGTTGAGGCTCACTCTGAGCTGCTTGAGAGGACCACTTCCCCGGTGGGCCCATGCTCGACGGAGTCGAGTTTTCCGCGCCCCGGGGGTATGATGAGGACATCACCAGCAATTTCATTTGATCAAGGATCTCGATGCTCGCAACCCACGCTACATCTTGTTCACCACTTTATTTCGAGTCATATGATGTAATTTTCATTTTCTTATCATGTACTTTTCCTTTTATTTGAGTCCAATACCTAGGTTAGGTAGCCATTTACCTAAGTCTTAAGTCTTTATGTGTGTTATTGGGCCCAATTATATGGGCTAGGCCCAGGGGCGCCCCCTTCCCCTTGGTTTAGTGTTAGTAGTCCAAGAGTCAGGGACTTATATGTAAATATGGGATTCCTATAAATAGGACCCCAATCCCTCATTTGGAAGCTAATGAAGTATTAAGTGAAAACTTTCACAAGAATTGTGTCTCTTTCTCTCTCTCTCTCTCTCTCTCTCTCTCTCTCTAAGGGGTGGATTCCCCTCTCTCTTTCTCTCTCTCTTCTCTCTCTCTAAAGGGGGCGAACCCCATTCTCTCTCCTCCCCACCCCCAATTTCGAAATTCCCTCTCTCTCCTCCCCAATCACCTCTCATTAAGACCCCTCCCCCTTCCCCATACACTCATTCAATCCCTCTCCAACCCCTAGGTGGAATCCCCTTCTCTTAGGCACCTCTCCATTCTCCCAAGCAACCCTTCCTCTTCCCCAAGCAACCATTCATCTTCCCAAGCCACCCCTTCCCTTTCCCAACACACCTCTCCATCTCCCAACACACCCCTTCCCATTCCCTAGGCCCCCATTAACCCCTCCATTAACCCACCACTCAAATCAAAGGGAAACCCTCCCCATTCCTCCAAGCCATTTGCGCCCCACCTCCCACTCCAATCCCCCACACCAGATCCGCCCCCTCTCTCTCCCCCTGCTGCCACCCACCACCACCATCGACCCTCCCCTCCCCAAGCTCTAGCCCTCCGTCAGCAGCCTCTCCCCTTCCCAAAACCATTAGACCCTCCACCCAAAACCCCCTCCACTCACCCCACTCTATATTCTCTAGATAGGAACTGCAGATCCACAGATCTGCCCGCCTGTGGCAGCGCCGACCACGCCCACATCCCGGCGTCCCTGGGAGTGTACCATACATTTCCGGAAAGTTATTTCAGACGGCTTCGCAGGCGAGGTGGTCCCGCTCCATTCCAAGTTCGGGGCTGATCGGGAGAACCTTTCTCCCCCGACTGCGCAGACCTGGTCCAGACTGCGACCAGAGGCAACTTTCAGAAGCTCCTGCGGCCACACCTTGGCTCCCCTTGGTGCGCCACTTGGCTGGGACAATCCGCCACTGGTCCTTTACCCAAAACAGCTAGCAGGGCGTCATTTGGAGTTCGGAGCTATTTGTACCAATTTTTCTACCACCGGGACGCCATTCAGGTCAGTCAGGGTCTATCCCAATACCTTCCCACTTCTCGGGCTGCTACTCTCAACCCCGATCTCCTCCGCTGCCATTCTTTCTTGCTGATTGAAGAGGACGTGACCATGCTCGTAACCGTCCTGGTCCCACTCCAATTGGATCATGGGAACGATCGTGGCGCCATCGCCAATCTACTGCCACAACCAGAGCTCAGTCCGAGGCAGAGCAGAGCAGCGCGGGTCCAGCATCTGTCCTGGCCAACAGCGACAATCTCTGATGCCCAAAAAAATCAGGTGGCATCCCGGGGCAGTTTGTGACATTTTGGCGCTGGTCTCGTCCACTTTCAACTCCGGGAGCGACCACAACAGCGCCGACAGCGAGTACCTATCAGCAGGAAAATCTGGCGGGCAGAACCTCAAAGAGGCGCATCGGCTCCGGTCCTAACCCCTCTTTCCTTCCCACCCGGTGATGCGGGACGAGGCCACGGACACGACAAGCTCGTGACTGTCCCTTAACGAGGGAAGCGTCGGATGTGCGCGGTTGAGAAACCGGCAATGAGCTAGGGTGATCGGCTATCTTTTGTGCCCGGATCGGGTCACGGGACGGTCTCGCACTCTCTCGCAGCAGCGGTAATGAATGGATAAAGCGAGCTAGATATCCCTACACATGCTCTCTAGCAGCGACATAAACAAGCATATATGAAATTAAGCAAATGCCAAGTAAGGAGCGAGGACGATACCTCCACGCGCTCGGCGTGGGGACGACGGACCCGGCCGAAACTCGTACTCCCGGAACAATTAATACACCATATTACAGCAAATGAATTACAACCCACTCCACACAGGGAGGTAAAGGGCTACACAAATGGGCCTGGGAGGACCGAATTCGGATTGACGGGCGGCTTCTTGCGTCTCTTCGGCAGCACCCGAACTTGTGACTGTGGGGCCCACGTGCTGTCCGGAGGGGCCGTGTGGGACCCGATGGAACCGCTGTAGTGGGGACACTTAGGGAAGCGCTCCCCGGGCTGGCGGCACGCTGGTTCGCCGGTCGGAGGCCGGGCGGCTCCGTTCGGCACCGGTCGGAATGACCGGCCACGGACCTGCCGGTTCTATTTTTCGGCGCGTGCTCCGGCGAGAACGGACGCTGCGATCAGCCCCGACGTCGGAATGCAACGAAACTGGCTCCGTTGGAAAGATGCTTCGAAGGGCTTCAACCCAAGGTGATTACAGAAAATCAATCAAGCCTGTACTTCAGATTGGCGAAATTTGAAGGTTGTTGTTGTATAGTTCCTGAAATCTCAGGTCAGTATAGAACTTTCCTGTGGATTTCCTTTGACCGTGAGGTAGACGTCCGAATCTGGGGTTGTGTTCTTCAGTAAAGTTGTGGAAAATCAAGTTACGAAACCAGGACTATTTTTGGATCTGGATTTCGAGGTGGTGGTGATATTTTCTGATTTTAGAAGTGGAGGGTCGTCAGATCTGGGATCTGACTGACAACACTGTAGCTGAGGAAGAACACGAATTTCTAAAAATAGATAGAAGGCTGATAAAAAGTTAAGAAAATTTGTGGAGGTAGGGGGTGATGGACAAAACTCCCAGTAAAATTGGGAGGGTTTGGACAAGTCAAAAGATGGTCAGAGAGGGAGAACGCAGAGGTTCTATCACTATAGATAGAAACCTGGCAGATCTGGGATGACAGGTTGGACGAAAATGTAAAAATACTAAACTGTGGATTTTGGGCGTGAAAATTTAGGTGGCACTTGGGATGCAAGGGTAGAACACACCATAAAAATTGCAGCTTGAGATCTTCAGGTGGTGGAGATCAGATATTCGGACAAGAAGCCTCTATCCAGGATGGACAGAACACCGAAGGCGGCTCCGCGGCGGCGTGATGGCGGCACGAACGGCGGCGGCGGCGGCACCGATGATCACCGGAGGTGGGGGGAAGGATATATCACTCTAGAATGGGGGTTGGAGATGAAGAAACTAGGGGGAGAGAGAGGAGAGGTCAAAATTCTCCAAGAGAGGGGTTCTTGCACAATGATTTTTTCACTTTCATTAATTCCATCAATTGGAAAATACAAGCTATATATAATAAATGTAAAAAGACACTAAATGCCCATAGATCTGGGGTTTTGAAGGGCATATCAGGGAGTTACTAAATATTTCTCCCATGTGGTCAAAACACTTAATATCTATTTTAATCTAACTTAGACCAATTCTATTCAAACCTACCTAATTTTCACCAACCAAGCCTAATAAGGCGAAAGGAAGAGGGCGCCCCCTACATGGGCCTCCCTTGGGCAAAGTATGGTTAAAGGCCATGTAACAAGCCCACTAACCATGCTAGACTCTTCCACCCTTGGTGGCCCATGAGAGGGAGAAGCCTATTTGGGCCTAAGTGGCTATTAAGGTCCATAACGATGGCCTTAAGACCCAATATGGAATAAGCTCCTAATGGACTCTACTAATGACAACCTAGCCATGGACTATACATTACAAATGGCCCAATGACTTGTTATAAGCCTTACAAGGAGCCCAAATGAAAGAAATTACACAATTACAATCTCATACAAGCCAATACACACAATACAACCCATAAGCTCTTGATGTCCTCATCAATTCTCCCCGGGTGGGAGGAACTCAACCCCGTCGAGTAGGGGTAGGGATGCTCGAATACTCCGGCGGATCCATCACCGTTCCAAGTAACGCGGGTACGCTCCACTCCAAATGATTGTCACCTGCTCATTCCATATATACTCGATATGCGCGACTACTATGGGCTAAAGGTGGACACTCCGAGTGGGGCACTCTCAAAAGGGAAGGAAGCAGCTCGAAGACTCACTAGGAATCACTGCTGAGTCCCTTTAGGTGACTGATCCGGGTATAGATGTAGAACCGATCCCATACTCATCAAGTGAGTCCACTCGCCTCTTAGTCATAAGAGAACGACAACGAGCTTGCACAAGACGCATGCAGAAAAACAAACGACACACAAACCAAACAAACCACACAAATAAGAAACCGACTCATGCATGACTCTAGACACACCTATTGTTAGCCCGACCCGTACATAGGTGACGGCGGACCTGGACACCCAAATGTGTGCCATGCTTGCATGTTATGTAACCGGAGATGGGTGGTATGGGGAACACCTAAACATCCAAGTATGACCCAGTCATGCATGGACGGCCCTTTAGATTTAGGAGACTTGAGTGGGCTAGGAAAGCCGGGTGTGGAAGAGTCGGGTGTAGGTGTATCGTGGACGGGCTTGGTGGGTATGAAGGACCCGACCCGTAGGAAAGGGGTATGAAGGTGGACTTCCCCGAAGAAGTGAAGGGAATATGAAGGGTCTAGGGATCCACTTGGGAAGGGGTCAAAGGGATCAAAGAAGGTATGACCCCTTATGGTGGGTTCCAACATGACATGGTCCCAATCGTGAAATTCTTGAAGGTGCGGGTGGTCACCTTTCTCCGTCATGGTAGATGGGACCGTGTATAGGAAATATAACTCCTCCCTCGGAAGCAAAGTCATGAAGTCGGGCTCATCGGTAGCGGGAGAAGTAGAAGAACCTCCGTGGTGACACAACCCATGGTGCACTCGGAGGTAATGGACCCGAAGGCCGGATGGGTGAAGCTACGACTCGTGGGTTGGTCGAAACCTCCGGCCAACATATGTGTCAACTGCTATTGCCAACCTAAACCAAGGATAAGGTCACCCAATGTGTCAACATGGTGACGAGATCGGAACGTAGTATGGTAGGAGTTGGCGGGCACTAAAGGTAGGGTAGGGTCCATAGACGAGTAAGGGAGTGGGACCAAGCCATCCTTAAGCCAACTAAGAAGCGGCTCGGCTATGTATAATGTACCCATTAAAAACACGGGTGGCTCGGGCTTTGGTGGTTCCAAATGGGAGGATTCCGAATCCTATTCGGAAATAGAGGGGGATGACATTGGAACTCTCTCGAGTGGTGAAGGCCATGGTGTAGGCGGCTGGGAGGTAGATGCTTGTCTAAAGCCACCATACTAAGAAAAGTGTGACTCAAATGGTTCGACCACTAGAGCGACCGTATAGGATTCCGCTAGAGAGAATGCATTGCGGATAAGACATTCTAACTGGAAGTGAAAGCGCAAACCTCTCCGAAACTAAAATGCGGCCATGTTGCTCTCCTCTCCCAAGCCAGGTTCCAACCAATACGTATGATATGCCCGGAGGTACTCGGACACGGACCTATCGCCTTGGACGGGTCGACATGGGTTGGCCATAGTTGCCAAAATACGGGAATGGATCCCTAGGAATGGATATGCAAGGCCATTTGGACATGACACTAGACCGACTATGCAAGGTTGGGATGCATGCACACTAAGGACCCTAGACGTAAACCAAGACTCGGTACGTGGCGGAGATAAGTGATCCGAAGATCACTCGCGCAAGTGTGCGGCCTTCCCGATAGGCGTAACCTAACGTTCGGACAACACCTTTTGATATACCGAGTAAAGGGATGCAAATGCAACCTAGACCGACTTAGACAATGACTAATGAATGACAATTTTTTTTTGACACCCTAGACTCAAACTTGCTCTGATACCAAATTGATGCGGGACGAGGCCACGGATACGAAAAGCTCGTGACTGTCCCTTAACGAGGGAAGCGTCGGATGTGCGCGGTTGAGAAACCGGCAATGAGCTAGGGTGATCGGCTCTCTTTTGTGCCCGGATCGGGTCACGGGACGGTCTCGCACTCTCTCGCAGCAGCGGTAATGAATGGATAAAGCGAGCTAGATATCCCTACACATGCTCTCTAGCAGCGGCATAAACAAGCATACATGAAATTAAGAAAATGCCAAGTAAGGAGCGAGGACGATACCTCCACGCGCTCGGCGTGGGGACGACGGACCCGGCCGAAACTCGTACTCCCGGGATAATTAATACACCATATTACAGCAAATGAATTACTGCCCACTCCACACAGGGAGGTAAAGGGCTACACAAACGGGCCCGGGAGGACCGAATTCGGGTTGACGGACGGCTTCTCGCGTCTCTTCGGCAGCACCCGAACTTGTGGCTGTGGGGCCCACGTGCTATCCGGAGGGGCCGTGTGGGACCTGATGGAATCGCTGTAGTGGGGACACTTAGGGAAGCGCTCCCCGGGCTGGCGGCACGCTGGTTCGCCGGCCGGAGGCCGGGCGGCTCCGTTCGGCACCGGTCGGAATGACCGGCCACGGACCTGCCGGTTCTATTTTCCGGCGCGTGCTCCGGCGAGAACGGACGCTGCGATCAGCCCCGACGTCGGAATGCGACGAAACTGGCGCTGCTGGAAAGATGCTTCGAAGGGCTTCAACCCAAGGTGATTACAGAAAAATAATCAAGCCTATACTTCTGATTGGCAAAATTTGAAAGTTACTGTTGTACAGTTCCTGAAATCTCAGGTCAGTAGAGAACTTTCTGTGGATTTCCTTTGACCGTGAGGTAGACGTCCGAATCTGGGGTTGTGTTCTTCAGAAAAATTGTGGGACATCAAGTTACGAAACCAGGACTATTTTTGGATCTGGATTTCGAGGTGGTGGTGATTTGTTCCGATTTTAGAAGTGGAGGGTGGTCGGATCTGGGATCTGACTGACAACACTGTGGCTGAGGAAGAACATGAATTTCTAAAAATAGATAGAAGGCTGATAAAAAGTTAAGAAAATTTTTGGAGGTAGGGGGTGATGACAAAACTCCCAGTAAAATTGGGAGGGTTTGGACAAATCAAAAGATGGTCAGAGGGGGAGAACTCAGAGGTTCTGTCACTGTAGATAGAAAACTGGCAGATCTGGGATGACAGGTTGGACGAAAATGTAAAAATACTAAACGGTGGATTTTGGGCGTGAAAATTTAGGTGGCACTTGGGATGCAAG
This sequence comes from Amorphophallus konjac, assembly GCA_022559845.1. Taxonomy (NCBI): domain Eukaryota; kingdom Viridiplantae; phylum Streptophyta; class Magnoliopsida; order Alismatales; family Araceae; genus Amorphophallus; species Amorphophallus konjac. The sequence continues at coordinate 389,087,335 of CM040120.1, forward strand.
GGTAGAACACACCATAAAAATTTCCACTTGATATCTTCATGTGGTGGAGAGCAGATATTCGGAGAAGAAGCCTCTATCCAGGATGGACAGAACACCGAAGGCGGCTCCCCGGCGGCGTGATGGCGGCACGAACGGCGGCGGCGGCGGCACCGATGATCACCGGAGGTGGGGGGAAGGATATATCACTCTAGAATGGGGGTTGGAGATGAAAAAACCAGGGGGAGAGAGAGGAGAGGTCGAAATTCTCCAAGAGAGGGGTTCTTGCACAATGATTTTTTTACTTTCATTAATTCCATGAATTGGAAAATACAAGCTATATATAATAAATGTAAAAAGACACTAAATGCCCATAGATCTGGGGTTTTGAAGGTCATACTAGGGAGTTCCTAAATATTTCTCCCATGTGGTCAAAACACTTAATATCTATTTTAATCTAACTTAGACCAATTCTATTCAAACCTACCTACTTTTCACCAACCAAGCCTAATAAGGCCAAAGGAAGAGGGTGCCCCCTTCATGGGCCTCCCTTGGGCCAAGTATGGTTAAAGGCCATGTAACAAGCCCACTAACCATGCTAGACTCTTCCACCCTTGGTGGCCCATGAGAGGGAGAAGCCTATTTGGGCCTAAGTGGCTATTAAGGTCCATAATGATGGCCTTAAGACCCAATATGGAATAAGCTCCTAATGGACTCTATTAATGGCAACCTAGCCATGGACTATACATTACAAATAGCCCAATGACTTGTTATAAGCCTTACAAGGAGCTCAAATGAAAGAAATTACACAATTACAATCTCATACAAGCTAATACACACAATACAACCCATAAGCTCTTGATGTCCTCATCACCTGGCCGGCTTACCGCCCCTCCCTGTGTGGAGGTAGTGTTTGTGTGTAAACCCATTTCCCCACCCCGCGATCCACCCTCCTGCGTGAGGCATAGTGCATGTACTATTTAGCAGGCTTTAGGCTACATCGACGCAGTGTGCGGGAAGCCCACACTTCCCCGCTCGCCCTCGTCTCCAAACGGGGTTGGTTTCTTCAAACCAACCAGGTGAGCTCTAGCCCTTGCTCCCATTATCAGTACTTGTTCCTTTAATATTCACGAAATTGCTCCGTTGGTAGCGAGAGAGAGCGCCCGACCTCGGAGTGTTCCACTTCCGTGTGGTCACCGTGGTTTTGTGAGAGAGAGTGACCCTGTGCCCCACTTGGCACCCGGCCAGCCCCTTAGTTGTGGGCATCATACCCTCGGGAGGGCAACCATAGCCCTACTGGCCCTCGACCAGCTAGGGTCCTGATCCACGACCTCCACTCGGCATCACCGAGTCACCACGGGTTCGTGTGTGCAACGGCGATTCGGTGATTTACGCAACCCCGTGCTCAATATTGATTGTGTTTGCGTGGTTGGTTCGAGGGCCCTCGTCTCATTGTTGCATTCCCCTAGTGGTGTCACATCAATTACTAAGTTAAAGGGCCATCCTAAACCTCACCCAATCCTTAATAGGCTTTAAACCAAGGGACTCTAGAACCAATCAAAAGCTAAAGGACCTTGCACCAAGTACGGGCCTCACATATGTGATTTTAGTCTAACGACCAATGGGCTTATAGTTGAGTAAGGAGAGGAAATCTCATAGTTCTTTATCGAACCTGTAGGTAAACATAGGAGGACCCTAAACCAGGGTATGGTAAGAACTAATGGGTTGGAAGGATTAGTACAAAATGACTTAGCCCACAACCATCACTAATGGGCCTCGTTGAACACTAAAGCTCAATTCATAACACTCACGAAAGGCTCTCAAACCACATACAAGGGCCTTATGTGTAAACCCACGAACATGAGAAGCTAAGTGAGCCATATAGGCCTTATTAGTCCTAGCCCATAACCGTTCCCATGACAAAGGATGTATAGGGTATATACACGTATAAGCATATAGTAGGCTGTTTCTATAAACCCCAAAACCCAACCCAATAGCCAATGGGCCAAGAAGGGGTTACGAGGATAGGCTTATATAAATATATGTATACAATTAAACAGACAACAGGGTTCCTTTTGTTTTATACGAAAGGTTTATCACGGTCGAACTAGGTATGAGGCTTTAGGGATTTTGAACCCAGCTGGAAAGGTGGCTAAGGTTTTGGTAGTAAGAAGGATATGCATGGGAAAGTTTAGACTAGCTAGGATTCCTACGTGGGAACTTAAATCCCATTAGGATACTAAGAACAAAAACTCTATAAATATAACCCCCCATCGAACGAGCAAGGGTTGCTATTGCTACTACGTTCGAAGAACCCCTGCGACGTCATCCATCATCCTGCTATGGTTGTGTGATGAAGAAGGAGCTCTTCCTCCTTCCTTTCCTTCTTTCTCCTCCATATTTTCTCTGCTGCCGTAACCCTCCTGCGGCGGTGCGTGAAGGAGAAGCTATCGTGTTCTTCTTCCCCGTAGCTGTTGCTGCTGTTGTTTTGCTGAAGCTACTGACGGTGTGAAGAGGAGCTTATATTTCTATTCCTCTTCTACTATTGCGATCGTCGTGCTACATCCTCTTCATCCTATTGCCATCAAGCGTGAAGAGGAAGTCTGCTACTTTTCCTTCTTCGTATTCTTGCTGTCGTTGCACTACCTGCTACTATCGTTCTTATTTCGTTCTTTTCCGTTCGATGTTCGACCAACCAAAAAAGTAGGTTTTCTCAAGATCTTAGGTTTTCTCAAGAACTGAAGCCCAAGATCAATAATAAAAGACCATCGCATGCGTATATGTAGGATATTCATGATTTCATGCAGTTTTACCTCATTTTCTTTAGAGTTTTTGCCTACATTAAAATAGCGACCAAGAATAGATCGTCAATTAATGAATGACTTTATGGAAGGTCGCCAGTTCTTTTAATTAGCGACAGTCTCAGGGGCGTAGTTTAATCTACGACCATAGTCCTGCTGCTATTCATGAAAACAGATGTAATAAATACTAGATGTTTAAGATTAAATATCCATGTAACTAGACGATAAAATTAATGCATGACCATGTTTCTAGAATCCTGATATTTTTTTCTATATATCCATGTCCTTACTTTCCTGTCTATGTGAACTCCAAGTTTGTGAATAGTAATTTGTGTCTAGAATTGTATCTGCTCGATGCGTAGCATCAACCAAATAATGGGCGACCGTCACAAAGTCACTATTTACATAGTAAGCGACCCTTTACGGTGGCGATGTATTGTAGAAAAATTCAGTAAATAGGATTTATATTTAATCATGAATTTGCGACCTGAATCATGCCGCTATTTAAATAATGAACGCCCTCACGCAAGGGCACTAATTTGTAAATAACCGATAAATAGAGCATATATTGAAAAATTATGAATACACGACTGAGGTCAGGGCGTCATTCAAAGAATGAACGCCACTATACACAGTCGCTATTTGAAATCATAGATATTAATTCCTGGAAAATCCTAGAATTAACGCTCTTATACAGTGTCATTAAATTTAATTATTTTCAGGAAAATTCTGATATAAGTATGATTGAACGACCTTTTAGAAGGTTGCTATTTTATTAAATAACGACTTCTCTATAGGCGCAGTTTTCCTATTTCATAGTTTTATCGTGTTTTATGGCCCATATCACGGGTCTATTCACACTCTCATCTCACATCCGTAGATGGGGTTTCTATTTTGATTATATCGATTACACACTAACTCTCGGTGATGTTTGAACCCTCCGTAGGATATTCCTTCCTTCGGATTGGTGTTTTCATCATAGAGACCTCCGTAAGTCTACGCTAGCCTTGGATTCCCTCAAGGCAGCCGCGCAGGTTGTACCCTAAAAACCCATGAAACTGTGCCCTGTCACGTCACTCTGAAGAAACGTGATGCTTTAGCCCTCTTAGTGCACTGTTTCTAGCCTCTTTGAGAAGTCTATTCTCTGTCAGTAAGTGGCGACAGTGACTTGGGCGCCAGAAGGAATTGGCGACCTGTCCAGTGATGTTATTTTCCTGATATAGCGACCTAAGCTTGGGTGCTATTTCATCAAACTTGTACTATACACAAGAATTAGCGACCAGATAGTGGGCGCTATTTCTGTAATTGATGGCGACTGAGTGGATGCCAATTACCCAGTTTCATGATATGTCTTGATTTATCAGGTGATTTATCGGTATATCATTCTTGTTCAAGCTCTGACCTTGAACTCCTTCAATTTCATGAATCTACCTTATCCTCCTACTATAGTATATTCCTTGGAACTCTACATTAGCAATACGCTATAGTGGATATCTAAAATATACATAACCCAATGCCTGCGCATATAGGGCCCGATCTAGTCTTGGGAGGACCACTCGAAAGTACTTGTGCCCATGGGAGCTATATTGATCACGGTGTGACATTACACCAAAGTACTTCTCTTTCTAGCATTATAGCATTCCACTCACTCTCTCGCTCTCGTGACAATACTTGAAATTACTTGCGTGCGAGACTCGTCGTGCTACTTGCTTAACTAGCCAATATCTCGTGACATTACTTACTATTACATGCTTGATATTCCTTGAAGCTTTGCTTATTCCTTATTGTTAATAACTTCCTTATCTTGTTATAGTCTCTCTCTATCTTGCGTTTATTCATGCATAGCCATGCTTGCATTCATGTAACATGTAATTACTTTAAGTAAGATTGTTCTTGAGATATAATCTCTACTGAGCGTTCGCTCACCCAGTTTGTTCAAACATTTTTTAGGTAATCAGGTGGCTATCGAGACCGAGACTCAATTGGGAAGGGCAAGTGTGCAAGAGAGCTCTGGAAACTAGATGACCCATGTCTTTTGTCTTTCTTGAGTCTAGTATGGTGATATCTATCTAGTTTGTCTTGTCTAGGTCCTATTGATGCTTCATCTTTTTCCTTTTTCTTCTTTAAAGTTTGTAATTGAGTCAATAAGTTGTAATGACAAGTTCATATGAATAAAATTTATTTTTGCCGAAGTCTGGTCTTATGTGATTGCTTTGATTGACATGACTATTTAACTGCCACGTTCCGAGCAAATGACACGTTCCGCTGCTATCGGTTCGGGTGTGACAGAGGTGGTATCAGAGTCTCGGTTTTTCCAAATCCTTAGGTCATCAAGTCTAAGTATAGGTTGAGTTGCCTTGTCAGTCATCCTATAGGAATTCTGTGAGATTGGGTAGAGCTTGGGGTTTAATTCTAAAAGAAGGATAAAATACTTAAGTCCCACTATTATTAACCATCATAATTCTTGAATCAATAATTAATCTCCCCAATTATTCTTGCAGGAACCTAAATAAAATGGAAGCCTCTAAGCCGAGTTTTGTCCCTGAGATGGTACTGGTAGATGTCCAAGCTTATGCGGAACTGGTTCGGAGAGTCCAAATGTTAGAGAAGGTCGCGGAAGAAAAAGAGAGGGTTGAAGAAAAGAACATAGTCGAGAGAGATGAAGGGAAGAATCAAGCGATTAATTCTAGGAAGTTCACCACAACCAAGAAGAGGCCAAACGAGGGTTGTAGTTCCCAAGAGTGTAAGAAGTGTAAGAAGGCTAAATGTTGGGTACCTCCTATAGACCCATCTCGAGAAAAGTGTAAGCATTGTGGAAGGTTAAATCAGGAATCAGAGGTTTGTTATCGGAAGACGGGAGCATGCCTTCGATGCGGAAGCCTTGAGCATAGGATAGTCAAATGCCCTATTCTAAACCCAAAGCTCCAGGAAGGGACTCAAGCCTTAGTGGAAGCGGAGACCACAAAGGAGGAAATCGTGGAAGGTACCCCTTATCCTTAATCTTGAAATTTGTTCTTTCCATTCCATACATCTTAGATTCCTTTACTTGCATAGTTATCTTAGCGAATAGTAGTTCCCCATTCTAGAGGTAGAAGGTGATGTGAATTTGGGGACCAAATTCTTTTTAGTGGGGGAAGGTGTAACGCCCGGTAAAATTATGAAGGGGAACAATAGAAATAATTAACTATATTTTCATAAGGGATGATGCAAAATCTTCTTATTAAAAAATAAATAAATAAACTAGAATATGACTGTAGACACGCCATTCCTGACGCCTCCTGAGAAAGTCTCATATTACTATACGACGCCCCGCGGCGGATTTCGCATTTTGAATCACTTGAGTGCTTCCTTTTTCTTGGGTCTTCTTTTGCCTTTTTCGGCATCCGGAATCGTCTCGTCGCAGCATTCGGATGGCATCAACACCAGTCAGACGCATCGGAAGGTTCCGAAACCAGGAAGGGTGCCTGTCGGGGAGCTGCCGACGCCTCTTCAGCGGACCCGGGGGGTCTTAATGGAGGCGTCCAGGCCCCTGGACGCCTTCATCATTTTAATTTATTTTTTTAAGACAAAAAATACATAAAAATGATATATTAATGGAGGCGTCCAGGCCCCTGGACGCCTCCATGAAAACAAATATAAAAAATATAAAAATGCCAGTTGGCATATAAAACAAAACAGAAAAAAATATATATTTTCTTGAAGGCGTCCAGGCCCCTGGACGCCTCCATCAACTCACTCACGGGGCCCCGCCCACCGAACGACGGTTTGTTGTGTGTGAAAGAATCCAAATTGTGGAGACGTCCAGCCGGTTGGACGTGCCCATTTCCAAATCACGGGTCGCCGCTCCAAAACCACGTGTTGTGTTAAACCGCGTGCGACTTTCGGTGGAGTTCGGTGGGACTTATGGAGGCGTCCGGGACCCTGGACGCCTCCATGAAAATATTCGGAAAAAATGAATAAAAATAGAATAAAATATCTTTTTTGCCCTGATGGAGGTGTCCAGGGTCCTGGACGCCTCCACCCTCCGGAGCCCTATAAATAGAGGCCACCCCCCTCAGTTCTGGAGGAGCTTCTAAGAGATCCGATAGGCTGCCGGAGCCCAGAGGCTACCGGAGTCATTTCTAACCCGTGGGGTCTTTTGTAGGTGGAGGTTCTGCCAGCTTCTCGGGTGCCCATGCTCGCGAGAGGAAGATCGTCTTCATCCACCACGCTTCCACGTCGTCCCTACGCTGCCGGAGCTCCGCCGGATTTCACCATCGGCACATCCAATTAGCCAATCCTTTCCCTTTCTTCGTAGTTCTTTTACATTCATCATCTCGCATCCTCTATCCCCCTTCATAAGGGCGCCTCTTCTTATATACTTCTTGCATCCACCATCTCATTTTCCTCCTACTCGAGTCCGAGAGGGGTTTAAAAGATAACACCAACCAGGTGTGTGTCTTGCCATCATTTCATTATTTTTATCGCAAGGATTTGAATACTACACCTTCATCTTTCTAATCCACTCGTTACTTGTTTGTCGTTATTTTGCAAGGGTACCCAAGGAAAGCCCTCTCCGTCGGCCGGCCGAAGGGGGAGGAAGAAGCAACCCGCCATCTCCTGCTCTTGAGGTAGGCGCGATCACTTTCTTTATTTTGGGGTCTTTTGGCCCCTAGCGATCACATCTTGTTCTCGAGGCCGCGGCGAGTCACTTTCCTAATGGACGTTTAAATTCCTGTTCTTATATTCTCTTTATATTCTGTTATATTTTGCTCATATTCTCGAGGCCGCGGCGAGTCACTTCCCCAATGGCCGTTTAAATTCCCGTTCTTATATGTTATATTCTTATCTATTCATATTCTCGAGGCCGCGGCGAGTCACTTCCCCAATGGCCGTTTAAATTCCCGCTCTTATATTCTCTTTATATTCTGTTATATTCTTATCTATTCATATTTTTGAGGCCGCGGTGAGTCACTTCCCCAATGGCCGTTTAAATTTCCGCTCTTTATATTCTCCTTATATTCTGTTATATTCTTATCTGCTTATATTCTCGAGGCCGCGGCGAGTCACTTCTCCAATGGCCGTTTCAATTCTTGCTATTTAATTTTTGCACCATTCCCGTCCCCCCGAGGACGCGGCGAGTCACTTCCCGCTATGGCCGTTTAACCCCCATATCTTGCTATATTACATGTGTCCCGCTCGCCCCGCCGGAGCAATCTCCCGTTGTGGCCCCTTCTCTCTTCTCTTATTTCTGTGTTGCAGCAAACAAAGAGGAGCCCGCGCACTCCGCGTCTTCTTCGCTCCCCGAACCGCGTGACGTCGCTCACAGATTGGCGATCACGGTGGGACTTCTACTGCTTCCTTTTGGCTACCCTTGCAAATTCGGCACCGTCCGTGCCTCTCCACCTTGGCACCCTCGCGCACCCCCGTTGTGCTCACGGCAGCACTGTCAGTTGTGATTGGTTGGGTGTTTATTATATGTTTGTTATTTCTGTTGTTTTCTTACTCTATATCTCTGTCAGCATTCCATTGCATACATCCATCCCTCTTTTATATCCTTTTTCATTTTTTCTAAGGATCACCCTTTCCCGGTGAAGGAAGGACTCTCCGTTTGAGAATTCCTCTCAACTGACTAGAATCTCCTCCATTGGGACCTCTGTAAGTCCCCGACATCGAAGAATCTCCTCTTCGTTCACTGGGCTGGTTGTACCTTTGAAGTTCCTCGGAGTTAGTCATCCCATTCGTGGTGAGACGAGAGACCCTAGCTGACACGGCGGTGAAACAAAAATAAACTAGGGTCCCTATTTTGTGTGAATTTCGGATCTCGCTAAAAATAAAAAAAAATCATCAAAATCAAAACACAAAAAAGGCGTAAAGGCATCCACTTGTTTGATAATCTCTACTACCTGCTTGCTAGTGTATGTTTTTACGTTCTGGGAAAACTGTGAGCATGGCTCACGAGTCTTTTGAGGAGAACCACCCTAGTCGTGGTTTGTCAGCCGACCCGCGAGTCTATGCTATGGACTCGGGTCCTTCTCATGAGCCCTCGCATGAGGTGCAGGTTATTACCGGGGACACGTCCCCACCACAGGATATCTCTTCCTTACTGGGCATCCTCGCCAACACGGAGCTTACCTCTGAACAGCTCCAGGCCTTCCAGGCCATTCTGAAGGGGAAATCTGTTTCCCCCACGCCCCAGGAATCAACTCCGGCCATCGCACCTCTCCAAGAGTCCGTGCAGGTCATTCCATCTCCTTCATTGGCGCAAGCCATCCAATCTCCCTCGCTTCAAGGACAAGCGAGCCAACAACCACCCTCATTCCAGTTCCCGTCACAATCTCAAACTCCCGTTGTTCCCCACATACCGCTTCAGCCGGGGCCAACTGTCGGTGGTCCGACAGCTCCCTCTCATTCGGGATTCCCCCCTCAAGTCTCCGGGAGACAGTTTCCCCCCAGTGGCAAGTGCCACCTTCACCTCCAGAGGAGCTCGCCCAATCGCTCCTCAATAGGTTCAATCGCATGGACGAGCAGTTTCAAAATCTGAGAAGAATGGTGGACGTGAAAGCCACCCCGGAGGTTGCTTTGCCAATCCTTCCCGTCATTCATCTTCCTCCCTCCGAAATGCCCACGTACCGCAGATACAATGGTACCGGCAACCCCTTCATTCACCTCAAGGATTTCATGTATGAGTCCTCCTATTGGCAGAATGATCAGAGGTCCCTGGCATACCTCTTTCGGAGATCATTGGATGGTCCCGCGCTATAGTGGTTCTATTCTTTGGAGCCCCGAGAGGCCGAGAATTTTGAAATAGTCCAGAGAAGGTTCTTGCAGAAATATAGGGATAGGGTCGGTCCCTCACTCTCCATTACCGACCTAGTGGCCGAAAAGATGAAGCCCGATGAGGATTTTGTCCGCTATGCTGATAGATGGAGGTCTCTGGCGGAAAGAATAAGGGATACCCTCTCCGAGCCCGAACAAGTGAAGATGATTGTGTCTAATGCAACCCCACAGTTCAGACACGTCCTGGCCATGAATAAACTTACTACAATGGAGGAACTCTATGAAAGGGCCCGGTATATCCAAACCCAGTTAAAAGACTCCCCCATTATGAACATGTTTGAGTCGCCAAAGCCCAAAGTGGTCAGAAAGACAGGCACTGGTGTCCCGGGCGGAGCCACAGAAGGGGTCATGACAAATGAGCAAGTGGGTGCGATCAACAATGCCAACTATGCAGTCAACCCAAGGCCTCCATAAATGCCCCGACTTCCCCTCAAACCAGGTCCTTTCCCTCTTCGTCCTCCACCCCAAAATAATCCACCCCAGGATAATATGCCTCCATTACGTCAACCCCAGCAACAATAACCACAATCTCTGCAACAACAACCACCACTTCAGTACAACCAAGTTCCACCCCCGGGGAATTATGGTCCCCAACAGCAACAAAGGAGGCCGATCGGTCCCAAGAGAGCCTACTATCCACCGTTGCCAGAAACTCTGGCGGATATTTTCAACGCCCTCATGGCCTCAAACATACTTGTGCTACCCAGGGAAAGGCCCGTGTGGCCCCCGAATGTTGATACCTCCAAATACTGCGTCTACCACAGGCAGCCGGGACACACAGTAGATTACTGCTTCCATTTCAAAGATTACATCCACGATATGAATGATGAACATCAAATAGATTGAGATGAAATGAGACGATACGTCGTCGCTCTCAAGGCTAGGAGACCTCCTCATAGGCCACAGCAGCAGTTACAACAGCAGCAGTTACAACAGCAGCAGCAGCAGCAACCACAACAACAACAACAACAACAACCTCAGCAGGCCCCACAACAACAGCCCAACATGGGCATAATCCAGAATCCATTACCGGAGCACCAACAGCCCAATCATCAGGTTAACCCCATCTCCTCCTTCCCGGAAGTCGGGAGAGAGCAGGTGTGGCACCCAGAAAGTACCTCTATTCTTTCTTCCTCCAACCTATCGTCATGCAACCCCCTCACCTTGCCCGGATAGCACCTCTCTCTCATCAACCCGCGTCAATATCACCTTCACCATTTCCACTACCATTACGCCCTCTCATCCGCACCCCGATCTCCTATCAACCGACACTCTCCACTACGCCTTCACACCCTCTCATCTTCTCTCACTCCCCCACTTTACCATTCACCTCTACCACATTTACCCCTACGCCTTCTAAACCCCTTATCATCCGTCAACCATACATAACCCCGTCTTTCTCCACCATATCACCACTAATGCCTTCAAAACCACTCATTACCCATCACCCACCTCAAAATCATTGCCCGCTTCAAGCCCTACCCACTTCTACTTCGTCTCCACCTCCACCTTCCAGACCCCTTATCCTTCATAATCCGTGTGATATCCCCTCTACCTCCACCATGCCTCCACCTAACAAACCCCTCATCAGAATCCCTGCTCCCGTCATCACCCCTGCTTCATCAACCATTCCTCCACCACTACCCCTCAAATCCCTGTTAAAACCCACTGCTACCCCCACAGAGGTACAAAAGCCGCAGGCAATGGTGCTCCGGAGTGGACGGATTTTCCACAGGGTTTTCCCCCACAACACTCAGAATCCTGAGCAATCTCAGCCAGAGAAGGATGATGGAGAACAACCAGAAAGAGCTATCCCTGGAACACAGTATGATCTATTGAAACACTTGGACAAGACACCTGCTCGGATCTCCATCTTGGAGCTACTTCAAAGATCCACATCCCACCAGGCGGCCTTGATGGAATATCTTCAAAAAGTCATGGTTAATGAAGACCTCCCCGTGGAGAAGATTTCGACCGTCCTGACCCCAACAGACACACAATCGGCCATCATGTTCCACAACTACGAGCTCGCTCCCAAGGAAGCTCGAAAATATGCATTGTGCATTTCAATAAAAATTAATGGGGTATCCATAAATCCGTGTCTTGTGGACACGGGTGCGTCCATAAATGTGATCTCCATGGACACCCTTCAGTTGTGTGGGGTCAACGAGGAACAAATAAGACCTTCCTCGATCACGGTCATGGCTTATGACAATAGCAAAAGGCCGCCGCAGGGGATGATTATTCTGAAGGCAGAACTAGGCCCCATGTCAATTCCCAGGGAATTCCATGTCCTCGACATGGACCCCACATTCAAGGCTATACTGGGTCGCCCTTACATCGAAGCCATGGACGCTGTGCCTTCCACCAACCATTAGTGCCTGAAGTTTTCTTACAATGGGAGGATTATTAAAGTGGTCAGTACACCTGTCCTTCACACAGTGGATGCTATCAACACCTCACTGCCCTCTGTTTGGCCATCTCATCGGCCCATATTGTCATTACTGGACGTGCGTGATCTATCTCACGTTCCACTAGCACCAAAGGAGCCGGTCAGGGCAACCGTAACATCATATCTCCCTTTTCACTCCAAAGGGTGGGAGATTATGAGGAACATCGGCTACCAACAGGGTAAAGGTCTGGGCGCACAGTTACAGGGTAGGCTCAAACCGCCAAAGGAAATTAGGCTGAACCGCAGGTTTGGCCTAGGCTTCAAAGGACCGTTCAAGGCGGATTGGAAGCCCCTCACATGGACTCTATCAAACCACTTCAACAGAGGTCCCGTTGTTCAGATGGGAGATTACCCACGAGAAGCATATGGGGGATCACATGCTGTATATTTGGCTGAAAAATGTCCGAGGATCACCAAAAGAGGTAAGATCAAAGATCCGGAATGCGAGTGGAACAAATGGTTCGACATACGGGACATTTCCGTTGCACTAGAAAGGATGTTCTCATCTCCGCAGCTTGAAGGACCACCATTGATCTCTGAAATACCAGAGAATATTACGACTCTTGCCAAGGTTCCAAACTATCCTCGTCCTCGCCAGAAGGACCCTGTCATCGACGGATCTTCATCCATCCTCAACATTGCCGTCGATGGCTCATTAGCTGCCATCTTCTCCATCCACTCGTCTTAGCCTTTGCTGATATCTTCTTCCTGGGCCAGACAGTTGTCTGATGATCTTCCCAGGTCCCCTTCTTTGCTTACTGATGCGGGACGGACACGGGAGACGACACTATTAGGTGCCACCCTCGGACTCTAGATGAAGACGCGACCAGCAGCACACACCAGGGAGACTCTAAGCCCGACACTACGAGCTCCTAGTGGCAAAACGTCGCTAACAGAAGTGGAAGCTCACTCGTCGTCCCAAGCGAGGGAAAGCGCGGACCGTGCGCGGTTAAGGAACCGGCGGAGGTCAAGGGTAGTCCGACTCAACTTCCGGACTAGGATCGAGTCACGGAACGGGTCACACTCACTCTCACAGCGGTGACATGGACACACGGGCTAGTACCTACACTCTCGGCAGCGGCAAAAGACCGTATACTAGCTAAGCAAATGAACGCCAAGAGGTTCGGACCGTTACCTCCACGCACCCGGCGTGGCGAAGACAACCCCGGCCGAATCACGGACTCCCGGTTAAACAATTTTACAACAATACAATAATTTGACCCACTCCACGCAGGGAGGTAAAAGGTCACATGTGGGCCCGGGAATCACGCAAATCGGGTTGACGGGCAGCATCTTGATGTCGCCCGGCGGTGCCGAACTCCGCGTTTTCGTGCTTTCCGAACGGCGGGTTCTGCGGGCCCGCGGGGCCCACGGATGGCGCTGTCCTCCGGATCTGCGGGGGTGGGACCCACTGTGATGGGGACCCCTGGTGGCGCGCCTCCACGGACGGCGGTCGGCCGGGAACACCGATCGGGGGTCGATCGGTCCCGATCTCCAAGCTGTTGAACTAGCTGCCCACGGATTTTTAGTTGCTGTTTTCAGGCGCGCGCTCCGGCGAAAACGGCCGCTGCGATCAATCCCGACGTCGGATCGGGACGCATGAGCTATCGTTGGAAAGCTCTCTTCAAATGCTTCAATCTAGACCAGAGAGATCTGCTAGATCTGGTCGGATCAGAACTTTAATGAATTTACAAGCCCTGTTGTACAGTAACCGAAATCTCAGATTTGCAGGGTACTTGTCTGAGAAACACCGTTGACCGCCTAGTAAACCTCCGATTCAGCTCTTGAGCTCTTCTTCAAAGTTGTAGGGATCAAACCACGGAACTGGGACTATTATTGGAATTTGATTTGGAGGTGGTGGTGATTTACTATGATTTTTGGGGTGACTGGTGGTCGGATCTGGGAACAGGGGGACAGAACTGTAGCCGGGACTGATAACGATTTTTAGAAAATATGAGATGGACGAACCAAAAATTGATAAATATTATGAATGAAGGGGTGGATGGGTGGAACCTCCAGCAAAATTGGGCGAACTAGCAGAACATAAAAAGTGGATCTAAGGCATGAAACTCAGGGCGGGGTTGAATCTGGACAGAACTCTGGCAGAACCAAAATAGAAGAGTGCACGAAAATAAAAAAATATGAAACGAGATCTGAATGGCAAACCAAAATTTATGGGATGTCCTTGACACCTATGGAACTCCACTAAAATCCCCAGATCTATCTGAGCTCGAGGCTGAGACGAGAAATTTGTGGAAACTTCTGTGGTACTGCACGGGCAGAACTCCATTGATGGCGATGGCGGTGCGGTGGCGGCTCGTGGCGGCGGCGACCGGAACTGATAGGGTGGAGTCTCACCACCAGAAGGAAGCCTTCACAGCTTCAAGGGGGAGAGGGAGAGGAGAAGGGGGCGCACCAAGGCTGGAGCTTCAAGCTTTTTCTTCAATTCAAATGGCATTAATTCATGAAAATGGGAAAATACAAGCATATATAGGTCACCCATCTAATCCATCATCCACTGTTGGATCCAGGGGTTAGGGATGGATGGCTAGGATGAAGTTTGATCAAAACACAACAAAAATAATAAACAAATGGGGAGGGGGGCGCACCTTGACCAAGGGGGGGGGCATGGTAGGTGGGTTTGGTTGGAAATGTTGACCATCTTGGTCCCTTGTCCCCCATGTGGACAATTGACTAGTCCAAGGCTTCTAGATGTCCACCTTGGATTTTGACCAACCCCACAAGGCTGATATGCACCAATGGGAGGGGGCCTGGGGGTCCCATGGGGCCCAGGGGTCCCATTTTACAAATAAGTCCCTCGTACACTCATAATTGCAAACCGTATAAAATGAAATAAACACAAATTACACACACATAAAGGCTAACTAAATATGATAAATGGGGAGGCTCAAGGCGGAGTCTCCAGGCTGTCTCCGAGCCAGATGGACGCTGAGGTGGCTCGAGTCGTGCTCCGTGTGCGGTACCGGGGGCTCGGCGTGTCGCGCCGCTTAACTGCTCGGGTGTCCGCACCAATTCTCCCCGGGTGGGAGAAACTCGACCCTGTCGAGTAAGGGTCTGCATCGCTCCTGTATCGCTCCAGAAGGTCGAGATCGATCTGCTGCAACTCGCCATGTGTGATCCATGTGTCCTCAGTAGCGGGCCGTCCTCTCCATCGCACTAGGTAGCGCGGGTAAGATCCACTCCTGGTAATTGTCACTTGCTCGTCCAGTATACGATCTATATGCTCACGCTGCCGTGAAAAAGGGGCTGGAGGTGGAAGTGGACACTCAGGTGTGGGATCACTCTCAAGGGGAGGAGATGGCTCAAAAGACTCACTAGGGATCACCGCTGGGTCCCTATATGCAACAAGATCCGATACATTGAAGGTAGAGCTTATACCATATTCCTCGGGCAAGTCCACAACGTACGCATTGGATCCAACGCGTTTCAACACTCTGAATGGACCGGCTCCGCGAGCTTGCAACTTCTTAACGGTTCCAGAGGGAAACCGTTCAGGTCTTACCCTGATCATGACGTATTCGCCCTCGTGGAACTCTCGGTGGTGTCGGTGGGCATCGGCTAACTCCTTGTACCATGCATTGCTGGCCTCAATGTGACGACGGATGTCGTCATGCAAACTCCTAACGTGCCTAGCAAACGACTCGGCCGACTCCGACACTCTAACATGGATAGGCATGGGGACAAGGTCAACGGGTTTCCTAGGCCTACGACCTGTGACAATTTCAAATGGACTCATGCTGGTAGACCTATTCACCGAATCATTGTATGCAAACTCAGCCATGGGTAAAATGAGATCCCAATCCCCAATGCGGTCCTTAACTAGACACCTCAAAAGATCTCCCAGACTCCTATTGACTACCTCGGTCTGACCATCGGTCTGGGAGTGATATGCAGTGGAAAACTTGAGGTGAGTACCCATCATATGCCATAGTGTCTTCCAAAAGTAGGAAGTGAATCTAACATCACGGTCAAACACTATAGTGCGAGGCAACCCGAACTTGCACACCACATGCGTAAGGAAAAGGCGGGCTACCCTCGAAGCATCCGAAGTCTTCGAGCAAGGAATAAAGAGGGCCATCTTCGAGAAACGGTCAACCACCACATAGACCGAATCATGCTTCCTGGAGGTACGTGGCAATCCCAAAACAAAGTCCATGCTAACATCCTGCCACGGGGCATCAGGCACGGGGAGAGGCGTATAAAGGCCCGAGCTTTGCTTCTTCATCTTGGCCGTAGCACATGTACGGCACTGAGCCACGATGTTAGCAACATCGCGCTTCAAGCTCGGCCAATAAAATCGATGCTCCACTGCCTCAATAGTCTTGTTCCGACCAAAGTGGCCGGCTAGACCTCCCGCATGTAGTTCCCACACTAAGAAATCTCGAACCGAAGTTCGGGGAACACATAGCCTGCTACCTCGAAAGAGGTAACCCTCCTGAAGCACATACTCATCAAGGTCTCTCGAGGGTCCGGCCTGGAGGGTGGTAAAAATCTGACCGAAGTCAGGACAATCAACATAGGCCTCCTTCATCTTCTCTAACCCTATGACCTCGGCACTCATGGTGGTAAGCAAACATGCTCGCCGACTCAAGGCATCAGCCACCTTGTTCTCCACTCCAGCCTTATGTTTCAGCACAAAGGTGAACTGCTGGAGATACTCGACCCAACGACTATGACGCGAGTTAAGCTTCTTTTGCGAATGGAGGTACCTCAATGCCTCGTGATCGGAGTATAGGACAAACTCCTGATGTAAAAGATAGTGCCTCCAATGCCTAAGAGCCTGAACAACTGCGTAGAATTCTTTATCATATGTGGAATATCGCAGTTTCGCGTCATTCAGCTTCTCGCTGAAATATGCGATCGGGTGGGACTCCTGACTCAAAACTCCTCCAATCCCAACACCCGACGCATCACAAGAGACCTCAAACACCTTCGAGAAATCAGGCAGTCGAAGGATAGGTGTCTGGGTCATGCGCTCCTTGATGTCCTTGAAGGCGGCAGATGCGGCCTTCGTCCATACAAATGTGCCCTTACGGATGCAATCCGTGATCGGGGCGGTGACGGAGCTAAATCCGCGGATGAAGCGACGATAGAACGTCGCAAGGCCATGAAAGCTGCGGACATCATGAACCGTACGGGGTTCCGGCCACTCAACAATGGCCCGGACCTTCTCCGGATCGGCGGAGACCCCAGTACTAGACACAATGAAACCCAAGAAGGTAAGCTGAGGTGTCATGAAGGCACACTTCTGTGGGTTCGCAAACAACTGCTCTCGCCGAAGAAGTAGACAGACCTGCCGAAGGTGGTCTAAGTGGTCCCCTGTGGTGCGGCTATAGATAAGGATATCATCAAAATACACCACTACAAAGACTCCAATGAAAGGTCGAAGGACCTGAGTCATGAGCCGCATGAAAGTGCTAGGGGCATTGGTCAACCCAAAAGGCATGACCAACCACTCATATAGACCGTCCTTGGTCTTAAATGCGGTCTTCCACTCATCACCTGGCCTAATCCTCACCTGATGGTAGCCACTCTTAAGATCGATCTTCGAAAAGATAGTGGCACCTGCCATCATGTCTAGCATGTCATCCAGGCGGGAATAGGGAACCTGTACTTCACGGTGATCTTGTTGATGGCACGACTATCAATACACATTCTCCATGTGCCATCCTTCTTCGGGGCGAGTAATGCAGGTACAGCACATGGACTCATGCTGTCCCGGACAGATCCTCTCTGCACAAGCTCATCGACCTGCCGTTTAAGCTTGGCATGCTCCGTGGGGCTCATTCGATAATGAGGAAGGTTGGGCAAAGAAGAGCCCGGAACAAGGTCGATGGCATGCTGAATATCCGCATGGTGGGAGTCCCTCGGGAAGCTCATCGGGAAAAATATCAGAAAACTCTTGCAGAATAGGAACAACCTCGGGTGGGAGCTCACCCTCGGAGTCCCGCTCCACCTCTCGGACCGTAATGGCAAACACCGGACAGCCCTGACTAAGCTCCTGCTCCATTTCCCGGGAGCTAATCATCATCAATCTCCTCGTCGAGGGCTCTCCTGGGCCAGAGGTAACGGTCATAGTCCGAGCTGGGGATGGGGTATTGGGCCCGGGTACGGAAGGCTTCGGAGTACTAGGGCCAGTAGGACCCCTGACTGATGGGCTCCTGGGCCGAACGGGGTGGAGGGTGACCCGCTGGCCATCGTGGTCGAAGGTACAGGTGTTCGACCGACCATGGAGTGTGGCATCTCGGTCGAATAACCACGGCCTACCAAGAATGATACTTCCCACTTCCATGGGGAGAACATCACACCAGATCTCGTCACGGTAGGAGTGGAGCTGCAGCGGGACCAAGCACCGCAGCCTGACCGAAATGGAAGTGGTATCCACCCATGATACCTGATAGGGACAAGGATGGTCTACGGGTGTGAGACCAAGACGAGCGACAGCGTTCGTGGAGATTGCATTGATACAACTCCCGCTATCGATGACCACCTTGCAAATTTGCTTTCCCAGCCTACAGAATACCTGAAGGATAGTGGTCCGACGCCAGTCATCACTGGCCTGTGGCTGGGTGAGGATACATCTGACGACCCCCACGTGGGTATCGTCCGACTGCTGGACATCCTGGGCCTCACCTCCCATCTCATAGTACTCGTCAGCTAACTCTTCATCTGCCTCATAGCTGACTAACTCGAGGCCCGTAGGGGTGGTATCCTCGGCCTGTGTGTCCCCAATGTGAAGAGATGGGCGGGTGGGACACTGGTTGGCGAAATGGCCAAACCCATTGCAGCGATAACACTGCTGCCGTGATCCACTAGGCTCCCCAATCATAGGTCCTTTACCTTTATCCTCCCGACGGATAGGAGGCGTAGGCAACAAAGGACGTGCAGGAGGTGCGGGTGCCGGTGGACGGGCTATGGGTGGGGCTGTAAGATGCTGGGGACGAGGAAGGTCCCTCGGGGGTGGAGGACGAGGCCTAGGAGCAAAGGGCTCGGGGCGAGCGGGCTCCTGAGGTCGTGCCATGGGGGCCCTCGGATACGTGCCAGATGAGCCACGGGACTCGACACTACGAAGGGGAAAAGAGCCCAACCGATGGGGTGACTCAAACTCGGCCTCGAACTGCTCCAATTCGAGAGCAATCTGATATGCCTGCTCCAAAGTGGTGGCATTGCGGTGAAAGAGTTCATATTGATAATTGGGCCGCAAACCTCTCCGAAAGCGGGATATCGTCATGGTGCTCTCTTCCGTGACCCCGCACCGCAAATAATACTCATCGAACTCGGCGGTGTACTCGGTCACGGATCGGTTCCCTTGGGAGATGCTTTGCCACTTGTCTATGAGACGTTGGCGATATGAGGCGGGAAGGTACTTCTCCCTCAACTTGGTTTTCATATCATCCCAAGTACCGATCTGGGGTTGACGTCGCTGGTTGAGCAGGCTCTCCACATTGATCCAATAAGTTTGGGCCTGCCCTTGCAGCTTCATCTTTGCGTATCGGACTCTTCGGTGGTCCGTCATCTCAAACCACTCGAAGTACCGGTCCATGCCGGCCTCCCAATCTAAATACACCCTAGGGTCCAAGGACCCGCTAAAAGTGGGAGGGTCCGCACGCACACCCCTAAGAATGCGGTCGTCATCCTCGTCATCACGATTCTGTCGTTGATGACGACGACCGTTACCCCCTTGATCATTATCAGATGCATAATCATCCACCACATGCACCTGTTGAACCCCAACATTCTCCGCCTGAGCCCTTGGCACAGCAGGCTGCTGAACCGGCTCCTGTTGGCCGTTCGTCGGCGCGGGTTGCGCCTCTACTGGGCCCCTCTCGAGGACAGTAATTCTCCCAACTAGGCCCTGAATGGACTGCTCTGAAACCCCGGCCCGATCCTCGAGGACCTTCATCCGCCCTTCTAGACGCGTCCCTATGCCATCCATACGCGTACTAAGACCATCCATACGCGTGTCTAAACGATCCATGATGGCCCGGAACATCTCGGCCGTGGAAGACTCATCGGAACTACGGGCTCGGGACTCCGCCATAGGTGGTGGTGGCGAGTACTGGGTACCTCGACGGGTGGGCATGCAACTGACACACGACCTAGAAGACACCGACTAATGCAAACACACACTAAATGATGCACTTAGACCTAAACCAATATCCGGTACGGGGCGGAGTTAATCGATCCGAAGATCACTCCCGCAAGTGTGCGACCTCCCGGTAGGCGTAGCCTAACGTTCGGACAACACCTTTTAAGATACCGAATAAAGGGTGCAAATGCAATTTAAAACACGCTTTTTTTTTGTTTTGAAAATAATGATGGTCCTAGACTCGACTTAGACCATGATGCATGCAAGACATATGCAAAGACTACCCTAGACTCGACTCGCTCTGATACCAAACTGATGCGGGACGGACACGGGAGACGACACTATTAGGTGCCACCCTCGGACTCTAGATGAAGACGCGACCAGCAGCACACACCAGGGAGACTCTAAGCCCGACACTACGAGCTCCTAGTGGCAAAACGTCGCTAACAGAAGTGGAAGCTCACTCGTCGTCCCAAGCGAGGGAAAGCGCGGACCGTGCGCGGTTAAGGAACCGGCGGAGGTCAAGGGTAGTCCGACTCAACTTCCGGACTCGGATCGAGTCACGGGACGGGTCACACTCACTCTCACAGCTGTGACATGGACACACGGGCTAGTACCTACGCTCTCGGCAGCGGCAAAAGACCGTATACTAGCTAAACAAATGAACGCCAAGAGGTTCGGACCATTACCTCCACGCACCCGGCATGGCGAAGACAACCCCGGCCGAATTACGGATCCCCGGTTAAACAATTTTACAACAGTACAATGATTTGACCCACTTCACGCAGGGAGGTAAAAGGTCACATGTGGGGTCCGGGAATCACGCAAATCGGGTTGACGGGCAGCATCTTGATGTCGCCCGGCGGTGCCGAACTCCGCGTTTTCGTGCTTTCTGAACGGCGGGTTCTGCGGGCCCGCGGGGCCCACGGACGGCGCTGTCCTCCGGATCTGCAGGGGTGGGACCCACTGTGATGGAGACCCCTGGTGGCGCGCCTCCACGGACGGCGGTCGGCCGGGAACACCAATCGGGGGTCGATCGGCCCCGATTCCCAATTGATGAACTAGCTGTCCACGGATTTTGGTTACTGTCTTTCGGCGCGCGCTCCGGCGAAAATGACCGCTGCGAACAATCCCGACATCGGATCGGGACGCATGAGCTATTGTTGGAAAGCTCTCTTCAAATGCTTCGATCTAGACCTAGAGAGATCTGCTGGATCTGGCCGGATCAGAATTTTATTGAATTTACAAGTCCCTGTTGTACAGTAACCGAAATCTCAGATCTGCAGGGCACTTGTCTGAGAATCACCATTGACCGCCTAGTAAACCTCTGATTCAGCTCTTGAGCTCTTCTTAGGAGTTGTAGAGAATCAAACCACGGAACTGGGACTATTTTTAGAATTTGATTTGGAGGTGGTGGTAATTTACTATGATTTGTGGGGTGACTGGTGGTCGGATCTGGGAACAGGGGGATAGAACTGTAGCTGGGACTGAGAACGATTTTTAGAAAATATGAGATGGACGAACCAAAAATTGAGAAAACTTGTGGATGAAGGGGTTGATGGGTGGAACCTCCAGTAAAATTGGGGGAACTAGAAGAAATTAAAAGTGGATCTAAGGCATGAAACGCAGGGCAGGGTTGAATCTGGATAGAACTCTGGCAGAACCAAAATAGAAGAGTGGACGAAAATAAAAAAATATGAAACGAGATCTGAATGGCAAACCAAAATTTATGGGATGTTCGTGACACCTCTGGAACCTCCACTAAAATCCCAGATCTATCTGAGCTCGGGGCTGAGACGAGAAATTCGTGGAAACTTCTGTGGTACTGCGCGGGCAGAACTCCGTTGATGGCGATGGCGGTGCGGTGGCGGCTCGTGGCGGCGGCGGCGGCGACCGGAACTGATAGGGTGGAGTCTCACCACCAGAAGGAAGCCTTCACAGCTTCAAGGGGGAGAGGGAGAGGAGAAGGGGGCGCACCAAGGCTGGAGCTTCAAGCTTTTTCTTCAATTCAAATGGCATTAATTCATGAAAATGGGAAAATACAAGCATATATAGGTCACCCATCTAATCCATCATCCACCGTTGGATCCAGGGGTTAGGGATGGATGGCTAGGATGAAGTTTGATCAAAACACAACAAAAATAATAAACAAATGGCGAGGGGGGCGCACCTTGACCATGGGGGGGGGGGGACATGGTAGGTGTGTTTGGTTGGAAATGTTGACCATCTTGGTCCCTTGTCCCCCATGTGGACAATTGACTAGTCCAAGGCTTCTAGATGTCCACCTTGGATTTTGACCAACCCCACAAGGCTGATATGGACCAATGGGAGGGGGCCTGGGGGTCCCATGGGGCCCAGGGGTCGCATTTTACAAATAAGTCCCTCGTACACTCATAATTGCAAACCGTATAAAATGAAATAAACACAAATTACACACGCATAAAGGCTAACTAAATATGATAAATGGGGAGGCTCAAGGCGGAGTCTCCAGGCTGTCTCCGAGCCAGATGGATGCTGAGGTGGCTCGAGTCGTGCTCCATGTGCGGTACCGGTGGCTCGGCGTGTCGCGCCGCTCAACTGCTCGGGTGTCCGCACCAATTCTCCCCGGGTGGGAGAAACTCGACCCTGTCGAGTAAGGGTCTGCATCGCTCCTGTATCGCTCCAGAAGGTCTGGATCGATCTGCTGCAACTCGCCATGTGTGATCCATGTGTCCTCAGTAGCGGGCCGTCCTCTCCATCGCACTAGGTAGCGCGGGTAAGATCCACTCCTGGTAATTGTCACTTGCTCGTCCAGTATACGATCTATATGCTCACGCTGCCGTGAAAAAGGGGCTGGAGGTGGAAGTGGACACTCAGGTGTGGGATCACTCTCAAGGGGAGGAGATGGCTCAAAAGGCTCACTAGGGATCACCGCTGGGTCCCTATATGCAACAAGATCCGATACATTGAAGGTAGAGCTTATACCATATTCCTCGGGCAAGTCCACAACGTACGCATTGGATCCAACGCGTTTCAACACTCTGAATGGACCGGCTCCGCGAGCTTGCAACTTCTTAACGGTTCCAAAGGGAAACCGTTCAGGTCTTACCCTGATCATGACGTATTCGCCCTCGTGGAACTCTCGGTGGTGTCGGTGGGCATCGGCTAACTCCTTGTATCGTGCATTGTTGGCCTCAATGTGACGACGGATGTCGTCATGCAAACTCCTAACGTGCCTAGCAAACGACTCGGCCGACTCCGACACTCTAGCATGGATAGGCATGGGGACAAGGTCAACGGGTTTCCTAGGCCTACGACCTGTGACAATTTCAAATGGACTCATGCCGGTAGACCTATTCACCGAATCATTGTATTCAAACTCAGCCATGGGTAAAATGAGATCCCAATCCCCAATGCGGTTCTTAACTAGACACCTCAAAAGATCTCCCAGACTCCTATTGACTACCTCGGTCTGACCATTGGTCTGGGGGTGATATGCAGTGGAAAACTTGAGGTGAGTACCCATCATATGCCATAGTGTCTTCCAAAAGTAGGAAGTGAATCTAACATCACGGTCAGACACTATAGTGCGAGGCAACCCGAACTTGCACACCACATGCGTAAGGAAAAGGCGGGCTACCCTCGAAGCATCCGAAGTCTTCGAGCAAGGAATAAAGAGGGCCATCTTCGAGAAACGGTCAACCACCACATAGACCGAATCATGCTTCCTGGAGGTACGTGGCAATCCCAAAACAAAGTCCATGCTAACATCCTGCCACGGGGCATCAGGCACGGGGAGAGGCGTATAAAGGCCCGAGCTTTGCTTCTTCATCTTGGCCGTAGCACATGTACGGCACTGAGCCACGATGTTAGCAACATCGCGCTTCAAGCTCGGCCAATAAAATCGATGCTCCACTGCCTCAATAGTCTTGTTCCGACCAAAGTGGCCGACTAGACCTCCCGCATGTAATTCCCACACTAAGAAATCTCGAACCGAAGTTCGGGGAACACATAGCCTGCTACCTCGAAAGAGGTAACCCTCCTGAAGCACATACTCATCAAGGTCTCTCGAGGGTACGGCCTGGAGGGTGGTAAAAATCTGACCGAAGTCAGGACAATCAACATAGGCCTCCTTCATCTTCTCTAATCCTATGACCTCGGCACTCATGGTGGTAAGCAAACATGCTCGCCGACTCAAGGCATCACCCACCTTGTTCTCCACTCCAGCCTTATGTTTCAGCACAAAGGTGAACTGCTGGAGATACTCGACCCAACGACTATGACGCGAGTTAAGCTTCTTTTGCGAATGGAGGTACCTCAATGCCTCGTGATCGGAGTATAGGACAAACTCCTGATGTAAAAGATAGTGCCTCCAATGCCTAAGAGCCTGAACAACTGCGTAGAATTCTTTATCATATGTGGAATATCGCAGTTTCGCGTCATTCAGCTTCTCGCTGAAATATGCGATCGGGTGGGACTCCTGACTCAAAACTCCTCCAATCCCAACACCCGACGCATCACAAGAGACCTCAAACACCTTCGAGAAATTAGGCAGTCGAAGGATAGGTGTCTGGGTCATGCGCTCCTTGATGTCCTTGAAGGCGGCAGATGCGGCCTTCGTCCATACAAATGTGCCCTTACGGATGCAATCCGTGATCGGGGCGGTGACGGAGCTAAATCCGCGGATGAAGCGACGGTAGAACGTCGCAAGGCTTAGAAAACTGCGGACATCATGAACCGTACGGGGTTCCGGCCACTCAACAATGGCCCGGACCTTCTCCGGATCGACGGAGACCCCAGTACTAGACACAATGAAACGCAAGAAGGTAAGCTGAGGTGTCATGAAGGCACACTTCTGTGGGTTCGCAAACAACTGTTCTCGCCGAAGAAGTAGACAGACCTGCCGAAGGTGGTCTAAGTGGTCCCCTGTGGTGCGGCTATAGATAAGGATATCATCAAAATACACCACTACAAAGACTCCAATGAGAGGTCGAAGGACCTGAGTCATGAGCCGCATGAAAGTGCTAGGGGCATTGGTCAACCCAAAAGGCATGACCAACCACTCATATAGACCGTCCTTGGTCTTAAATGCGGTCTTCCACTCATCACCTGGCCTAATCCTCACCTGATGGTAGCCACTCTTAAGATCGATCTTTGAAAAGATAGTGGCACCTGCCATCATGTCTAGCATGTCATCCAGGCGGGGAATAGGGAACCTGTACTTCACGGTGATCTTGTTGATAGCACGACTATCAATACACATTCTCCATGTGCCATCCTTCTTCGGGGCGAGTAATGCAGGTACAGCACATGGACTCATGCTGTCCCGGACAGATCCTCTCTGCACAAGCTCATCGACCTGCCGTTTAAGCTCGGTATGCTCCGTGGGGCTCATTCGATAATGAGGAAGGTTGGGCAAAGAAGAGCCCGGAACAAGGTCGATGGCATGCTGAATATCCTGCATGGGTGGGAGTCCCTCGGGAAGCTCATCGGGAAAAATATCAGAAAACTCTTGCAAAATAGGAACAACCTCGGGTGGGAGCTCACCCTCGGAGTCCCGCTCCACCTCTCGGACCGTAATGGCAAACACCGGACAGCCCTGACTAAGCTCCTGCTCCATTTCCTGGGAGCTAATCATCATCAATCTCCTCGTCGAGGGCTCTCCTGGGCCAAAGGTAACGGTCATAATCCGTGCTGGGGATGGGGTATTGGGCCCGGGTACGGAAGGCTTTGGAGTACTAGGGCCAGTAGGACCCCTGACTGATGGGCCCCTGGGCCGAACGTGGTGGAGGGTGACCCGCTGGCCATCGTGGTCGAAGGTACAGGTGTTCGACCGACCATGGAGTGTGGCATCTCGGTCGAATAACCACGGCCTACCAAGAATGATACTTCCCACTTCCATGGGGAGAACATCACACCAGATCTCGTCACGGTAGGAGTGGAGCTGCAGCGGGACCAAGCACCGCAGCCTGACCGAAATGGAAGTGGTATCCACCCATGATACCTGATAGGGACAAGGATGGTCTACGGGTGTGAGACCAAGATGAGCGACAGCGTTCGTGGAGATTGCATTGATACAACTCCCGCTATCGATGACCACCTTATAAATTTGCTTTCCCAGCCTACAGAATACCTGAAGGATAGTGGTCCGACGCCAGTCATCACTGGCCTGTGGCTGGGTGAGGACACATCTGACGACCCCCACGTGGGTATCGTCCGACTACTGGACATCCAGGGCCTCACCTCCCACTCATAGTACTCGTCAGCTAACTCTTCATCTGCCTCATAGCTGACTAACTCGAGGCCCGTAGGGGTGGTATCCTCGGCCTGTGTGTCCCCAATGTGAAGAGATGGGCGGGTGGGACACTGGTTGGCGAAATGGCCAAACCCATTGCAGCGATAACACTGCTGACGTGATCCACTAGGCTCCCCAATCATAGGTCCTTTACCTTTATCCTCCCGACGGATAGGAGGCGTAGGCAACAAAGGACGTGCAGGAGGTGCGGGTGCCGGTGGACGGGCTATGGGTGGGGCTGTAAGATGCTGGGGACGAGGAAGGTCCCTCGGGGGTGGAGGACGAGGCCTAGGAGCAAAGGGCTCGGGGCGAGCGGGCTCCTGAGGTCGTGCCATGGGGGCCGTCGGATACGTGCCAGATGAGCCACGGGACTCGACACTACGAAGGGGAAAAGAGCCCAACCGATGGGGTGACTCAAACTTGGCCTCGAACTGCTCCAATTCGAGAGCAATCTGATATGCCTGCTCCAAAGTGGTGGCATTGCGGTGAAAGAGTTCATATTGATAATTGGGCCGCAAACCTCTCCGAAAGTGGGATATCGTCATGGTGCTCTCTTCCGTGACCCCGCACCGCAAATAATACTCATCGAACTCGGCGGTGTACTCGGTCATAGATCGGTTCCCTTGGGAGATGCTTTGCCACTTGTCTATGAGACGTTGGCGATATGAGGCGGGAAGGTACTTCTCCCTCAACTTGGTTTTCATATCATCCCAAGTACCGATCTGGGGTTGACGTCGCTGGTTGGGCAGGCTCTCCACATTGATCCAATAAGTTTGAGCCTGCCCTTGCAGCTTCATCTTAGCGTATCGGACTCTCCGGTGGTCCGTCATCTCAAACCACTCGAAGTATCGATCCATGCTGGCCTCCCAATCTAAATACACCCGAGGGTCCAAGGACCCGCTAAAAGTGGGAGGGTCCGCACACACACCCCTAAGAATGCGGTCGTCATCCTCGTCATCACGATTCCATCGTTGATGACGACGACCGTTACCCCCTTGATCATTATCAGATGCATAATCATCCACCACATGCACCTGTTGAACCCCAACATTCTCCGCCTGAGCCCTTGGCACAGCAGGCTGCTGAACCGGCTCATGTTGGCCGTTCGTCGGCGCGGGTTGCGCCGCTACTGGGCCCCTCTCGAGGACGGTAATTCTCCCAACTAGGCCCTGAATGGACTGCTCTGAAACCCTGGCCCGATCCTCGAGGACCTTCATCCGCCCTTCTAGACGCGTCCCTATGCCATCCATACGCGTACTAAGACCATCCATACGCGTGTCTAAACGATCCATGATGGCCCGGAACATCTCGGCCGTGGAAGACTCATCGGAACTACGGGCTCGGGACTCCGCCATAGGTGGTGGTGGCGAGTACTGGGTACCTCGACGGGTGGGAATGCAACTGACACACGACCTAGAAGACACCGACTAATGCAAACACACACTAACTGATGCACTTAGACCTAAACCAATATCCGATACGGGGCGGAGTTAATCGATCCGAAGATCACTCCCGCAAGTGTGCGACCTCCCGGTAGGCGTAGCCTAACGTTCGGACAACACCTTTTAAGATACCGAATAAAGGGTGCAAATGTAATTTAAAACACGCTTTTTTTTTGTTTTGAAAATAATGATGGTCCTAGACTCGACTTAGACCATGATGCATGCAAGACATATGCAAAGACTACCCTAGACTCGACTCGCTCTGATACCAAACTGATGCGGGACGGACACGGGAGACGACACTATTAGGTGCCACCCTCGGACTCTAGATGAAGACGCGACCAGCAGCACACACCAGGGAGACTCTAAGCCCGACACTACGAGCTCCTAGTGGCAAAACGTTGCTAACAGAAGTGGAAGCTCACTCGTCGTCCCAAGCGAGGGAAAGCGCGGACCGTGTGCGGTTAAGGAACCGGCGGAGGTCAAGGGTAGTCCGACTCAACTTCCGGACTCGGATCGAGTCACGGGACGGGTCACACTCACTCTCTCAGCGGTGACATGGACACACGGGCTAGTACCTACGCTCTCGGCAGCGGTAAAAGACCGTATACTAGCTAGGCAAATGAACGCCAAGAGGTTCGGACCATTACCTCCACGCACCCGGCGTGGCGAAGACAACCCCGGCCGAATTACGGATCCCCGGTTAAACAATTTTACAACAGTACAATGATTTGACCCACTCCACGCAGGGAGATAAAAGGTCACATGTGGGGTCCGGGAATCACGCAAATCGGGTTGACGGGCAGCATCTTGATGTCGCCCGGCGGTGCCGAACTCCGCGTTTTCGTGTTTTCCGAACGGCGGGTTCTGCGGGCCCGCGGGTCCCACGGACGGCGCTGTCCTCCGGATCTGCGGGGGTGAGACCCACTGTGATGGGGACCCCTGGTGGCACGCCTCCACAGACGGCGGTCGGCCGGGAACACCGATCGGGGGTCGATCGGCCCCGATTCCCAATTGATGAACTAGCTGTCCACGGATTTTGGTTGCTGTCTTCCGGCGCGCGCTCCGGCGAAAACGGCCGCTGCGAACAATCCCGACGTCGGATCAGGACGCATGAGCTATCGTTGGAAAGCTCTCTTCAAATGCTTCGATCTAGACCCAGAGAGATCTACTGGATCTGGCCGGATCAGAACTTTATTGAATTTACAAGTCCCTATTGTACAGTAACCGAAATCTCAGATCTGCAGGGCACTAGTCTGAGAATCACCATTGACCGCCTAGTAAACCTCTGATTCAGCTCTTGAGCTCTTCTTAGGAGTTGTAGGGAATCAACCCACGGAACTGGGACTATTTTTGGAATTTGCATTGAAGGTGGTGGTGATTTACTATGATTTTTGGGGTGACTAGTGGTCTGATCTGGGAACAGGGGGATAGAACTGTAGCTGGGACTGAGAACGATTTTTAGAAAATATGAGATGGACGAACCAAAAATTGAGAAAAATTGTGGATGAAGGGGTGGATGGGTGGAACCTCCAGTAAAATTAGGGGAACTAGAAGAAATTAAAATGTGGATCTAAGGCATGAAACTCAGGGCAGGGTTCAATCTAGACAGAACTCTGGCAGAACCAAAATAGAAGAGTGGACGAAAATAAAAAAATATGAAACAAGATCTGAATGGCAAACGAAAATTTATGGGATGTCCTTGACACCTCTGGAACCTCCACTAAAATCCCCAGATCTATCTAAACTCGGGGCTGAGATGAGAAATTTGTGGAAGCTTCTGTGGTATTGCGCGGGCAGAACTCCGTTGATGGCGATGGCGATGCGGTGGCGGCTCGTGGCGGCGGCGGCGGCGACCGGAACTGATAGGGTGGAGTCTGACCACCAGAAGGAAGCATTCACAGCTTCAAGGGGGAGAGGGAGAGGAGAAGGGGGCGCACCAAGGCTGGAGCTTCAAGCTTTTTCTTCAATTCAAATGGCATTAATTCATGAAAATGGGAAAATACAAGCATATATAGGTCACCCATCTAATCCATCATCCACCGTTGGATCCAGGGGTTAGGGATGGATGGCTAGGATGAAGTTTGATCAAAACACAACAAAAATAATAAACAAATGGGGTGGGGGGCGCACCTTGACCAAGGGGGGGGACATGGTAGGTGGGTTTGGTTGGAAATGTTGACCATCTTGGTCCCTTGTCCCCCATGTGGACAATTGACTAGTCCAAGGCTTCTAGATGTCCACCTTGAATTTTGACCAACCCCACAAGGCTGATATGGACCAATGGGAGGGGGCCTGGGGGTCCCATGGGGCCCAGGGGTCCCATTTTACAAATAAGTCCCTCGTACACTCATAATTGCAAACCGTATAAAATGAAATAAACACAAATTACACACACATAAAGGCTAACTAAATATGATAAATGGGGAGGCTCAAGGCGGAGTCTCCAGGCTGTCTCCGAGCCAGATGGACGGTGAGGTGGCTCGAGTCGTGCTCCGTGTGCGGTACCGGTGGCTCGGCGTGTCGTGCCGCTCAACTGCTCGGGTGTCCGCACCACTTACATACCTACGCGGGCTTCTCAACCCGCACCAGGTTTTCAATCATGATCTGCTCTATGAGCCTCACAATCCTCTAGCCATAACCACTTTTCTCTCTCCTCCAATCTCTTTTCACTGCTTTGTCATTAAAACTAAAACGAAAATAAAACGTCAATTTTCAAACTCCCCAACAACACATCTTCGTTGAGGAAACCTCCTACATCTCCCACGGGTGCGTCCCCCCTTGCGGATCACCCGTCCAAGGTCCGATGAGTGACATTTTCTACCTCTCTTCTGAGGGGTCTTCTCCTGTACATTCTACACCATCCTCTTCGTCTTCCTCTTCTTCTGTAAATATTGTCAGTCAATCTAGGAATGATAGGCCAAGGGTAGTACCTAGGAAAAAATCCAAGGGTAGGCAGATCCCTCGTCGATTCCTTCTGGATTTAGCCGCCAGGTGTCAAGCCCTCCTTGCCATCCCCCAGTTGTTAGAAAATCCCATCCGGCTACCGAAAATAGAATGTGAGGGTGACTGTGCATTTGATGAAGGGTATGGAGTCTATGAGATCACGGATGAAGAATGCCCAACTAACGATGAGGGTGAAGAATATGAGGATGCGGCGGGCGCATACGCTAGTGGAATAAAAAGATTCGACGAGCCGTCAATCGCCGTAGAAGAATCCACCAAAGAAGTCAACTTGGGAACTGAGGAAGACCCTAGGATCATCCTTATAAGTGACAACCTACCACCCTCTAAAGAAGAGACATTAATTGAGGTTCTCAAGGAATATAAGGACACGTTTGCATGGAGCTACGAGGATATGTCGGGTCTAGATTCAACCTTGGTCGAACACTGTTTAACCCTAAAATCAGGGTCCGTCTCGGTAAAACAAAGGTTAAGGCGTTTCCACCCTCAGATGGCTTTGAAAATGAAAGAAGAGGTCGATAAGCTCCACAAAGCCAGGTTCATTAGAGTCGTCCTTTATCCTCAATGGGTGGCGAACATTGTCCCGGCCATGAAGAAAGATGGGAAAGTCAGGATTTGCATCGACTTCCGGGACCTTAACCGCGCGTGTCCAAAGGATGATTTTCCCTTGCCTCAAATTGATGTGTTGATCGATAACACGGCAGGTTATGAGACCCTCTCATTCATGGATGGATTTTCAGGATACAATCAAATTCGTTTGGCAGAAGAGGATCAGGAAAAGACGTCATTCACTACCCCTTGGGGAACATATTGTTACGTGGTCATGCCGTTCGGATTAAAGAATGCTGGAGCTACTTACCAAAGAGCGATGATGGCCATATTTCATGACATGATGTACATATATCTGGAAGTGTATGTGGATGACTTATTGGTGAAATCAAAGACCAGGATGGAACATCCAGAAGTTTTGGCTAAGGTCTTGCAGAGGTCAAGGGAGTTCCAATTGAAAATGAACCCGAAGAAGTGTGTGTTTGGTGTGTCGTCGGGTAAATTACTGGGTTTCATTGTGAGTAAAAGAGGGATCGAGATAGATCCCGACAAAGCCAAGGCTATCAGGGATATGCCGCCTCCCAAGAATTTGAGGGAAGTCCAAGGTTTAATCGGGATGTTGCAGTTTATTCGTCGGTTTGTGTCCCAACATTCACAAAGGTGTAGACCTCTCTACGAGTTGACCAAGCCAGGAGTAGAATTCCACTGTAATTCTAAATGTCAGAAAGCTTTTGAAGGGTTGAAGGAATATCTGGCTAATCCACCCGTTCTCATTCCACCCAAACCAGAAAAACCTCTGATCCTTTACGTCTCAGTCTTGGATGACTCCGTGGGAGCCGTCCTCGCACAAGCTGATGAAGAAGGCAAGGAACGGGCAACCTATTACTTGTCCAAACTTCACAATCCCTGTGAGCAGAAGTACACCGTCATGGAGAAAACCTGTGCTGCCCTCGTTTGGGTAGTGCAGAAATTGAAGCACTACTTCTTGGCTCATGAAGTCCACTTGATTGCTCGAATGAATCCTATCAAATTCCTTCTGGAGAAATCCGTCCTTACGGATAGGCTAGCACGCTGGCAAAGTTTTCTCTCTCAGTTCGACATCACCTACATCCAGCAAAAGGCGATTAAAGGCTATGCCATAGCCGAGCATCTCGCTCACCATCCTCTTCCCAAGTTCGATCCCATCCAATCAGAGTTTCCAGATGAGGAACTAATGTCCGTCAACCAATTAAATGAGCCAATGTGGATGCTATATTTTGATGGAGCTCTGAATTCTCAAGGGAAAGGAATCGGTGTCGCCCTCCTGTCGCCTGAAGGCCTCACATTCCCATTGGCATACCAGCTCAAATTTCCAGTTACCAACAATATAGCCGAATATGAAGCTCTTCTAGCTGGCCTAGAACTCGCTCATTCTTTTTGTATCACTGAATTGCGAGTCATAGGTGATAGTCAACTCATCCTTCATCAGGTGCTCACTAAATATCGCACTCGCGATCCCAAACTCAAGCCATACCAAGAACTCACTGCTGCCTTTGCCAAACGATTCACCAAACTGATCTTTATTTATGTCCCTCGTCATCAGAATATTCTCGCCGATGCCCTCGCCTCGTTGGCATCATCCATAAGGTTCCCTCTAGGAAGATGGTTTGAATCCATTTCCATCTACAAACTTCACGCCCCTGCAATCGATGATACTTCCTACGTAAATATCAAAGACAGGATAGCAAGGAAGATCCTACAGGAAGATATCCTTGAGAAGAGGGAAATCATGTTGGCAGAGTCCGAAGAAGAACTGGCTGATGAAGAGAAACCATGGCTCTATGAAATCGTCAAATACTGCCAAGATCAGTCTTATCCTGAAGGGGCCACCACAGAGGATAAGAAAGTCATAAGAAGGGTGGCTCATAAATACACATTGGTTGGAGGTCTACTCTATAGGAGGAGCCTTACTGGTATTCTGTTAAGATGTCTTGGTGACGATGAGGTTTGGAAATGTGTAGAGGAGACGCACTCGGGTGTGTGCGGTGGCCACGTGAATAGTCAGATGCTCGCCAAGAAGATCATTCGCCAAGGCTTTTATTGGCCCACTATGGAAGAGGATTGTGCTGTCTATGTCCGTAGGTGTGTCAAGTGTCAACTTCACGCCGATAAAATCCATTCACCATCTTCCTCACTTCATCCAATATCCTCCCCGTGGCCTTTCTCCATGTGGGCATTCGACATCATTGGTCCCCTAGGTGATCCCAATTCCCTCACCAAGCAGAAATCTTTCATCCTTACTGCGACGGAATACTTCACCAAATGGGCCGAAGCCGAAGCTTACGCAGAAATCAAGGCGTCAACAGTCTGCAAGTTCATCATGAAGAACATCCTCGCCAGATTCGGCATCCCAAGCACAATCGTCACCAACAATGGGCCACAGTTCATTTCTCAGGACCTACAGGACCTCTGCAAAAGGTACACAATTGCATTGCATCATTCATCGCCTTATTACCCACAAGGTAACGGCCAAGCGGAGGCCACCAATAAAATATTGCTCAAAATCATCAAAAAAACCTGCGAGTCTAGTAAGTTTTCAGACTGGCCAGAGAAACTTATAGAAGCCCTATGGGCCTATCGCACTTCAATCCGTACCCCCACCGGGCAGACTCCATTTGCCCTTACTAATGGTATAGAAGCGGTAGTCCCGTACGAGACTCTGATCCCTTCTCTCAGGGTACAATTGGACGAGGAATTTCCCCTCGACGATCGTCGTAATTCACTCCTCGCCCAGATGGAACTCTTGGATGAGAAGCGGCTGGCCGCTGCCGAACACACGCGTGTGTATCAAAATAGACTCGCTCGCTTTTACCAAAAGAAAGTTGTTGAGAGAAAATTCAAAGTTGGTGAGATGGTCGTAAAAAGAATTTTTGTCAAACCTGGAGGTCCACGTTCTAAGCTCCAACCCAATTGGGAAGGACCATTTGTAATTCAAGCCGTGTACCCTGGCAACGGCTACAAGCTAGTCAACGCCGAAGGGACCAAGTTATCCCACCCTTGGAATGGGCTTTATCTTAAGAAATACTACCCTTAACACAAAACAAAAAAAATGATGAAAAGATAGAAAACATCAAAAACAAAGAAATATTGAAAACCACTAAAAATATGGAAAATTCAAAATGCCGATGCCTAGCAGTCACCATGTAGTTAAGTCCATGCATCTAACCTTCATGTTAGGATAGGGCCCATTAAGGCTTGGTAGGCATCGGGTCTTGGTTTGCCAGAACCGTGGAGATCCCTGTCCGGCCACGTTGGCCTATGCTCGCTCACATGTGCTCACTTATGTATTTTATTCAAAAAAAGTCGGT
This sequence comes from Amorphophallus konjac, assembly GCA_022559845.1. NCBI lineage: Eukaryota > Viridiplantae > Streptophyta > Magnoliopsida > Alismatales > Araceae > Amorphophallus > Amorphophallus konjac. The sequence goes on from CM040120.1 coordinate 389,122,069, forward strand.
AGCATCACCTACGGTGGGGAATCCACCCAGAAGATCTCCGGAAGCTGTAATCTTTATTCTTTTCTCTTCGATCAAATGAGACAGTCGGCGCCCTTAAACGCTGAGCATGAGAAACAGAAACTCAAACCCCAAAGGCAAGAGTAGGATCCATTTCCTCGAGCATCGATCAGAGCACGAGAAGAGGGCAGTGTCCCCGCAGGCATACGAAAAGGGAGCCCACAAACGTCAAACGACTATATCTTCCTCACAAAAAGAAATATAAAATCAAAATCAAGAGAAAAGCCTGGCCGTGACCGTGCCTGTTGCGATAAACGGAACCCCTCAAAGCAAAAGTCTGAATCCACAAAAGGGGCCGTGGAATGTAAATGCTCGAGATTTGGTCCGAAGTTGTCCGAAAGGAAAGAGTTAATGGGCCCTTATTCGCTGGCGGGTTAACGGTTTTGCCGATCCTCTCAGGAGGTTTATCCCCCACGCTCTTCCTTCTTCCTCTAAAGATGAAGGTTCGATGGAGTTTCTGAAGGGTGAAAACTGCCCAGGGTCTGCGACCTTATTTTAATATACACATATGGTTGCCTACTTTGAAAAGCAAAAGCTATCGCTACGAAGGAGTCTCTGTGTTTCTGGCTGGTCAAGACCCATATTTACCGCCTTGATGTCTTCTTGTTTAACCTCGGGCTTAGGCCAATGCAAGCGCGTCACCTATGGGTGCGACGGCGTCTGATTCCGGGTCAGCGTCGCGCGGTTGGTCGTTAGGGTTCCAGGGTGTTCCATCATATACCATCTAGAGTTGTGAGGAAACAGACCCGGGTCGGGCAAATCATTTACCTCAAACATCTTTTGGGTGAATCCCTGTGGTCGGAAGCGACTGGGAGCCTAAGCATGGCATGACGGTATTGTCATCAGGGTAAGTCTTAGCCGGCGAGATCATCATTCGAGGGGTCTAGAGGCCCAAATCAACCTAGATGTGCACTTAGGATACCTGGGAGGTTAGTAAGAAACCCCTGTTCTCACGTAGGTTAGGTGCCATTTGGGTGCTTGCCAGGCGTTAGCAACAAAAAATTGAAATAATAAAAATAACAAAAAATGGAAAAGAGAAAATGTACATATTTGCAAACAATTTTTTTTTCTGATAAAACAAAAAAATGCCAAATATATATAAAAAAAGAAAACAAATCAATTTTGCATGATTGCATTTGCGTGCAGCATCTCACTTTTAATACCGCTTGCATTCGTGTGCTTGCCTGTCACATTTATCATCACTGCATCTTTCCCTTGCCTTCGCTAATAAAGGCTTGGCCCCTTGACCAGTTATCAAGGACAGTCACAGTGACCATTTACTTATTGAGCAAGGGGCCAAGTCAGAACAGAAATTCTGATTTGTTTGTTTCAGTGATGTGTGCAGGGATTCAGACAACAAAAGCAAAGGTGAAAACCAAACAAACCGAACCTTGTATTTTATTCCAAAAGGCAAAAAAATTACATCAAGTTCCGCCCTCTCTCTCTGCATTACTCGTCCCACTACTCTCCGGGCAAAACGCTCTCAAAGGCGCTACCCAACTATGAAAAGCGGTACTCCTACCGCTCTGTACTCCCCTTCCTATTCCCACACCCCGGTGTTGATCCACGGAAGCAGCAGAGAAGCTACCAACACGAAAGCCACGCTCTCGTGCTCTTCGGTAGCGCTCCTCACCATCTCTCAGCCACTGTTCAGCAATACCAAGGCGGGTTCGGAGTTCGAACAACTGGGCCTCCATGGCCCTTCGTTCCTCCCTTTCAGTCAATCTGTTAGCTCTTTTTCTCTCTGTGTCTCTTTCTCTCTCTGCCCGTTCTCTCTCATGGTCTTCCCTCTCCAACTGGAGAGTGATCCTCAGTTCCATAGCATCCCTGGAAGAGTCGTCATCTGGACGACGCTGCAGTTCCCCCTCCAGCTCTGCTATCCTAGCCGCCCTCTGCGCAGCTTGGGCAAGCACGTCTTCTGTCTCCTTTTCCTGCCAGATGTACCATCTCAGATACGCGATAAGGCGTAAACAAGGAGAACTCGACACTGAAACTTTTACCTGTATACAGAGCATCCCTTCTGCCTCCGCAGCACGCTGCGTGGCGTGAGCAAGTTGCTCATGAAGCAAGTCAAGTTCTGAGGTGGGAATCCACAAGCTGGAAGAGGCACCACCTACTCCCATCGCTGGGGAAGCCGCGCCAATCTGGGCATGCTACGACCGCGTGAATTAGCAGCCAACATCTGGAATCTGGGGTTTTAATTAGGAACGCAATGTACACCTACCAAGGCGCTCGTAGCTCCGCGGGCATCGCCCAACCGTTGCTCCATCTCTGCCAAGCGAGTTCGTAAAGTCGCTATCATCGTATCACGGATATCCTGCAGCCATACGAGTCAGCATTTCCACCAGAAAACCAAAAAGGGAGAAAGAAGAAAAGAGAAAAAGGGGAAACCTACCTCCACAAGTCCCCGGGGTTGGAGCCGCTCTGCGTACTTTGTCCTATATAGACGCAAGTAGTCCTCGCTATCCCGCGCATGTGATTCTACAATCGTGCCACCCCGTTGCCAGTCTTCATACTGTTCAGGGAACCGCACGTGCCAGTCAATGCAGGTCGCCGATCCTCGCGTCTCTCTCCCAACGCGAAGTGGCACAGCTGAATCCATGTAACACCCCGATTTTTAAAATCTGAAAGTTAATTGAAATAGTGAATTTTTAATTTAGATAAATGAATTTCAGAAATTAATATTATATTCCTCAGTGAATAGTGCTAGTGTAATTTTGACTTTCTCACAAAAATCTAGAAAAATAGTAAATTGATAGAGAATGATTTATGAAACAACTTTGCCTTCTTGAGTTTTATCAGTGAAAATCTGTAATTAGATCTATTTATCGTTTAAGTGAGTTTCGTTAAATAAAATTTTATTCTTTGGAATAGTACCATCCAAAATTCTTCTACGTGATAAAAATCCATAAAAATGGTAATTAGGTTTCTGGAAGTGTATGTAACAAATTTGTCTTCTAGGATTAACCCAGTAACAATCCGTAGCAAGATCTATTTAATGTTTTAAGTGAAAAATCCACACTTTCAACCTTTACCTAACATTGACTTCAAACACAAAATCCGACCTTAATACTCAACCATTTGATCTGAAATTGGTGTCAAATTAAAGGCCATGATCTTAACTTCAATAACCCTCTAAAAATTGCTCGAAACCCTAACCCTAATTGAGGCGGCTGGTCGAGTTTGACTTGGCCCTTCATTTCGGCGCCTTGTTTAACACGCCTCTTGTGGCGTCGATTCCTCTCTCCACAGACCATCCCAGAATGTGTATAAACTATCAAAATGAAGCCCTTCCAGTCTATTTTCATTTGGTTGCAGCGGCAGTCGCTGAAGTTTTCAGATCTGGGAGATATCTCGCGTTGAGTGCGTGGGTGTCGGCTTCCTTCTTTCTTTCTTCCTCCTTTGTTCTTCCTTGTTCTTCATCAAATTGAGGTAGGTTCTCTCAGGCTCAAATAGCAAATCATATATCAAAATGTTCAGCATGAAGTCCTTTTTCTTTTGATATATAAATCCCCAAATATCATGTAGTATCCTGCGAGTATTTCGAGGTTTAGTAGAAGCATGTTAGAAGCATGTTAAATTAGGGTTAACATTGTTCCTTCTTCGATTTAGTTCTGATTTCAGGATGTAAATATGAAATTGATCCATGCATCTTGTAGAGTTTTTCGTGCTCTTTCCATTGATTATAAAAGCCCTAAATTACATCTAGCATGTTTAGAGAATTTCCGTTCGTAGTAACAGCATGTTTAGACCTAGTTTTGATGTGTTCTTCCAAGTTGATTTCTGATTTCGACTGATTTCGAAGTGTTAATCCTGATCCACATGAACCATATCATATATGGTTGGATTCAGCATCGAAGTGGCTTTCTGTTGACATAAGAAGCCCCAATTTTCATCCTGTATGTTGAGAGAATTTTACGTTTTAGTCACTGCATGTCAGAATTAGGGTTACATGTGTTCTTGCCTTAATAAATCTTGATTTCGGCAAGATAATTTGAAATTGGCCTTACTGTTAGATATTATTCTCTGTTAGCTTTCCAATGGTACCAAAATCCCCTTATTTGGAGTTCATTTCCATTAGTTATTAGCATTTTAGTGTAACCCTAGCAAACCCCCACTTCCCGGCGTTCACCGGACGTGGCAGGGATGACCGGAGACGACCCAGAGATGGACGGTCTGTAACACCCGTTAAAAATAATAATAATAATAAATAAATAAATAGAAAAATAGAAAATAAATATGCATAGGACACCTTTTACGGATATTAAATATTTAATTTCTTAATTTAATTTCTAATAGTTAAAAAGATACGAAATTATATTCTTATAGAATCAAAGAAATCAATTTTTGGATAATCAAACAAGTCAATTTCTTATTTAGAATTAATTTATAAACAATTTTCACTATAGACGTTATCATATAGAAAGTTTATTTCTCTAACAACTAACTTTCTAGTGTAGTTGGTTAAGGACTTGCCTTTCAACTCGAGGACTAGGGTTCCAATCCTAGTAATACCCATTCTTTTTGTCCAGAATAGGGAAAAATGTCACTTTCAATCCAACCTGTCTAAGCTGGCCAACTGCGCACTCCACCGACCCAGATCCGTGTTCTACGGATCTTGCACCCCCTAGTGTCCACTTAATCATTCTAATCCCACCCCCACTTAATAATTCTAATCCCACGACCTCATACCTTATAACCAAGACCCAGCTACGTTAGCTGGGTGATGGTTGCTGTGCGTGGGAGACAAGGGTGGCAGATGTGTTGCAGAGGGAGTCTTCAGAGTTGCAGAGAGCATTTAAGGTAGGTGTTCTCAATTTTTAACTAAACTAGTAGCTAATCTAGGATGATTAGTCTAGGCAGTTAGTCTTAGTCTCATCTCCATGCGATATTTCGTATTTATACAGCATGTGTTAGCCTCGTAGTTAGCATGCAATAGCTTCATCTGGAACAATTAGCATGTATTAGTTTCATGCCCTATATAATTAACATGAATTAGCTTTATTAACTAATCTAACAGCATACCTAATATATTAGCATGCTTAATTAACCTGTTAATCTACCAAATCACTCAATGTCAATACCTCACATAACACTTCTTCACGTGTTGCGCACGTGTCGACACCTACGCGACACCTACGCGATAACACTTTCACGTGTTGCGCACGTGTCGACACCTACGCGTTCACGTGTTGCGCACGTGTCGACACCTACGCGACACCTACGCGATAACACTTTCATTATATGTTCACGTGTTGCGCACGTGTCGACACCTACGCGACACCTACGCGATAACACTTTCCGTGTTGCGCACGTGTCGACACCTACGCGACACCTACGCGATAACACTTCTTCACGTGTTGCGCACGTGTCGACACCTACGCGACACCTAACACTTTCACGTGTTGCGCACGTGTCGACACCTACGCGACACCTACGCGATAACACTTCTTCACGTGTTGTGCACGTGTCGACACCTACGCGACACCTACGCGATATTGCGCAAGTGTCGACACCTACGCGACACTTACCTCAGAGTTTTGACAAACTAAAATTAAACCATGGATTAAAATCTTAAACACTTGATTAACAAGATGATTAAACCAAAATAAGACTTAATTAACAATAGACACAGAATTTAAGACATGCTGTTAATTGAAAACCGTAAAAGAACCTCATGTGTCGACACAGGTGTTGACACCGGTGTCGACACAGGTGTCGACACATGATGTTAACTTAACCGCTTACGTGAACATATAAGCCATGTGTCGACACAGGTGTCGACACATGCTATTAACTTAACACCATACGTATACATTTAAGCCATGTGTCGACTCAGGTGTCGACACCGGTGTCGACACACAAAACATTGTAATGCTCACTGTACAACAGAGACCAAAAATGAACAGTACGTGTCGACACTAGTGTCGACACATGCTGTGAACTTAATGAAAAATGACATAAAACCCCTTAAATATATATATATATATACTTCCATTAATTGTATATACAAGCACCTTCATTATATATGTATATAAATTCATATATATACTTCCATTAACAAGCACCTTCATTATATATGTATATAAATTCATATATATACTTCCATTAATTGTATATACAAAACACCTTCATTATATATATATATATATATAACTAATGTCTACACCTCCATTCTCACCGAATATATAAAATGGACTCCTTCATTCTTACAGAGTATAGATATAAAAAAAAATATTTTCAACATGTTAAAATCTATTTAAAGCTATTTTGTACATATAAAACTTACTTTTCTATTAAATAAAGTAGTAAAGTAAGGCATAAAATTTACTTACAACATGATAACATTTCTTCCAGTATGGTGAAAAATTATTCCAGCATGTTATAATTATTTTTGGCATGTTATAGTTATTTCAGTGTATTAGAACTATTTTTCAGCACGATAATTCTATTCTCCTATCAAATAATTAGTAAATAAATGTAGAAAAATAAATTTTAGCATGATAAAATTATGTTGTTATCAGAAAATTTCTGTAATCAGCATGGAAACCTTATCTTATCATCATATCAGTAAGCTAATTAATTTGAACATGTTAATAGTTAATTTTAGCATGTTAATAATTAATTTTCAGCATGTAAAAAAATTAAATCCAGCATGAAAAATTTATTTTATCATCTTACCAGTAAAGTAACATATGAAACTCATTCTCAACATGTTAATATCATTTTTAGCAAGTTAGAACTATATTCAACATAAAAACTCTGATTATTATAATAAATCACCATTTTGGCTAACTCATATAGGTATGTCGGATAGAAGGTATCCATACCTATAACCTCCATTATATTGGACAGAATTCTATAATCGGATATATATATACATATACATATTGGATAGTGTCAATACCAGCAAGTTAGTCTCAAACTCCTATTGTCATTAGCATGTATCGAACGTTACGGGTTTTACTCCTAGATCGTCCCTACATAACGATACGTCTTGGACTCTATTCTACAATCCACCTTATAACCATCCTACTGGGTCAATCCTTGAAATTCCATATTGGCTATAAATGAGAGTGGATGTCGACAAATATGACCAATGCTGTGCATATAGGGCCCGGTCTGGTCCTGGGAGGAGCACCCGAAGGTACTTGTGCCCATGGGAGTTTATTGACCACGGTGTTTGGCATTGCACCGGAGTATTTGCTTGCTAGACTTTAGGCATTCCACTCATTCTCGTGATATTACTTGATTGATTGACTTGAGACCCGCAGAAGGGTAAAAGTGTTTATTTGAATGCATTGATAAATAGCCAATTCCAGTTATATATGCTTGAAACTACTTACTTACTATTGCTAGCCTGATTAACATGTTTCTATTCCAGTTATCACTTCTTAGTTATCACTGGCCTGATATCATTTACTATCACTTACTATTGAAATTGTGAAATCTATATATTCTCACTTTCTACTCTTGTCGATCTTATGATTCCTTGATATCTATCTGTCTGCATGCGTAGGTTACCTACATTAAATGAACGTGTAATTCACTTAAAGCATGTTAGAACTTGAGATGTAAATCCTACTGAGCGATTCGCTCATCTAGTTGTTTTCTAACCTTTTCAGGTAGTGCGAATATCAGCCAGAACTCGGAAGGGAATGAGTCTGAGGGATGAGTGTAGAAATGGACTCATCATGTTGTCTTGTTAATTGTGGTGTAGTAATTATGTCATTTGTATCCAGTTATGTCAGATGTTAGTTGTATTAGTCTAATTTATTAGAACTGTAATAAGGGCTTGAAGCCTAGTAGTCGGACTCGAGAAATGTGTGTAATTGTCATTTGGTTAGTGGTAACAATTGTCATCTCAGATTATTTGTATTAATTTCAAGTTAAATCTTAGTTATTTACGCACTCTATTGACTATCAAAATGAAGAATTCCATCGAATAGCTAGCTCGCTTTGGTTCTATATAAAACTGTCGCGCCACGGGTAAGCTTCCGCGCTCGGGACGTGACAGCTTTCTTGGTATCAGAGCCTAGGATTAAGAATTTTCCTAGGTAAAATTTGGAAATGTCTAAGGATAGAATTGGTTAGATCCTACCTCGTGAGACGGGTAGAGCCATGGGTTAAGTTATAAAAATAAATGTCCCCCTTAACCTTAAAGCTCAATATCATTTATCTTAAAATTCTTTTGTAGGAAATGGCCGCCGAGAGGGCACAATGGCGCGAGATGCAGCGCACCGTGCAAGGGCTTACTGAGGCGCTACAGCAGGTGGCACAAGGCGGTGCTCGCGGAGCTCACCGTGGAGCCGGTGACCTTCACCGGGATTTCCGTAACATGAACCCACCCAAGTTTGCGGGTTCGGTGGACCCTGATGATGCCGAACATTGGCTAAAGGAGACCGAGAGGATCTTCTATGTAATGCAATGCACGGATGAAGAAAAGGTCTTATTGGCTACATTCCAATTGGAGCGGGATGCGCGAAGCTGGTGGGAGTCCGTGGAAGCCACACTGCCCGACGGTTATGTCACGTGGACGGAATTCGTCGAGCACTTCAACGGCAAATATTTCTCAGACCGGGTGCAGGAGAAGAAGGCCGCGGAATTTGCCGCACTGAAGCAATGGACCCGGAGGGTGGCCGAATATGAGGCCCAGTTCTCGAGACTTTCCCGTTATGCACCTCACTTGGTGTGTACGGAAAAGATGAAGGCGAGGAGATTTCTCAACGGGCTACGGCCCCAGTATATTACCCAGCTTGCACCGATGGACATCCAAGTCTACTCGGAAATGGTTCGGCGTGCTCAGCTGCTGGAAGACGCCACCGAATTTTCTGAAAGGATTCGGGGCAAGGACAAGAAGGAACATGTTACAAGTTCGGGAAGCTTCAAACCTCCATTTGGCAAGAAGCGAGTCTTTAATGGAGGCGAGTCTTCCAAGGAGAAGAGATTCCAGAAAAGTCACAAGCCGTTCCTCACTATCAGCAACAAGCCCTTCTCCAATATTACGCCTTCTAAGGAGATTTGCAAATATTGTGATAAAGCTGGTCATAAGACCGAGGAGTGCTGGAGAAACTGGGAGCGTGTCTCCGATGTGGTAGTCGGGAGCACCGAATTCCCGACTGTCCGTTGATGAAGGAGCAAGCCAACAAGGACGAGAAGCGTCCAGTTAAAAAGCAAGGCCGTCTGCAAGCTCTTCAAGGGACGGAATCTGTGGAAGGAGGAATCGTGGAAGGTACATTGACTGTTTGCTCTAAACCTGCTAGAGTTTTATTTGATACTGGAGCAACTCATTCACTTGTTTCCAAGAAGTTTACTGCTTCATTTTCCAAAGAACCTGAACGGATAGATTTAATTATATCTACACCTCTTGGAAACAAATCGGATATCATGCATCACTACCCAAGTTGTGAGGTGATGGTTCAAGATAATAATCTACCTGTCGACCTGATATGCCTTGACATGGAATGTTATGATGTCATATTGGGAGCCGACTGGTTATCCACCTACCAAGCAACGGTAGATTGTCGGCATGGCAAAATAGCTTTTGAGGATTATCCCGAGCTAGTTTTTAACAAATCTCGGAATAAAACCCTGCTCATCTCAGCTCTCCGAGCTAGTAAATTGGTGAAGAAAGGATGTATGGCTTTTCTGGCTTTTGTAACTACCACAGAAGTCGAGAAGATGAAAATTGAAGACATCCGAGTGATTCGGGACTTCTCCGATGTATTTCCAGATGAATTACCTAGTTTACCCCCGGTGAGGGAAGTGTCATTCACAATAGATATTGTTCCGGGTACCGGTCCTGTTTCTAAAGCACCCTACAGGATGTCTCCTGCGGAACTGAAAGAGCTGAAGGAGCAGTTGATGGATTTACTGAAGAAAGGGTTTATTAGGCCGAGTACTTCCCCATGGGGAGCACCCGTGCTATTTGTTAAAAAGAAGGATGGCACATTGAGATTATGCATTGATTATCGGCAGTTAAACAATCTTACAATCAAAAATAAGTACCCACTGCCGAGAATTGATGAGCTGTTCGACCAATTATCAGGAGCAAAGTGTTTCTCCAAAATAGATCTTCGGTCGGGTTATCACCAATTGAGGATCAAGGAGGAGGATATTTACAAAACTGCATTTCGGAGTAGGTACGGGCATTACGAATTTACTGTTATGCCTTTCGGACTAACAAATGCGCCTGCAGCTTTCATGCAGTTAATGAATAGCATTTATCGGCCTTATTTAGACCAATTTATTGTGGTCTTCATTGATGATATATTGATCTACTCAAAGACTAAAGAAGATCATGCGGAACATCTCAAGAAGGCATTACAAGTATTGCAGGACAATAAGTTGTATGCAAAATTCAGCAAATGCCAGTTCTGGCTGGAGGAAGTGTCCTTCTTAGGACATGTTATCTCCAAGAATGGAATTTCTGTTGATCCTGTAAAGGTCGAAGCCGTGCAAAATTGGGGACGACCGACGAACGCAACGGAAATTCGTAGCTTCTTGGGCTTAGCTGGTTATTACCGGCGTTTCATCAAGGACTTCTCCAAGATTGCTGTTCCTCTTACCAAATTGACTCGCAAGGAAGTGCCTTATGAGTGGAGTGAAGACTGTGAGAAGAGTTTCCTAACTTTGAAGGATTTTTTGACTACTGCTCCGGTCTTATCTCTACCAATTGAAGGAGAGAAGTACGAGGTATATACTGATGCATCTGGTATCGGCCTCGGATGTGTATTGATGCAGAATGGAAGAGTCATTGCATACTCTTCCCGGCAATTAAAGAAGCATGAAGAAAACTACCCTGTGCATGATTTGGAACTGGCCGCAGTGGTATTGGCTTTAAAGGTCTGGAGGCACTATCTCTACGGAGAGCAATTCACCGTATACTCCGATCATAAAAGCCTTAAATATCTATTCTCTCAAAGAGAGCTGAACATGCGACAAAGGCGTTGGCTCGAGTATCTCAAGGATTTCGACTTCACTATACAATATCATCCTGGTAAGGGTAATTCCGTAGCAGATGCCCTTAGTCGGAAGCCGAGAGCCCTAATAACCAACTGTATGGTTCAAGAATGGAAGCTGCTGGAAAAATTCTCTGAACTCAATATAAGCATGGATGAGAATGACAGGTGTATTACTCTATCTCTCATAAGTGTACATCCGGATTTGCTAGCTGAAATCAAAAGGTTGCAAGAAGAAGATCCTACCCTAGTGGAAATAAAAGAAAAGCTGGACGAGAAATCTGATTTCAAGTCGGCACTCGATGGCAGATTATTATACCATGAACGGACATGTGTACCAGACAATCCTGAGCTGAAGAAGAGGATTCTTGAAGAAGCTCACCGATCGAGGTATACGATCCACCCTGGAGCCACTAAGATGTACCAAGACATAAAAAGAACCTTTTGGTGGCCCAATATGAAAAGGGAGATAGCAGACTTTGTGTCTAGATGCTTGACATGCCAACAGGTGAAGGCGGAACATCAGAAGCCCGCTGGAAGATTGCATCCACTAGATATCCCCAAGTGGAAATGGGAGGATATCGGCATGGACTTCATCATGGGTTTGCCCAAGTCTAGGGGCGGATATGATAGCATATGGGTAATCATCGATCGCCTTACTAAATCGGCTCATTTCTTACCTATTAAGAGTCGATGGTCGGTTGATGTTCTTGCCGCCTTTTATATCAAGGAAGTTACTAGACTCCATGGAATTCCTGTGTCTATAGTATCTGACCGAGACCCTCGCTTCACGTCTCACTTCTGGAAGGGTCTACAACGCTCTCTGGGAACGAAGCTTAATTTCAGCACAGCTTTCCATCCTCAGACAGATGGTCAAACGGAAAGGACTAATCAGGTTGTTGAAGATATGTTGCGAGCATGTATTATAGATTTCGGCGGGAGTTGGCATGACCACTTACCATTAGCCGAATTTGCCTACAATAACAGCTACCAAGCCAGCATTCAAATGGCACCTTTCGAAGCACTCTATGGTAGAAGCTGTAGATCTCCGGTATGTTGGGAGGAGGTTGGTGAAAGACAACTCCTAGGTCCTGATATGGTCAGAGATTCCACTGAGAAGATTCTCCTTATCAGAGAGAGACTCAAGGTGGCTCAATGCAGGCAAAAAGCTTATGCTGATAACAGAAGGAGAGACTTGGAATTTCAAATCGGTGATCATGCATTTCTTAAGGTATCTCCTAGTCGAGGTATCCGAAGATTTGGTGTCAAAGGCAAGCTTACACCAAGATTCATCGGCCCATTTGAGGTGTTGGAAAGAGTGGGCGAGGTAGCCTACCGTGTTGCCCTACCTCCTCAGCTCTAGGAAGTGCACGACGTATTTCATGTTTCTATGTTAAAAAGGTACGTGCATGATCCCTCTCATGTCATCGACCACACCAATTTGATGATTCAACAGGATCTTACCTACGAGCAAAGGCCGATGCACGTCCTCGATCAAGAAATCCGGGTTCTAAGGAGCAAGACGATCCCTATGGTAAAAATTCAATGGAATCGATGCTCCGAGCAGGAAGCAACTTGGGAGACCGAGGAGTCAATGAAGAAAAGATATCCAGAACTATTTTAGACTGTAAGTATTCTATACGCTCTGAATTTCTCCTACATAGCAAAACTATCCTCATACAGTTGAATTTGGGGACCAAATTCTTTTAAGTAGGGGAGGATGTAACACCCGTTAAAAATAATAATAATAATAAATAAATAAATAAATAAAAATAGAAAATAAATATGCATAGGACACCTTTTACGAATATTAAATATTTAATTTCTTAATTTAATTTCTAATAGTTAAAAAGATACGAAATTATATTCTTATAGAATCAAAGAAATCAATTTTTGGATAATCAAACAAGTCAATTTCTTATTTAGAATTAATTTATAAACAATTTTCACTATAGACGTTATCATATAGAAAGTTTATTTCTCTAACAACTAACTTTCTAGTGTAGTTGGTTAAGGACTTGCCTTTCAACTCGAGGACTAGGGTTCCAATCCTAGTAATACCCATTCTTTTTGTCCAGAATAGGGAAAAATGTCACTTTCAATCCAACCTGTCTAAGCTGGCCAGCTGCGCACTCCACCGACCCAGATCCGTGTTCTACGGATCTTGCACCCCCTAGTGTCCACTTAATCATTCTAATCCCACCCCCACTTAATAATTCTAATCCCACGACCTCATACCTTATAACCAAGACCCAGCTACGTTAGCTGGGTGATGGTTGCTGTGCGTGGGAGACAAGGGTGGCAGATGTGTTGCAGAGGGAGTCTTCAGAGTTGCAGAGAGCATTTAAGGTAGGTGTTCTCAATTTTTAACTAAACTAGTAGCTAATCTAGGATGATTAGTCTAGGCAGTTAGTCTTAGTCTCATCTCCATGCGATATTTCGTATTTATACAGCATGTGTTAGCCTCGTAGTTAGCATGCAATAGCTTCATCTGGAACAATTAGCATGTATTAGTTTCATGCCCTATATAATTAACATGAATTAGCTTTATTAACTAATCTAACAGCATACCTAATATATTAGCATGCTTAATTAACCTGTTAATCTACCAAATCACTCAATGTCAATACCTCACATAACACTTCTTCACGTGTTGCGCACGTGTCGACACCTACGCGACACCTACGCGATAACACTTTCACGTGTTGCGCACGTGTCGACACCTACGCGTTCACGTGTTGCGCACGTGTCGACACCTACGCGACACCTACGCGATAACACTTTCATTATATGTTCACGTGTTGCGCACGTGTCGACACCTATGCGACACCTACGCGATAACACTTTCCGTGTTGCGCACGTGTCGACACCTACGCGACACCTACGCGATAACACTTCTTCACGTGTTGCGCACGTGTCGACACCTACGCGACACCTAACACTTTCACGTGTTGCGCACGTGTCGACACCTACGCGACACCTACGCGATAACACTTCTTCACGTGTTGTGCACGTGTCGACACCTACGCGACACCTACGCGATATTGCGCAAGTGTCGACACCTACGTGACACTTACCTCAGAGTTTTGACAAACTAAAATTAAACCATGGATTAAAATCTTAAACACTTGATTAACAAGATGATTAAACCAAAATAAGACTTAATTAACAATAGACACAGAATTTAAGACATGCTGTTAATTGAAAACCGTAAAAGAACCTCATGTGTCGACACAGGTGTCGACACCGGTGTCGACACAGGTGTCGACACATGATGTTAACTTAACCGCTTACGTGAACATATAAGCCATGTGTCGACACAGGTGTCGACACATGCTATTAACTTAACACCATACGTATACATTTAAGCCATGTGTCGACTCAGGTGTCGACACCGGTGTCGACACACAAAACATTGTAATGCTCACTGTACAACAGAGACCAAAAATGAACAGTACGTGTCGACACTAGTGTCGACACATGCTGTGAACTTAATGAAAAATGACATAAAACCCCTTAAATATATATATATATACTTCCATTAATTGTATATACAAGCACCTTCATTATATATGTATATAAATTCATATATATACTTCCATTAACAAGCACCTTCATTATATATGTATATAAATTCATATATATACTTCCATTAATTGTATATACAAAACACCTTCATTATATATATATATATATATATATAACTAATGTCTACACCTCCATTCTCACCGAATATATAAAATGGACTCCTTCATTCTTACAGAGTATAGATATAAAAAAAAAATATTTTCAACATGTTAAAATCTATTTAAAGCTATTTTGTACATATAAAACTTACTTTTCTATTAAATAAAGTAGTAAAGTAAGGCATAAAATTTACTTACAACATGATAACATTTCTTCCAGTATGGTAAAAAATTATTCCAGCATGTTATAATTATTTTTGGCATGTTATAGTTATTTCAGTGTATTAGAACTATTTTTCAGCACGATAATTCTATTCTCCTATCAAATAATTAGTAAATAAATGTAGAAAAATAAATTTTAGCATGATAAAATTATGTTGTTATCAGAAAATTTCTGTAATCAGCATGGAAACCTTATCTTATCATCATATCAGTAAGCTAATTAATTTGAACATGTTAATAGTTAATTTTAGCATGTTAATAATTAATTTTCAGCATGTAAAAAAAATTAAATCCAGCATGAAAAATTTATTTTATCATCTTACCAGTAAAGTAACATATGAAACTCATTCTCAACATGTTAATATCATTTTTAGCAAGTTAGAACTATATTCAACATAAAAACTCTGATTATTATAATAAATCACCATTTTGGCTAACTCATATAGGTATGTCGGATAGAAGGTATCCATACCTATAACCTCCATTATATTGGACAGAATTCTATAATCGGATATATATATACATATACATATTGGATAGTGTCAATACCAGCAAGTTAGTCTCAAACTCCTATTGTCATTAGCATGTATCGAACGTTACGGGTTTTACTCCTAGATCGTCCCTACATAACGATACGTCTTGGACTCTATTCTACAATCCACCTTATAACCATCCTACTGGGTCAATCCTTGAAATTCCATATTGGCTATAAATGAGAGTGGATGTCGACAAATATGACCAATGCTGTGCATATAGGGCCCGGTCTGGTCCTGGGAGGAGCACCCGAAGGTACTTGTGCCCATGGAGTTTATTGACCACGGTGTTTGGCATTGCACCGGAGTATTTGCTTGCTAGACTTTAGGCATTCCACTCATTCTCGTGATATTACTTGATTGATTGACTTGAGACCCGCAGAAGGGTAAAAGTGTTTATTTGAATGCATTGATAAATAGCCAATTCCAGTTATATATGTTTGAAACTACTTACTTACTATTGCTAGCCTGATTAACATGTTTCTATTCCAGTTATCACTTCTTAGTTATCACTGGCCTGATATCATTTACTATCACTTACTATTGAAATTGTGAAATCTATATATTCTCACTTTCTACTCTTGTCGATCTTATGATTCCTTGATATCTATCTGTCTGCATGCGTAGGTTACCTACATTAAATGAACGTGTAATTCACTTAAAGCATGTTAGAACTTGAGATGTAAATCCTACTGAGCGATTCGCTCATCTAGTTGTTTTCTAACTTTTTCAGGTAGTGCGAATATCAGCCAGAACTCGGAAGGGAATGAGTCTGAGGGATGAGTGTAGAAATGGACTCATCATGTTGTCTTGTTAATTGTGGTGTAGTAATTATGTCATTTGTATCCAGTTATGTCAGATGTTAGTTGTATTAGTCTAATTTATTAGAACTGTAATAAGGGCTTGAAGCCTAGTAGTCGGACTCGAGAAATGTGTGTAATTGTCATTTGGTTAGTGGTAACAATTGTCATCTCAGATTATTTGTATTAATTTCAAGTTAAATCTTAGTTATTTACGCACTCTATTGACTATCAAAATGAAGAATTCCATCGAATAGCTAGCTCGCTTTGGTTCTATATAAAACTGTCGCGCCACGGGTAAGCTTCCGCGCTCGGGACGTGACACGGTCTTACGATAGACCGCCCAACTCAGGCCTAAACTTTGACTATTTTTGACTCTGGTATAACCATAGATGAACGGTCTTTCAGGAACCACACATCCCAGGATGAACGGTTCCTCACGAACCACATATCAGGATATAAGGTCCCAGAGCAACCACACATCTTGAACGGCCCTGAACTGGCCGCACAACCCAGGGGATGGGCGGCCATCCCAGGACCGCCCAACCCTTTGGGCGGACCCTCAGGAACCGCCCAAGTACATGGGTGGCCCTCAGGGAGCCGCCCAACCCCCTGGCCTGCCCAATTGAACCCCGTTCAGCCCCGTTTGCCCCCTGTTAAGCCTAGAAGTTATACGGCCCTTTATCAACCGTTTATGTATGCTGTAAATGACTTAATACATGTTCTAATTGATTCATTTGCATATCATAAATGATAATTAGTAAAATAGAAACCCATATGATAATTGATTAATTATCTAACTAAATTTTTGTTAATCGCATGCCATTCGCTCGTACGCGAGCTTGTTCATTCTATCTTTTAGCTCCATTCATCTTTCTAGCTTTTGCACTAAATTAAATGACAATGCTTGATGGATTAACATGAAATTAGGATTAATATGAGCAATTTAACTTGCTGGATAGCTGCTGTACCACAGTAGCATAACACGATTGACTTCCCGACTTCTAGTAAGTCGCTACTACGTTAAATAGCATTTTATGCCCGGAAACTCTATCCGACGGAATTACCATTAACTCCCATGTTTAATATCCCTAATTAGAACCTGTTTAAACTACGGCAAGCATGGTTTTACGAGTTTAACCCGCTGTTTAGATTTTGAATCTTATCATCTATAATCATTGTGGCTTGTATATTAGCTTTTTGGCGTCGATCTTTGCATATCGCCGTAATCTCTTGCAAATGAACACATACAAACCCCGAATCATGAATCTAATGAAATGGCAATACACCCTTGTATACCCGAATGTGTACCCTTCTTGATAACTCTTACTGTGACTTGGTTTTCGATCTTCTTGATGATTGTGCTTACCTTGAAATTCTGAAATGAATCTTCTTCCTACTTGAACTTGTTATTGCTACATAGTTTAAACCTTGGAATTCTGGCCATAAATTGTGGAAGTCTAGATTCGTGGGATCTTTGATCCAAAGAAATCAATGCCTGGCAAACTATTAAGGGCTCGGTCTAGTCCTGGGAGGAGCGCCCGAACACTACGTGTACCCCCGGGGAGGTGATTGACTAGGTGTGGCATTTGGCACCAGTACTATGACATGAGTTAAATCTAGGACTGTCCACTACTCTTCACTACTCTCCACTACTCTCTACTACGTTGCACTTTCCACTCTTCACTGTTCTATACTCTACTTGTTGTTACTTTACTTGCTGTTACTTGGACGTGGAAATGAAATTACATACGTGCTTGACATGACTTGAATCGTCTTGATATGGCCAACTCTTTATCGTAATCTCCTGTAGTAAATTCTTGTCTTTGTTATTCCTCTTAAGTATTATCATTCTGTTCCTTTATATTTCTTGACCTTGCAAGATCTGTTTTATTATCGTTGTTTCTTTATATCGTCATTTATTTCTCTTATTAGCATGGCATATGAAACTGTAATTTACTTGTTAATCACTTAAACTATGCCTGATGATAGAGTATAATTCCTACTGAGCTTTTTGCTCACCCCTACTTCCAACCCTTTTCAGGTTATGCGAGTATCGGTACGTGCATTGGGAAATGAATCAGTGTGATCGAGTGGAACCTGGAACCTAGTGTTGGAGTCTTCTCTTTCATTTTCTTGAGTCTAGCTAGTCTAGCTATTTCTTTTTGTTATTTATTTTGAATCTTTTATTGTAACTGGTGTCAAAATATATCTTTTTAAATTAATAAGAGTTCGTATTTTCTCAAGTGTGTGTCTGGCCTCTTTGTATTTTATTGTGATTATTTATCTTCCGCTCTTGTTATCGTGACTTGTCGCTTGCCACGTTCCAAGCATCGCTTCCCGCTGCTATCGGTTCGGGGCGTGACAGTTTTGGTATCAGAGCCTCCTTGCCTGAGTCGCTTGGATTTTGTCCAAGTGTTGCCTCCTTGCCTGAGTAGCTTGGATTTTGTCCAAGTTTTGTCTCCTTGCCTGAGTCCCTTGGATTTTGTCCAAGAGTATAGGTTTCCTAAGTTCTAGGCTTCCTAAGTTTTGCTTTGCATCCCAATGACCCGGTATATCAAAAGATGTTGTCCGAACGTTTGGCTATGCCTCTCGGGAAGATCGTATACTTGCGCGAGTGGTCTTCGGATCAATTATCTTTGCCAGGTACTGAGTTTTGGTCATGTCTAGGTGCATAGTATCCCTAACCTTGTTAAAGTCTTAGAACCCGACCTGGTGAGATTGGGTAGTATCGTGGGGTAAGTAATAAAATATATGCAAGATTGTGTTACGTTACGCGTAAGGGTAATGAAAGGTTAACCATATAACTATCTTGCAGGTTTTTAAGCCAATTCTTAAAATGAAACTGAGTGGTTCCGGTAAGCTAAGTTTCGGTTCCGCGAAAGGCTGGCGAGTCCGTCGTAAGGAAACCCGACGTAATAAGAAGAAGAAGCGTAGTATTAGTATATGGTATCGTTCTCTTTTACCCCTAGCTATAGTTAATTCTTTTAATTGTATAGTTAACATGCTATTTTAATGAATAAGATCATCTTAGTTAGCTAATTCCTTTCGTCATCAATTGTATAGTTAACATTATTTTGATAAGTAAGATCATCTTAGTTCGAACATTCACATAATTGATAATAGTCGGTGAATTTGGGGACCAAATTCCTTTAAGTGGAGGAGGGTGTAACACCCCGGTTTTTAAAATCTGAAATTTAATTGAAATAGTGAATTTTTAATTTAGATAAATGAATTTCGAAAATTAATATTATATTCCTCAGTGAATAGTACTATTGTAATTTTGACTTTCTCACAAAAATCTAGAAAAATAGTAAATTGATAGAGAATGATTTATGAAACAACTTTGCCTTCTTGAGTTTTATCAGTGAAAATCTGTAATTATATCTATTTATCGTTTAAGTGAGTTTCATTAAATAAAATTTTATTCTTTGGAATAGTACCATCCAAAATTCTTCTACGTGATAAAAATCCATAAAAATGGTAATTAGGTTTCTGGAAGTGTATGTAACAAATTTGTCTTCTAGGATTAACCCAGTAACAATCCGTAGCAAGATCTATTTAATGTTTTAAGTGAAAAATCCACACTTTCAACCTTTACCTAACCTTGACTTCAAACACAAAATCCGACCTTAATACTCAACCATTTGATCTAAAATTGTGTCAAATTAAAGGCCATGATCTTAACTTCAATAACCCTCTAAAAATTACTCGAAACCCTAACCCTAATTGAGGCGGCTGGTCGAGTTTGACTTGATCCTTGATTTCGGCGCCATGTTTAACACGCCTCTTGTGGCGTCGATTCCTCTCTCCACAGACCATCCCAGAACGTGTATAAACTATCAAAATGAAGCCCTTCCAGTCTATTTTCGTTTGGTTGCAGCGGCAGTCGCTAAAGTTTTCAGATCTGGGAGATATCTCGCGTTGAGTGCGTGGGTGTCGGCTTCCTTCTTTCTTTCTTCCTCCTTTGTTCTTCCTTGTTCTTCATCAAATTGAGGTAGGTTCTCTCAGGGTCAAACAGCAAATCATATATCAAAATGTTCAGCATGAAGTCCTCTTTCTTTTGATATATAAAGCCCCAAATATCATGTAGTATCCTGCGAGTATTTCGAGGTTTAGTAGAAGCATGTTAGAAGCATGTTAAATTAGGGTTAACATTGTTCCTTCTTCGATTTAGTTCTGATTTCAGGATGTAAATATGAAATTGATCCATGCATCTTGTAGAGTTTTTCGTGCTCTTTCCATTGATTATAAAAGCCCTAAATTCTATCCAGCATGTTTAGAGAATTTCTGTTCGTAGTAACAGCATGTTTAGACCAAGTTTTGATGTGTTCTTCCAAGTTGATTTCTGATTTCGACTGATTTCGAAGTGTTAATCCTGATCCACATGAACCATATCATATATGGTTGGATTCAGCATCGAAGTGGCTTTCTTTTGACATAAGAAGCCCCAATTTTTGTCCTGTATGTTGAGAGAATTTTACGTTTTAGTCACTGCATGTCAGAATTAGGGTTACATGTGTTCTTGCCTTAATAAATCTTGATTTCGGCAAGATAATTTGAAATTGGCCTTACTGTTAGATATTATTCCTTGTTAGCTTTCCAACAGTACCAAAATCCCCTTATTTGGAGTTCATTTCCATTAGTTATTAGCATTTTAGTGTAACCCTAGCAAACCCCCACTTCCCGGCGTTCACCGGACGCGGCAGGGATGACCAGAGACGACCCAGAGATGGACGGTCTTACGATAGACCGCCCAACTCAGGCCTAAACTTTGACCATTTTTGACTCTGGTATAACCATAGATGAACGGTCTTTCAGGAACCACACATCCCAGGATGAACGGTTCCTCACGAACCACATATCGTGATATAAGGTCCCAGAGCAACCACACATCTTGAACGGCCCTGAACTGGCCGCACAACCCAGGGGATGGGCGGCCATCCCAGGACTGCCCAACCCTTTGGGCAGCCCCTCAGGAACCGCCCAAGTACATGGGCGGCCCTCAGGGAGCCGCCCAACCCCCTGGCCTACCCAATTGAACCTCGTTCAGCCCCGTTTGCCCCCTGTTAAGCCTAGAAGTTATACGGCCCTTTATCAACCGTTTATGTATGCTGTAAATGACTTAATACATGTTCTAATTGATTCATTTGCATATCATAAATGATAATTAGTAAAATAGAAACCCATATGATAATTGATTAATTATCTAACTAAATTTCTGTTAATCGCATGCCATTCGCTCGTACGCGAGCTTGTTCATTCTATCTTTTAGCTCCATTCATCTTTCTAGCTTATGCACTAAATTAAATGATAATGCTTGATGGATTAACATGAAATTAGGATTAATATGAGCAATTTAACTTGCTGGATAGCTGCTGTACCACAGTAGCATAACACGATTGACTTCCCGACTTCTAGTAAGTCGCTACTACGTTAAATAGCATTTTATGCCCGGAAACTCTATCCGACGGAATTACCATTAACTCCCATGTTTAATATCCCTAATTAGAACCTGTTTAAACTGCAGCAAGCATGGTTTTACGAGTTTAACCCGCTGTTTAGATTTTGAATCTTATCATCTATAATCATTGTGGCTTGTATATTAGCTTTTTGGCGTCGATCTTTGCATATCGCCGTAATCTCTTGCAAATGAACACATACAAACCCTGAATCATGAATCTAATGAAATGGCAATACACCCTTGTATACCCGAATGTGTACCCTTCTTGATAACTCTTATTGTGACTTGGTTTTCGATCTTCTTGAGGATTGTGCTTACCTTGAAATTCTGAAATGAATCTTCTTCCTACTTGAACTTGTTATTGCTACATAGTTTAAACCTTGGAATTCTGACCATAAATTGTGGAAGTCTAGATTCGTGGGATCTTTGATCCAAAGAAATTAATGCCTGGAAAACAATTAAGGGCTCGGTCTAGTCCTGGGAGGAGCACCCGAACACTACGTGTACCCCCGGGGAGGTGATTGACTAGGTGTGGCATTTGGCACCAGTACTATGACATGAGTTAAATCTAGGACTGTCCACTACTCTTCACTACTCTCCACTACTCTCTACTACGTTGCACTTTCCACTCTTCACTGTTCTATACTCTACTTGTTGTTACTTTACTTGCTGTTACTTGGACGTGGAAATGAAATTACATACGTGCTTGACATGACTTGAATCGTCTTGATATGGCCAACTCTTTATCGTAATCTCCTGTAGTAAATTCTTATCTTTGTTATTCCTCTAACGTAATATCATTCTGTTCCTTTATATTTCTTGACCTTGCAAGATCTGTTTTATTATCGTTGTTTCTTTATATCGTAATTTATTTCTCTTATTAGCATGGCATATGAAACTGTAATTTACTTGTTAATCACTTAAACTATGCCTGATGATAGAGTATAATTCCTACTGATCTTTTTGCTCACCCCTACTTCCAACCCTTTTCAGGTTATGCGAGTATCGGTACGTGCATTGGGAAATGGATCAGTGTGATCGAGTGGAACCTGGAACCTAGTGTTGGAGTCTTCTCTTTCATTTTCTTGAGTCTAGCTAGTCTAGCTATTTCTTTTTGTTATTTATTTTGAATCTTTTATTGTAAGTGGTGTCAAAATATATCTTTTTAAATTAATAAGAGTTCGTATTTTCTCAAGTGTGTGTCTGGCCTCTTTGTATTTTATTGTGATTATTTATCTTCCGCTCTTGTTATCGTGACTTGTCTCTTGCCACGTTCCGAGCATCGCTTCCCGCTGCTATCGGTTCGGGGCGTGACAGTTTTGGTATCAGAGCCTCCTTGCCTGAGTCGCTTGGATTTTGTCCAAGTGTTGCCTCCTTGCCTGAGTCACTTGGATTTTGTCCAAGTGTTGTCTCCTTGCCTGAGTCCCTTGGATTTTGTCCAAGAGTATAGGTTTCCTAAGTTCTAGGCTTCCTAAGTTTTGCCTTGCATCCCATTGACCCGGTATATCAAAAGATGTTGTCCGAACGTTAGGCTACGCATCTCGGGAAGATCGCATACTTGCGCGAGTGGTCTTCGGATCAATTATCTCCGCCAGGTACCGAGTTTTGGTCATGTCTAGGTGCATAGTATCCCTAACCTTGTTAAAGTCTTAGAACCCGACCTGGTGAGATTGGGTAGTATCGTGGGGTAAGTAATAAAATATATGCAAGATTGTGTTGCGTTACGCGTAAGGGTAATGAAAGGTTAACCATATAACTATCTTGCAGGTTTTTAAGCCAATTCTTAAAATGAAACCGAGTGGTTCTGGTAAGCTAAGTTTCGGTTCCGCGAAAGGCTGGCGAGTCCGTCGTAAGGAAACCCGACGTAATAAGAAGAAGCGTAGTATTAGTATATGGTATCGTTCTCTTTTACCCCTAGCTATAGTTAATTCTTTTAATTGTATAGTTAACATGCTATTTTAATGAATAAGATCATCTTAGTTAGCTAATTCCTTTCGTCATCAATTGTATAGTTAACATTATTTTGATAAGTAAGATCATCTTAGTTCGAACATTCACATAATTGATAATAGTCGGTGAATTTGGGGACCAAATTCCTTTAAGTGGGGGAGGGTGTAACACCCCGGTTTTTAAAATCTGAAATTTAATTGAAATAGTGAATTTTTAATTTAGATAAATGAATTTCGGAAATTAATATTATATTCCTCAGTGAATAGTGCTAGTGTAATTTCGACTTTCTCACAAAAATCTAGAAAAATAGTAAATAGATAGAGAATGATTTATGAAACAACTTTGCCTTCTTGAGTTTTATCAGTGAAAATCTGTAATTAGATCTATTTATCGTTTAAGTGAGTTTCATTAAATAAAATTTTATTCTTTGGAAAAGTACCATCCAAAATTCTTCTACGTGATAAAAATCCATAAAAATGGTAATTAGGTTTCTAGAAGTGTATGTAACAAATTTGTCTTCTAGGATTAACCCAGTAACAATCCGTAGCAAGATCTATTTAATGTTTTAAGTGAAAAATCCACACTTTCAACCTTTACCTAACATTGACTTCAAACACAAAATCTGACCTTAATACTCAACCATTTGATCTGAAATTGGTGTCAAATTAAAGGCCATGATCTTAACTTCAATAACCCCCTAAAAATTGCTCGAAACCCTAACCCTAACTGAGGCGGCTGGTCGAGTTTGACTTGATCCTTGATTTCGGCGCCTTGTTTAACACGCCTCTTGTGGCGTCGATTCCTCTCTCCACAGACCATCCCAGAACGTGTATAAACTATCAAAATGAAGCCCTTCCAGTCTATTTTCGTTTGGTTGCAGCGACAGTCGCTGAAGTTTTCATATCTGGGAGATATCTCGCGTTGAGTGCGTGGGTGTCGGCTTCCTTCTTTCTTTCTTCCTCCTTTGTTCTTCCTTGTTCTTCATCAAATTGAGGTAGGTTCTCTCAGGCTCAAACAGCAAATCATATATCAAAATGTTCAGCATGAAGTCCTCTTTCTTTTGATATATAAAGCCCCAAATATCATGTAGTATCCTGCGAGTATTTCGAGGTTTAGTAGAAGCCTGTTAGAAGCATGTTAAATTAGGGTTAACATTGTTCCTTCTTCGATTTAGTTCTGATTTCAGGATGTAAATATGAAATTGATCCATGCATCTTGTAGAGTTTTTCGTGCTCTTTCCATTGATTATAAAAGCCCTAAATTCCATCCAGCATGTTTAGAGAATTTCTGTTCGTAGTAACAGCATGTTTAGACCTAGTTTAGATGTGTTCTTCCAAGTTGATTTCTGATTTCGACTGATTTCGAAGTGTTAATCCTAATCCACATGAACCATATCATATATGGTTGGATTCAGCATCGAAGTGGCTTTCTTTTGACATAAGAAGCCCCAATTTTCGTCCTGTATGTTGAGAGAATTTTACGTTTTAGTCACTACATGTCAGAATTAGGGTTACATGTGTTCTTGCCTTAATAAATCTTGATTTCGGCAAGATAATTTAAAATTGGCCTTACTGTTAGATATTATTCTCTGTTAGCTTTCCAACGGTACCAAAATCCCCTTATTTGGAGTTCATTTCCATTAGTTATTAGCATTTTAGTGTAACCCTAGCAAACCCCCACTTCCCGACGTTCACCGGACGCGGCAGGGATGACCGGAGATGACCCAGAGATGGACGGTCTTACGATAGACCGCCCAACTCAGGCCTAAACTTTGACCATTTTTGACTCTGGTATAACCATAGATGAACGGTCTTTCAGGAACCACACATCCCAGGATGAACGGTTCCTCACGAACCACATATCAGGATATAAGGTCCCAGAGCAACCACACATCTTGAACGGCCCTGAACTGGCCGCACAACCCAGGGGATGGGCAGCCATCCCAGGACCGCCCAACCCTTTGGGCGGCCCCTCAGGAACCGCCGAAGTACATGGGCGGCCCTCAGGGAGCCGCCCAACCCCCTGGCCTGCCCAATTGAACCCCGTTCAGCCCCGTTTGCCCCCTGTTAAGCCTAGAAGTTATACGGCCCTTTATCAACCATTTATGTATGCTGTAAATGACTTAATACATGTTCTAATTGATTCATTTGCATATCATAAATGATAATTAGTAAAATAGAAACCCATATGATAATTTATTAATTATCTAACTAAATTTCGGTTAATCGCATGCCATTCGCTCGTACGCGAGCTTGTTCATTCTATCTTTTAGCTCCATTCATCTTTCTAGCTTATGCACTAAATTAAATGATAATGCTTGATGGATTAACATGAATATAAGATTAATATGAGCAATTTAACTTACTGGATAGCTGCTGTACCACAGTAGCATAACACGATTGACTTCCCGACTTCTAGTAAGTCGCTACTACGTTAAATAGCATTTTATGCCCGGAAACTCTATCCGACGGAATTACCATTAACTCCCATGTTTAATATCCCTAATTAGAACCTGTTTAAACTGCAACAAGCATGGTTTTACGAGTTTAACCCGCTGTTTAGATTTTGAATCTTATCATCTATAATCATTGTGGCTTGTATATTAGCTTTTTGGCGTCGATCTTTGCATATCGCCGTAATCTCTTGCAAATGAACACATACAAACCCCGAATCATGAATCTAATGAAATGGCAATACACCCTTGTATACCCGAATGTGTACCCTTCTTGATAACTCTTATTGTGACTTGGTTTTCGATCTTCTTGATGATTGTGCTTACCTTGAAATTCTGAAATGAATCTTCTTCCTACTTGAACTTGTTATTGCTACATAGTTTAAACCTTGGAATTCTGGCCATAAATTATGGAAGTCTAGATTCGTGGGATCTTTGATCCAAAGAAATCAATGCCTGGCAAACAATTAAGGGCTCGATCTAGTCCTGGGAGGAGCGCCCGAACACTACGTGTATCCCCGGGGAGGTGATTGACTAGGTGTGGCATTTGGCACCAGTACTATGACATGAGTTAAATCTAGGACTGTCCACTACTCTTCACTACTCTCCACTACTCTCTACTACGTTGCACTTTCCACTCTTCACTGTTCTATACTCTACTTGTTGTTACTTTACTTGCTGTTACTTGGACGTGAAAATGAAATTACATACGTGCTTGACATGACTTGAATCGTCTTGATATGGCCAACTCTTTATCGTAATCTCCTGTAGTAAATTCTTGTCTTTGTTATTCCTCTTAAGTATTATCATTCTGTTCCTTTATATTTCTTGACCTTGCAAGATCTATTTTATTATCGTTGTTTCTTTATATCGTCATTTATTTCTCTTATTAGCATGGCATATGAAACTGTAATTTACTTGTTAATCACTTAAACTATGCCTGATGATAGAGTATAATTCATACTGAGCTTTTTGCTCACCCCTACTTCCAACCCTTTTCAGGTTATGCGAGTATCGGTACGTAAATTGGGAAATGGATCAGTGTGATCGAGTGGAACTTGGAACCCAGTGTTGGAGTCTTCTCTTTCATTTTCTTGAGTCTAGCTAGTCTAGCTATTTCTTTTTGTTAATTATTTTGAATCTTTTATTGTAAGTGGTGTCAAAGTATATATTTTTAAATTAATAAGAGTTCGTATTTTCTCAAGTGTGTGTCTGACCTCTTTGTATTTTATTGTGATTATTTATCTTCCGCTCTTGTTATCGTGACTTGTCTCTTGCCACGTTCCGAGCATCGCTTCCCGCTGCTATCGGTTCGGGTCGTGACAGTTTTGGTATCAGAGCCTCCTTGCCTGAGTCGCTTGGATTTTGTCCAAGTGTTGCCTCCTTGCCTGAGTCGCTTGGATTTTGTCCAAGTGTTGTCTCCTTGCCTGAGTCCCTTGGATTTTGTCCAAGAGTATAGGTTTCCTAAGTTCTAGGCTTCCTAAGTTTTGCCTTGCATCCCAATGACTCGGTATATCAAAAGATGTTGTCCGAACGTTAGGCTACGCCTCTCGGGAAGATCGCATACTTGCGCGAGTGGTCTTCGGATCAATTATCTCCGCCAGGTACCGAGTTTTGGTCATGTCTAGGTGCATAGTATCCCTAACCTTGTTAAAGTCTTAGAACCCGACCTGGTGAGATTAGGTAGTATCGTGGGGTAAGTAATAAAATATATGCAAGATTGTATTGCGTTACGCGTAAGGGTAATGAAAGGTTAACCATATAACTATCTTGCAGGTTTTTAAGCCAATTCTTAAAATGAAACCAAGTGGTTCCGGTAAGCTTAAGTTTCGGTTCCACGAAAGGCTGGCGAGTCCGTCGTAAGGAAACCCGACGTAATAAGAAGAAGAAGCGTAGTACTAGTATATGGTATCGTTCTCTTTTACCCCTAGCTATAGTTAATTCTTTTAATTGTACAGTTAACATGCTATTTTAATGAATAAGATCATCTTAGTTAGCTAATTCCTTTCGTCATCAATTGTATAGTTAACATTATTTTGATAAGTAAGATCATCTTAGTTCGAACATTCACATAATTGATAATAGTCGGTGAATTTGGGGACCAAATTCCTTTAAGTGGGGGAGGGTGTAACACCCCGGTTTTTAAAATCTAAAATTTAATTGAAATAGTGAATTTTTAATTTAGATAAATGAATTTCGGAAATTAATATTATATTCCTCAGTGAATAGTGCTAGTGTAATTTCGACTTTCTCACAAAAATCTAGAAAAATAGTAAATTGATAGAGAATGATTTATGAAACAACTTTGCCTTCTTGAGTTTTATCAGTGAAAATCTGTAATTAGATCTATTTATCGTTTAAGTGAGTTTCATTAAAGAAAATTTTATTCTTTGGAATAGTACCATCCAAAATTCTTCTACGTGATAAAAATCCATAAAAATGGTAATTAGGTTTCTGGAAGTATATGTAACAAATTTGTCTTCTAGGATTAACCCAGTAACAATCCGTAGCAAGATCTATTTGTTGTACTCCTGGTTTTGATGATGACAACAGTAAGATATTGGATATAGACACTTAACCTCCTAATAAATGTTTAATAGGATCAAAGGGGTTGCATGGTGCTCAATGCGTCAACGCCACCAAATGGAAGCGTCGACGCAGCAGTGCAAACTCAAGAAAGAAGCCCCTGGGTTAATTGGTGCGTCAACGCAACGTTCAAGTGGAGTGGACGCATCAGAGCTTTGATAGCTTGGGCACAAAGTCTATACACCAGCTGGATCCATTTAGTCTGTACATTGGCAGATCTTCTTCAAGTCTGTACATCGGGCACCTTCTTAATGAAGTCTACACATCGCTTAGTCTTCTCAGTGCCTTCAGCCCAAGTGCTCAAAGCCAAGTCTATACAACGCCAACCCAACACATTGAACAACTCTCCAAGTCTATACACTAGACTTCATTTCTCTAAGTCTATACATTGTTGTTTGCACTGCAAAGTCCATACAATGGAAGCTCTTCATTTGATTGAGTCTGTACATTGGGTTCAACGTTAACATGAAGTCTGTACACTGGTTTCTCTGGCACATTAACACCAAGTCTATACACTTCATTATTTGTTGCTGAAGGGAACATGGTCGACGCCTGAAGCTTAAAGCGTCCACGCATCAGTAGACGAAGCTTTCACGATGTCTTCTATTGCATTAACGCCACAAGTAAGCAGCGTCGATGCAGCAGTTAAAGAAGCAGAGATTCTTACAAGCGACGAAGCTTTCACGATATCTTCCACTGCGTCAACGCCATCAACAAGCAGCGTCGACGCAACGGCTTAAGAGACGCCAGTATACAAATGTACATGTTCAATGCGTCAACGCAACATGCTGATAACGTCGACGCAGCACGCCCATTTGTTGAAGACTTGATCACTGGACTGCCGATACCGTTGCGTCAACGCAGCAAGCTGATGGAGTCGACGCAGCGGTTAAAAAGGTTGAAGATCTCTGATGGCTGCGTCAACTCTTTGGAGCAAGGGAGTTGACGCCATCTAACTCCAGTTGCTGAGCGTACTGGTGCTGGGCACGTGATCCGAGGATAAGGAGAGTCCCCAGATGAGGACACGTGCTCTGACAGCCTGCTGGATGCTGCCACGTGGTCCGAATTCTTAGGGCGGGCCCTGCTGCTGCTGCTGCTGGTGGTATATAATGGAGCCTTCGCCTTCAGATGAAGATTGATCGAAGAAAAAGCCTGGAGAGCAGAAAAGCCCTTCGATCCAGAAAAAGAAAAGAAGAAGAAAAGGAGAAGAAGAAGAAAGAGAGAGATCGTGATCGAAGCCTTGAGAGCAATTGCAGAAAAGCAGTAGTGCTGAGAGTTCGATCCAGTAGAAGAGAAGAGTTGCAGAGAAGAAGAAGAGAAGAGAAGAGAAAAAGAGAGCCTGCGAAAGAAGAAGAAAAAGAGTGAAGAAGTAGAAGAGAAAGAGAGAGAGAGAGAAGGAGTTCGTAGAGAAGAAGTGGGAAAAGCTTGAAGTTCTGGCCTCTGGCGTTTGGATCAAATCCAAGCCAGATCTGCTCCCTTGAGAGCTACATTACTTGTGTTTCATTTCCAGCTTTTGGCGCTGTGATTTTTCATCCTGTCTTACTTTCCTTTTTTATTATCTTTCCATCTTTGTTCTTCCGATTGCCCTGTTGGGGATCGGGTTCCTCCTGTTGGTTCAGGAGAAGGGAGATCTGATCTCCGGGTTGCAAGTGACAGGTTGTCACTTGTGGGTTCCCTCTGGTTAGAGGAAGGGAGGCTAGTCCTCCGGTTCTGGGCTTGTGGTTGCAAGTCCAGTGGTCCCTCCTGGTCTGGAGGAAGAGAGGTCTTCGACCTCTAGTTTCCAAGTGGCTGGGAGTCACTTGGGTGTCCCTCCGGTTGGGAGGAAGAGGGGAGGCTGTTCCCTTGGTCAAGCTGTGTGGCAGCAACTATTTGCAGACTGAGTCTGCTTGGTTCTAGCATTTGCTAGTGAAGCCTCACTCCGGTTGGGAGTGAGGGGTGGATGTAGGTCTGTGGACCGAACCACCTAAAAATCTCTTGTGCAGTGGTTTGATTGTTTGCTTTGCTTCCGCTAGATGCTTGAATAGGCGCGCTCCAAGTGTTTGTGTTTGAGTTGAATCGAAGTGGTTCTATTCTATGTCTATCTCTAGCATCCTAGTTTTTATTTGGGCATAATTTGTAGAGGGATACATTCACCCCCCTCTGTATCCGGGCCTAGCACTCTAACAGTTGGTATCAGAGCGGTGTCTGCTTAGAAGGTCCAGCGACCTGCAGATCTGATCTTGGTGTCTTAGGTGCTAATTTGTTTTAGTGAATCATTATTCCTGTTGCATTGAATCTACTTCCTATTTGTTTCAATGGCTCCTCCACCCATCTTTAGTGGTTCTGATTTTAATCAGTGGCACGCCGCTCTCCATGTTTATGTTAATGCTGTTAATCCTGATATGTGGAAATTAATTTCACAAGGTCCTCACACCTTACCTACAAAAGTGTCCAAATGGACCGACAGACACAGATCAAGGGACGGAGAAAATCAGGAAGCCTTTAATCTGATGAAAGCAGCTACTGACAGAGCTCTATGGTCTTGCTTTCATGATTGCAGGTCCGCTAAAGACATTTTGGATATGCTGAAGAAAATTCACAGGGCAAATGATGACAGCTGCATGATGGCAGACAGACATAATCAAGGCAGCAGTCAAGATGAAGATGATGATAATGAGGTAAATCCCTTTCAAAACTATACTTCAGATGATTGGGAAAATACTTATGCTGACTTGTTGGGGCTATATGAAAAATTAAAAAGGGAACACAAGAAACTGAAAAAGGGTATTAGGATAAACAGTGTAAATTCCTCTTCATGTCAAAATTGCTTAAAATTGAAACAAACAAATGATGATTCTATGTCTGAAATTCATGAGCTTGAGAGTCAAGTTAAGTTGCTAAAGAAAAAGAATCAGGATTCTGTTAACTCAGAACTAAGCAAGCTAAAATCTGAAAATGATTCTCTAAAACAATCTGCTAAAGGAAATGATAAAGAAATTGAGAAACTCAAACAAGAGAATGATTTGCTGATTGAAAAAATGAATGTCATAAAATCTGTAAACATAGAATTACAGAAAGAGTGTGAAACACAACAAAGAGAAATGAAACAAACTAAAAATGGAAGAAAGTATGAAGTCAATTCAGAAGACCAGCTTCTAATAAATGAATTAGTTCAAAATGATAAGCTCAAGGAAGAAATTGAAAAATTGAAGCTGTTAAACAGTGCAATGTCTGAGAGACTTCTAACCTTAGAAAAAGGAAAAACGGTCTGTATTGAAACTCCTGAAAAATTGAGCATTTTGGAACAAGAAATTAAAAATTATAAAACTGCTAACAAGGTGTTAACTGAATGTGTGAATTGCAGTGAGCAAGAAATCGCCACCTATGAGTTACAAATCACCTCCTTGGAAAATGAAATTCATGACTTAAAAAATTCCTTGTCCAAATTTGTTCATGGTCAAGAAAATCTAGATAAACTGCTAGGTGTTAAAGTCAATTTTCATAAAGAAGGGTTGGGCTATAATTCAACAAAGAAAAAGGTTTTTGAAAATAAAATTCAAACTTCAAATGTTTCAAATGTTGCCTCTGCTAGTTCAGCCAATCCTTCAGTGTTTCAATTTGCTGCTCAAAGAATTTTGAAGCCAACTGAAAAACAAAAAGGAAAGAACAAAATGGCTTCTGCTACTTACATGCATCCTGTTTTTAATTCTCATGCAAACAGGAAAACTCATGTCAGAAATCATGAAGTTAAGAAAAAGAAAATGTCATGTTATTACTGCCATAGAATTGGACATTTGATGCATGAATGTAGACTAAGAGAACTGGATGATTTGAATGCAGAAATGATGAATGGTAGGAAATATCTTGCTGTTCATTCAAAGAAAATTGAATGCTCTCATTGTGGTAGATCAGGCCATACCTTTGCTCAATGTTGGGTTGCAAATGGTAAGAGAAAACTATTCTCACATCAAGCTAAATCTTATGCTAACCAACATGTTCTTAATGTAAACAAAGTTGCTTCTCTGAACCAGCATGTCAAATGTTTTAACTGTAACAAGTTTGGGCACAAGGCCATTGAATGCTGGCATGCACAGAGTAGAAAATCCAGTTCCAAAACTGTACCTGGCAAACAGAGTTTTTATCCTGTCAACAGAAACTTTCATGCATATGCACATAGAATTCATGCAAATAAAAATGTGCACAAATCAAAATTGAAATCTGGTACATCTGGCTGTCATCTTAGTAAGCAGAACTCTCTCTCTGCCAATAAATTTCATAACAACAGTAATTTACATAAGAAGAATTTGAAATCCGCTAACTCATGTCATTATTGTGGACAAATTGGGCATTCAATGCATAACTGTTCTATCATGAACTCTGATGACTATTTGGCACAGAAAAAGATGCAGGCAGTCCAAAAAGGGGCCAATTACTATGCAAGACCCAAAACCACTTGGGCTCTTGCTAGTGGAAAATAGGAAGGTGTCTAGCAGGTGTGCCTTGGATGGAATAAAAGGGGTTAACAAACCAAGGCACTCAAGAAGAAAAACCCCATATTAAATCTCTCAGGTAAATTCCCTGCATTTCCTATTCTCAAATTTATTGCATATCTTGTTTATTGTGGTTCATGCATGATTGTTAATTCGTGCACTCTATGAGTATTCATATCTCTCAATGCTCATACTGAATTGTCTGCTTAGACATTAGAATTAACTTGCTTCTAAGAATCAAAATAATGTTCAGTGTTCCATGGCAAACATTGCTTGCTCTGAGGGGGAGTATTGCTTTCCTTGCTTGTTATGATTATCCTTCTGTCAATCAATTCATATTGAACGAGAATTCAGCATGATATTTATCTTATTGGCATTCATACCTCCGTTCATGCATAATCAAAAGGGAAGTTAGCTTGGGTTGGAGATCTCTGGTTAAATGATGTTTTAACAGACTAAGATGAAGCTACTGGCTGAATGAATGAGTTAACATTGTATGAGGATGGGGTCGACGCTTGAGGCTGCTTCATTGAAAAAAACCCTTTGTGTAAAAGTGTCTCTGGCTGGTTGGATGAGTTGACGCAGCTACGGGATGGAGTTAACGCAGTGGGCATTTGCTTTTGGAAACAACACTATTCTGTTTAACCGGGATAGTTGGATGAGTTGACGCTGCAATGTGACTAAGTTGACGCAGCTGTCCCTTAGTGGAATAATGAGTTATATCTCCCTCTGTTGAAAACTTCTCCTTGCATACATGCAGCCATTTCATTGCATATCCTTCCTCATTGACTTTGCTGACAGATCTCGAACACATTCTTGAAAGCCTTAAGTCTCTAATTGGTATCATCTGGTTTCTGAATTCCATCAGTCTTTCTTGTAGATTTCAATGGGCTATCATGATCATAAATCTGAAAAATCTTGAACTAGAAATCTTCTATTATATGTTGTTATGAATGTCTGAAATAACTCATGTGGTTTAAGCTTTAATGTATTCAAGGAGTTTGACTTTAAAATCTCTTAACATATCTGAATCATGTCAAATAAACCTTAACCATCTGTCTCATGCAATATCTTGTAAAATCTTCTGAAATCTGCACTATTGAATACATGACTTTAATTGGTTAAGTACATGGAATTATTATTGATCTGTAGCAAATGAATCCTTCTGAAGTGTCTAAAGGGTAATTTCTGTCAGAGCAATGACTTTGGTCACTGAGAAACACATGTCCAAAGGACTGTGTCATGAGGTACCTAGTTAACTCTGTAAAATAAAAAAAAATTGATTGCTAAATCAGGCAGAGCAATGGCATGCACACTGAGAAATACAACTCATACATCCAGAAATGACTTGGAGTGTGTCATGATGTGTAAACGCTATCTCTGTTCATATCAGCATGACAGTTAGTCACACTAAGTGCTTAAGGATATTGGCCTCTGATCAAGGTATATCCCTTAGCCACAAGGTGTGCACTGAACTAGAATGTTCGTAAAATTAGTAGCATGAAGAGTTATTGAACAAATTGAATTATTTGAATATTGATGATAAAATCAAATTACTTCAACCCTGGACAAGTTCATATGACTTCATATCTGCTTGATTTCAATACTGGTGCATGTAATTCCAAAAGAAGTCAATAAATTCGATTGTGTAATAGAAAGAGTGTTTAAGCAAGATAAGTATGAGGGATTGGTTCACTTTTATTAAACCATGGGTTTAGATATTTATACAGAATTTTATTGATGAACTCTACATACATCATGATTAAACCATGCTATTAATAAAGTTCATTCATAAGCTCTTATAATGGAAGACTTTGAAGACATGTTTTGGATTTATGAGATTAATATCCCCTTGAGAATCCAATTGAATTTCTTCCATGTGAAGCCGATCTGAAATACCTGTGCTCACTGTTCTTGACTTCTCTGAACAGAATTTTTCTTTGATTGTCACTGTGATTCCCTTCTCATTCTTTTTATAGGCTCCATTTAGTGAGGAGGAGTTTCATTATTAGATGCATCATGCTGCATAAGGGGGAGTATCTCATTCCTATCTGCATCACTGCGTAGACGCAATGTCACATTGGCGTCAACGCATTATGCCTCTCTGGCTACTTATCTTGTGTTTTCGGTTCACATATGCCTTACTGCGTAGACGCAATGCCCCCTTTGCGTCCACGCATTGCCTTCTATTCAAATTTTCCTTACCCGGTTCACCCACTTGAACCGGCTGAACCGTTCACTAAAAGGGTCCTCGAAGTTTCTTTAAAAGTGAAATGTGACCGCTGCTCTTCTTCACTTTTTCCAAAACCCTTTTTTTTCTGTCATTCGACCTCTCGTGTCCCCCAAGAATCCTCACAGCTCTCTCTCCTGTTCGATTCATCTCCGTGCCATGGATTCTCCAGCATCCACTCAAAAAGGGAAGCAGAGGGTAGAGGAACAACCAGGAGGCTCAGAATCAGCAAGAGGCACAATGGAGTCCCACTCTCAAGTAGCTCGCGAAAAGGGTAGA
This sequence comes from Amorphophallus konjac, assembly GCA_022559845.1. NCBI lineage: Eukaryota > Viridiplantae > Streptophyta > Magnoliopsida > Alismatales > Araceae > Amorphophallus > Amorphophallus konjac. The sequence goes on from CM040120.1 coordinate 389,157,758, forward strand.
AGGAAGGAGACGGGTCCACGGGATCCAAGTCCGCCAACCAAAAGGTTAAAGGCATCAGCAGTTAGAAAAGAGAAGCAGAAGGGTTTATCTTCAGGTTCTGCAACCGGTCAGAAAGATGCTGGTAGCTCGCGTACAGTCACCGGGGAAGAACCTCTGAAGGTTCTTATTTCCCGATACGTTGATGCTACTGATCATAATATGCTCGAAGTTTTTCCTCAGTTGTTTCCTACACTGGACCATCAGGGCTGGTGGTCGTTTGTCTCAACACACAAGACTTACTACCCCACCTTGGTCAGAGAGTTCTACCAGAACTTAAAGTATGAACCTACTGTTCCAAAACTCACATCCAGTGTTAGAGGTGTCAGGTTCGAAATCACAGATAAGCTGCTTGCCAGAGCATGGAAGGTTCCTAAGGTAGGAGTTCAGCTGCATGATTTTGAATATGATGCGCACGAAGCGTATGAGCTCTTGACTGAGAAACCCAGTAATCACTCCGATGTCAGGGAAACCTACCTAGGCAGTCTCAAAGCCAATCATTTCCCTTCGCTAAATAGACTGCTCCACCACATTTGCACCTCCATGATCACACCACAGAGTAGTGGAAGAGAAAGGGTGACAGAGATGCAAAGATTTCTTCTCTACTGTATGCTGAAGAGAATACAGATTTCCCTGCCGGATGTAGCTATTCAAACTATGGGGTCATGTCTATCTCAGTCCAGAACCCTTCCTTATGCTGCCCCATTAACTGCTATTTTTCGGAAAGTTGGTGTAGACTTTGGCTCTGAGAAGAAAATTATCATCCCTCGAGGGAATGTGTACACACTTTCTTATATTCAAAAGTTTATGGGTTTTGAGGTCATTGATGGTAAGGCTGTCAGAACCCTTCCTAGTCAGAAATCAACTCCATCAGATATCGGTCAGTTATCAAGAACAGCCACTATGGATGATGGTCAAGTGCACAGAGCAGAAATACCGATTCCACCTGTGGTGAGTGAAGACATGCCAGAGGACAACTCCATGAGAGGAGAGCAAGTTTTTGAGGCTTCTGCGGAACCAAGTGGCTCTGTACCTACAGTAGAACCCTCTACGTCTGGAGCCATGAACGTTTATAGAAGAACCTCTCCAACTTCTGATGCAGCTCCATCCCCAGCAACTATTGAAGAGATGTTAGTGAACATGACTATGATGATGAAGCGTCAGGAGGCCAAGATGGACAAGTTGATGGAGTTCACAACCCTTCATTTTAACAAGCTGACTGCTCGGATTGTTCATTTTGAAACTTCTGTTTTATGCGAATGGCAAAATTTCTTACTCACCAAAATGGTGTCTGACCAAGCAACAAGGCAAGTCTTGAAACAAATATCATCCCTCCTTGACAAACTTGCCACTCTGGTACAAGAGATGCACAGTCAACAAGGTTCAACCTTTTCCTCTTTTGCCAAGATTATTGACCTGTGTTATGATCTGAAGATAGGGATAGAAACAATCAAAGGTCCTGTCAGTGCAATCCCTCCATTCCTCAAAGCTGTGCTAGAGAAGATTGACAAGGTAATAGCAAACATTCAGTCACTTGAGAACAAACTCCACGATAAAGACTCTGTCACTGAAATTGACAATGTTCGCAACACTCTAAGTCATCAGCTAAGCGAACTCTCTCAAGAGATCAGAGACCTACTAACCAGGGATCAATCTACTTCAGGACAGCAATCTCGTCAGACACCTCCAGGCACTCAATCCTCTCAAGGACACTCTTCTCGTCAGCAACAACAACCATCTTCTGCCAGACGTGTCAATCGCTACTTCCCATCTTAAACTATGTTTTCTACATGCACCCCCTTTAATGATGATGACAAAGGGGGAGAGCAGAATGATAGCATGAGTTTTGTTCATGAATGATAGCATATGTTTTCGTTTTTGTGATTCAGAACGAACAACAGCATGAGTTTTGTTAATGAATGATAGCATATGTTTTCATTTTTATGATTCATAATTTTGTTGAACTGACAAGTAACCATGCGTTTGTTTGATGCTAACCATGTGTGATTGCAAATGTCATTAAAATAGTTTGGGGGTTGTCATCATCAAAAAGGGGGAGATTGTTGTACTCCTGGTTTTGATGATGACAATAGTAAGATATTGGATATAGACACTTAACCTCCTAATAAATGTTTAATAGGATCAAAGGGGTTGCAGGGTGCTCAATGCGTCAACGCCACCAAATGGAAGCGTCGACGCAGCAGTGCAAACTCAAGAAAGAAGCCCCTGGGTTAATTGGTGCGTCAACGCAACGTTCAAGTGGAGTGGACGCATCAGAGCTTTGATAGCTTGGGCACAAAGTCTATACACCAGCTGGATCCATTTAGTCTGTACATTGGCATATCTTCTTCAAGTCTGTACATCGGGCACCTTCTTAATGAAGTCTACACATCGCTTAGTCTGCTTAGTGCCTTCAGCCCAGGTGCTCAAAGCCAAGTCTATACAACGCCAACCCAACACATTGAACAGCTCTCCAAGTCTATACACTAGACTTCATTTCTCTAAGTCTATACATTGTTGTTTACACTGCAAAGTCCATACAATGGAAGCTCTTCATTTGATTGAGTCTGTACATTGGGTTCAACGTTAACATGAAGTCTGTACACTGGTTTCTCTGGCACGTTAACACCAAGTCTATACACTTCATTATTTGTTGTTGAAGGGAACATGGTCGACGCCTGAAGCTTAAAGCGTCCACGCATCAATAGACGAAGCTTTCACGATGTCTTCTATTGCGTTAACGCCACAAGCAAGCAGCGTCGACGCAGCAGTTAAAGAAGCAGAGATTCTTACAAGCGACGAAGCTTTCACGATATCTTCCACTGCGTCAACGCCATCAACAAGCAGTGTCGATGCAGCGGCTTAAGAGACGCCAGTATACAAATGTACATGTTCAATGCGTCAACGCAACATGCTGATAACGTCGACGCAGCACGCCCATTTGTTGAAGACTTGATCACTGGACTGCCGATACCGTTGCGTCAATGCAGCAGGCTGATGGAGTCGACGCAGCGGTTAAAAAGGTTGAAGATCTCTGATGGCTGCGTCAACTCTTTGGAGCAAGGGAGTTGACGCCATCTAACTCCAGTTGCTGAGCGTACTGGTGCTGGGCACGTGATCCGAGGATAAGGAGAGTCCCCAGATGAGGACACGTGCTCTGACAGCCTGCTGGATGCTGCCACGTGGTCCGAATTCTTAGGGCGGGAACTATGGAAGCCACACGCGCCCTGCTGCTGCTGCTGCTGGTGGTATATAATGGAGCCTTCGCCTTCAGATGAAGGTTGATCGAAGAAAAAGCCTGGAGAGCAGAAAAGCCCTTCGATCCAGAAAAAGAAAAGAAGAAGAAAAGGAGAAGAAGAAGAAAGAGAGAGATCATGATCGAAGCCTTGAGAGCAATTGCAGAAAAGTAGTAGTGCTGAGAGTTCGATCCAGTAGAAGAGAAGAGTTGCAGAGAAGAAGAAGAGAAGAGAAGAGAAAAAGAGAGCCTGCGAAAGAAGAAGAAAAAGAGTGAAGAAGCAGAAGAGAAAGAGAGAGAGAGAGAAGGAGTTCGTAGAGAAGAAGTGGGAAAAGCTTGAAGTTCTGGCCTCTGGCATTTGGATCAAATCCAAGCCAGATCTGCTCCCTTGAGAGCTACATTACTTGTGTTTCGTTTTCAGCTTTTGGCGCTGTGATTTTTCATCCTGTCTTACTTTCCTTTTTTATTATCTTTCCATCTTTGTTCTTCTGATTGCCCTGTTGGGGATCGGGTTCCTCCTGTTGGTTCAGGAGAAGGGAGATCTGATCTCCGGGTTGCAAGTGACAGGTTGTCACTTGTGGGTTCCCTCTGGTTAGAGGAAGGGAGGCTAGTCCTCCAGTTCTGGGCTTGTGGTTGCAATTCCAGTGGTCCCTCCTGGTCTGGAGGAAGAGAGGTCTTCGACCTCTAGTTTCCAAGTGGCTGGGAGTCACTTGGGTGTCCCTCCGGTTGGGAGGAAGAGGGGAGGCTGTTCCCCTGGTCAAGCTGTGTGGCAGCAACTGTTTGCAGACTGAGTCTGCTTGGTTCTAGCATTTGCTAGTGAAGCCTCACTCCGGTTGGGAGTGAGGGGTAGATGTAGGTCTGTGGACCGAACCACCTAAAAATCTCTTGTGCAGTGGTTTGATTGTTTGCTTTGCTTCCGCTAGATGCTTGAATAGGCGTGCTCCAAGTGTTTGTGTTTGAGTTGAATCGAATTGGTTCTATTCTGTGTCTATCTCTAGCATCCTAGTTTTTATTTGGGCATAATTTGTAGAGGGATACATTCACCCCCCTCTGTATCCGGGCCTAGCACTCTAACACTATTTAATGTTTTAAGTGAAAATTCCACACTTTCAACCTTTACCTAACCTTGACTTCAAACACAAAATCTGACCTTAATACTCAACCATTTGATCTGAAATTGGTGTCAAATTAAAGGCCGTGATCTTAACTTCAATAACCCTCTAAAAATTGCTCGAAACCCTAACCCTAATTGAGGCGGCTGGTCGAGTTTGACTTGGTCCTTGATTTCGGCGCCTTGTTTAACACGCCTCTTGTGGCGTCGATTCCTCTCTCCACAGACCATCCCAGAACGTGTATAAACTATCAAAATGAAGCCCTTCCAGTCTATTTTCGTTTGGTTGCAGCGGCAGTCGCTGAAGTTTTCAGATCTAGGAGATATCTCGCGTTGAGTGCGTGGGTGTCGGCTTCCTTCTTTCTTTCTTCCTCCTTTGTTCTTCCTTGTTCTTCATCAAATTGAGGTAGGTTCTCTCAGGCTCAAACAGCAAATCATATATCAAAATGTTCAGCATGAAGTCCTCTTTCTTTTGATATATAAAGCCCCAAATATCATGTAGTATCCTGCGAGTATTTCGAGGTTTAGTAGAAGCATGTTAGAAGCATGTTAAATTAGGGTTAACATTGTTCCTTCTTCGATTTAGTTCTAATTTTAGGATGTAAATATGAAATTGATCCATGCATCTTGTAGAGGTTTTCGTGCTCTTTCCATTGATTATAAAAGCCCTAAATTCCATCCAGCATGTTTAGAGAATTTCTGTTCGTAGTAACAGCATGTTTAGACCTAGTTTTGATGTGTTCTTCCAAGTTGATTTCTGATTTCGACTAATTTCGAAGTGTTAATCCTGATCCACATGAACCATATCATATATGGTTGGATTCAGCATCGAAGTGGCTTTCTTTTGACATAAGAATCCCCAATTTTCGTCCTGTATGTTGAGAGAATTTTACGTTTTAGTCACTGCATGTCAGAATTAGGGTTACATGTGTTCTTGCCTTAATAAATCTTGATTTCGGCAAGATAATTTGAAATTGGCCTTACTGTTAGATATTATTCTCTGTTAGCTTTCCAACGGTACCAAAATCCCCTTATTTGGAGTTCATTTCCATTAGTTATTAGCATTTTAGTGTAACCCTAGCAAACCCCCACTTCCCAGCGTTCACCGGACGCGGCAGGGATGACCGGAGACGACCCAGAGATGGACGGTCTTACGATAGACCGCCCAACTCAGGCCTAAACTTTGACCATTTTTGACTCTGGTATAACCATAGATGAACGGTCTTTCAGGAACCACACATCCCAGGATGAACGGTTCCTCACGAACCACATATCAAGATATAAGGTCCCAGAGCAACCACACATCTTGAACGGCCCTGAACTGGCCGCACAACCCAGGGGATGGGCGGCCATCCCAGGACCACCCAACCCTTTTGGCGGCCCCTCAGGAACCACCCAAGTACATGGGCGGCCCTCAGGGAGCCGCCCAACCCCCTGGCCTGCCCAATTGAACCCCGTTCAGCCCCGTTTGCCCCCTGTTAAGCCTAGAAGTTATACGGCCCTTTATCAACCGTTTATGTATGCTGTAAATGACTTAATACATGTTCTAATTGATTCATTTGCATATCATAAATGATAATTAGTAAAATAGAAACCCTTATGATAATTGATTAATTATCTAACTAAATTTCTGTTAATCGCATGCCATTCGCTCGTACGCGAGCTTGTTCATTCTATCTTTTAGCTTCATTCATCTTTCTAGCTTATGCACTAAATTAAATGATAATGCTTGATGGATTAACATGAAATTAGGATTAATATGAGCAATTTAACTTGCTGGATAGCTGCTGTACCACAGTAGCATAACACGATTGACTTCCCGACTTCTAGTAAGTCGCTACTACGTTAAATAGCATTTTATGCCTGGAAACTCTATCCGACGGAATTACCATTAACTCCCATGTTTAATATCCCTAATTAGAACCTGTTTAAACTGCAGCAAGCATGGTTTTACGAGTTTAACCCACTGTTTAGATTTTGAATCTTATCATCTATAATCATTGTGGCTTGTATATTAGCTTTTTGGCGTCGATCTTTGCATATCGCCGTAATCTCTTGCAAATGAACACATACAAACCCCGAATCATGAATCTAATGAAATGGCAATACACCCTTGTATACCCGAATGTGTACCCTTCTTGATAACTCTTATTGTGACTTGGTTTTCGATCTTCTTGATGATTGTGCTTACCTTGAAATTCTGAAATGAATCTTCTTCCTACTTGAACTTGTTATTGCTACATAGTTTAAACCTTGGAATTCTGGCCATAAATTATGGAAGTCTAGATTTGTGGGATCTTTGATCCAAAGAAATCAATGCCTGGCAAACAATTAAGGGCTCGGTCTAGTCCTGGGAGGAGCGTCGGAACACTACGTGTACCCCCGGGGAGGTGATTGACTAGGTGTGGCATTTGGCACCAGTACTATGACATGAGTTAAATCTGGGACTGTCCACTACTCTTCACTACTCTCCACTACTCTCTACTACGTTGCACTTTCCACTCTTCACTGTTCTATACTCTACTTGTTGTTACTTTACTTGCTGTTACTTGGACGTGGAAATGAAATTACATACGTGCTTGACATGACTTGAATCGTCTTGATATGGCCAACTCTTTATCGTAATCTCCTGTAGTAAATTCTTGTCTTTGTTATTCCTCTTAAGTATTATCATTCTGTTCCTTTATAGTTCTTGACCTTGCAAGATCTGTTTTATTATCGTTGTTTCTTTATATCGTCATTTATTTCTCTTATTAGCATGGCATATGAAACTGTAATTTACTTGTTAATCACTTAAACTATGCCTGATGATAGAGTATAATTCCTACTGAGCTTTTTGCTCACCCCTACTTCCAAACCTTTTCAGGTTATGCGAGTATCGGTACGTGCATTGGGAAATGGATCAGTGTGATCGAGTGGAACCTGGAACCTAGTGTTGGAGTCTTCTCTTTCATTTTCTTGAGTCTAGCTAGTCTAGCTATTTCTTTTTGTTATTTATTTTGAATCTTTTATTGTAAGTGGTGTCAAAATATATCTTTTTAAATTAATAAGAGTTCGTATTTTCTCAAGTGTGTGTCTGGCCTCTTTGTATTTTATTGTGATTATTTATCTTCCGCTCTTGTTATCGTGTCTTGTCTCTTGCCACGTTCCGAGCATCGCTTCCTGCTGCTATCGGTTCGGGGCGTGACAATCCACCCATTCTTGTGCCAGTCGCAAGGACCTCATAACCAATCGTAGCCGAAGCGGCTCAATTTCATTCAGGCAGTGCATCCACAATTTTCGTCCGAACCGGGCACGACTTGCTAGAACCCATGGCTGGTCGGCATCGACCATGTCTGAGTAGGGTCTCCAGTTTACCATCGCTGCAGGGAACTCCTGTAGCTCCCGTCTTAGCACCATCAGTTGGTAGGTTAGGGGTGCCGCACTCATGATGGGTTCCCACCGCCTGGCTAGCGGCACCATCGCGGGTCGCCAATGCCGAGCTCTCCCCATGGGGAGGTAATAATAGCTCCACAACTGCTTTGGCACATGTCATCAATATCTTACAAAAACAAAAACAAAAAAAAATATAAAACAAACAAAACCAAAAATACCTGGATGAATGGTGTAAAACCACTCACAGCCATCTCACGATGCACTTCTTGGAACATGCCTGCAAACAAGTGTGCCAGCATGGCAGCTCCCCAGGCATAGTATCCTACTCTTTCAAGGTCTGACAGTCGCTCCAGGAAGCGACATTGGATACCGTCCCCTTTCGAGCTCAGTACCAATCTCCCCAAAAGGAAGAGGAGAAATCTCCTCAAATCTATGTTGCATCTTTCCCAGTTGACGAAATCTGTGCAGTACACGGCACGGCATCCTATTTCCATCCTTTCCATGAACTCTTTTGAGGATTCATCGTCCCGCCGACGAGTGTCGGTGAGCCCTAATGCATCCATGAGGGACGCCCTAGCTACCGACCTATTTTTCCGACCATCTAGGTCCAAACCCAGTAACTTCTGGGCACCTTCTCGGTAATCCGCATAAGTGACCCCGGTTACTGCCTCGCCCTCCACCTTCAGGCTTGTGATCCGCACCACATCCTCCAAGCTGGGCACCATGTGCCCCCAGGACATCAGGAATGCCCGGCTCACTAGGTCCCATCTCTCACACAAGGCTTGGATCAGGACCAGGTCGAGCTGGATCGACTCGATCCGAAGAAAGGTGCCAAATCCCATCACGTCTAGCCTCGCCTTCTGAAAATCCGGGAGACCCCTGTATGCGGCCACTGCTAACTCCCATGAAATGTGTGATTTCATCACACTCTGTGCGTGTATAAGAAATGGACAAGGGTGTTGTCAAGAGGAAGGAAGAAAGAATGAGAAAAGGGTAGGAAAGCTCAGCTTACGAGTTGTGATTGGGCCCTTTCGCTGAAGTGCCCTTCGAGGTCCGAAAGCCTCCTGGAACTACTACCACTGGACCTGCTTCTCTTCGAGGAGTGGGAAGATTCGCCCTCCATCCAACTCTCGGAATTTTGAACTCCTCCTCTCCCGTGAGAACTTGTGCTCCTCGAGTTAACTCTCGATATACCTGGGAGGATAAAAGGAATAAGAATTTATAGAAATGGAAGGAGTGCAGGCCAAGATTGCCTCCATCACCTTTAATGATAGCCCTCGCAATGAGGCACCTACCATGCGGTCCCGTGTGTCACTTCGCCACTCGCACAGGGTGATTGATGGGACGAAGAATATGACGACTAGCCCCCTATGTTGTCTAGGGATACCCTATCATGTTTTGGAGGACGTCCGCAAAACTTGACATAACATCCGGGAGAAGGAACTAGGGCCGTCATTATTGACTTCGACGGCAGATTCCCGTGGAAAATGGTCACAACAAGACGCGATTCTCCGCTTGGGGTGGAGTCTTGGCAGACCCATCACATGGGAACAGTGCAAAGGAGAAGAAGTGTGGGGAAGAAGGAACGCACAAGAGAACAAACAAGCAGCAGAAAATCAAATCACTCCATTCATAATTCTACATAAGCTGTCATAAACACTACAATCATAGAGATGAGGCAGGTCCACTGGCTCGCCAACTCGTGCCATTATCTTCATGCTTGTCCCTCTAGGCGTCCCTCTCCTCTCCCCTGAGGTGAGGGTCCCTCAGAAGCCTCCTGGATCCCCGTGCAGTAGCACCCGCCTCGCCTCGTGGCACCGGCTCCACAGCAATGACTCGTTGCTCCTCCCCTGGCGTGGCAAAGAAGCCACTAGCGGCAAAGCGACCAGACTGGCGCAGTCGCTCCCCGAACTCTCGCGCTCTCTCGTAGCGCGTCTCCATCCCTCCTAGCCTCTGCACGACGGCCTGAAGGCCCAGCTGGAGCTCCCTCACTTGGACCTCCAAGGCCCTCCTCTCGGTCTGATCCCGCTGTCGCTCGGACCTTCTCTCAGCTTTCTCTCTCTCTGCCTCTCTTCTCATCATCTGCAGAAGAACCCTTAACTCCATGATGTCTGGAGAAGGTCTCTCCTCACCGCGATGTCGTAGCTCTGCTACAGTCGCCACCCAGGCATCATGCTCCTATTCCGCCCGGGCAGCCCGAGCCATCGCACCAGCAAGTTGCTCCCGGAGGGAGGCAATCTCGAGAAAAGGGGCCGAGGAACTGGAAGATGTGCCGCCAGCCACTCCCACCATCGCTGTCTGCTGGGCACACTGGAACGAACAAACAACAGCCGTCAGCTAAGCTCCACATTTAAAAATAGAAAATGCAGCACTTAGCTTACCAGGAGCGACAGTTCCTGTTGAGTGGCGGCCAGCTGCCGCCTGACCTCGACTAATTGGGCACCCGACCCGTTGACGTCACGCGTATCCCCGGCTTGGGGAAGCTCCGCATAACTCTCTCTCTGCTGCCGCAGGAAGTCGGCACTGTCCTGCACCAATACGCTCCCTTGCTGTCCAGGGAGACGTATACGCCAGTCCTCAAGCTTCACCTTGCCGCGACTCTCCTTCCTGACGCGGCTCGGCTCGTCTGCACTCGCCCACTCATCGGCCAGGCCCAGGGTCCTCGCCATGTCCTGTACCAAGAAAGAAGGGTCCCGCATCATAACAAAGAACGCATCCCCTGTCTAGGACGCGTCCATCATTTAGTGCAACACTCGCCGTACCCTTTCCCCCCTCGCGCGGCTCGCTTCAAAACTCAAAATGGATCAAAATAGGAAGAGATCGGAGGACCTACCAGACCGTGTTCACCTCCCTCCGCGACCTCGGGGGCCCGAAGCGGCCCTTCCTCCTCCATGGACGCCGTTCCGTGCTCTTGCGTGTCCCTCCTCGGGCGAGGAGTCCGTCGTCCCTCTCCACCTTCACCATGGTCCGGCCCACCGAACTCTATCGATCGAGGGGAAGAAGACAAAGACGGGCGAGTGAGTTTAGGAGGAAGCGGGCTCGTTTACGGGTAAGGCACCGGAGAAGAAAGGCCACCCCTCGCTTTAAATTTGAATTCGAGGATTAAGACGCGTCCTCGCGCCTGGACGTGCCCAAAAAAGGGGGAGAAAGGGAACAGAATCCCCCCGTGCAAAGCGCAGTTCCCCGCTGTTCAGGGTAAAGTCTCGTAAGGCATGCCTCGAAACAACTCGGTGCAGCAGAAAAGTGAGAGAGGAAAGGTACACACAACACAAGAAAGCCATTTTCATATAATAGTCAAAAGTACATCATGCAGTAAAGAGGGTGGAGTGTACAAGCAACTCTCTAACTCTCGCCATCACCCTCCTGGTCATCTCTCTCCTCCCTCCTCTGACGGGGATCCCTAGGGGGCCTCTGCGACCTCTGCGAACCCTAAGAAGCCGTGCTCGCCTCACCCTGCGGTGGCACCCCAGCCTCGAAGGCACGACGACGCTCCTCGGCCGAAGAAACCAGATAGCTACCCATGGAAAAAGAGCCAGACTGACGAAGTCACGCCCCGCGTTCCTTCGCCCTCTGGTACCGCTCCTCGCTCTCTCGAAGCCTCCCCTCCACCGTGCCGAGACTCAATCGGAGCTCCATCAGCTGGGCCTCCAGAGCCCTCCTCTCGTCCCAGTCTCGCAGTCGCTTTGCCCTCCTGTCCTCTCTCTCTCTGTCTGTCCTCTCTCTCCCTCTCCCTCTGCTCTTTCTCCCGCGTCGCCTCCCTCCTCGACAGTTCGAGGGCGATACGTAAATCCAGCACGTCACGAGGGAGCTCCTCAGCTTCCCGTCACCGCTCCTCCTCCAGCTCCACAATCCAGGCGTCACGCTCCGCCACCCGAGCATCGCGCTCCTGCTCGGCACGAACAGCACGGGCCAGGGCCTCCCGAATCTCGGCCACCTGTCGAAGTACGCATGCACCGTGAGAGAGCAGTGATAGAAGGAAAGCAGCTAGAAAGAGGGTCAGGGCCATGTAGGCACTCACTCGAGCTTCGCGGTCACGCTCGGCCTCCTCGGCCCGAGCCACCGCATACGCCAGCTGCTCCTGAAGGGCAGAGATCTCCGGGGGAGGGCCCCACGAACTGGAACTCACTCCACCAGCCACCCCGGCTGCTGTTGCCTGGTGGGCCCGCTGAAACACGGGGTAAACGACAGTCAGAGGCTAAGCATCGAAATCCAGGTCACAAAAAATACATCGCATAAACTCACCAGGATCTCCAACTCCTGTCGAATGGCCACTAACTGTCGCCTGGCGTCCGCCAACTGGGCCCGCAGATCGGCGATCATGTTGTCATGAGCATCCTGCATTGCACATAAGTTAGTGCCACATGCATATACATATAGAAGGGTGAAGCATTTTCATTTCACTTACCCCTGCCATACCACCAAGGAAGAGGTGGTCCCCGTACGTAGCCCGGTACCATCTCAGGTAATAAGTACTATCCTGTACATGGGACACCACTGGGATCCCGCCCTGCTGCCAGTCCTGGTACTGTGCCAGGAAGCGCGTACGCCAGTCCACGATCTTCGCCTTCCCCTTGGTCTTCCGCCCGATGCGGACCGGCTCATCTACATCGACCCACTCTTGGGCCAGCCCCAACGTCCTCATAACCAGCCTCAGCCAAAGCGGCTCGATCTCGTTCAGGCAATGGACCCACACGTCCCGCCCGAAATGAGGAGGACCCGCTACAACCCAGGGCTGGCCAGCATCGCCCATGCCCAGGTAGGGCCTCCACACCACCTGCATCACCATACATACATCATGTTAGTTACCATTCAGTCACATGCATAAAAACACAAAAAATCATACGCATCATACCATGGCCTCGGGATACTCGCTCAGCTCCCGACGAAGTGACGCCAGCTGGTAGCTGTGTGGTGCCGCTACCACGATCGGCCTCCACTGTCGCGTTAGAGGAACGGCTCTCCTCTTCCCCTGCCTGGCCCTCCCCATCGGGAAGTAGTAATAACTCCACACCTACATCCATCATACATCATTAGCACGAGTAATTGCATATTTAACTACGGTAAAATGCATAAATAAATTGTGTACCTGAAGAAAAGGTGCGAAGCCGCTGACTGTCATCTCCCTCTCTAAAGTCTGGGAGAGATCAGCAATCAAATGGGCAAGCAGAGCCGCTCCCCACGCGTAGTGCCCCACTCTGTCAACGTCCGCCAGGATCCCGAGGAAGCGGCAGTGGATGCCATCCCCCTTCGTCCCCAGCAGAAGGCGGCCCAGGAAGAAGAAAAGAAACCTCCAGAGGTCTAGATCCACCAGCTCCCGCTCGCTCGGGTCCTGGGTAAAAGCTGCACGGGCATCTCCCTCCAGTCGTGCCAGAAACTCCGCTCCAGTCTCGCTAACCCGCTGGCGCGGGTTGACGAATCCTAGTGTAATGCCCCGAGTTTTCCGGATCCTTCTTCGTGGGTCCCGGATCTGATTTCTCGGAGTGTCTGACTCCGCTGTGTCTGAAATTTTATTTCGGACATCTTTCGTGTGCGGATCGGCGCGATCCGGAGTCGTTTCGGAGGCCCGGAGGCGTTCCGCGGCTTTTTCTGCGTGTGTTTTCCGATTCCCGGTGTGGGTTTCGGCTTTCCCCTTCGGAACCTCGTTGCGGGTGAACCGGGCCGTTCACCTAGGCCAGTGTGGTACCGTTGCGATCGGTGCATTCCGAGGATCGCGAGGGCGTGATTTTCTATTTTTTGACATTTTTCTGAATTTTCAGATTTTCCTATATATAACCCTTTTCTCTCTCTCCCCTCTCATTTTTCTCTCTTCTCTCCCTCTCTCTTCTCACGCTCTCTCCTCTCTCCCTCTCTCTCCGGCGGCCGACGGGGTGGAGTGCGGGCGAGGCGGGGACGGCGCGGGCGAGGCACAGGTGAGGATGGATGAGGATCGAGGTGGTGGAGGCGCGTGGAAGCTCGGCCGTGGGTTCGTGGAACGGCGAGGCTTCAACGGCGTTTTCTTCGTGGATCGGCGTCCACGGTGCGTGAAATCTTCGGTGGAGGTAGGGTGATGGACCCCCAGCTCGTGCTCTTCCTTTCCCGTGAGTTTGGTAGGCCGTGGTGAGCCGAGCGGATCGTTTGGGGCGTTTTGGGGAAAATCATGTTTTGGGGAGTGATCGCCCGATCTAGCGATTCGTTGCATTTTAGGCTGATCCGAGGCCATAGATGCATGCTAGGGGTTGTTGGGGAGCTTCCCCTATGTTTTCCCCTTCATCCGTGGATGATTGGGGCGTGGCGTGGATTTTTGGGTGTTTTCCCGCCGTTCCCGATTTTCCAAAATGATCGCGGTCCACCAGAAACCGCTACCATCTGGTCGTGGTCCTGGGAGAACCGCTTCCATCCTTTGTGTTTGAGTCGGAAGGCCTTCGAGCGTCGCGGACGTGCGATCGACCGCTTTTGTCTGGTCGCGGTCAGGGGACGACCGCTACCACCTGGTCGCGGTCCTCGGGCGACCGCTACCAGCAGGGTTGATCGTGGCTTGTCGCGGTTGTGAGGCGACCGTGACAGCCTGGTCGCGGTCATCGGTCGACCGCTACCATCTGGTCGCGGTCACCGGGTGACCACTACCATATTCTGGTTCCTGTTTGCGCTGTTTTGACCCTCGGTCGACCCGGTTGTGACCCAGTGGTTGACTTTAGGTCTCGTGAGTATCTCGGACACCCCGTGGAGTTCTGTGACCGTGTTTTGGGGTGTCTGGAGGTTCCGTTTACCTCGTTTTACGTGCCCGTGTGCTTAAGGGTCCGGGTGACCTTTTAGCGTCCGTTCGCATTGTGTTGGTCTCCGGTCAACCCGGTTGGGACCCAGTGGTCGACCTCCGTCCTTGTGAGTATCCCGGACACCCCATGGGTTCTGTGTCTATGTTTTTGGGGTGTCGGGAGGGATCGGGTTGCCTCGATTAGCGTGCCCATATGATGTGAAATAGAATTGGGAGGGGGTGGCCTTCTTCTACCTTCTGCCCGTAGTCGCGCTATAGGCTCATGGCGCCTTCATGAAGAACGCGCTAGGATGATATAGCGCGTTCTCAGACAGCAGCAAAACGATGAACTTTGACCTTGGGGCACTCGTGGATGCCTTCGGGGAGTAAATCACATGGGGAGGACACGTAGGAGGGTAGGCATTACACGAGGGATCTTAAACAAACACACGAGGAGTCCTAAACATAGATCAAACTAACCTAATACTAGCTAGGATAACTTGGTGAAGGTGGAAGCGGGGGTGGGCGACGAGGGAGAAAGGGGCGTGGCAGGGCGTGCTAGGACCATGAGGGGGCTTGGCTGGGGCCTCTCACCCGGTCATCGCAGGACCGGTGCAACCGAGCATCCTCTTGATCACAGCAGCGTCGTTGGCGATGGTGGAGGGCGGTGTTCGTTGGTGGAGGAAGAACGAAGCCCCGGATGGGCCCTCACACCCGATCTTCGCAGGACCGGTGCATCCAGAACCTCGGACGTCCTCCAGAGAAGGTGAATGGTAGAGGATCAGAAGAAGGAGAATGGGCATCGCACCCGAAGAGGGGGGGGGGAGGGGAAGGGGTTTCCAAAGATTGGGGTGATAGCCATTGCTATACTCACAAACTCTTTCAAATATTCATTTCTTCATTCTATATTTTAATCAAACAAGACGGGGTACATATATAGGGGGAAGGGGAAGACAAAACGACACTAAAACATTAATTACAACAGTGGGAAACAGCGAACATTGAAGTCATTGGGAGTTCCAAGTGCTGGGTAGTTGGGGCGTCTGCAGTCGACTTTCTGCCTGAGATCGCGCTAGGAAAACCTAGCGCCTTCTTCAGGTCGCGCTACCCAATGGTAGCGCGTTAATCTTCAGCCCAGCAGCTTCATCGATCGGCTTTGGCCTGGCAGCTCGCTTGATTTCCATCAAACCCCTCCACTTTGGAAGGTTCATCCTCGAACCTAGAAGCTCAAGATCCCAGTCTGTGAGAACAGGCTGGTTCCCTAAGCTCTGATACCACTTGATGTGAAACGGAATTGGGAGGGGGTGGCCTTCTTCTACCTTCTGCCCGTAGTCGCGCTATAGGCTCATGGTGCCTTCATGAAGAACGCGCTAGGACGATATAGCGCGTTCACAGACAGCAGCAAAACGATGAACTTTGACCTTGGGGCACTCGTGGATGCCTTCGGGGAGTGAATCACATGGGGAGGACACGTAGGAGGGTAGGCATTACACGAGGGATCTTAAACAAACACACGAGGAGTCCTAAACATAGATCAAACTAACCTAATACTAGCTAGGATAACTTGGTGAAGGTGGAAGCGGGGGTGGGCGACGAGGGAGAAAGGGGCGTGGCAGGGCGTGCTAGGACCATGAGGGGGCTTGGCTGGGGCCTCTCACCCGGTCATCGCAGGACCGGTGCAACCGAGCATCCTCTTGATCACAGCAGCGTCGTTGGCGATGGTGGAGGGCGGTGATCGTTGGTGGAGGAAGAACGAAGCCCCGGATGGGGCCTCACACCCGATCTTCGCAGGACCGGTGCATCCAGAACCTCGGACGTCCTCCAGAGAAGGTGAATGGTAGAGGATCAGAAGAAGGAGAATGGGCATCGCACCCAAAGAGGGGGGGGGAGGGGAAGGGGTTTCCAAAGATTGGGGTGATAGCCATTGCTATACTCACAAACTCTTTCAAATATTCATTTCTTCATTCTATATTTTAATCAAACAAGACGGGGTACATATATAGGGGGAAGGGGAAGACAAAACGACACTAAAACATTAATTACAACAGTGGGAAACAGCGAACATTGAAGTCATTGGGAGTTCCCAGTGCTGGGTAGTTGGGGCGTCTGCAGTCGACTTTCTGCCTGAGATCGCGCTAGGAAAACCTAGCGCCTTCTTCAGGTCGCGCTACCCAAAGGTAGCGCGTTAATCTTCAGCCCAGCAGCTTCATCGATCGGCTTTGGCCTGGCTGCTCGCTTGATTTCCATCACCGTAGGTGTGGTGGGTCCGGGTGATCTCAGGTGTTCCGGGCTTTCGTGTTACGCTCGATCGAGTCACCGTGTATCGGTGTGCGTGCGGTGGGGTCTCCCCCGCATGTCGTGAGTTTCTTTGGAAGGCGATTCCCATGTGGGCCATGTGTTTGGCCTTGGACTGCGAGTCCAGTTATCCGGCCTGGGGCTGGAGGTTTCCCGCTTGCTTCAAGATGGGAAATCGTCGTGGTGGCTTGTGTGCTGCCCTGGGAATCGTGCTTCTGTGTTTTCCGTGTGGCCCGTGTGGGTGGCCTTGGTCCCTTGCGTTCCCTTCCCGAGGGGGTGGCCTTGGCGACTCGTGAGCTATCTCGGTACTCGTGCTACCGTGGTTTTAGACCTAGAGATTAGACTAGATTGACGGCCTTGTGCTGTTGCGTACAACGGTCTTGACCCTGAGTCTTGTGACTCAAGGATCGTTGGGTGTAGTGCGTCTAGAGGACTGTCTAGAGTCCAGTGGCTTAGTGCCACTTGAGTTTTCTCGACTCTCGCGCACGGTGCGTGCGTGGCCGTGGACTGTGAGTCCCGTTTCTTCTCCGACTGTGGTCACCGTGCGACGGGGCCGGTACGTGGGGTGGTCCCCGTACGTCGTCGGATTCGGACGTTATTTTCCGTTGAGTTGAGAGTCTACTCCTTCAGTGACCCTCCACTAGTCGTAGCCTACCAGTACGCGTGTGCTGGTCGCACCAGGGAGTGGTGTACGGGCTTACCCTGAGGACGGTTAGACTGGTTTCCGTCGGGCCCCTCGTCGTAGCCAGAGTCCGGCTGCGGGGGAAAACCAATCAGAGGGCCAGACCTAGGACGCGTGGTCTGTGTGTGCACACGTGGTTGGGGGCAGTGGACGCACGTCGACGGGCGTGACCCCAGCTAGTCACTTGTTTGTGGTTACTTGTATGGTGTTCGCGCCTCGGGTAGGACCTACCACGTCAGGCGGTTCACCTGCGGTGCGGTGTAAGACGTCATGGGATGCTACCGGCTGTGCTTCTAGTGGGTGGTACTCCTGTCGAGTACGGAGTGACAGACTGTCAGTTTCTGTGTCTTTGACCTTCAGGTTTTCGGTCATGTTGACCGTTGAGTTCGGTTGTCTCACCGTGGCGAGTGTGTCAGTTTTCGCGCCGTGAGACTAGTGCTAGTGGCTTTACCGAGGTGGCGTCTTGTTGTGCGGTACCCGCGATCTGATGGTCGGGGTTGCACCTTGGACAGCGTGTCCAGATTGGCTGTCCGGGGGACAGGCCTCTACGGCGTGGTTGCCGTGTGTTCTTACTTCGGTAGGTGGTACTAGCGTGGTTCGGTAACTTCGACTGCGTGGTCGAGGTCTGCATTCTGGCAGTAGGAGTAGCTGTAGTGCCGAGTTTTGACCGGCCACCGGTTTACTGTTCCTGCTGTAGTCGTAGCTCTCCTTTCCGCTACCGCCGTTGTTTTCGGTTGGGCTTCCGCGGGATCCCTGTTGAGTCTCTGTTTCGGAGACTCATTCCCTGCTTTTCAGGTGTGGCGGTTCTTCCTCGAGGTTCGAGGGTGCGGAGCGGAGGTTCTCAGTTGCCAACTTGCTGGGCCAAGTGTTCACTTGGCATGTGGTACGTTTTACTGCTTTAGACTGTACTTTCTGTTGGACTGGACTCTGTTGTTGTTGTTGTTGTTGTTGTTGTTGTTGTTGGTTGTCCTGCTTTATTTCCTATTTCTTTGTGCCTCCACACTCCTTTTAGCCCTTCCGAGCCCTCCCGGCTCGTGGGCGACGATGCGAGTCTCGGGTTATCGGGCCTTCCCGGTAATCGGATTCTCGGGTCGTTACACCTAGCGCCTCCATAATCTCCACTCGGCCGACTACCCTGCTGTCTCTGTCGGTCACGCTCGTCTCTAACCACAGTAGGTCCAGGGCACTCTCTCGATAGTCGGGGTAGGTAACCCCGCTGACTGCCTCTCCGTCAACTCGTAGCCCGGTGATCCGAGCTACATCTTCAAGCGTCGGCACCATGTGCCCCCAGGGCATCAGAAACGCCCGACTCGGCGCATGCCACCGCTCCCTCAATGCCTGGATAAGAGGAAGGTTGAGCCGGAAGGGCTCGATCCTGAGAAAGGCTCCAAAGCCCATGGCGTCCACACGCGCCCTCTGGAAGTCTGGCAGCCCACGGTACGCTGCCACCACTAGAGACCAGCTGATCCGGCCCTTCATCACGCCCTGCACACCACAAAACCAATAGGACAACACATCAGCAGCATGGATAGTAATAAACAATAACACTGTATATGCTACTTATTTATTTTATTTTTTATTTTATTTTTAAAAATATTTATGTTTTTCTTAGAGGCGTCCAACACCTTGGACGCCTCCTCTTTATTTTCTTTATTTTACTTTTAGAAAAACCCAAAAAAATAAAAAACAAAAATAAATAAAATAATATATATTATTATGGAGGCGTCTTAAGCCTTGGACGCCTCCTATTTTTTAATCTTATTTTATAAATAGATAAAAAAAATGTGGAGGCGTCCAGGCCCCTGGACGCCTCCTTCTCTCACTCCACGGCCTTCTCCACACAGCCTCTCGTCCGCCCATTTAGCCCAGTGAACCAATAGAATGGAAGTCTAAGGGGCTTACCGGATCGTGCTTGTCCTCTCCCGCGTCACCCGCGCCCGCAGGGTCCTCCACGGCCAAAAGAGGAGCCTCCTCCTCCGCCGCAATCTCCTCCGCCACGGCAGCCTCCTCGGCGTCATCTCTCAGCCTCCTCGGACGATGAGCCCGTCGTTTCCGCTTCTCCCCACCCTGGCTCGGGTCTCCTTACTCCATTGGAATTGGGAATGGGTCGTTTAGAGTGAACAAGTCGTCAGCATGAACAGTAGAAGTGGAAAGGGAGGTGAGGCCCCCCTTTATATAATAAATCACCCTTTTTTGGGGCGTCCAGGCGCCTGGACGCCCCCACTTTTTCATTTTTTTCAAAAATTCAAAAAAAATAGGGGCGTCCAGGCGCCTGGACGCCCCCAAACAAAAATTAAACAAAATAAAAAAAGAAAAACTAGGGGCGTCCAGGCCCTTGGACACCCCCAAATAAAAATTAAACAAAATAAAAAAAGAAAAACTAGGGGCGTCCAGACCTTTGGACGCCCCCAAACAAAAAATTAAACAAAATAAAAAAAAGAAAAACTAAGGGCGTCCAGGCCCTTGGACGCCCCCAAATAAAAAAATAAATAAAAATAAATAAATAATTCGAGGCGTCCAGGCACCTAGACGCCCCCATTAAAAATATATTTTTTAATATGTATATTTACATATGATCATATTATGAATAAATAGGTACATAAAAAGAAAGAAAACACAAAAAATAGAAAAAATGGAAAAATAAAAATCATAACAAAGGGAACGTGGTCCAAAACATCAAAATGCCAGATTTTATTCCATCAGAAAGCAGAACGAGCTACATCAGGGGCTTAGGCGCCTTAGGCCTTAACTTCCCCAGTTCGGTTACATAAGCTCTCCACAGCTCGCATTCTTCCCCCACATGCGCTAAGGCCTTTCCCGCAACACTTGTCTTCCAGGGTGCTTTGACGGCCTTCGCTTCCTTCGCATCAGCTTCAGTGCCCAACTCTCTCTTCTTCAAAGGAACGATGCCAGTCGATATTGGGAATGAATGGCGTGGAATGCCGACCTGGAGGCAGCATCGATGCGTGTTATAAATGACGAACTCGGTTGCGCCGATCAGTTGGAGATCAACTTCAGAGGAAGGCCTCATGAGGAGCTCGAGCGAAAGTAGACATGCCGGTGCGCAAGTAAAGAAGCTTTGTGTCATGGTTCGAAAGTGGGACCGCCAGTCTTCACGTTTCTTCAGCCACGGAACGCGGTTCGCTACAGTGCCACCAAAGCCTAACACGTCGGCTATGTGATGAAGCGGGCTTTGTTGGAAAAGCTTCGAAGCCGTTGGCATTCCCTCGCGGTGGTCAAATTTGAAATGCAAATCAAGCCAGCAATTCAAGACAAGTGCGCAACCAAATGGAGGCTTACCCATGCTCGAGGCAGTAAGGTCGCTGTAAAGATAGGCAAGGACGGCGGTTCCCACCCTCTTTCCACGCCAGATCCCGCAGATAGCACTCAGTTGGTCTTCCTCCACCATGTTGTCGGTATAAGGAAACAAGTGATGTGACACGACCTAAGGGTGTACTAGTAACAACCAAATGAACCTTGGACCTAGACTTGCAAGCCCACTTACAAATTGGCGGACTCGATGTTGGCGGACCGATATCGCAACACAACCCTTTTCTTGTGGTGACTAAATGATGGTAGGGTGAATTTGAGAGTCTAAACCATGCTACTTAGGGTGATTGACTTGGCCAATGAGTTCCCCTCCCTTGGATCGGAGCACCCACATCAGTGGGGCGGACGCCGTGCCTTGAGGGTACGGGGGTCTCTCCTCACTCAATCCGCGGTGGCCACTCGTGATCGGGAATCACGGGACCGGGCACTCTCTTCCTTGCCGGCTGAACTAAGAGATGATACTAATAAAACACAAATATTCAGGGAGGGTTCAGCTTATACCTGACCGGTGTGAGGACACCGGCCTCGAGTCGGAGACGTGGGTGAGCGGGGAAGCGTGGGTTCCCCACACGCCGCGCCGGGGAAGCTTGATCTATCCAAACAAAGTACACCACTACACCTCTCGCAGGAGGGGGATCTTGGGGTGGGGATTAAAGCAATTATAAATAATACTACCTCCACGCAGGGGTTCAGCCGGCCAAGCGGGATGGGGAAGGCGAGGCAAGAACAACGACTAATAGTGGATGCCGAGTCTGCCAACTGTCTGCGAACAGAGACAGTGGGTTGGTGTTGTAGCTATAGATTCCACTCACGAATTTTGCTGATGGCGAGGTCAGCGGCAAAAGCTTCGCAACAGGAAGGGGAATGCTTCAGAAAGTTTGTGATTTCTTATGAGAAGCTACAGGTCGGGGCAGAAGATGGAACAGGACCTATGTTTCTCGGACTAGCAGGGACTGACTTCCAACAGTAGGATGCAGAGGGTACTCCGGCCGCTCCCGTTGTCGAAATCAGGCGCTGTCGGAGTCGTTGGAATCGTAGTCAAGTTATCTTCGCAGAAAAACTGACGGGAAAGCTTCCGATGTCAGGGGAGGTCTGAGGACGCCGAACACTGCTGACAGGTCGAAGCAGACTGTGTTGTAGCAGAGTGACGCAGCAGAGGGAGAAAAATGGTAACTTCGGCCACCGGAGGCCAAATGGAACTCCGCTTCCTGATTATGAAAATAGACAGGGAGAAGTAGAACTTTGTAGAAGAAATGGTAGACTGATTTTTCCGAGGTTTGACGTGGCAGGGCTCTCAATCCGGTTCTGGTGCTCAGCAGAATCTGTTCCGCGCAGTCGGGGGAGAACGGAGTTGCTGAACAGCCTCAAGCTCCGATGAAGATGAAACCACTTCTGTTGCGAATAAGACCCGGAGACGCTTACAACGATGGCTCTTGTGTCTTCAAACTCGTCCGGATGGCGTCGTGGTGGTCGCTGCAACAGACTGATTTGTCTGTAACCTGTGGACAGCAACCTGCAGCTCTTGTGTTGGCTTCTAAAGAAGGAGATGGGGGAGGTGTATGTATGAGAGGGGTGATGGGGTGGAAGAAGTAGTATGTATGGAGGGATGGGGAATGCTAATGGAGATAGGAAGAGGATGGGAGGGGCAATGGGGCAGGTCCTCAGCTGGAGGTAGGGGAAGGTGGAGTCAATGGAGATGAATGGAGGGAGATGAGAGGGGCGACCAAGGCTAGAAGGGAGGAGAGGGGGGCGGCCAAAACATGGAGGGAAAGTGGATTTCAAATTTGAAATGGGCTTTGGATGTTGGGTGAATGTGTGGGGAAGAGGATTGATGGTGTTGGAATAGAGGAGATTTGGTTGGAATGGGGAGTATGGTGTTGGAAGAGGGAGACTTCTACCTTGGGACTAGGGGTGTAGTAAATGGAGTGTGGGGAAGTGGGGGCTTTAATGGTGGTAGGTGGGAGTTGGATGTGGAAGGGAGGAGGGGGAGGAGAGAGGAAATATGCGCCCCTTTCCTAATGAGAGAGAGAGGAAGAGGGATAGAGAGAGAATAGGGTGGGGAATCACTCCCCTAGGGCCTCTCACCCAACTATAGGAATCACTCCTTTAAACTAGATTTGAACACTCAAATAGAAGGCTTTGTATTCATTCATTCATTAAGTTGAAATGGGGGGAATGTGGTCCTATATATAGGAAACCCACATTTCTACAAAAGTCCCTTACAAAAGACTCAATAACAAATAACCGAAGGGGTAGGGGGGGCTCATGGGCCAAGCCCGAAGAATTGGGCCCAATAGCACATTACACAATCTAATGACACTCAAACTTAGGAAAATAAATGCAAGACCTAGGAACATGACTCAAATAAAAGGGAAAATACATCAAATGACTCAAATAAAATTACATAGGACTCAAAATTAAATGGCTAGACCATGCCGGATGAAATAGGAGGTGATGTTCTCATCATACTCCCGGGGTGCGAAGAACTCGACTCCGTCGAGTAAGAGTCTTTCCTAGCTCGCCCATGTCTCCACCATCGTGGTCGGCCCTTCCACCTCATAAGATACTGCTGGATTGCCCTGCTCCTGATGGTATCGTTATGTTCAACCAGTATCAAATCTTTGTGCTCATGCCGGGCTCTCAAGGTTAGAAGGGGATTCTTATTGGTGGGGTCACTCTTAAAGGGGGGTATGGGCTCAATATCCTCGCTAGGTGCCACCGCGGGGCCCTTGCAGGGCACAAGGTCCGCCACACTACAATGAGGGTTGACCCCATATTCCTTCAGAAGGAACAACTCATTGGCATATATACTCAATCGCCCCAAGACCTTAAAGGGTCCAGTCTCACGATCCCTGAGCGTAAAGGCGACTCTAGGGAAGAGCCTCTTTATCCTGACCATCAGATAGTCACTCTCTTGGAAGTCTAGGTTTCTTTTGCGGGTATCAATTTGCCTTTGACAAATCCTTTTACCTTTGATGATGGGCTTGCAAGTATGCAATCCTGAGACATAGTTGGTGAATGCTGGCACTCTATTCGATGTTGGGGGTCCCGGACACCCAAATGTGGACCTAGCATGTCTAGACTCCCCATGAAGATTAGTGAAGATAGGAGGGCCTGGACCTCCAAATGTAGCTCTATCATGCAAAGGGGTGGTAAATGCCGGGGGACCTGGACATCCAAGAATGCACCTATCATGCTTAAGACTCATGATGAATGGAGGTGGACCATTACATCCGAAAATGGCCCATTCATGCTTCCTACTTGACATGTGGGTGATGTAAATGAATGGAACCGTCTTATGAATCATGCCAAGTGATGTGTTGTGCCAAGACTTATGCATTCCTATCCCAAAGATCACTTCTATGTGTATGGGTGTGGGATGACCTTTGAACTTCCATGTAAAAGGGTCAAACATATCTAGGAAGGTGGGCATTATGGAGAGGGGCTCTTTCTTGCTTCCTAGGCAGACGTTATCTATGGCGATGGTTCCCTTTGTGTAGTCCAAGTCTTGTAAGAGGTGATCTTGGTCCAACATGGTTGGTTGGGGTAGGGAAATGTGAGTTGTGGGTAAGGTGGGTGTATCATATGGGTAACTAAGCTCCCATTGGAAGGAATCAAAGGGGTCATGGACTGGGCTTCCTAGAGGAAGGAACTCTATGTCCACATGGCCTATGCATGGTGGGTCATCCTTACTAAGGTCTTCAGTGGGCCAGTTGATCAAGATACTTGGGATTTTAATGGTAGTGGAGTGGACCATGATGGGTTCTTCATCCATGGGGAGAATGAGAAGGAGGTCACTAGTGTAGCAACCAATGGTGAAGACTAAGGTGATAGAACCATCACATGGGTGGATGAGACTAAGTCTTCTTGGGTGGGCCGCTCCTATGGTCAATAAGCAAGTCAACTTTAGTTGCCATTCTAAACCCTTGAGGAGATCATCCCAACCATTTACCTCATAGTAGGATTGGAATGTGGTGTGATAGGAGTTAATGGGTGCTAATTGGAAAGGGTGCTCCATGGTTGGGGTTTGAAAGTATAAGGCATGAGGGATGGGATTTTGCTTGAGCCATTTGATGATGAGTTCTCCTACGGTCACAACCTTTTGCGTGAGATTGAGTGATTTGGGGAGGCATGTGTTTGTTTGGACGGGGATGAGTTGATGTCTTTCTTCCTTATTGATTGGGGTATGAATTTCCTTGAATGTGGGGAAGAGATTTGTGTTGGTGTCCAATCCCGGGGATTTGGTTTTGTGGGCCGGGTTCTCCTCATGTTCACTCATGACCTCATTCATTCTTTGTAGTGGGTTGAGAGGGCATGGTGGCCGGGTATGGGGCTCCGGTGAGTGAGGGAACAAAAGGTTGTTGAAA
Source organism: Amorphophallus konjac (assembly GCA_022559845.1). Lineage (NCBI taxonomy): Eukaryota > Viridiplantae > Streptophyta > Magnoliopsida > Alismatales > Araceae > Amorphophallus > Amorphophallus konjac. Next base: position 389,182,919 of record CM040120.1, read on the forward strand.
CCATAGGCTCCCGGGAGATGTGGGGGATGAACTAGGCAAGACCAACGCAATGGGTGGAAGGTGGTATTCCGTTCATCAAGCCATTGTTTTCCTAGGATTATGCAAGGGCCTTTCAAAGTACCAATTTGACACCAAGCTCCATCAAAGTATTTGATCTCTCCAAACCATTTATGAAATTCAACGAAGACTAGGTCTCCGTTGTGCACAATTTGTCCGGTCGTAGAGAGGGTGATGCGGGACGGAACTGACAAATGGACTAAACCTATGATGAAGACCAAGTGCGGCCAGCACTCACACGAGACAAGGCAAGCCGAGAGATCGACCTCCGTACTATTCCTCCGAAGAGAGGCGTCTCTCAACAAGAAACCCAAGTCCACGGTCGTCCCTATGAGGGAAGCGAGTGGATCAAAGCGGCAAAGGAGCCTACGCGCAACTATAGGAGTCTAGTCCGAGCTCGGTGCTCGACTAGGGCCACGGAATGGGATACTCTCACTCACGATCTCGCGGTGTTGAATGCTAGCTAGGATCCCTACACTCTCACGCGGCATACAAGATCACATACTAGTAAAGCAAAATGCCAAGGGGGGGGAGCGTCGCACGTACCTCCACGCCTAGGCGTTGGGAAGGAACCCCGGCCGAGACCGACAACCCCGATACACACAATGAAAGAATAGGTACAAGCCAGCAATGGTGCCCACTCCTCGCAGGGAGATAACAGGCTACAACAATTCCATTCGGGGCGGCCGATACACGGGCTGACGAGCGGCACTCGGTGAAGGGTTGGCCACGAGGAGGGTCCGAATGACGATCGGCAGAATCGCAGCAACGCGCGACTCGGTGGTAAACGTTCCCACGAATGGATCCGGAGTCTGATTGGGGCGCCGTCAGTGAGGGCGCGTAGTTAGGTCGCAGGAGGAAGCCTCGGCCAAAAGGCGTGCTCAGATTCCGTCCGTGGAAGCCGTGGCCGCACCTGCAAGTGGGGACAAGGAATCTGCTCCCAGAACTGCACTGTCGAGCGGGGAAAATGGTAACTCGCTGCTCCGGTAGGCGATCGAGGCCCCGCTTGTGGGAGGACGTCGGGGACGCAGAGCAGCAGGTCCGGACCAAAGAGCTCGGTCAGATCTGGTCGTGGATGGACGCTGTTAACTTTGGAAGTCGCCGGTTGTCCTGGCACCGGGTGGACTGGGCAGGCCCGCGCGACCTCACGGGAACGGACGCCACGAACAGCTCGGACGTCGGAACGAGACGAGGTTGGCGGCGTTGGAAAGAGGACGACGAGCGGTACAAACCCTGAAGAAATCAGCTCCAAACTCGGAGTTGTCCGTCCTGTGGGATTTTCGCAAGAAGGAGGGTGGATCTGGACGCGCAGAGAGGGAGGCTCCTGCGCTAGCTCACGAGAAAACTCGCCACGGGTGGTGCCGACCTCGGATCGAGGCGAAACCAAAGCCCACGCGCTGCCGACTCGTAGAAGTATCCACCAAAAAAAGGAGGGGCTCGAATTCGACCCGCACCGGATGGGGACGCCGCTGCAACTCGGGGCCGAATCTGGAACACGCGAACTCGAACCGGAGACGAAGTAGAAGGGAGGAAGAACCTCGGCGTCGCACCGAGGGGATGGGGAGTCGCACCCCGGGGTTGCTCCCATCGCAGGAGCAGAGGAGGAAGAGAGGGTCGCCCTCTCCAAGGGGTGGCTGCGCAAATGGCTGCTCAATCAAAATATTTCATTCATTAATTAATTTCCTCCAAAGAAAATGCTAAGACTATATAGTTGGGGAGGGGAGCTAGGGTTTCTACCACCAAATGGGGAGATGGGGGCGCAAATGGGAGGGGGTAGGGGCGGCCAGCTCTCCTCCCATCAAGGAGGGAATCTCTCCTTCAATCAAGGAGGTTCCTCCAATCAAGGAGGGATCAAAGGAAGGGGCGGCCAAAGGAGGGAGTGGAGAAAGGGGAAGGCGGCTGCCACCTCTTCCACTTGGAGGAGGTGAGAGGTGCGCCCAAAACCCTAACCCTAGGGGTTGGGTGCGCAAACCCCAAATGGGCCAAGAGAAGTGGAGCACAAGATGGCCCACTAACCCCTTTGCCCTCTAAATAAGCCTACAAAGCACAAAAGATGTCTAATTGGCCTACAAAGGCCTACAACTAGATAGAAGTGTCCACGCAGGGACTAATCCAAGGCCCAACATGGCCTAAAGCATGAAATAAATGGGGATAACTCTGCTAGTCTGCTAAATGATCGCTGAGCCAAAGGGATGCCGGCGTGCTCCGCGTGCTCCGTCGAGAAAGGCGGCGCGTGTCCTCACCAATTCTCCCCGGGTGGGAAGAACTCGACCCCGTCGAGTAAGGGTCACGATCGCTCCAATAACGCTCCAGCAGGTCCGGGTCGATCAGCTCCAGCTCTCCACGTGTGATCCAGGTGTCGTCTGTCGCAGGGCACCCTCTCCAGCGCACTAGGAAGCGCTGGTAGGCTCCGCTCCTGGTCGTGGTCACCTGCTCATCCAGTATGCAATCTATATGCTCGCGTGTCTGTAATGGGGCTGGAGGAGGTGGACGCTCAGAAGGTGTAATGCTCTCAACAGGAGGGGTAGGCCCAAAAAGCTCACTGGGAATCACCGCGGGATCCCGATATGCCACCAGATCTGAAACATTGAACGTCGAACAGATCCCATAGTCGTCTGGCAGCTCAATCTCATACGCATTCGACCCAATTCGCTTCAAGACTCGAAAGGGTCCGGCACCGCGGTCCTGGAGTTTCTTCACGGCCCCCGAAGGGAACCGTTCAGGTCTAACCCTGATCATGACGTACTCTCCCACTTGGAACTCACGGGTGCGTCGATGCGCATCAGCTAGATCCTTATAACGTGCGTTGCTGGCCTCGAGGGGGTGATGATGATGTAGACTCCAAACTAGTGGCGTGGACTCATACCGATATGAATGCATGGGTGGCCCAGGGCATCCAAACATAGACCCAGCATGTCTATGACGCCTACATGACTGGACAACACGGGGAGGACTAGGACAACCAAAGTTGTATCTATCATGCATGGGTGTCCTACGTAATGTGGTAGACTCATGGGGACTAAATTGCCCAAACTCACTCATGACATTCCCTATATGAGACAAACCCCTATATGATGGTGGACATGAAGAAACATGGGGAAGAGACATGTGTCCCTGGCCTCCTAAGCTCGGGCATCTGGATGCCGGTAAGGTGAGGTGTTGACTAGAAGGCCTAGGTGGTGTATGATAGTGGACCTCCTCGACAAGGTGGGGAAGAGAATATGGGTCGAGAGGCTCACTAGGGAGGGGATCGAAAGGGTCAAAGAAATGATGACCCCTCCCGACAGGTCCCTTCACTATACTTGCCCATGTGCGACATTCGCCCAGGTGCAGATAATCACCTTCAGGCACTCTCATGTATGGGGCAAGAGGCTCATGAGGAAGGCAAGGAAGGCTAGGTTCCTCCCTCGGGACCGTGAAACCATAAGCGGGGACAAAATCAACCTCCACGGGTATGGGAAATAATAAAAGGACCTCGGATGTGATATGTCCTATGGTGTAGACCGAGGTAATAGACCCCAAAGCAGGGAGTGTAAAGCTATGACTATAGGGTTGGTCAGACCCTAAGGTCAACATATAAGTCAACTCCCATTGATAATCTAAACTCCTAAGGAAGTCCTTCACATTTTCAAGACAGCAGAAGGACCGAAAAGTGGTGTGAAAGGAGTTAAGGGATATTATTGGGAGGGCTGGTCCCATGGGTGTATAGCAAGGAATGGAGACATCTAGAAGTGGACCCTCCCTTAGCCAGCTAGCTAAAGACTCACCAATGACCAGTTCACCCTCGGAAGGTAAGAATGTCTCTATATGAGGGTCTAAGGGTGAAGCCTCTCTCTCGGGAGTGGAAACGGAGTCCTCTATGATGTGGAGGGGATCACTCCCTAACTCCTCAACCTCAGTTAGGTACTCCTCAATCAACTCCTGTTCAGCCTCGTAACTCACTGGAACAAACCCAGGTGATGACATGGAGGTGGTCGGCGTAACGCCGTCATGGAAGACAAACTCACCGGGAAGGTGAGATGGGTGTAAGGTGCAGGTCCTCCTATCCAGGTCGATGGTCGCACTTCTTTCCTCCAACCAAGTTCGCCCTAAAATGATGCATGGACCAGCAAGTGTGCTGATCTTGCACCAAGCGCCATCGGAATATTTAACGGGGCCAAACCACCGTTGAAACTCGATAAAAGCTAAACCATCACGGAGAACAATCTCCCCAGTCTTAGAGAGTGACTCAATAATGTCTTGTGAGACACAGTTAGACGACACCCTACTGATGAAGTCGATCTCCGTATGCATCCCATTAGGTAGGATGGCAGTGGACATGACAGGGCGCTGGAATGACTCGGTCATCGGTATAGGGATCGGGTCTCCCGACGACTGAGTGGTAGGGGCGACACTTAGGGGTCGTACCATAAGAGCATCGAATCGGGCCAATAGGGATGACTAATCTGACATGTGGGCTCGAGGAACCACCATGGGGTTGGCGCGGAGCTGGACATGCAAGACTCAACGAGACAAGGACAAAACTCTAACTAGACACAAACCTAACATTACAATGCAATGGTGGGTTACCTAGATGAACTAAGAGACTCAATGCAACCTAGATAACTCTAAGGCCTCAATTGCACCCTAGACAACCTAAAGACTCGCATGACCTAAGACCCCAATTTGTTAGAACAAACTGGTTCCCTAAGCTCTGATACCAAATTTGATGCGGGACGGAACTGACAAATGGACTAAACCTATGATGAAGACCAAGTGCGGCCAGCACTCACACGAGACAAGGCAAGTCGAGAGATCGACCTCCGTACTATTCCTCCAAAGAGAGGCGTCTCTCAACAAGAAACCCAAGTCCACGGTCGTCCCTATGAGGGAAGCGAGTGGATCAAAGCGGCAAAGGAGCCGACGCGCAACTATAGGAGTCTAGTCCGAGCTCGGTGCTCGACTAGGGCCACGGAATGGGATACTCTCACTCACGATCTCGCGGTGTTGAATGCTAGCTAGGATCCCTACACTCTCACGCGGCATACAAGATCACATACTAGTAAAGCAAAATGCCAAGGGGGGGGAGCGTCGCACGTACCTCCACGCCTAGGCGTTGGGAAGGAACCCCGGCCGAGACCGACAACCCCGATACACACAATGAAAGAATAGGTACAAGCCAGCAATGGTGCCCACTCCTCGCAGGGAGATAACAGGCTACAACAATTCCATTCGGGGCGGCCGATACACGGGCTGACGAGCGGCACTCGGTGAAGGGTTGGCCACGAGGAGGGTCCGAATGACGATCGGCAGAATCGCAGCAACGCGCGACTCGGTGGTAAACGTTCCCACGAATGGATCCGGAGTCTGATTGGGGCGCCGTCAGTGAGGGTGCGTAGTTAGGTCGCAGGAGGAAGCCTCGGCCAAAAGGCGTGCTCAGATTCCATCCGTGGAAGCCGTGGCCGCACCTGCAAGTGGGGACAAAGAATCTGCTCCCAGAACTGCGCTGTCGAGCGGGGAAAATGGTAACTTGCTGCTCCGGTAGGCGATCGAGGCCCCGCTTGTGGGAGGACGTCGGGGACGCAGAGCAGCAGGTCCGGACCAAAGAGCTCGGTCAGATCTGGTCGTGGATGGACGCTGTGAACTTTGGAAGTCGCCGGTTGTCCTGGCACCGGGTGGACTGGGCAGGCCCGCGCGACCTCACGGGAACGGACGCCACGAACAGCTCGGACGTCGGAACGAGACGAGGTTGGCGGCGTTGGAAAGAGGACGACGAGAGGTATAAACCCTGAAGAAATCAGCTCCAAACTCAGAGTTGTCCGTCCTGTGGGATTTTCGCAAGAAGGAGGGTGGATCTGGGCGCGCAGAGAGGGAGGCTCCTGCGCTAGCTCACGAGAAAACTCGCCACGGGTGGTGCCGACCTCGGATCGAGGCGAAACCAAAGCCCACGCGCTGCCGACTCGTAGAAGTATCCACCAAAAAAAGGAGGGGCTCGGATTCGACCCGCACCGGATGGGGACGCCGCTGCAACTCGGGGCCGAATCTGGAACACGCGAACTCGAACCGGAGACGAAGTAGAAGGGAGGAAGAACCTCGGCGTCGCACCGAGGGGATGGGGAGTCGCACCCCGGGGTTGCTCCCGTCGCAGGAGCAGAGGAGGAAGAGAGGGTCGCCCTCTCCAAGGGGTGGCTGCGCAAATGGCTGCTCAATCAAAATATTTCATTCATTAATTAATTTCCTCCAAAGAAAATGCTAAGACTATATAGTTGGGGAGGGGAGCTAGGGTTTCTACCACCAAATGGGGAGATGGGGGCGCAAATGGGAGGGGGTAGGGGCGGCCAGCTCTCCTCCCATCAAGGAGGGAATCTCTCCTTCAATCAAGGAGGTTCCTCCAATCAAGGAGGGATCAAAGGAAGGGGCGGCCAAAGGAGGGAGTGGAGAAAGGGGAAGGCGGCTGCCACCTCTTCCACTTGGAGGAGGTGAGAGGTGCGCCCAAAACCCTAACCCTAGGGGTTGGGTGCGCAAACCCCAAATGGGCCAAGAGAAGTGGAGCACAAGATGGCCCACTAACCCCTTTGCCCTCTAAATAAGCCTACAAAGCACAAAAGATGTCTAATTGGCCTACAAAGGCCTACAACTAGATAGAAGTGTCCACGCAGGGACTAATCCAAGGCCCAACATGGCCTAAAGCATGAAATAAATGGGGATAACTCTGCTAGTCTGCTAAATGATCGCTGAGCCAAAGGGATGCCGGCGTGCTCCGCGTGCTCCGTCGAGAAAGGCGGCGCGTGTCCTCACCAGAGGGTGGCTACAATTTCGGGGGATACCCAATTATCTTCTACCATGTAGATGAAGTCAATTTCTGTGGGGCTCCCATTAGGTAGGTATGCTTGGGATATGATGGGAATTTGGGCCTTTTGGTCTGTAGACTCAATGACAATGGGAGGTGGATAATGCATGGAACGATCTGATGAGAACTCTAATGCAAGCGTGCCCATGGACTTGACTTGATAGCGACAAGTCAATAACCTGGCTCTGATACCACTTGATGTGACACGACCTAAGGGTGTACTAGTAACAACCAAATGAACCTTGGGCCTAGACTTGCAAGCCCACTTACAAATTGGCGGACTCGATGTTGGCGGACCGATATCGCAACACAACCCTTTTCCCGTGGTGACTAAATGATGGTAGGGTGGATTTGAGAGTCTAAACCATGCTACTTAGGGTGATTGACTTGGCCAATGAGTTCCCCTCCCTTGGATCGGAGCACCCACATCAGTGGGGCGGACGCCGTGCCTTGAGGGTACGGGGGTCTCTCCTCACTCAATCCGCGGTGGCCACTCGTGATCGGGAATCACGGGACCGGGCACTCTCTTCCTTGCCGGCTGAACTAAGAGATGATACTAATAAAACACAAATATTCAGGGAGGGTTCAGCTTATACCTGACCGGTGTGAGGACACCGGCCCCGAGTCGGAGACGTGGGCGAGCGGGGAAGCGTGGGTTCCCCACACGCCGCGCCGGGGAAGCTTGATCTGTCCAAACAAAGTACACCACTACACCTCTCGCAGGAGGGGGATCTTGGGGTGGGGATTAAAGCAATTACAAATAATACTACCTCCACGCAGGGAGGGGCTTTCAGCTGGCCAAGCGGGATGGGGAAGGCGAGGCAAGAACAACGACTAATAGTGGATGCCGAGTCTGCCAACTGTCTACGAACAGAGATAGTGGGTTGGTGTTGTAGCTATAGATTCCACTCACGAATTTTGCTGATGGCGAGGTCAGCGGTAAAAGCTTCGTAACAGGAAGGGGAATGCTTCAGAATTTTTGTGATTTCTTCTGGAGAAGCTACAGGTCGGGGCAGAAGATGGAACAGGACCTATGTTTCTCGGACTAGCAGGGACTGACTTCCAACAGTAGGATGCAGAGGGTACTCCGGCCGCTCCCGTTGTCGAAATCAGGTGCTGTCAGAGTCGTTGGAATCGTAGTCAAGTTCTCTTCGCAGAAAAACTGACGGGAAAGCCTTCCGATGTCAGGGTAGGTCTGAGGACGCCGAACACTTCTGACAGGTCGAAGCAGACTGTGTTGTAGCAGAGTGACGCAGCAGAGGGAGAAAAATGGTAACTTCGGCCACCGGAGGCCAAATGGAACTCCGCTTCCTGATTATGAAAATAGACAGGGAGAAGTAGAACTTTGTAGAAGAAATGGTAGACTGATTCCTCCGAGGTTTGACGTGGCAGGGCTCTCAATCCGCTTCTGGTGCTCAGCAGAATCTGTTCCGCGCAGTCGGGGGAGAACGGAGTTGCTGAACAGCCTCGAGCTCCGATGAAGATGAAACCACTTCTGTTGCGAAGAAGACCCGGAGACGCTTCCAACGATGGCTCTTGTGTCTTCAAACTCGTCCAGATGGCGTCATGGTGGTCGCTGCAACAGACTGATTTATCTGTAACCTGTGGACAGCAACCTGCAGCTCTTGTGTTGGCTTCTAAAGAAGGAGATGGGGGAGGTGTATGTATGAGAGGGGTGATGGGGTGGAAGAAGTAGTGTGTATGGAGGGATGGGGAATGCTAATGGAGATAGGAAGAGGATGGGAGGGGCAGTGGGGCAGGTCCTCAGCTGGAGGTAGGGGAAGGTGGAGTCAATGGAGATGAATGGAGGGAGATGAGAGGGGCGACCAAGGCTAGAAGGGAGGAGAGGGGGGCGGCCAAAACATGGAGGGAAAGTGGATTTCAAATTTGAAATGGGATTTGGAAGTTGGGTGAATGTGTGGGGAAGAGGATTGATGGTGTTGGAATGGAGGAGATTTGGTTGGAATGGGGAGTATGGTGTTGGAAGAGGGAGACTTCTACCTTGGGACTAGGGGTGTAGTAAATGGAGTGTGGGGAAGTGGGGGCTTTAATGGTGGTAGGTGGGAGTTGGATGTGGAAGGGAGGAGGGGGAGGAGAGAGGAAATATGCGCCCCTTTCCTAATGAGTGAGAGAGGAAGAGGGATAGAGAGAGAATAGGGTGGGGAATCACTCCCCTAGGGCCTCTCACCCAACTATAGGAATCACTCCTTTAAACTAGATTTGAACACTCAAATAGAAGGCTTTGTATTCATTCATTCATTAAGTTGAAATGGGGGGAATGTGGTCCTATATATAGGAAACCCACATTTCTACAAAAGTCCCTTACAAAAGACTCAATAACAAATAACCGAAGGGGTAGGGGGGGCTCATGGGCCAAGCCCGAAGAATTGGGCCCAATAGCACATTACACAATCTAATGACACTCAAACTTAGGAAAATAAATGCAAGATCTAGGAACATGACTCAAATAAAAGGGAAAATACATCAAATGACTCAAATAAAATTACATAGGACTCAAAATTAAATGGCTAGACCATGCCGGATGAAATAGGAGGTGATGTTCTCATCAACAAGAGAGCAGCCGCCAGACAAATGGTGAACCCCTTCATGATGCCCTCCAAATAGTCATCGTCTGGTAACCCTCTCAGGGCCTCCATGACCCATTCCGTGAGCTTTTGCAAATCAATTCCCTTTTGAGTACGAACCTTTCGGGCTGCGTCGGGCGGCATGAAGCTTCCAAGGACGCTTTCGAAAGTCCCCCGTGTCAGCATCCGCATAGCCTTCACCTTCCCGTCACTCTTGAATTTCTTCAATCCGAGCAGAAGTTCCACCTCCTCGAGGAGGATGGTCGCCTCGAAGGTCGGGAAGATAAAAGTGTGGGTCTGGGGATGCGAGATCTCCACTTGTGCGCCCATAGCCGCCCAGTCCATACGAATCTTCTCGTAGTGTTTGGCGTGAATAAGGAGCCCCTGCAGATGCCACTTCGAGAGTATGGCCCTCATGCCGATGGATATGTTGGAAGTTAACTTTGAAAGCCATGGCAATTTGGAAAACTTCCTCGGGCCCGGGAAGAGTGGATATGGCTGGAAGAGAAAAGAAAGAAGAAGAAAGGAAGAAAGTAAGAAGAAGGTTCACGTGGAGAAAGTTGAAATGAATCAGCTTACCATATGCGACATGATCATCCCGCTGAGATGACCCTTGAGGTCGGAGAGTCGCCTGATCTCGCTGCCAGGCCTGCTCCTCTTCATAACGAGGGAAGACTCTCCTTCCATCCTGAGATCTCTAGATTCTCCTCTCCTTCCTCTCCTGAGCTTCCAAAACCCACCTTAGTGCATTTGAATGAACTAGCCTAAGGGGAGTTCTTATAGGAAGGGAGGGTCGCTACAGGACAGAACATGTCACATCAGCGGTCAATGTCAGGATTTTGGCTAGATCTCCTTTCCATTGTGGTGCGATTCTGTTACGATTCTGTTACTTTCTGATGTTATTAATCCATGCTGGCCTGTGCAGGTTTTACTAACGGACGTCTTTGTCCTATCTCCTGTCCCACCTTTCAATGGTTGGTCCCACCATGTCATGCACCGTAGTATATGATACCTACGCTACTAGAACATGTCAAGGACCTCGCGGCCGGAACGAATCTGGGATTTGAGTTCCCTTTCAACAAAAACAGTGATGATACCGGAAGAATTTGGGTTGTACGGATAGGCCGTTAACTTGTGATAGCATTGGGACGATGGTTCCATTCAGTGAGTTGGTGCGCGGATAAACGGGCCCCAGCCCAGTGTCGGCTCGCCGGATCGGTATCCTGACCCGTTCTTAACATGTTGACAATATTATCCTTGGCTATTTTCTATTTTAGTTTGTTTTAAATTTTTCTTTAAAGCCCAGCATGCATTCATATAGGACTTTGATTTATTGCGGAAGATCATTCAAGTGATTCGATTGCGAAAGCTGTTGTGCTTCAATTCTTACAAATATGAGATATTCCACTCCGAATGAAATACTAAGTTTCCTTGAAACGGCCCTACACTGCTCTTCCAAAGGAGACCCTTGTTTGGACAGACCCTCAGATATTCCTTTACTTTTTACCTTTCTTGACCCACCTTGGCCGCAGCACTTCCACGTTGGCTGGTAACCGCTCCCCAAAGGTGAAACCTGCAGGTTTATGACCCAGGTACTTCCACACCGAGAAGTTGGTCTCTTTTCATTTCGTGCCTGAGCGCACATCTCACCCTCCCTTATTTGATCTCCGTCCAAGCAAATCGTCAAAATTTGAAAGACCTCCTTCAAGGTCGCCTCATTGAAACTTCAGGAAAGATTCCAAACAGTAACGTCAAAAGCGTGTCTCATCACACCTTGGCATCAACTTATCAGTCCGCTCCCACTTCACTCCACTTCGATACCATTCCACTACGTGTCGCTCCCTTGCAAAGCAGACGCCAAGGCGGGGCAGCTGTAGACATGCCATTCCTGACGTCTCCTGAGAAAGTCTCATATTACTATACGACGCCCCGCGGCGGATTTCGCATTTTGAATCACTTGAGTGCTTCCTTTTTCTTGGGTCTTCTTCTGCCTTTTTCGGCATCCGGAATCATGTCGTCGCATCATTCGGACGGCATCAACACCAGTCAGACGCATCGGAAGGTTCCGAAACCAGGAAGGGTGCCTGTCGGGGAGCTACCGATGCCTTTTCAGCGGACCCGGGGGGTCTTAATGGAGGCGTCCAGGCCGCTGGACGCCTTCATCATTTTAATTTATTTTTTTAAGACAAAAAATACATAAAAATGATATATTAATGGAGGCGTCCAGGCCCCTGGACGCCTCCATGAAAACAAATATAAAAAATATAAAAATGCCAGTTGGCATATAAAAGAAAACAGAAAAATATATATATTTTCTTGGATGCGTCCAGGCCCCTGGACGCCTCCATCAACTCACTCACGGGGCCCCACCCACCGAACGACGGTTTGTCGTGTGTGAAAGAATCCAAATTGTGGAGACGTCCAGCCGGCTGGACGCGCCCATTTCCAAATCACGGGTCGCCGCTCCAAAACCACGTGTTGTGTTAAACCGCGTGCGACTTTCGGTGGAGTTCGGTGGGACTTACGGAGGCGTCCGGGACCCTGGACGCCTCCATGAAAATATTCAGAAAAAATGAATAAAAATAGAATAAAATATCTTTTTTGCCCTAATGGAGGTGTCCAGGGTCCTGGACGCCTCCACCCTCCGGAGCCCTATAAATAGAGGCCACCCCCCTCAGTTCTGGAGGAGCTTCTAAGAGATCCGATAGGCTGCCGGAGCCCAGAGGCTACCGGAGTCATTTCTAACTTGTGGGGTCTTTTGTAGGTGGAGGTTCTGCCGGCTTCTCGGGTGCCCATGCTCGCGAGAGGTAGGTCGTCTTCATCCACCGCGCTTCCACGTCGTCCCTACGCTGCCGGAGCTCCGCCGGATTTCACCATCGGCACATCCAATAAGCCAATCCTTTCCCTTTCTTCGTAGTTCTTTTACATTCATCATCTCGCATCCTCTATCCCCCTTCATAAGGGCGCCTATTCTTATATACTTCTTGCATCTATCATCTCATTTTCCTCCTACTCGAGTCCGAGAGGGGTTTAAAAGATAACACCAACCAGGTGTGTGTCTTGCCATCATTTCGTTATTTTTATCGCAAGGATTTGAATACTACACCTTCATCTTTCTAATCCACTCGTTACTTGTTTGTCGTTGTTTTGCAAGGGTACCCAAGGAAAGCCCTCTCCGTCGGCCGGCCGAAGGTGGAGGAAGAAGCAACCCGCCATCTCCCGCTCTTGAGGTAGACGCGATCACTTTCTTTATTTTGGGGTGTTTTGGCCCCTGGCGATCACATCTTGTTCTCGAGGCCGCGGCGAGTCACTTCCCCAATGGCCGTTTAAATTCCCGTTCTTATATTCTCTTTATATTCTGTTATATTTTGCTCATATTCTCGAGGCCGCGGCGAGTCACTTCCCCAATAGCCGTTTAAATTCCCATTCTTATATGTTATATTCTTATCTATTAATATTCTCGAGGCCGCGGCGAGTCACTTCCCCAATGGCCGTTTAAATTCCCGCTCTTATATTCTCTTTATATTCTGTTATATTCTTATCTATTCATATTCTCGAGGCCGCGGCGAGTCACTTCCCCAATGGCCGTTTAAATTCCCGCTCTTTATATTCTCCTTATATTCTGTTATATTCTTATCTGCTCATATTCTCGAGGCCGCGGCGAGTCACTTCCCCAATGGCCGTTTCAATTCTTGCTATTTAATTTCTGCACCATTCTCGTCCCCCCGAGGCCGCGGCGAGTCACTTCCCGCTATGGCCGTTTAACCCCCATATCTTGCTATATTACATGTGTCCCGCTCGCCCCGCCGGAGCAATCTCCCGTGGTGGCCCCTTCTCTCTTCTCTTATTTCTGTGTTGCAGCAAACAAAGAGGAGCCCGCGCGCTCCGCGTCTTCTTCGCTCCCCGAACCGCGTGACGTCGCTCACAATGACCTCTCTATTTTATTAAGAGTCGTTAGACAAAACCCAAGTATTTATCTATGTACGAAAAGGGACGAGTTAATAGATGTTCCTTCAAATTAAAGACCTTGATAGGATCGAACCTATCTCTGATACCCATAAGGTAGATAGATGAATAAGAGTAGTGATAACAATCACATACAAAGATCTGACCCCAAATACGAAATTAGTAACAAACCATTAAGAACAACCCATTAATAAGTTAAAGGGCCATCCTAAACCTCACCCAAACCTTAATAGGCTTTAAACCAAGGGACTCTAGAACCAATCAAAAGCTAAAAGACCTTGCACCAAGTACAGGCCTCACATAGGTGATTTTAGTCTAACGACTAATGGGCTTATAGTTGAGTAAGGAGAGGAAATCTCATAGTTCTTTATCGAACCTGTAGGTAAACATAGGAGGACCCTAAACCGGGGTATGGTAAGAACTAATAGGTTGGAAGGATTAGTACATAATGGCTTAGCCCACAACCATCACTAATGGGCCTCGTTGAACACTAAAGCTCAATTCATAACACTCACCAAAGGCTCTCAAACCACATACAAGGGCCTTATGTGTAAACCCACGAAAATGAGAAGCTACGTGAGCCATATAGGCCTTATTAGTCCTAGCCCATAACCATTCCCATGACAAAGGATGTATAGGGTATATACACATATAAGCATGTAGTAGGCTATTTCTACAAATCGAAAAACCCACCCCAATAGCCAATGGGCCAAGAAGGGGTTACGAGGATAGGCTTATATAAATATATATATACAATTAAACAGACAACAGAGTTCCTTTTGTTTTATACGAAAGGTTTATCACGGTCGAACTAGGTATGAGGCTTTTGGGATTTCGAACCCAGTTGGGAAGGTGGCTGAGGTTTTGGTAGTAAGAAGGATATGCATGGGAAAGGTTAGACTAGTTAGGATTCTTACGTGGGAACTTAAATCCCATTAGGATACTAAGAACAAAAACTATATAAATATAACCCCCCATTGAACGAGCAAGGGTTGCTATTGCTACTACGTTCAAAGAACCCCTGGGATGTCATCCATCGTCCTGCTACGGTGGTGTTGTGAAGAAGGATCTCTTCCTCCTTCCTTTCCTTCTTTCTCCTCCATATTTTCTCTGCTACCGTAACCCTCCTGCGGCGGTGCATGAAGGAGAAGCTATCATGTTCTTCTTCCCCGTAGCTGTTGCTGCTGTTGTTTTGCTGAAGCTACTAACGGCGTGAAGAGGAGCTTTTATTTCTATTCCTCTTCTGCTATTGCGATCGTCGTGATGCATCCTCTTCATCATGTTTCCATCAAGTGTGAAGAGGAAGCCTACTGCTTCTCCTCCTTCTTCGTATTCTTGCTGTCGTTGCACTACCTGCTGCTATCGTTCTTATTTCTTTGTCTTCCGTTCGACGTTTGACCAACCAAAACGGTAGGTTTTCTCAAGAACTGAAGCCCAAGATCAATAATAAAAGACCATCGCATGCGTATATGTAGGATATTCATGATTTCATGCAGTTTTACCTCGTTTCCTTTAGAGTTTTTGCCTGCATTAAAATAGCGACCAGAAGTAGACCATCAATTAATGAACGACTTCTTGGAAGGTCGCCAGTTCTTTTAATTAGCAACAGTTTCAGGGGCGTAGTTTAATCTACGACCATAGTCCTGACGCTATTCATGAAAACAGATGTAATAAATAGTACATAATAAAAATTAAGTATCCATGTAACTGGACGATAAAAGTAATTCATGACTATATTTCTATAATCCTGATATTTTTCTCTATATATCCATGTCTTACTTTCCTGACTATGTGAACTCCAAGTTTGTGAATAGTAATTTGTGTCTAGGATTATATCTGCCCGATGCGTAGCACCAACCAAATAATGGGCGACCGTCACAAAGTCGCTATTTACATAATAAGCAACCCTTTACGGTGGCGCTGTATTGTAGAAAAATCAATAAATTGGATTTATATTTAATCATGAATTTGCGACCTGAATCATGTCGCTATTTAAATAATGAACGCCCTCACGCAAGGGTGCTAATTTGTAAATAACCAGTAAATAGAGCATATATTGAAAAATTTTGAATACACGACTGAGGTCAGGATGTCATTCAAAGAATGAACGCCACTATACACAGTCGCTGTTTGAAATCATAGATATTAATTCCTGGAAAATCCTAGAATTAACGCTCTTATACAATGTCGTTAATTTTAATTATTTTTAGGAAAATTCTGATATAAGTATGATTGAACGACCTTTCAGAAGGTTGCTATTTTATTAAATAGCGACTTCTCTACAGGCGCAGTTTTCCTATTTCACAGTTTTATCGTGTTTTCTGGCCCATATCGCGGGTCTATTGACACTCTCATCTCAGATCCGTAGATGGGGTTTCTGTTTTGATTCTATCGATTACACACTAACTCTCGATGATGTTTGAACCGTTCGCGGGATATTCCTTCTTTTGGACTGGTGATTTCATAATGGAGACCTCTGTAAGTCTATGCTAGTCTTGGATTCCCTCAAGGTAGCCGAGTAGGTTGTACCCTAAAAACCCATGAAACTGTGTCATGTCACGTCACTCTGAAGAAACGTGATGCTTTAGCCCTCTTAGAGCACTGTTTCTAGCCTCTTTGAGAAGTATGTTCACTGTCAGTAATTGGCGACACTGACTTGGGTGCCAGAAGGAATTGGCGACCTATCCAGTGCCGTTATTTCCCTAATATAGCGACATGAGCCTAGGCGCTATTTCATCAAACCTGTACTGTACACACGAATTAGTGACCAGATAGTGGGCAATATTTTTTTAATTGATGGCGACTGAGTGGGTGCCAATTACCCAGTTTCACGATATGTCTTGATTTATCAGGCGATTTGTCAGTATATCATTCTTGTTCAAGCTCTGACCTTGAACTCCTTCAATTTCGTGAATCTACCTTATCCTCCTACTATAGTATATTCCTTGGAACTCTACATTGGCTATACGCTATAGTGGATGTCTAAAATATACATAACCCAATGCCTGCGCATATAGGGTCTGATCTGGTCCTGGGAGGAGCACCCGAAAGTACTTGTGCGCATAGGAGCTATATTGATCACGGTGTGGCATTGCACCGAAGTACTTGTCTTTCTAGCATTGTGGCATTCCACTCACTCTCTCTCTCGTGACAATACTTGATATTACTTGTATGCTAGACTCATCGTGGTACTTGCTTAACTAGCCAATATCTCATGACATTACTTACTATTACATACTTGATATTCCTTGAAGCTTTGCTTATTCCTTATTGTTAATAACTTCCTTGTCTTGTTATAGTCTTTCTCTATCTTGCTTTCATTCATGCATAGCCATGCTTGCATTCATGTAATATGTAATTACTTTAAGTTTATTCTTGAGATATAATCCCTACTAAGCATTCGCTCACCCAGTTTGTTCTAACACTTTTTAGGTAATCAGGTGGCTATCGAGATTGGGACTCAATTGGGAAGGTCAAGTGTGCAAGAGAGCACTGGAAACTAGATGACCCATGTCTTTTATCTTTCTTGAGTCTAGTATGGTGATATCTATCTAGTTTGTCTTGTCTAGGTCCTATTGATGCTTCATCTTTTTCCTTTTTCTTCTTTAAAGTTTGTAATTGAGTCAATAAGTTGTAATGACAAGTTCATATGAATAAAATTTATTTTTGCCGAAGTCTGGTCTTATGCAATTGCTTCGATTGACACGACTGTTTAACTGCCACGTTCTGAGTAAACGACACGTTTCGCTGCCATCGGTTCGAGGCGTGACACCACCAAACTAGATGAAAATGAAGTACCGGGGTTAAGGATCCATCCCCCGACCTCCACCGAAGATTTGACGCGCCGAGATCACCATTCCATCGTGAAACTCATGCGAAACCCCCGTAGGTTCACGAACGCGCATCCGAGCTTCAACGCGCCACCACGCCTCGATCCTCGACCCATCCTCGTGCTCCTCGCCCTCACACCGTCTCCACCTCGGCTGCCATCACCTCTGTCGGCCGCCCGGAGGAGAGGGGGAGAGAAATAGAAGAGAGAGGGAGAGAATGAGAGAATGGGGAGAGAGGGGGGTTTGGATTATATAGAAAACCCACGCGGGTTTTCCAAAATCTAGGAAATACAAAAATGGGAAAAAATACTCCCCACGATCCTTGGAAAATGCACAACGCGCTGGTAACGTCCCGGAGTCGGTGAACACATCGGTTCACTCTACACGGAGTTTCGAAGGTCCGACAAGTAAAAACACACGTAAAGCCCAAAACATGCACCGAGACTCACCACAATGCTCCGAACTCATGGATCATGATCCGAAAAAATCAAAAAAAAATTCAGGGCATTACAAAAGCGGTCTTGGCTCGACCGCTACTTCAAGAAACGGTCCGCGTGAGACCGCGTTCTCCCATATTGTCTCTAACCCATGGTTTGACCAAAGGGTTCATATTACTCCATTCTCAGATGATCTTCTGATTATCTAGAACCCAACACCTTGTTAAATCACTCATTAATGCATTTTGGAACTATAAAAATGTACCATTATGCTGCCGGAATTCCTCCGTGGCATAACGTTCAATTAATTCATCCTTGAACTCTCATGAGTCATTTTGGTACGTTCATACCTTGATGTTGTTATCATGAACCTATTGTTTGAACATGACATTATTAGCCTATATTTATATTACTTGTGGAAGTAGCTTGATTTATAACTTGAAGATGCAAGAGCGGGCACGGCCAGTGTCCAAGGGCTCTACACTTGCCCCCTCGACAGATGGCCTGAAACATGCTGTAAACCATGGGGTTTGATGAACAATGGCATCGCATTGCGCTGGAAGTACTTTTTTTATAAACGGGTGAAATCCACAAGGCTCATGATGAAATTGTACATGCTTGCTTGCTACATAACTTTCTAGTGCATAGCCTTATCAAGGTTATGAAAGTATATTCTCGTTGTATGCTACTACAATCTCATTAATGAAAGGCCACGTTATTCTTTCTTAATCACGCTCACAATCTTCATGTCTCTATAGTCCATATCTTGTTGTTACTTTGGATTTAGTCGTATGTTTTATCGCATTTCATTTATCTTACCTTCTAGAGCTAAATTGCTAATCACTTAAACTTGCCTTCATGTTGATGCAAAGATATCTACTGGGCAAGTGTGTTCATTTCCTACCTTTCTAATCCTTTTCAAGAAATTCTAGTGGATCGGATTCGGATTTCTCGAATGACGGATCCGAGGGCGAGAGCGATTGAAGAACGAGAGAAGCCCTAGAATGCTAGAGTGTCATGAGTCAACTATGTAATTTTATTTTTATTGAGTCTAGTGGATTGAAATGTCCAAGAGTCGAATATAAGTGTACCTTGATTATTATTCAATAAAAGTTAGATTTTGAGTATTGGACCTTGTGCATTCCTCTTCTTATGTATGAATATTTAGCGCTCTGATTATGTTGCTAGCTTGAGACATATTGCCCACTGTTCACGTTCTCGATGTAATTCCACAGCATATCTTGAGACGTGACAGTTAAGTTGGTATCAGAGTCTAGGCTTAAGTAAGTCCTAGGGAAATAACTTGTCAAAGGATAAGTCCAAGGTTAAGTACCTATACCTGAAGGAGTGTGATCTCGCGCGGCTCCTGAGCTGGGTAGATGATCACCGAACAGTGAACTGTAGAGAGAGGGAAACGTATCAGGGGGCCCAGTGGAGGTTCCCTAGGGAAAACCCTCCGATGCTTAAGTCAGTAGAGCAATGGTGGAAGATAGGGAGAAAGGTAGAAAGAGGTGCACGAGATCCCCCTACACCAAGGTGGTGAAGTGGTTCCTGCTAAGGGGATTTTAGGCATGTATTGCCCTTACCTTTCACTGGATGGAGTCCTAGGTTTATATAGTGTGCTCACCTTATGAGTCCCGTAAGCTGAGGAGTTTCAGGCGAGAGTTACGTCCTCATCGTGGGATCTTTACGTCCACATCGTGGGATCTTTGCGTCCTCATCGTGGGATCTTCATAGCCTTGAGGGATCATGGGTCTCTTATCCTCATAAACTCCTTCTCATAAAGGGCTCTCAACGGCAGCGTGGATAAGCAATCGTCTGTCGGTCCGAGCATAAAAGGTGCCAACCCTGTCCGGGCGATAGGCATAGCTCGGATGAATATAGGTCGGAGTGGGCGCTGAGCGCTTGCCTCTATCCCAATGAGAGGATAACTCGAGCATGGGTCTTCCTCCGTTCTGACCGACGCTCGGGCCTTCCGAGCCTAAGGGCCGTCGAGGAAGGATGAGATCTCGAGTAATCTTATTGGACTTTTTAGCCTAAGTGGGCCCTATGGGGCTGTCACTTGGATGAGCTGAGGCTCGTTTGGTCTTGATGGACATAGTTTGGCTGCTCTTAGATGGGCTATAGAAATCCCCCTCTCCACTTGTCCCCCTCCTACTCCCGAGCTTTAGTAAGCTCGGAAGAGTAGCTGTTGGGGTTTTAGACCAGCGTGGCTCAGGTGGGCGGAGATCTAGCGGTGTTAGGAAGCCACGTGCCGTGGTCACCTGGGCCCGTAATAATGATGATCCTGACGGATTTGAACTGAAGGGGCCCCCTTTTCTCGGAGGTCAGAACGACGCGCCGCCTCCCGCGTGGGGATATAGGTGTAGGGCGCTTGCTGTCATTCCAGGCTTCCTCCGTCTTTAGAGTTTTGGCTCTCCTCCATTCTTACTTTTGGGCTCTTCGATGCGTCGTGAGGACACGACGGAAGAGCAGAGGCTTGCAGCGGCGTTCGTGGAGCGGGCGGAGATAACCGCAGAGGCAGTCTGGCGGCTTCCTCTTCTCCCAGAATCTTCGGGGTCCCGAGATCGCCTTTCGTCAAACTCTTCTCCGGATTCCATGGGGGACCAGCGTTCGGATGCTGAGGAGTGGGAGGACGAGCCAGTGGTGAAGGCGCCGGTTCCAAACTGCAGTGAACTGGGGGAGGCAGATGTGAGAAGGCTGGAGCACCAGTATTGCCTACCCCACAAGTTTCGCTTTGTCGCGGCTTCTCCACACGAGACGAGCCTGGACTCTCGTATAGGCCACATCTATACTTTCCTTCTGTCGTGGAAGGGTGGGTTCCGCCTTCCCTTCGAACCTTTCGTTCTTCAGCTTCTCAATTTCTTCCTGTTGGTGCCCATTCAGTTGGTAGCCAATTCTTATCTTCTTCTTTCCGCCTTCTGCATTCTCTGCCGCCAGTGTGGAGTTCCTCTTCCTTGGACCTCTTTCACTATTTCTTTGAGTTGAAAGCACATCCTTCGGCTGGGAAGGGTTTCTATTTCATCCAGGCGAGGCGGAATAGGAGTTGTATCTCCTTGGCTGCGAAGGATTCTTCGCATAAGGGGTGGAAAACTCAATTCTTCTAGGTGGGGATTTGTTCAGTGGAGGAAACCTGGAGGTGTCTATTAATCCCCAATTTCCACCTGCATATCCCTCCCTAGCAGGATGAGTTCCCTCCACATGTGGAGAAATATGCGGCTATCTTGCTGAAGCACCGCCAATCCACAGAAGAGATGGTTACTCCAGAGAATATCGAGCGGTGTCTTCTTACGTGGCTGCATCCGTCGGGCTCAGGTGCCACAAACTAGGTTCTCCTTTGGATGTTGGGATCTTTTTTCTTTTCCTGAATATGTCTCCCTCTTCGTGCAGACACTGGGCGGCAGGCTTTGGAGGAGGCCGCAGAGGTGATTGAGCTTGGCGATGACTCGGCTGCTGATGAATCGGCTGCCCCCACGGGTCACTCCCAAACCAGAGATAAGGGCAAGGGGGCGGGCCAGGGCGAATCCTCCAGGCCGCGGGGGCCAAGCGCAAGGACCTCGTGGAAGGCATGATCCGGGCCGCCGCGAAGGCCAGGAAGCGGGCCAAGAAGACCGGGGTCGTACCCGCAGTCGAAGGCGACCTTGCCGCGGCTCGCCCCTCCGCCGAGCATGATGGGGCCGACCCTATAGGGTGAGCTCTCCCACCCGCCGAGCAAGAGGGGGCCAAGGAGGTTGGGGCTGCTCTTGCGGGCGGCGATGATGCGGGCTCGGCTCTTCCTTCGGCCGGAGCCGAGGGGGCCAGGGCTGCTCCTGTGACTGGGAACGGTGCTGGCCAGGCTCTCCCCTCGGTAGGAGCGGAGGGGGCCGTGGACGAGGCGGGGGATGCTGGGGCCGTGGCCGAGGCTGGCGCTTCAGGTGGTGGTGCAGGTGCCGAGCCGGTCCAGGTTGGGGGGCCGCAAGAGAATCCAACCGAGGCACGAGAGGCGACCGAGGCCGGGGCTTGGTCCGAGCCACTTGGTGGGGCGCGGGGCGATGGGGGGTTCTCTGTTCCGGAGGCCTTGGAGAGGCTTGGTATCTCGGGCCCTCTACACCAGGTATGCCGCGGCATAGCCACGAAGGTGAGGGGGGGAGGTAGGCAGTTCTCCCCGTCCGTGGCCCTCGCTGGGGTTATGGAGGGCGGCCTGATCCTGGCCCAGATGGGGGCCACTCTGACAGAAGCGTACGCTCGGTCGGAGTTGGAGCGAGCAAAACTGGCCTGGACCCTCGGTGGGTCTGACAGGAGGTTGGCTCGGCTTGCCGAGGAGCGTG
This sequence comes from Amorphophallus konjac, assembly GCA_022559845.1. NCBI lineage: Eukaryota > Viridiplantae > Streptophyta > Magnoliopsida > Alismatales > Araceae > Amorphophallus > Amorphophallus konjac. The sequence continues at coordinate 389,204,930 of CM040120.1, forward strand.
ATGGGCTTCGACGGGAGCTTTTCCCAGTTAGAGAACTGGTGCGGTCGAGCCAGGTGGAGACCCAGGCGCTAACCGAGGAGCTAGCTAAGGCCCGCGAATCACTCGAGAGGAAGAACAGGCTTCTTGAAGAGAAGCGCCTTGCACGCGTTGAGCTGGATGGCCGGTGGGAGACCGAACGTGCAGAGCTGCTAGATCGAGCGGAGGAAGCCGAGCACCTTCGGCGGGAGGCCGGGGCTGATCGGGCCGAGGCGGAGAAGCAGGCGGCAGAGGCCGAAAAGAGGACGGCTGAGGCCGAGCGGAAGTCAGCCGAGGTGGAGTGGAAAGAGGCTTAGCTTGCTGGTAGGGTGGGATCGGCCGGGGCAGAGGCTCTCGAGCAGTACAAAAGCTCAGAGGCCTACCGGGTCGACCTCAAGGAGGATTCCCTCCCCTAGTACGAGTTAGCACTTCGCCGGGGCATCCGCATGGGTTCAAGCAAGGCTACGTGATGTGGGATGAGCGCGCGCATACGAATGTCGACGGCGGCGTCCGGAGCGAACCTGTGAGTACAGACTTATGGCACTACACTCCACGCAGGGAGGGGATCACGGGGATGGGATAGATCGATACAAAACTACCCTCACGCAGGAGGGGGGGAGCAAGGGGAAGAGAGATGGGCCTGCTGCCCGATATCTATCCTGCAGGATAGAACTGAAGTAACCCGACTGGTATGCTGCGCACAGAGATCAGAAGGGGGTGCTGTCGGTGCTCAGATGAAGCCTGGGAAGTGCAGAAGCACTCCTGAAAATATGGCACCGTTCTGAGGTTGCTGGAAGGCGTGGCCGGCAGGAGAAGTGAACCGACGCGATTCTGTCCCGTAGGACAGGGTTGTGCAGTCGCGGGACAACCGCCGGTACGCTCGCTGTGGAACTCAGAACAAGGCGGGATCAACTCAGGAGGACAGTAGACAGGGAGGTCTACGTACCCTCAAAAGATGACGGCCATCAGATCACCGGGCTGAGCGTGGTCGCAGTTGTGGTGAGCCTCTGATTTCTGGGTGAGCAGCCAGACAGGGGTTCGATGGCCGTGGTGGAACTTTGTGCTCGGACGTCGGAACAAGGTGAAATCACCTGGGTTGGTTTTGTGTCGTCAAGGGGCACAACGTTGATGAAGACGCCTTGGACTGATGACGAACAGGTTGGGGGTGGCATGCTCTGCAAGGAGAGCACACAGTCTGGGCAGACTGGGTTGCTCCTGATCTGTGCAGTAGTGGGAGAATGATCGCCACGACCAGTGCCAACGTCAAAACAGAGTGATTCCACCTCGGGAGCATCAAGGGCTTGGAGAAGAACCAACTCTCAGAAGAGAGTTCAGTCTGAATCGCGCCGTTGAAGTCGGTGCAGCCTCTGACAGACGGACCTCAGGTTTTGGCTCGAATCTGGCGCAGCCGCACGAGAATGGGCGACACAATCTGTGGTCAAGTCAGAACGAGACGATTCCACCTCGCACGCGAAGAGGACTTGTAGGCGCACGACTTCTTTGAAGGAAGCTCGGACTGGTTTGCATTGGGGATGACGGTGTGGATGCTGCAAACTCGACTAAGGTTTCTGCTACAAGTCTGTGAGCAGCAGAACAAGGAGATCTTCAACGTCGACGACGAGGATGATGCCGTGGGATGCCGGGGTCGCCGTGGACTCACCTGGAAGGGGATGGGGCATGAGTTGCAGAGAGGAGGGGTGGCTGGAGGTGGCTGGGGGCATGGGTTGCTGGAGTGGGGGAGAACTAGGGTCAGGGTATGGGGTGGGGTGCGCAGGGTTTAGGGAAGAGAGGTGGGGGGCGGCTACTCCTATGGAAGGTGGGAGAGATTCTAGGATTCTTTTCCTAGAATGGAGGCTGAGGTGGCAATGGATTAGGAAAGGATTTGAACAATTGGAGGAGGGAGGGAGAGATTATGGGAGGTGTTTGAATTTTGAATGTGGAGGGAAACTAGATTAGGAAGGATATTAGTAGGTTGGAGGGATTTGGGGAGAGATCTTAGGAGGGATTGTGGGAGGGGGAAGATTCCCTTGCTGATGTGGCAAGTGGAGAGAGAGGGAGAGAGGGGAGGTCGACCAAGATAAGGAGAGAGAGGGGGGGCTGTGCCCTAGAGAGAGAAAGAATGAGAGAGAGTGAGAGATGTGCGACCAAGAGAGAGGGAGAGAAAACCAAGGATTTCATTGAACACAATTTTTTTCATTCAATAATTCGCTTCCAAATGAGGCCCTTTGGTCCCCTATTTATAGGAGAGGCCAAGGGTTACAAATGACCTTACTTGCCCCTAACAAATGGGAAATGACCCCGCTATCCAGGGAGGTGACATTAAGCTACCTATGACCCTGAACTAGACCAACCAGCTAACTTGGCCTTTTGGGCCCAATTGACTGACCCACTAAGACTAAATGCTAATAAAAGGAAAATTACATCATAAATAAAAGAGAAAACCCAAAATTTATACAGGCTTGGCCTAATGGGCCATGGAATGGGGTGCGACCTCTCCACCAACGGGTTTGGTCCACTAAGTCCCCACTTGATGACCCCATCATACCCCCCTGGTTGGAAAAGATTCGACCTCGAATCTTAAAGTGGGGAAGCATGATTGAGACGATCGCCGGAGGATATGGGGATGGTGGAGGACGGTCGAAGGCGAGAATGATCTTTGGGTGTTTCTTCTCGTATGTAGTGCAAAACTCATCCCACACGGAATTATTATGAAGCACCTCCGAAGGTCGGTGAAGGGCGTTGGGATGGATGGTTGGTGCCGCTATAGCAACCACGTCGGTGTTGGGACCTTCGTGCTCTTGGGTGGCCAGCTCTTGCATGTTGATTGGGGTGGGTTCAGCAGTGCGCGGCAGCAACTCCCACCCAAGTTCTTGCTCCTCATATCGGGTGATCAACTCGGGATCCGGCTCATAGATCTCCTCTGGTATCGGCTCCTCTTCAAGTTCTTGCTCTTCATACCGGTCAATCAACTCTGGGACCGGCTTGTAATTCTCCTCCGGCATAGGCTCCGGTTCCGGCGGTGGCTCAATCACCGCGACTCCTAACTCCATTGGAGGGGGAGTCATGAGTGGAAGGGGAACACATGCTGGCCGGGGAGGTTGAATGGTAGCATACGGTGGGTCATTGTGGACCTCCGCTTGGAGAAACCGGCTGGGGTAAACATGTTTCCGGTGAGAAAATAGCCGGTCGACGCGGGCTATTCTTCGATCTATGCGGGCCTCGATGGAGTCCAATGTTGTTGACATCTCACCGATCTTGGCCATGACAATGGAAAATGTGGCGGGATCCATCCGGCATTGAGGGCGTAGTCGCACACGGCCTTGGTCCCGACTTCGCTAGAACAAGTCAGTGAACTTGCTCTGATACCAAATCTGATGCGGGACGAGCGCGCGCATAGGAATGTCGACGACGGCGTCCGGAGCGAACCTGTGAGTACAGCCTTATGGCACTACACTCCACGCAGGGAGGGGATCACGGGGATGGGATAGATCGATACAAAACTACCCTCACGGAGGAGGGGGGGAGCAAGGGGAAGGGAGATGGGCCTGCTGCCTGATATCTATCCTGCAGGACAGAACCAAAGTAACCCGACTGGTATGCTGTGCACGGAGATCAGAAGGGGGTGCCGTCAGTGCTCAGACGAAGCCTGGGAAGTGCAAAAGCACTCCTGAAAATATGGCACCGTTCTGAGGTCGCTGGAAGGCGTGGTCGGCAGGAGAAGTGGATTGATGCGATTCTGTCCCGCAGGACAGGGTTGCGCAGTCGCGGGACAACTGTCGGTACGCTCGCTGTGGAACTCAGAACAAGGCGGGATCAACTCGGGAGGACAGTAGACAGGGAGGTCTACGTACCCACAAAAGATGGCGGCAATCAGATCACCAGGATGGGCGTGGTCGAAGTTGTGGTGAGCCTCTGCTTTCTAGGTGAGCAGCCGGACAGGGGTTCGATGGCCATGGTGGAACTTCATGCTTGGACGTCGGAACAAGGTGAAACCACCTGGGTTGGTTTTGTGTCGCCAAGGGGCACAACGTTGATGAAGACACCTTGGACCGATGACGAACAGGTTGGGCGTGGCACGCTCCGCAAGAAGAGCACACAGTCTGGGCAGACTGATTTGCACCTGATCTGCGCAGTCGTGGGAGAACGAACGCCAGGAACTGTGCCGAAGTCAGAATGGGGAGAGACCACCTCAGGAGCATCGAGGGCTTGGAGAAGAACCAACTCTCAGAAATGAGTTCAAGCTGAATCGCGCCGTTGAAGTCAAAGCAGCCTCTGCCAAATGGACCTCAGGTACTGGCTCGAATCTGGCGCAGCCGCACGAGAATGGGCGACGCGATCTGTGGTGAAGTCGGAATGAGACGATTCCACCTCGCACGCTAAGAGGACTTGAAGGCGCACGACTTCTTTGAAGGAAGCTCGGACTAGTTTGCAGTGTGGATGACAGTGTGGATGCTGCAATTTCGACCAAGGTTTCTGCTACAAGTCTGTGAGCAGCAGAACAAGGAGATCTCCAATGTCGACGACGAGGATGATGCCGTGGGATGCCGGGGTCGCCGTGGACGCACCTGGAAGGGGATGGGGCGTGAGTTGCAGAGAGGAGGGGTGGTTGGAGGTGGCTGGGGGCGTTGGTTGCTGGAGTGGGGGCGAACTAGGGTTAGGGTATGGGGTGGGGTGCGCAGGGTTTAGGGAAGAGAGGTGGGGGGCGGCTGCTCCTATGGAAGGTGGGAGAGATTCTAGGATTCTTTTCCTAGAATGGAGGCTGAGGTGGCAATGGATTAGGAAAGGATTTGAACAATTGGGGGAGGGAGGGAGAGATTATGGGAGGTGTTTGAATTTTGAATGAGGGAAACTAGATTAGGAAGTATATTAGTAGGTTGGAGGGATTTGGGGAGAGATCTTAGGAGGGATTGTGGGAGGGGGAAGATTCCCTTGCTGATGTGGCAAGTGGAGAGAGTGGGAGAGAGGGAAGGTCGACCAAGGCAAGGAGAGAGAGAGGGGGCTGCGCCCTAGAGAGAGAGAGAGATGTGCGACCAAGAGAGAGGGAGAGAAAACCAAGGATTTCTCAGAACACAATATTTTTCATTCAATAATTCGCTTCCAAATGAGGCCCTTTGGTCCCCTATTTATAGGAGAGGCCAAGGGTTACAAATGACCTTACTTGCCCCTAACAAATGGGAAATGACCCCGCTATCCAGGGAGGTGACATTAAGCTACCTATGACCCTGAACTAGACCCACTAGCTAACTTGGCCTTTTGGGCCCAATTGACTGACCCACTAAGACTAAATGCTAATAAAAGGAAAATTACATCATAACTAAAAGAGAAACAAAATTTAGACGGGCTTGGCCTAATGGGCCATGGAATGGGGTGCGACCTCTCCACCAACGGGTTTGGTCCACTAAGTCCCCACTTGATGTCCCCATCACTACGACCGGGCCGCCTCTTATGCCGAGGAGCAGGCGTCCGGGGTAGTTTACTTCCCGTTCGGGCAATGCTATGACTCGGACTTGTCATCCTCCAGTTCCTCTGCTTCGGCACAGGATGAAGAGGATCACGGGGGCTCTTCGTTCGAGGGGTCGCCAACTCCGGATGCCTCGGGAGGGCACGCAACCGAGACAGTTCCCACACCGGTGGGGTCAGTGCCAGGGTCGGCCGTCGTCGAGGATGCCAAGGGCAGACCGTTTGAGCCCTCCACTTCCGGGCTTCAAGGTGGGCCGGAGGCCTGATGTATCTGCTTTGCTTCCTCTTTTTGTATGTCTTTTTCCTTTTTGAAGAAAAAACTTCTTCTTTTGTGTAGAAAAATAGATAAGGCAATAGCATTATGACGAAGACTTATCTGTTCCGTATCACCATTGCCGTATTTTGTTCAGCGTATCTGCAATGGTTGGAAAGAGTCGATACTTTCTGCGTGGATCTCGCCTGATGGTTGGGTGAGCGTCTGACAGGGTGTCTTTCCGTTTTCTCATGCTTTGAATGCCTGGCCGCTTCATGTGTCCCGCTGGGGTGGAAAATGAGAAGTTTGAGGTGACCGTTCGTAAGGAGAGATCCCTTTGGCGTGTTTTCGAGGAGAGAATCATTTAAGGTAAATAGCCTCCCTTCGCCTATAAAAGGTCTGAAGGGCGTCCCTTCCTCTCCACCGCTTAGGGGTTTCCCTGACAGTTTTTCCTCATTCTTTCTTCACGTAGCGTTGTGCCGTTATATTTGGAGCATGGAAGACGCCCCGGAAGATGAAGCTGCCGATGACGGAGGGCAGGGAGTCCTTGCTGCTTCGGGTTTGAAGGAGGTCCGACGGCCGGCGGATGGGTCTGAAGAAGGTCCGACGTGTGGAGGCACGTCGTCTTCTTTTTATCAGTTCCGGCGGTGTTTGCAGTGGGGCGAGATGGTGGACGGATGGGGGCATCAGGCATCCCCGCCGCCCGTCCCTTCCTGCTCGCTCCATGGAGGGGAGGAGGAAGCCAATTAAGCTCCCTCCTTCCCAGGCTTTCCCCTACCTCCTCGTCTAGCTCTGCTGGTTTCTTTCTCCCCCCCCCCTAGCCTCTTTTTCCCTCTTCTGCTCTTCTCCTCATTTCTTTCACTCTTCGGAGGGTGCCTGCACTCTCTTCTTTTCAAAGAGTTGGCAGGTTGGTGGGGAGAATGCTTTCATATGCGTTCCCTCTCCCCTTTCTCTTCCAAGTTCAACTTGGAAGGTAGCCTTCTCCTTCCTAATCCCTCTGTCACCTTTGTCCCGAGCTGCCCGAGTCAACGGGGTCAACTACCCTTTATCCGAGCCAGTTTCTACACGAGGCAGAGTCAGTGGCTGGACGCAGAAAGGTCAACCGAGTCAGTCGATCGATGGGCTCATATGGTGGCGCCAGATGAATTTTTTGTTTTTTTGACCTGTATTTTCTTGGCTTCGGCCTTCCTGATGTACAAGCGAGTTGTTTGAATAAAAGAAAGGAGCCTTTTGTTTTATCTCATGTCGTTTACACAATGCTCAGTATTCAGAAGTAGAACTTGCGTAGTGTAGTCACGTTCCAGGTCCGAGGGATGAGCTCTCCCTCCATCGTGGATAGACGGTATGCTCCTTTTTCGAGCGTCTCGACCACTCGGTAGGGGCCTTCCCAATTAGGGGATAACTTGCCCGCCGCCTCAAGTGGTCGAGAGGCTTCGGCTTTCCTGAGGACAAAGTCTCCCGATTGAAAGTGTCTATCTCGGACTTTGGCGTTGTAGTATCGAGTGAGGCGGCGTCGGTATTCCGTTGCTCGGATGCTGGCAATCTCTCGGACTTCATCTGCTAGGTCGAGGTTTTCGAGCAGTTTTTGGTCATTTGCCTCGGACGAGAAGCAGATGACTCGGAGGGAGGGGTTGCCAATCTCCAACGGGATCACGGCCTTGGTACCGTATTCCAGCTAAAAGGAACTTTCACCAGTTGCCGTTCTAGGAGTCGTTCTGTGTGACCAAAGTACGTTCGGCAATTCCTCAAGCCAGCTGCCCTTGGCTTTTTCGAGCCTAGTTTTGATGCCTTTTAAGATAGTCTTATTGGCATTTTCGACCAGCCCGTTAGCCTAAGGGTGGGCGACCGAGGTGAAGTGATTGCGAATGCCTAGGTCGGCACATCTGTCTCGGAAATAACGAGAATCAAATTGCCGACCATTATCGCTTACTATCACCCGGGGGATGCCGTAACGACAGATGATCGACTTCCAGACGAAATTCCAGATGACTGTCTCGGTGATCCTTGCTGTGGCTTCGGCCTCGATCCACTTAGTGAAGTAATCGATGGCGATGATAATGAACTTCTTCTGGGCCTGGGCCATGGGGAATGGCCCGAGGATGTCGATTCCCCAGCGAGCGAAAGGATAAGGCTCGGCTAGGGTGATGAGCTCTGTTGCTGGCTGATGGACCAAGTGGTCAAATCGTTGGCACCGGTCACAGTGTTGTGTGTAGGTCGAGCAGTCGCGCTGCAGAGTGGGCCACCAATAACCTAGCCGTAGCAAGATCTGGCGGGCGACCTACCTCCTAAATGCGCTCCACACAGACCTTCGTGAACTTCTTTGATCGCTCGGTTGGCTTCGTCGGTGCTGAGGCACTTCAAGAGAGGACCGGAGAAGGATCTTCGGTAGAGAGCGCCATCCAGAGTGACGAATCACCGAGCTTGGTACTTCAATCTTCGGGCTTCCTGAGGGTTGGGAGGCTCCTGAGAGTCTTGGAGCCACGATACGTACGGGGTACGCCAGTCGCTTGGGGAGGCCGAGTCAACAGCTAGGAGCTCCGAATCGATGCTCGGCCGCTCTGGCTCTTCGAGAAGGACCGATCGAGTACCCTCGGGGTCAAGAGAGGAGGCCAGCCGAGAGAGGGCGTCTGCTCAGGAGTTTTCCTCCCGAGCTATCCGGACTACCTCAAAACTCTCGAACTATTGTGCCACGGTCTTGACAAGCTGGAGGTATTTGATCATCGGTGCTTCTCGAGCTTCATAACTGCCGTTGACCTGGCTTGCGACCAGTTGGGAGTCAGTGTGAATCCTGACTCGCTCAGCCCCTAACTGCCGGGCCATGCGGGCTCCCGATATGAGGGCCTCATACTCGGAAGCGTTGTTAGATGCTTGGAAGTTGAACTTCAGGGCGTACTATAGCTCTGCTCCTTCGGGGGACTTTAGGAGGATCCCGGCGCCGCTCCCGGCTGAGTTGGAGTATCCGTCGATGAACAGTTCCCAGGTCGGCCCGGGCACGGACGGAGATCTTTCTTCAGTCGGGATGGTGCTCTTGGCGGTGAAGTCAGCGAGTGCCTGGCCTTTGATAGCCAAGCAAGGCTGATACGATATATTGTAGGCCCCGAGCATGATGGCCCACTTGACGAGGCGTCCTGAGGCTTCAGGGTGAGCGAGGATCCTCTTCAATGGTTCGCCGGTCAGCATGGTGATGGAGTGCCCTTGGAAATAGGGTCGGAGGCGCTTGGCCGAGGTAACAAACGCTAGCACGAGTCTCTCGGTTGTGGGGTACCTTCTTTCAGCCTCATTAAACACCTTACTGGTGTAGTAGATCGGTCTCTCGACTCTCGAGTCATTTCTGACTAGGACCGAGCTAATTGTGGATGGGGTCGCCGAGAGATAGAGATGCAAGGTCTCACCTAGGACGGGCTTGGAAAGCACCGGAGGCGAAGCCAGGAACTCTTTAAGCTCGGCGAACGCTTTTTGGCATTCCTCGTCCCACGCGAATGTAGCAGATGCCATTTTAGGCCCCCTCAATAGTTTGAAGAAGGGTAGGCATCGTTCAGCCGTGCGGGACAGGAATCTGCTAAGCGCGACAATGCGCCCGGTAAGGCGTTGAACATCTTTGATGCAGGTGGGTGGGCGCATGTCCAGGATGGCCTGGACCTTGTCGGGGTTGGCCTCGATCCCACGCTGGGTGACTAAGAAGCCCAAGAAGTTCCCAGACCTTACTCCGAAGGCGCACTTGGCAGGATTGAGCTTCATGTTGTACTTCAGGAGGGTGTCGAAGGTTTCCGCTAGGTCGGCGAAGTGGTCCTCGGCCTTGGGCGCCTTCACGAGCATGTCGTCAATATAGGCCTTGACGTTCCGACCGAGCTGTCCCTCGAACATATGATTGACCAGCCTCTGGTACGTGGCTCCAACATTCTTCAACCCGAAAGGCATCCGGGTGTAGCAGTATACGCCGAAGTCGGTGATAAAGGTGATCTTCTCGATGTCTTCGGGGTGCATTCTGATCTGAAGGTAACCTGAATAGGCGTCTAGGAAGCTGAGTATTTCGTTGCCCGAGGTTGAATCAACAAGTTGGTCGATGCTCGGTAATGGATAGGAGTCCTTTGGAGTAGCCTTGTTCAAGTCGGTGAAGTCCACGCACATTCGCCACTTTCCCGAAGCTTTTGGTACTAGGACGACGTTAGCCAGCCATGTCGGGTACAGAACTGGTCTGAAAAGATCAGTCTTTTGCCCCTTGGTGAATTGCTCCTTGATGATCACCTGCTTCTCTGGTGCGTGCTTCCTTCTGCGTTGTTGTACGGCTTTGATGGTTGGATCGAGGTTGAGCTTATGCATCACCGTCTCCTCTGGTATCCCAGGTAGTTGATCATTAGACCATGCAAAGACTCGGACGTACGCGGAAAGAAACTCTTTGTATTACTGCTGGGCTTCAGATGTTAGGTCGGCTCCAATCTTTACTCCCAGGGTCGGGTCATCGTTTAGGAAAACCGCTAGCAATTCACCTCCAGTCTCGGCGGTTACGGATTTTTCCTCGACTTCTCGGGGGCCCCTATTCTTCCCGTCCGACCTTGTGGCTTCAACCGAGATATTGTAGCACCTTCTGGCCATGGCTTGGTTACCTCGGACTTCCCCCAACTCATTCTTGGTAGGGAACTTCATCTTTTGGTGATAGGTAGAAGGCACTGCTTTCGTTCCGAAGATTGCATTGTATGCTATCATACCCTTGATCACTATGAAGTCCGCCATAACCGTAACGATTTTGGGTGGGGTGCCAAGAGTAACCGACAGGCTGAGGGCTCCCTCGGGATAAGTGGCCTGGCCATTGAACCCGCACAGGGGGGTTCGGATCGGGCGGAGTTTAGACGGATCCTCCCCCATCTTAAGGAAACATTCATAGGATAATACATCGGGGGCACTTCCATTGTCAACTAGAATCATGTCTACGTTACAATGGTTTATTGTGGACGATATGACTAGGGCGTCGTCATGCGGGGTGGTCAGCTCTTCCAGGTCTCGATCGCAGAAGACTATGACCTGAGGCTCACTCGGCTGGGCCTTGGGAGGCTCGATGGCTCGGCTCGCCCGCTCAGCATGACGCTTCCTTCCTCGGCCACTGTCTCCTCCCGATGCAACTCCTCCGGTGATGACATTGATATGGACCCCGCGAGGGGCTTTGTCGATTTCCTGTGGGGTGCCTCGGTCCTCCTTATGCTCGGCCACAAACCGGGACAGGTGTCCCTGGCAGACGAGGCGCTCGATCTCATCCTTGAGCTGATGGCAATCGCCGGTGTGATGCCCGTGATCGCTGTGGAATAGGCAATGTTTGCTGCGATTACGCCTTTTTGACCTCATTGGCTCGGGTTGGCGGAGGAGGCCCGAGCCTTTGATGTCTTCATATATTTCGTATACTGGAGCGGTTAGGGGAGTGTACCACTCGTACTTCCTGGACAGTTCTTTGCGCTCTCCATCTCGGTTCCACCTCTTTCCTTGGCCCGAGCTTGACTCGGGTGCTCGCTTCTTGTCCCCCTCCCGACCCGAGCCGGTTACGCCTCGGCATGCGCTGAGAACTTCTTCACACTTAGCATGGCGTAATGCCAGAGTCACTAGCTCGGCAAGGGTCGAGGGAGGGTGGAGGACAAGTTCGCGGCGGAGGTTCTCGTCCCGGGTGCCTCCGATCAACGCGGTGATGGCCGAGGCAACATCCAGGCGGGGGATTCTCAGAGCTTCCGATTTAAATCGGTCGATGTAGGCCCGGAGTCTCTCCCCTTGATCCTATTTGAGAGCCAAAAGCCCCGCTACCGACCTCGGGGGGCCGCTGCCGGTGAAACTCTCCTTGAATACTCGTTCAAACTGCTTGAAGTCTCGGATGGATCCGGGGATGAGGGCCCGGAACCATGCTTGGGCGCCTTAGACCAAGGTGGTCGCAAAGGCTTGGCATTTGATGGCGTCGGACGATCCATGAAGGGTCATCAGGGTGTCAAAGCTGTCGAAGTGGTCGGCCGGGTCGCCTTGGCCGTCGTAAGGCTTGAAGGTCGGGATGGAGGTTCTCGGAGATACCTCTGCCTTCAAGATATGGTCGGAGAACGGGGATCTCTCCTCGTCCTCTGGTGGAGAGGTCTTCTGCAAGGCTCGTAAGGTGCGCTCCTGTGCTGCGAATCGCCTCTCGAACTCTCGTAGACGGAGGGACAACTCCGGCTGTCTTTGCGTCGTAGGGATGAGGGGGCGTGATGGCAGGCTGTCCTGGCGCTCCCTGGGGACTTCGGTCTCCGGCAGTTGACGACGTGCCCCATGCTTACCCCGTTTCGGTGTGGAGGAGGCCTCTTGCTCCGGAGGGGGGGCTTGTGAGGGTCCTCCTACCTTGTTGCGAATAAGCTGCTACCCTCGGAGGGTGAAGCGACCTCCGACGGTGTACTAGGACACGTTCTCGCGGGGGGGGCTTTCCGGAGGGGCGCGTGGCCTTCCATCCCTGGCCGCCTGAGTCCTCAAGAGTTCCACGAGGACATCCAGTTTTACGTTGAGTGCTTGGAAGGCGTCGGTGCCGCCGTTAAGCGGTACCCCTACCGCGGTGGCGGGAGGGGGCGGTCCGTCTGCGGGGGTGCTGGCATTGGAGGGGGGATTTTGTGAGGCTTGAGGAGGGCCCTCTCCCGCCGCTACCATGGTCTTTCCCTTATCACCGGCGGACCTCCTCCCTAAACTTCTTCGCACCATACTGGCTCTTTGGTCGTTTCCCACAGACGGCGCCAGATGAAGGGGCGTGATCTCGCGCGGCTCCTTAGCTGGGTAGATGATCACCGAATAGTGAACTGTAGAGAAAGGGAAATGGATCAGGGGGCCCAGGTGAGGTTCCCTGGGGACTTCCCTCCGATGCTTAAGTCAGTAGAGCAATGGTGGAAGATAGGGCGGGAGGTAGAAAGAGGTGCACGAGATCCCCCTATACCAAGGTGGTGAAGTGGTTCCTGCTCAGGAGATTTTAGGCGTGTATTGCCCTTACCTTTCACTGGAGGGAGTCTCAGGTTTATATAGTGTGCTCACCTTATGAGTCCCGTAAGCTGAGGAGTTTTAGGCGGGAGTTACGTCCTCATCGTGGGATCTTTACATCCTCATCGTGGAATCTTCATAGCCTTGAGGGATCATGGGTCTCTTATCCTCATAAACTCTTGCTCATAAAGGGCTCTCAACGGCAGCGTGGATAAGCAATCGTCGGTCGGTCCGAGCATAAAAGGTGCCAACCCTGTCCGGGCGATAGGCATAGCTCGGATGAAGATAGGTCGGAGTGGGCGCTAAGCGCTTGCCTCTATCCCGATGAGGGGATAACTCGGGCATGGGTCTTCCTCCATTCTGACCGACGCTCGGGCCTTCCAAGCCTAAGGGCCGCCGAGGAAGGATGAGATCCCGAGTAATCTTATTGGGCTTTTTAGCCTAAGTGGGCCCTATGGGGCTGTCACTTGGATGAGCTGAGCCTTGTTTGGTCCTGATGGACCTAGTTTGGCTGCTCTTAGATGGGCTACATAAATCCCCCTCTCCAATACCTATGAACTAGGAAGAAAATTCCTAACCCTTATGAGATGGGGTAGACCCAGGATGAGATAGTTCCTTAGAAATAATGTCTAGGTTGACCCTTATAAATTCCAAAGAAAATAACTAGTTGGTTATTTTCGCAGGAACCTTAATCTTCCACAATGGCTGCTAATAGTGCAAACTAGGAGGTTATGCAACAAACTATTGCGGGTCTTACCTAAGCCCTCCAAACCGTTGCACAAGCGGGCGCGCGAGTAGGCACGGGGGATTTACATTGGAATTTCTGGAGTATGAACCCTCCACGGTTCTCTAGTTCGTCTAACCCCGATGAAGCAGAGAACTGATTGATGAAATGGATTGTATATTTAAGGTCATGCAATGCTCGGACTAGGAGAAGGTCTTTTTAGTAACATTCCAACTCAATAAAGATGTACACACATGGTGGAAGGCCACTTCGGCCCATCTTCATAATGTGCAAATAACTTGGGAGGAGTTCCTCGAACTCTTCTGGAAGAAATTGATGCGGGACAGACACGGGGACCGACTCTACGTGGTATGGACCTCAGACTCTAGATGCGGACACGACCAGCAACACATGATAGGAGAGACACTAAGCCCGACACGGAGAGCTCCTATGGGCTATACTTCGCTAACAGAAACGCAAGCTCACTCGTCATCCCAAGCGAGGGAAACGTGGATCGTGCGCGATTGAAGAACCGGCAGAGTTCACGGGTAGTCGTCTCACTTCCGGACTCGGATCGAGTCACGGGACGGGTCACTCTCACACTCACAGTGGTGACATGGACACACGGGCTAGTACCTATCGCTCTCGGCAGTGGAAAAAGACCATATACTAGCTAAGCAAATGAACGCCAAGAGGTTCGGACCATTACCTCCACGCACCCGGCGTGGCGAAGACAACCCCGGCCGAATCATGGACTCCCGGTCAACAATTATTACAGCAATACACTAAGTCGACCCACTCCACGCAGGGAGGTAAAAGGTCACATGTGGGGTCCGGGAATCACGCAACTCGGGTTGACGGGCAGCATCTTGATGTCGCCCGGCAGTGCCGAACTCCGCATTTTCGTGCTTTCCGAACGGCAGCTTCTACGGGCCCGTGGGGCCCACGGACGGTGCTGTCCGGATCTGTGGGGGTGGGACCGACTGTGATGGGGACCCCTGGTGGCGCGCCTCCACGGACGGCGGTCGGCCGGGAACACCGATCGGGGGTCGATCGGCCCCGATTCCCAATTCTTGAACTAACTTCCCACGGATTTTGATTGCTATTTTCCGGCGCGCGCTCCGACGAAAACCACCGCTGCGATCAATCCCGACGTCGGATCGGGACGCATGAGCTATCGTTGGAAAGCTCTCTTCAAATTCTTCAATCTAGACCTAGAGAGATCTGCTGGATCTGGTCGGATCATAACTTTATTGAATTGACAAGTCCCTATTGTACAGTAACCAAAACCTCAGATCTACAGGTGAGTTGTCTAAAGACTGCCTTTGACCGCAAGGAAGATGGCCGATTCAGCTCCTGAGCTCTTCATCAAACTTCTGGGATTTGGAACAAGGAGAATGGGGATAGTTTTTGTGGACTGATTGGAGGTGGCTGTGATTTGTTATGATTTGTTTACTGGAGGGTGTTCGGATCTGGGAATAGGTGGACAACACTGTAGCTATCTCTGAGATTGATTTTTTAAAAATATGGGATGGCCTCACAAAAATTCAATAAAATATGGGGACGGTGTGGTTGATAGACAGAACTCCCAGTAAAATTGGGAGCTCCAACAAAAATCGGAAAGGGGTCCGAACATTTGAAACACAGGGCGAGTGTAAATTGAAACAGTAAGCAGACAGATCTGGAAATTAAGGTTGGACGAAAAAGAAAAAATAGCAAAGGGGATCTTTATGACCAACCAAATTTGTTGGGACGTGCTCGACACCTCTGGAACATCTCCTCAAAATCTCAAGTCGATCTGAGCTTGTGGCTGATGGCTGAATTTCATAGAAGCTGTTGTGGTCGGATGAAGGCAGAACTCTGGCGATCTCGGCGGTGATGCGATGGCGGCTCGTGGCGGCGGCGGCGGCGATCGGAATGATAAGGGGAGGAGTCGCACCTCCAGAGGGAAGCCTTCACAGCTTCAAGGGGGAGAGGGAGGAGAGAGGAGGGGGGCGCACCAGGCTGCTCCAAGATATTTTCTTCCAAATGAATGCATTAATTCCTCAAAATGGGAAATTACAAGTATTTATGTGTTACATCTCACATCCATTGTCCACCGTTGGATCTAGGGGATGAGAATGGGTGGCCTGGATTGAGTGTGACACACACACACAAAATACAAGAAATAAATTAAGGGGGGGCGGCCCATTGACTAGGGTGGGTCAAGGGGACATGGTAGGTGGGAATAGGTGGATTTTGTTGACATTTGTATTCCAATGTCCCCCCACTTGGCCCACCCTTCTAGAAGCCTCCATGTGGAAGGTTGTCTGACCCCACATGGGACCCTAGGCTGAGGTGGCTCAATGGGATGGGGCCTGGGGGGGGCCGTGGGGCCCACGGGGTCTAAATTGCACATAAGCCCCTTGATGGGAATCGACGTCGAGCTAGTACTTTTCATATTGCATTTATATCCTTTAGTTTATTTTTATATCCACGGGAAAGTATACGTGCAATTGTACGGCTTTATCGGCCAATGCGTCACTCCCGTAGATTGTGTGGGTTTCTATGTAATTTGTCAGTAGGACCAGCAAGGGGGCCCTCAGCCCTTTCTCATTGGTCCATGTCATCTTGTGGGGCTGGTCAACCATCCTAGGTGGACATCTAGAAGGTTGGACTAGTCATATGCCACATGGGTAGACAAGTGGCCCATTTTGTCCAAGGTAGGCCACCTACCATTCAACCCCCCATTCAACCTTCTACTATATGGTCAAGGGGGCGCCCCTCTCCCCTTATTAGATTATTAATTTTTGTGTGTGATTCACACTTAATCCCAGCCCTTGATTCCCCTTCCCTAGATCCAAGGGTCCACATTGCATTTGATGTAAACCATATAAAAGCTTGTATTTTTATGTGAAAATCAATGAAAAATCAGAATTTTTGTGTGCAAGCAAGGAGCTTGGTGCGCCCCTCTCTCCTCCCCTGCTGTTCTTCCCTCCCCAACCCCAGATCTAGAGTGTTTCTACCTCCTATCCCCTCCTCTCAACCTCCGGTGATCGTCTGTGCCGCAGCCGCCGCCGCCGCCGTTCGTGCCGCCATCGAGCCGCCTCTGTAGTTCTATCTTCGTCCGACCACAGTAGCTTCCATGAATTGTCTGTCTCCGCCACGAGCGTGGATTGATCTGAATTTTTTATGGTGTTTTCAACCCTTGCATTCCAAGATCCACCTAAATTTTCACGCCATAATTCCATCATTAGTATTTTTACATTTTCGTCCAATCTGTCATCCCAGATCTGCCAGGTTTTTGTCGACAGTGACAGAACCTCTTAGTTCTCTCCCTCCGACCATCTTTTTGATTTGTCCAAACCCTCCCAATTTTACTGGGAGTTTTGTCCATCACCCCCTACCTCCACAAAGTTTCTTAATTTTTTATCAACCTTCTATCTATTTTTAGAAATTCGTGTTCTTCCTCTGATACAGTGTTTTTAGTCAGATCCCAGATCCGACCACCCTCCACTTCCAAAATCATAACAAATCACCACCACCCCCAAATCCAGATCCAAAAATAGTCCTGGTTTCCTTGTTCGATTTCCTACAACCTTTCTGAAGAACACATCTTCACATTCGGACATCTACTTCACGGTCAAAGGTAATCAACAGGAAAGTTCTCTGCAGATCTAAGTCTTGGGTTACTGTACAACAGCAGCATATAAAATTCGCCAACACAAAGTATAAATCTGGTGAATTTTTCTGAAGGTCACTAGATTGCAGTACTTCAAAGCAGCTTTCCAACGGCTCTGATCTTGTCGCATTCCGACACCGGTGCTGATCGCAGCGTCCGTTCTCGCCGGAGCGCGCGCTGAAATACAGAACCGGCAGATTTCCGATCGGTTTTTCCGACCGGTGCCGAACGGAGCCGTCCGGCCTCCGGCCGGCGAACCAGCATGCCGCCATCCCGGGGAGCGCTTCTCCAAGTGTCCCTACTACAGCGGTACCACCGGGTCCCACACGGCCCCTTCGGACAGCTCGTGGGCCCCACGGTCGTGAACAAGCGTGTAGCCGAATCAACACACGAAGCTGCCCGTCAACCCGAATTCGGTCCTCCCGGGCCCAGTTGTGTAGCCCTTTACCTCCCTGCGTGGAGTAGGCATGTTCCCATTGCTGTAATTATTGTGTGTTAAGTTTCCCGGGAGTACGAGTTTTCGGCCGGGTCCGTCGTCCCCACGCCGAGCACGTGGAGGTATCGCATTCGCTCCCTTACTTGGCATTTTGCTTACTTCATATATATTTGTTTATGCCGCTGCTAGAGAACATGTGTAGGGATATCTAGCTCGCTTTATCTATTCATTACCGCTGCTGCGAGAGAGTGCGAGACCGTCCCGTGACCCGATCCGGGCACACGAGAGAGCCGATCACCCTAGCTCATTACCGGTTTCTCAACCGCGCACGTCCGACGCTTCCCTCGTTAAGGGGCAGTCACGAGCTTGTCGTGTCCGTGTCTCATCCCACATCAATTTGGTATGAGAGCGAGTTTGAGTCTAGGGTGTCAAAAAAAAAGAGTGTCATTTACGTCTAGTCATTAGTCATTGTCTAAGTCGTGTTTAGGGTCATCATTGTTTTAAAACAAAAAAAAGTGTCCTTTGCATTTGCATCCCTTTACTCGGTATATCAAAAGGTGTTGTCCGAACGTTAGGCTACGCCTATCGGGAAGGCCGCACACTTGCGCGAGTGATCTTCGGATCGCTTATCTCCGCCACGTACCGAGTCTTAGTTGTGTCTAGGTTGTCGTCGAGTCACATTCTAACTTTGCATTACTTAGGGTCGTGTCTAGTGTTTTTGTCCAAATGGCCTTGCATATCCATTCCTAGGAGACCCAACCCCATCTTGGCCACCATGGCCACATCCCGAGCCTATAGTCCCGATGAAGTGGGCGCAATGTTCCAAGCCATGATGGGGCAAGTGCAAAGGTTTAGTACAAGCCTAGATCGGTTTAGTTCTAGCCTAGATCGGTCTATCGGGGTAGATTGGTTGTTCCCGGAGCCACCCCAAGGACTCCTTCACCCCGAGAAGAACATTCCTTCCTCACCCATGAGAGCTCCGATGCCGTCACTCTCTATTTCCGAACTTGATTCGGAACCATCTCATTTGGAACCACCCAAGCCCGATCCACCCGTATTTCTAACGGGTACACTATATATCACCGAGCCACTTTTTAGTTGGCTCAAGGATGGCTTGGTCCCACCTCCCTTCCCATATATTGACCCCACACTACCTCTCATGTCAAGTAACTCATTTCACACCACCTTTCGGTCTCGTCACTATGTGGACACATTGGACGACCTTCTTAAAGGGTTAGACCGGCAGTTGACCTTTACAAATTTATTGGCCCGAGGCTTCGACCAAGCCACTAGTAGTAGCTTCACCCATCCGGCCATAGGGTCCATTACCTCCGTGTGCACCGTGGGGTGTGTCACCACGGAGATTCTTCTACTCCTCCCGATGCCGGCCGAGTCCGACTTCATTCCCTTTTGTCCGCGGGAGGAAGTTTATTTTCTTCACATGACCATTGTCCCGTTCACTATGACGGATGAAGGTGACCATTCACACCTTCAAGAATTTCACGATTGGAACCTGTTGTGCCCCTGTGGTTAATTGAGTTTCATATGGTCACTTGGGTCATTCGACATCATTCTATGGTCATATGTGTTCTGTGATATTCTTGGTTTTGATAATGGCTAAACACTATTCGTCATTGTTGCTTTTCACTCTTATATGACTGACGTATGTTCTGTTGTGTTTATGACAGATATGCACATGAAAGCTCAATGTTGCGCCCTCGCACGCGGATCGACCTGCGCGGTCAGGTCGCGGGGGTCAAGGGGGCAGCGCCCCTTGCGGGGGTTTCCCGGAACAAAAATTTGCTTGAATACTCAGTAATAAAACTTCAAGATAATCAAGGTCGATGCCACAGACATGAACGGGTGGCTAACGGACTCAAGCGACGGAGCTGGTGCGACCAACGGACCGAACCGGGGTGACCCGGGCTCTGCCCAGCTGGCGGTCGACCGCCAGCACAGGGGCGGTCGACCGCCCCAGCCAGGGATCCCCCGGCTACAGGTCTGCCTGCTGCCGGTCGACCGCCAGCCAGTGGCGGTCGACCGGAATTCCCAGGGGCCATTCGTCTACAGCCTTTTACAGTGGCGGTCGACCGCCAGGAGCTGCCGGTCGACCGTCAGCCTCGAGCCTTCATTTTTGACTTTGTTTCCAACTTCGAAGAGGGCCATTCAACATAGATTTCTTCAATCCAAATGTCACCTAATCACCCACAAATTGTGGATCTGGTCTGAGACTTGTCTATAGACCATTCAAGGTCTATAAAACCAACACATGAGGGGATGAAAACTCTAATGCTTCAAGCCTTCAAGGGAGATCAAGGGAGCCCATTTTCGAGCTACTGTAGCACCTCCGTGAACAGTGTTTCGGGAGGAAGTTCTTCATCCATCCAAGGTGATTCAAGCTCAGATCTGAAGCCAAGCAACCTCCTACAAAGTAAGAAGCAATCAAGGGCATGAAGGGTGATCAAAGGAAGCCAGTTTGATTCAAGTTCTTCAAAGGAAATCGGTAGTTTCCGATTTGCGGTTTGGTGCGCTGCACAAGTGAAGCCTCACCGGGTTTTGGTGAGGGGTGGACGTAGGGCTGAGGATTCAGTCCGAACCACCTTAAAAATCCTGTCTAGCGTGGTTTGCTTGTGTGATTGAATCGTTCTAGGTGCATGCTTAGGATCGAATTATTATATATCTTGCTTATCTTGCTAAGTGAATCATAGCATACTTAGAAGCTAGTTTCTATTCCGCTGTAATTCAGTTTAACTAGCTGGTTAGAGGGCCGCATTGTGAAAAGTGGGGCTGATCTATTCACCCCTCCCCTCTAGATCCGCTGTCCACTACACAACAGAACTGTGTCATGGAGGAACCCATCTCCGGGGGTCATACCTTCTTTGACCCTTTTGACCCCTCCTCTAGTGAAGCTCCCGAGCTATCACATTCCCTCCACCTCTTCCAAGGAGTTCACTATTCCACCCATACCCCTCAATCTAGTCGGCAAGCCGTCTCTACATCTAGGGATGATGACAAGGGTAGTTTTGGATCTCCTAGCCCTTCTTCACCCAAATCCCATCGGTCACCAATGCATGAGTGGTACATCTTAGGGTGTCTAGGAGTCCTCGCTTCCATCAACCATCGTGTACATCTAGTATATGCATGGCACATATTCGGGTGTCCTGGTCCGCCGTCACCCATGTACGGGTCGGACTAACAGTAGGTTTGTCTCGAGTCATGCATGAGTCAGTATTGTCTCTTCTTTGTGTGGTTTGTTTGCATGGTTTGTGCATCGTGTGTTTGTCTGTATGTGTCTTGTGCAAGCTCGTCGATGTCAGTCGCTTATGAGTGTGAAGCGAGTCGACTCACTCGATGAGTATGGGATCGGTTCTACATCTATACCCGGATCAGTCACCTACAGGGACTCAGTGGTGATTCCTAGTGAGCCTTCGAGTTGCTTCCTTTCCTTTTGAGAGTGCCCCACTCGGAGCGTCCACCTTTAGCCCATAGCAGTTTGCGCATATCGAGTATATATGGAATGAGCAGGTGACGGTCACTTGGAGTGGAGCGTACCCGCGTTACTTGGCACGTTGATGGATCCGCCGGAGTACTCGAGCATCCCTACCCCTACTCGACGGGGTCGAGTTCCTCCCACCCGGGGAGAGTTGATGGGAATCGACGCCGAGCTAGTACTTTTCATATTGCATTTATATCCTTTAGTTTATTTTTATATCCACGGAAAAGTATACGCACAATTGTACGGCTTTATCGGCCAATGCGTCACTCCCATAGATTGTGTGGGTTTCTATGTAATTTGTTAGTAGGACCAGCAAGGGGGCCCTCAGCCCTTTCCCATTGGTCCATGTCATCTTGTGGGGCTGGTCAACCATCCTAGGTGGACATCTAGAAGGTTGGACTAGTCATATGCCACATGGGTAGACAAGTGGCCCATTTTGTCCAAGGTAGGCCACCTACCATTCAACCCCCCATTCAACCTTCTACTATATGGTCAAGGGGGCGCCCCTCTCCCCTTATTAGATTATTAATTTTTGTGTGTGATTCACACTTAATCCCAGCCCTTGATTCCCCTTCCCTAGATCCAAGGGTCCACATTGCATTTGATGTAAACCATATAAAAGCTTGTATTTTTATGTGAAAATCAATGAAAAATTAGAATTTTTGTGTGTAAGCAAGGAGCTTGGTGCGCCCCTCTCTCCTCCCCTGCTGTTCTTCCCTCCCCAACCCCAGATCTAGAGTGTTTCTACCTCCTATCCCATCCTCTCAACCTCCGGTGATCGTCTGTGCCGCCGCCGCCGCCGCCGCCGTTCGTGCCGCCATCGAGCCGCCTCTGTAGTTCTATCTTCGTCCGACCACAGTAGCTTCCATGAATTGTCTGTCTCCGCCACGAGCGTGGATTGATCTGAATTTTTTATTGTGTTTTCAACCCTTGCATCCCAAGATCCACCTAAATTTTCACGCCATAATTCCATCGTTTAGTATTTTTACATTTTCGTCCAATCTGTCATCCCAGATCTGCCAGGTTTCTGTCTTCAGTGACAGAACCTCTGAGTTCTCCCCCTCCGACCATCTTTTTGATTTGTCCAAACCCTCCCAATTTTACTAGGAGTTCTATCCATCACCCCCTACCTCCAAAAAGTTTCTTAATTTTTAATCAGCCTTCTATCTATTTTTAGAAATTCGTGTTCTTCCTCTGATACAGTGTTTTTAGTCAGATCCCAGATCCGACCACCCTCCACTTCCAAAATCAGAACAAATCACCACCACCCCCAAATCCATATCCAAAAATAGTCATGGTTTCCGTGTTCTATTTCCTACAACCTTGCTGAAGAACACAGCTTCAAATTCGGACATCTACTTCATGGTCAAAGGCAATCAACAGGAAAGTTCTCTGCAGATCTGAGTCTTCGGTTACTGTACAATAGCAGCATATAAAATTCGCCAACACAAAGTACAAATCTGGTGAATTTTTCTGAAGGTCACTAGATTGCAGTACTTCGAAGCAGCTTTCCAACGGCTCTGATCTCGTCGCATTCCGACACCGGTGCTAATCGCAACGTCCGTTCTCGCCGGAGCGCGCGCTGAAATACAGAACCGGCAGATTTCCGATCGGTTTTTCCGACCGGTGCCGAACGGAGCCGTCCGGCCTCCGGCCGGCGAACCAACGTGCCGCCAGCCCGGGGAGCGCTTCTCCAAGTGTCCCCACTACAGCGGTACCACCGGGTCCCACACGGCCCCTCCGGACAGCTCGTGGGCCCCACGGTCGTGAACACGCGTGTAGCCGAATCAACACACGAAGCTGCCCGTCAACCCGAATTCGGTCCTCCCGGGCCCAATTGTGTAGCCCTTTACCTCCCTGCGTGGAGTAGGCATATTCCCATTGCTGTAATTATTGTGTGTTAAGTTTCCCGGGAGTACGAGTTTTCGGCCGGGTCCGTCGTCCCCACGCCGAGCGCGTGGAGGTATCGCATTTGCTCCCTTACTTGGCATTTTGCTTACTTCATATATATTTGTTTATGTCGCTGCTAGAGAGCATATGTAGGGATATCTAGCTCACTTTATCTATTCATTACCGCTGCTGCGAGAGAGTACGAGATCGTCCCGTGACCCGATCCGGGCACACGAGAGAGCCGATCACCCTAGCTCATTGCCAGTTTCTCAACCGTGCACGTCCGACGCTTCCCTCGTTAAGGGGCAGTCACGAGCTTGTCGTGTCCGTGTCTCGTCCCGCATCACCCCTATTACAATCAAAATAGCAAACCGAATACAATGAAATAAACACAAATTACACACAAATAAAGTCTAACTAATATGATAAATGGGGAGGCTCAAGGAGGAGTCTCCAGGCTGTCTCCGAGCCAGATGGACGCTGAGGTGGCTCGAGTCGTGCTCTGTGTGCGGTTCCGGTGGCTCGGCGTGTCGTGCCGCTCAACTGCTCGGGTGTCCGCACCAATTCTTCCCGGGTGAGAGAAACTCGACCCTGTCGAGTAAGGGTCTGCATCGCTCCTGTATCGCTCCAGAAGGTCCGGATCGATCCGCTGCAACTCGCCATGCGTGATCCATGTGTCCTCGATAGCGGGCCGTCCTCTCCATCGCACTAGGTAGCGCGGGTAGGATCCTGATGCGGGACGAGACACGGACACGGCAAGCTCGCGATCGTCCCTTGATGAGGGAAGCGTCGGACGTGCACGGTTGAGAAACCGGCAAGAGCTAGGGTGGTCGGCTCGCACTTTCGTGCCCGGATCGGGTCACGGGACGGCTTCGCTCTCTCTCGCAGCAGTGATATTATAAATTGAAAGTGAGCTAGGTATCCCTACACATGCTCTCTAGCAGCGGCATATAAAGCATATAAAGAATTAAGCTAATGCCAAGTGTAAGGGTGAAGGCGATACCTCCACGCTCTCGGCGTGGCGAAGATGGGACCCGGCCGGAACTCGTACCCCCGGGAACTTAATACATTATGGTTACAGCAATGCAATTAAGCCCACTCCACGCAGGGAGGTAAAGGGCGACACAAGTGGGCCCGGGAGAACCAGTTTCGGGTTGACGGGCGGTTCCGGACGATGCTTCGGCTTCACGCGTACTCGTGTTAGTGGGGGGGCCCACGTGTTGACAGGAGGGGTCGTGTGGGGCCTGATGACTCCTCTATTGTGGAGACACTTGGGAAGCGTTCCCCAGGGATGGCGAGCTGCTGGAACGACCGCCGGACGCCGGGCGGCCCTCGGACGACGCTCGCGGGGAACTCGGCCACAAACTTGAAAGTTCTGTTTGCAGGCGCGCGACTCGGAGAAAATTGCTGCTGCGATCAGCCCCGTCATCGGAACGTGACGAAATTAGAGCCGTTGGAAAGAGGACTCAAAATACTTCGACGTAGGGGTCTTCAAAAAAAATAATCGGATCTGTATTTCTGATTGTGGAATTTACAATCTTGCTGAATTCGGGCCAGAACTGCAGGGGCAGGATCTATCTTCTCTGAAGATTGACGTTGACCGGGGAGAAGACCTCCGAATCTGGAAATGATTTCTTCAGCAAAGTTGAAGGTCTCTGAGAGAGGAATCCGGGACAATTTTTGGTTTTTTGATAGGATAAGAAATGGATTTTCTGGGATGTTTTTACTAGACCTGGGTCGGATCTAGGAAACTGTGGGCAGACTGTTCTTGGGAACTTGGACGGTTTTTTTAAAATACTTGGAGGGCGAACCAAAAATTAATAAAATTCCTGGTGGTAGAGGGATGTGGACAAAACTCTCATTAAATTTGTGCGTCCCAACAAAAATCAAAAGATGGTTCGAATGGGGTAGACTCAGAGCTGATGAACAGTGAACAGAACCAGGACAGATCTGGAACTTGGACTTGGACGAAGATCAAAAAATAGCTAAAGGATGAATTTTGACGTGATTTTTTTTGTGGGGATAAGGGTTCTAGAGGGGAACCAACCCTGAAATGTTGAGCTTCAGAAGATGAGGGGAGTGATAGCAGCAATTCGGAGAAGAAGGATCTGTCCTGAGTGGACAGAACACCGAAACCGTTGGCAACGACGCGTCGGCGGCGAGACGATGGCGGCGGCGATCACCGGAGTTGCTTCAGATGCTGGAGGGGATTAAGGGGGAAGGGATTACACTCTAGAAAGGGGAGAGGGGGTGGAGGAACCAGGGAGAGAGAGGGGAGGGGCGCAAGCTTCACTTGGGGGCAAATGCCTTTTTTTCCATTCATTAATTCATTCAATATGAAAAATACAACCTTATATAGGATGCCAACCAAACTCAACCTCAACCCTTGGATCTAGGGGTTTGGATTGAAGGGCTGGGATACAATGTGAATCACACATTTAATACATTAGTTTAATCTAATTTGACCATACTTATTCAACCTTGGACTAGATCCATTCAAACACCACCTAAGAAGCCTAATAAGGCCAAAAGAGGGGGCGCCCCCTTCATGGGCCTCTCTTGGGCCTAGGCTGGTCCATGGGCAGCCAACCCAACCCATTAACTCAAGTCTAGACTTGGGCCTTCCAAGTCTTGGTGGCCCATGAGAGGGAGTGGCCCAATTGGGCCTTAAATGACTAATATGGTCCATAAGGGTGGCACTTGGTCCAATATGAACTAGGCTTTCTAATGGACTCTACTAATGGCAATCTAACCTTGGACTTGACATAACAAATGGTCCATTGGCTTGATATAAGCCTTACAAGGAGCCTAAAAGAAAGAAAATACACAATTACAATCTCATACAAGCCATAACTCACAAATACACTCCACCCGTGTAATAAAATCGCCTTTGATGCCCCATCAATTCTCCCTGGGTGGGAGGAACTCGACCCCGTCGAGTAGGGGTATGGCTGCTCTGGTACTCCGGCGGATCTGTCACCGTGCCAAGTAACGTGGGATGCTCCACTCCAAATGATCGGCACCTGCTCATTCCATATATACTCGATATGCGCACTGCTATGGCTAAAGGTGGTCACTCTGAAGGGGCACTCTCAAAAGGGAGGAAACAGCTCGAAGATTCACTAGGAATCACCGCTGAGTCCCTATAGGTGACTGATCTGGGTATAGAAGTAAAACCGATCCCATACTCATCAAGTGAGTCCACTCGCCTCTTACTCGTAAGAGACCGACAACGAGCTTGCACAAGACACATGCAGACTCACCATGCGCTGACACACGAATGCAAACTACGCAAACAATCGACTCAAAATCACCACACAAACAAACCACACAAAGAAAACACACCGACTCATGCATGACTCTAGACTATGGTGGTAGCATCAAGCCCACTAGGTGGCGGTATCCTGGGCGGCCGAAGGGTCGCCCAGCTCTTCCCCCATGGCATAGTACTCATCGGCCAGTGCCTCATCGGCCTCGTAATCGACACACTCAAGCTCGGGAGGTGCGGATCCTCCAACACCTAAGGCTAGGGTGGTGCGAGCGGGACACTCACTGGCGATGTGGCCATACCCGTGACAGTGGAAACACTATATTCACGACCGACTACTCTCTCCTATAAAAGGGGCCTTACCCTTATCATCCCGTCGGGTAGGGGGTGTAGGCAGTAATGGGGGAGATGTAGGTGTTTTGGACAATACTGGAGGGGGTGCCGGTGCCAGAGGACGGGCTATAGGAGCCAGGGAACGGGCAACGGGTGCCGGTGGTTGGGGTGGAAATAGATCCCGAGGTGGAGGAGGATGGGGCCGTGGAGCGAAGTGCTCCTGACGGGTGGACTCCTGAGGTCGAGCCATGGGAGGCCGCTGATGCGGGCCTATGGAGTGACGGGGCTCGGTACTACGGAGAGGGGTGGGGCCCAACCGATGGCTAGACTCGAACTCTCCCTTAAATTGCTCCATCTCGAGAGCAACCTGGTATGCCTCTTCCAACGTCTTGGCATTACGGCGGAAAAGCTCATACTGATAGTGTGGCCGCAAACCACGTCGAAAGCGGGAAACGGGCATGGTACTCTCCTCCGTGACACCACATCGTAGAAAGTACTCATCAAACTCCGTGATGTATTCGGAGACGGACCGGTCTCCCTGGCTAAGACTTTGCCATCTATCGATGAGTCGCTGGCGGTATGTGGGAGGAAGGTACTTTTGCCGAAGTTTATTCTTCATCTCGGCCCATGTGTCGATCGGGGGTTCTAGCCGCTGAAGTAGCAGGCTCTCCACATTCTTCCAATAAGTTTGTGCCTGCCCCATAAGTTTCATGGTGGCAAATCGGACCCTTCGACGCTCCGACATATCATACCATTCAAAATAACGGTCCATGCCAAACTCCCAATCTAGGTAGACTTTCGGATCCAAAGACCCGTAAAAAGCGGGAGGATCCGCTCGCACGGTCTTAAGGACCCGATCATCATCCTCATCTCGTTGTGGCTGAAAACCACGACGGCGTTGACCATACCCCTCGTAGGTATTGTCGGACCCATAGTCCTCGAGACCAAGGTCACGATGTAGTAGTTGGGGAACCCGAGGAGGGGCGGGTGGAGGAACCAGTGGTGGCTGGTTTTGGGCCGCGGGAGCGGCCTGGACTTGGGCCATGGGAGCGGGTTGGACTTGGGCCCCCGCGGGAGGAGGTGCGGGTGGACCTTGGGCTGCCCCAGGAGGGTCCCCGTGTGACATCCTATCTAACCGCCCAACGAGGTCTTGGACCGACCTATCGGAGGTCTCCATGCGTCCCTCCATGGCCCTAAGGCGACCATCCATATTCTCGGAGAAGGTCCGAAAGTTAGCATCGGATTGGTCCAACCTAGCCATAATGGCCATCATCGCCTCTTGTAGGGAGTGGAAGTCTCCCGAGGTATCCCATGGGTTGGCCATAGGTGGTGGTGGTGGGGGTGAGTACTGAGTACCCCGACGAGTGGGCATGCAAACACACCGACTAGAAGACGCCGACTAAAGCAAAACACACTAATGCAAATGATGCGCCTAGACTTAACCAAAACTCGATACGTGGCGGAGGCAATCGATCCGAAGATCACTCGTGCAAATGTGCGGCCTTCTCGATAGGCGTAGCCTAACGTTCGGACAACACCTTTTGATATACCGAGTAAAGGGATGTATGCGACCCAAAAACGACTCGTTTTGTTGTTTTGAAAATATGATGATCCTAGACTCGACTTAAACCGACTAATGACTCGATGTAAATGACACTCTTTTTTTTTCTTTTTGACACCCTAGACTCAAACTCACTCTGATACCAAATTGATGCGGGACGAGACACGGACACGGCAAGCTCGCGATCGTCCCTTGATGAGGGAAGCGTCGGACGTGCACGGTTGAGAAACCGGCAAGAGCTAGGGTGGTCGGCTCGCACTTTCGTGCCCGGATCGGGTCACGGGACGGCTTCGCTCTCTCTCGCAGCAGTGATATTTTAAATTGAAAGTGAGCTAGGTATCCCTACACATGCTCTCTAGCAGCGGCATATAAAGTATATAAAGAATTAAGCTAATGCCAAGTGTAAGGGTGAAGGCGATACCTCCACGCTCTCGGCGTGGCGAAGATGGGACCCGGCCGGAACTCGTACCCCCGGGAACTTAATACATTATGGTTACAACAATGCAATTAAGCCCACTCCACGCAGGGAGGTAAAGGGCGACACAAGTGGGCCCGGGAGAACCAGTTTCGGGTTGACGGGCGGTTCCGGACGATGCTTCGGCTTCACGCGTACTCGTGTTAGTGGGGGGGCCCACGTGTTGACCGGAGGGGTCGTGTGGGGCCTGATGACTCCTCTATTGTGGAGACCCTTGGGAAGCGTTCCCCAGGGATGGTGAGCTGCTGGAACGATCGCCGGACGCCGGGCGGCCCTCGGACGACGCTCGCGCGGAACTCGGCCACAAACCTGAAAGTTCTGTTTGCAGGCGCGCGACTCGGAGAAAACTGCTGCTGCGATCAGCCCCGTCGTCGGAACGCGACGAAATTAGAGCCGTTGGAAAGAGGACTCAAAATACTTCGACGTAGGGGTCTTAAAAAAAAATAATCGGATCTGTATTTATGATTGTTAAATTTACAATCTTTCTGAATTCGGGCCAGAACTGCAGGGGCAGGATCTATCTTCTCTGAAGATCGACGTTGACCGGGGAGAAGACCTCCGAATCTGGAAATGATTTCTTCAGCAAAGTTGAAGGTCTCTGAGAGAGGAATTCGGGACTATTTTTGGTTTTTTGATTGGATAAGAAATGGATTTTCTGGGATGTTTTTACTAGACCTGGGTCGGATCTGGGAAACTGTGGGCAGACTGTTCTTGGGAACTTGGACGGTTTTTGTAAAATACTTGGAGGGCGAACCAAAAATTAATAAAATTCCTGGTGGTAGAGGGATGTGGACAGAACTCCCATTAAAGTTGTACGTCCCAACAAAAATCAAAAGATGGTTCGAATGGGGTAGACTCAGAGCTGATGAACAGTGAACAGAACAAGGACAGATCTGGAACTTGGACTTGGACGAAAATCAAAAAATAGCTAAAGGATGAATTTTGATGTGATTTTTTTGTGGGGATAAGGGTTCTAGAGGGGAACCAACCCTGAAATGTTGAGCTTCAGAAGATGAGGGGAGTGATAGCAGCAATTCGGAGAAGAAGGATCTGTCCTGAGTGGACAGAACACCGAAACCGTTGGCAACGACGCGTCGGCGGTGAGACGATGGCGGCGGCGATCACCGGAGTTGCTTCAGATGCTGGAGGGGATCAAGGGGGAAGGGATTACACTTTAGAAAGGGGAGAGGGGGTGGAGGAACCAGGGAGAGAGAGGGGAGGGGCGCAAGCTTCACTTGGGGGCAACTGCCTTTTTTTCCATTCATTAATTCATTCAATATGAAAAATACAACCTTATATAGGATGCCAACCAAACTCAACCTCAACCCTTGGATCTAGGGGTTTGGATTGAAGGGCTGGGATACAATGTGAATCACACATTTAATACATTAGTTTAATCTAATTTGACCATACTTATTCAACCTTGGACTAGATCCATTCAAACACCACCTAAGAAGCCTAATAAGGCCAAAAGAGGGGGCGCCCCCTTCATGGGCCTCTCTTGGGCCTAGGCTGGTCCATGGGCAGCCAACCCAACCCATTAACTCAAGTCTAGACTTGGGCCTTCCAAGTCTTGGTGGCCCATGAGAGGGAGTGGCCCAATTGGGCCTTAAATGACTAATATGGTCCATAAGGGTGGCACTTGGTCCAATATGAACTAGGCTTTCTAATGGACTCTACTAATGGCAATCTAACCTTGGACTTGACATAACAAATGGCCCATTGGCTTGATATAAGCCTTACAAGGAGCCTAAAAGAAAGAAAATACACAATTACAATCTCATACAAGCCATAACTCACAAATACACTCCACCCGTGTAATGAAATCGCCTTTGATACCCCATCTGATCCACTCCTGGTAACTGTCACCTGCTCATCCAGTATATGATCTATATGCTCACGCTGCCGTGACAACGGGGCTGGAGGTGGACACTCAGGTGTGGGCTCACTCTCAATGGGAGGAGATAGCTCGAAAGGCTCACTAGGGATCACCGCTGGGTCCCTATATGCAACAAGATCCAAAACATTAAAAGTAGAGCTTATACCGTATTCCTCGGGCAAGTCCACAACGTACGCATTGGATCCAACGCGTTTCAACACTCTGAATGGACCGGCTCCGCGAGCTTGCAACTTCTTAACGGTTCCAGAGGAAAACTGTTCAGGTCTTACCCGGATCATGACATATTCACCCTCTTGGAACTCTCGGTGGTGTCGGTGGGCATCGGCTAACTCTTTGTAACGTGCATTGCTGGCCTCAATGTGACGACAGATGTCGTCATGCAAACTCCTAACATGCCTAGCAAACGACTCGGCTGACTCCGACACTCTAGCATGGATAGGCATGGGGACAAGGTCAACGGGCTTCCTAGGTCTATGACCTGTGACAATCTCGAATGGACTCATGCCGGTAGACCTATTCACCGAATCATTATATGCAAACTTAGCCATGGGTAGAATGAGATCCCAATCCCCAATGCGGTCCCTAACTAGACACCTCAAAAGGTCTCCCTGACTCCTATTGACCACCTCGGTCTGACCATCTTTCTGGGGATGATATACAGTGGAAAACTTGAGGTGCGTACCCATCATATGCCATAGTGTCTTCCAAAAATAGGAAGTGAATCTAACATCACGGTCAGACACTATAGTGCGAGGCAACCCGAACTTGCACACCACATGAGTAAGGAATATGCGGGCTACCCTAGAAGCATCCGAAGTTTTCGAGCAAGGGATAAAGAGGGCCATCTTCGAGAAACGGTCAACAACAACATAGACCGAATCATGCTTCCTGAAGGTATGTGGCAATCCCAAAACAAAGTCCATGCTAACATCTTGCCACGGGGCATCAGGCACGGGGAGAGGCATATAAAGACCCGAGCTTTGCTTCTTCATCTTGGCCGTAGCACATGTACGGCACTGAGCCACGATGTTAGCAACATCGTGCTTCAAGCTCGGCCAATAAAATCGATGCTCCACTGCCTCAATAGTCTTGTTCCGACCAAAGTGGCCGGCTAGACCTCCCGCATGTAGTTCCCACACTAAGAAATCTCGAACCGAAGTTCGGGGAACACATAGCCTGCTACCTCGAAAGAGGTAACCCTCCTGAAGCACATACTCATCAATGTCTCTCGAGGGTCCGGCCTGGAGAGTGGTAAAAATCTGACCGAAGTCAGGACAATCAACATAGGTCTCCTTCATCTTCTCTAACCCTATGACCTCGGCACTCATGGTGGTAAGCAAACATGCTCGCCGACTCAAGGCATCGGCCACCTTGTTCTCCACTCCAGCCTTATGTTTAAGCACAAATGTGAACTGCTGGAGATACTCGACCCAACGACTGTGACGTGAGTTAAGCTTCTTTTGGGAATGGAGGTACCTCAATGTCTCGTGATCGGAGTATAGGATAAACTCATAATGTAAAAGATAGTGCCTCCAATGCCTAAGAGCCTGAACAACTGTGTAGAATTCTTTATCATATGTGGAATATCGCAGTTTCTCGTCATTCAGCTTCTCGCTGAAATATGCGATCGGGTGGGACTCCTGACTCAAAACTCCTCCAATTCCACGCCCGACGCATCACAAGAGACCTCAAACACCTTCAAGAAATCAGGCAATCGAAGGATAGGTGTCTGGGTCATGCGCTCCTTGATGTCCTTGAAGGCGACAGATGCGGCCTTCGTCCAAACAAATGTGCCCTTCCGGATGCAATCCGTGACCAGGGCAGTAACGGAGCTAAATCCACGGATAAAGCGATGATAGAACATCCCAAGGCCATGAAAGCTGCGGACATCATGAACCGTACGGGGTTCCGGCCACTCAACAATGGCCCGGACCTTCTCCGGATCGGCGGAGACCCTAGTACTAGACACAATGAAACCCAAGAAGGTAAGCTGAGATGTCATGAAGGCGCACTTCTGTGGGTTCGCAAACAACTGCTCTCGCCGAAGAAGTAGATAGACCTGCCGAAGGTGGTCTAAGTGGTCCCCCGTGGTGCGACTATAGATAAGGATATCATCAAAATACACCACTACAAAGACTCCAACGAAGGACCTGAGTCATGAGTCGCATGAATGTACTAGGGGCATTGGTCAACCCAAAAGGCATGACCAACCACTCATATAGACCGTCCTTGGTCTTAAATGCGGTCTTCCACTCATCACCTGGCCTAATCCTCACATGATGGTAGCCACTCTTAAGATCGATCTTCGAAAAGATAGTGGCACCTACCATCATGTCTAGCATGTCATCAAGGCGGGGAATAGGGAACCTGTACTTCATGGTGATTTTGTTGATGGCACGACTATCAATGCACATTCTCCACGTGCCATCCTTCTTCGGGGCGAGTAATGCGGGTACAGCACATGGACTCATGCTGTCCCGAACAGACCCTCTCTGCACTAACTCATCGACCTGCCGTTTAAGCTCGACATGCTCCGTGGGACTCATACGATAATGTGGAAGGTTGGGCAAGGAAGAGCCCGGAACAAGGTCGATGGCATGCTGAATATCCCGCATAGGTGGGAGTCCCTCGAGAAGCTCATCGGGAAAGACATCAGCAAACTCCTGCAGAATGGGAACAACCTTGGGTGGGAGCTCACCCTCGGAGTCCCGCTCCACCTCTCGGACCGTAATGGCAAACACCAGACAGCCCTGACTAAGCTCCTGCTCCATTTCTCGGGAGCTAATCATCATCAATCTCCTCGTCGAGGGCTCTCCTGGGCCAGAGGTAACGGTCATAGCCCGAGCTGGGGATGGGGTACTAGGCCCGGGAACAGAAGTCTTCGGAGTACTAGGGCCAGTAGGACCCCTGACTGATGGGCTCCTAGGACGAACGGGTTGGAGGGTGACCCGCTGGCCAGCGTGGTCGAAGGTACAGGTGTTCGACCGGCCAGAGAGCGTGGCATCCCGGTCAAATAACCATGGCCTACCAAGAATGATACTGTGGATGTGCATAAATCCCCACACAAAAGAAGTAATATATATATGTGTGTGAAAGTGTATTATCACTCACGTGGAGCAAGAATCATGATGAAAAATAAAGATTAAATGAGGGGGGAAGACTTGCACGCTGTGCAAAACGGAGGTGTGATCGCCAGAGGGGTTACCTCAATAACAATAAAAAGGGATCGCAAATACCTCGTGAAGATGAGAACGCGGGATGATGTGAAGTTCCTTCCTCCTTCTTCAATCGGCCGGCCGATGAGAAGGGTTTTCTTTTTTGATTACCTTGCAAGAAAGACAACAAACCAAAAAAAAAAATTAAAGCAAAGAAGGATCAGCCAAAGTGCAGTAGTATCAGCCCAAATAAAATGTATAATGATGAAAAGAGCAACACATGCGCACCTTCTTTTTTTTTTTAAACCCCTAGAGAGAACTAAGGGAGGGGAGATATATGAGAAGTATGCAAGTGCAGACAAAATCGATGTCAACGATATGATGATGATGATGAACAGAATGGAGATGTGATAAAACAATGCACACAAAAAAAAACGAATCAACCCCAAAGAGCACCCTGTTGTCCCTTGATGACAGTAGAGGGGCAACCAGGAGAACAACGGCTGTTGACAGGAGGAAGACGAGGAAGCAGAAAGCAATAGGAAGAAGAACTCTGCAAATTCGTAAGACTACGCTCCGTAATCTGGGTGTAGGCAGGTAGGTCGGTAGGTAGGTAACCTCTCAAAGGATCGACCAAGAGCCCCTTAAATAAGCTTAGATAGGATGATAAACATGGGCAGGAGATAACCATGGCAATGGTTATCAGGAGCAAGAGCCCAATCGAGTAATAACACCAAACGAGGCAGGACTCTGTGAAGGAAAGACAGAACAAGGCAGGGCTCTGAAGGTGAAACACGCCCTTCAACAAGGCGTCAATTTAGAGATTTGACGACCTACCCTACGGCGTTTCATAAAACACGACCCAAGCCAGGGTGTTTATTCATGGATTTAATTTTGGCAATAAACATTGCTTTATTTGAAAATTATGAGAACACGCCCAAGATAGAGGCGTTAAATTAAAACACGCCCTGAGGAAGGACGTTAACCAATATTTAAATTGATTTTGTATTTACTTAAAAATCGGATAATACCAGGAATTGACGCCCTGAAATTTGGTCGTCCTTTCTTGAGAAAACGCCCTGGATAAGGTCGCTATTTAAATAACGCCCCTCTTCAGGTCGCGAATCACAAAAAGTAATAAATCAAAACCACACACAAGAAAATAGAAAAACTTCATATTATGAATATATTGAAGTTCACTTGGGGCGTCATCATAGTGACATGAGATTTGATCAACATAGCGTAATTTTTGGCGTGTCTACAGCTGTCCCGCCTTGGCCTCTGCTTTGCAAGGGAGTGAAATGAAAATGGAGCGAAAGTGCAACAAAATGGAATGAAGTGGAGCGAACTGATAAGTAGATGCCAAGGTGTGATGTGACACGCCTCAGACACTAAGCAATGGAAGTCTTTCCAAGATTCTGAACGAAACAACTCCGAATGATTCCAAGGAAGCATCAATTTGCTGGATAAAGGAGATTTAAATTAAAAAAAAAGTAAGGCAAAAGGTGTGCGCGCGGGCACGATAGGGAAAGACCATTGGAGAGCGGTTACCAGCCAACGTGGACGTGCTACAACCAAGGTAGATTTTGCAGAAAAATAAAGAGAATTGATATGGAGATCCAACAAAGGACATTTTCAAGGAATCAGCCTAAGCGGCTTCAGATAGAATAAAGTACTTGATTTGGAATGGAATATCTCATGTCAACTCAATCAAGAGCGAGTGACCTTCATTATTACCATAATATGAAAATTTTCAGCATGAAACTCAAAGTCCTACATGATGCATGCTGGGCTAAAAGAAAAGATAAAACAAACTAAAAATAAAAAATAATCAAGGATAATATCGCTAAATCAAACAGATTTGGTCAAGAATCTAAATTTCTGAGCCAACACTAAGCCGAAGCTCGTTTGTCCGCGCATCAACTAAGAAAGTGGAACCATCGTCCCAAACCTTGAACGACTCAACGGCCTATCCGTGTGATCAAGACTCTCCTGGAATTATCACTATTTTTGATGAAGGGGAACTCAAATTCCAGGTTTATCAGAACCACAAGGTCCTTGATATGCTATAATAATGTAGATATCATATAGTAACAATGCTTACAAGATACAGAATGACAAGTGCGATGTTATTTCCATGAGCAACCCAGGCGCCTTGGATCCTGCAAACTTCTGCACTTGAAACTCATCAGTTTTCGAAATTCAGGATAATCAAACATAATTTTCATTTAAATCATAATATGATCATAAGTGCTCAATTAAAAACAATTCAACGAAATAATAGCACTTAAGTTCATTCATAAGCTCATAAAACACGCCTGCACGGACGGCGTCAAATCATGAAAACGCGCCTTATTATGTGGTCGTCAAAACAGAAAACACGCCTCTCACTAAGGCATGAAATCCATCAAGAGGCCAGAGAGTACACGACCTACAAAAGGGCGTTACACAAAAAACGACCCCTGAAAGGTCGTCAATTTAAAAATTGACGCCCTAACAAAAGGCGTTAATAAATCCCACGCTTCCGTTTCCGGCTCGAAACCAAAACACAATCCTAATGCTAATCAATCTCTGCAACTCCGAACAAGAAAAGGGCTCAAGCTTCTATAAAAGGCAGGCTTTCCTTAGGAAATCAATCAACCCTAAGCCCCTCGGAACTCTTCTGTTCTTCTGCTTCTGCTTGTAGGTTCTGCAACTGCTGCTCAAGCTCTTCCTGCAGCGGTCGATGGACAGAGCTATCAAGAGGTCGAAGGTTTCCACTCCCAAATTGACTGAGATCAACGGGCACATCTGCAGCCGAATAGCACTAAACCAGGCAAGCTAACTGCTGCTTTCATCCCTTAAGCAATCCTCAGCATATCCATCCTTCTCACTATATATATTCCTCTGTTGTTCTTTCGGTTGTTCTGTTCTCAGGAATACCCAAATGTTCCTGGAGCCCGAAGATTCACCAAAGTAAAATGGTTGCCACTGATTCTTTCCAAATTCTCTTCGGATATGAGGGTGCATGTAGCCAAATGGCATCTTATAGGATTAATAACCCATGCCAAGCATTACGATCAAATCCACTTAGATTGGGCTGCCATAGGAGCATTGATTGAGATATGGCACCCTTCCACTCATACCTTTCTCTTTTCCACTTTTGAAGCCACCATCCTATTGGAAGAATTAGAGTTGATCTTAGGCTTAAAAAGGATGAAACAAGGAGAAGAAGAAAAGATGGCCATCATGCCAAGGCCAATCTCCTCCCACGAATTGCTAACCTCATTGATACCTAGCCCAAACATAGTGAACCAAATCAAAGTCAATAAAGGAATCAACCTCTTGAAGCTCGCCTCATGGGTGTATAAGAGAGCAGATCAAGCTAAAGAGGAAGAGGAGATAGAAAGAGTGACCAAAGCCTTCGTGGTGTGCTTAGCAGGAGCACTCCTATTCCCATCCACGGAGGACCTTCTAGAGGAGTCCCAATTGAGCGCAGCGGTGAGCTTATGGGAAGAAGAAAGAGTTGGACCGGCGATCCTAGCATATCTCTATAACGGGCTTACTTCGGCGGCCATGGGAAGGTCCATCTACGGGTGCATGCTAGCACTCTCAAGTTGGGTTGATCTACACTTCAAATTCGATCCATGTGGTGAGGCCCAACAACCCTCAAGAATTTTCTCAAAGAGTCCACTCTCGTATATCACCGGCTCATTAGGAATAAGTAATAGGGTGACGAACCGGATTCCTCAAATCAAAAAGAGAGTGGAATGGAGAGAGCACCTAAAGGTAATGCCAAAGAACCTCTTTACTTGTGCCCCAGGTGTACTCAAGATGCAAGGACTTCGTGCACGATTCTCTACCGGGACGGACCTTCGTCTTATTGGCGCTTTGGACTTGGTCTTGTACAACTCTCACAGATGCCTTCCTCAAATTGGACTTCCAAGGCAACATCTAGAAGACGTCTCTCATCTTCCTCCAATCAAATCAAGAGACCTAGGCAGCAATAAAGACGGAGAAGAGGCTATCACAATCCAAGCCTTATGGAAGATTGGCAAACTTCATCAACCTGTAGAGAATTTGGAAGAAGATAAAGATCAGTGGAAATTATATGTAACAGCTTTGAGGAAGCTAAGGCCCAAGGTGGCTCATTAAACATTGTAATCTCTCTCTCCAAAGTAATAAAATGATTGTTTTCTGATTGAGCCTTACTGCTGTGCTTCAGACCAAAACCTCAGATAACCTGTCGTTCTGTTGAGGATAACGCCTCAAGGCAAGGCGTGAATTCCAAAATGACGCCTTCATCATAGGTCGCTTCCAACATTCCTGTCCACCTATTTGACGCCTTCCGCGATAGGCGTTACTTAAATAACGACTTAGAACAGGGCGTTAATCGATTCAAATTTCCAAAAAAATGTTCGTTGAGATTCCAGAAGTAACGCCCTCAGAAAAGTCACGTTTCAATGAGGTAACGCCTCTAGCTCAGGCGTGAGTAAAAACCATAATAATTACTTCGATCACATCAATCAACGCCCATTGAATGCGTCTGACGATGGTTATCATTCCCCATGCAAATAAAATTCACGCCTCAGGAAACATCGTCTAATTGATAAACACGCCCGTCCCTTAGTCGTTAATTCCACAATAAACGCCTCCTCCGAGGGCGTCGCTTTGTTTCGAATCCTAAAGGGGCTTTCCCCTTTCTTCTTCCTCCCTCCATTCCATTTACCCTTCTTCTCATTCTCTGCAACCCTAACCGTAACTCTCCCTCCCTCTCTTCCTCTATCTCTCTCTCTCACACTCTCACCCTCCCCAACCATGGCCGGCGGCGGATTAAAACGGTAATGGGTGGCCGCTCCCGAGGTAGTGGAATTGGGCGACGATGCCCACGGTGAGGAAGGGGCCATCGTGGTGGTTGAAGATGAAGCTCCAATGGAGGAGGCCGGCGACGAGGCCGGAGGAGACCAAGAAGCCCATGAGGAAGGCGAGAGAGACGGTGAAGGTGAGGGAGATGAGGAAAGGGGAGAAGAAGAAGAAGGAGGAGGAGGAGAAGAAGGCGATGAACCACCGGCCGCGGCGGCGCCCCTTCCCCGTGCCGGCCAACTCCGGCGGCCACGGCAGCCACTGCCTCGACCACAAAACCAGAAGCACAAGAAGGTAAGCCTCAAACCCAACTCCCATTTTTTTTATTTATTTTAATTTTATTTTTTTTTCTGATTTTCCATAGCCCTCGGGTATGAACCCTGCAACCCAGAAAGAAGACGCCCTCAGGGGCGTCGCGATTTTAAAAGACACGCCCAAGCCAAGGGCGTTAATTAGATTACTTTTCATGAGAAACAATTAACCCCCAGAGAACACGCCCTAAAGCATGTCGCCCAATCAAATTTACATTATGCTGTTAATTTTCGCATGCTGTTATTTTTATTTCATTTTTTTTGAAAAATTTGGAAACCACGCCCCACACCAGGGCGTTAATTCAAAAACAGACGACTAAGCCAGCGGTCGTCCATTCATTAATTCTTGATTAATTAACGAACCCAATTGGAAAACGCCCCACCCAAGGGCGTGAATTGATAAAACATTTTAGGATTTTAGAAATTAACCACAAACACACGCCCAACACAAAGGCATTTCATAGATGAAGAACGACCTAGGGTAGGTCGTTATCTTAAAGCACAAACAGAACCACGCCCTCTTTAAGGGCGCTACTTCAACGAAAAATGACCTGAGGAAGGTCGTTAATTCCAATAACATCAAAATTCAACCTGGGGCAATCAAAATGAAATAAGCATGAATAATCAAAACAATTAAGCCAAAAAATCTTATTTTATGCATGCAGGGGCTGATGAGGACACGCATCTCATGGGTCATGGTCCGGGCAGCTTACTACGGTCTCCCCGAGTTTCAGAGAGAGAGGGTAGATGCTATGGGGTTCGGGGCCTTCCTTAGCATAGAGCCAGTTAGACCCGACCTACCACTCATTCAGGTGCTACGGGAGAGGTGGGATAGGACTAGCCGGGCATTTCTGATGCCTTGGGGACACATGATTCCTACCCTGGAGGACGTGGCCAGGATTACAGGGTTGAGGGTAGACGGAGAGGCTGTGAGTGGGATTACCTACCCAGACTACTTATGGAGCATGCCCAGAGATTGCTCGGGCTAGAGATGGTTTATGAGACTCCTAGTGAGTGCAGGACAATCTTCCGCACCGACCTCACCACAGTGATGGGTTTAGGGAATGCTAGGCACAGGTCAGGAGAGAGCCTAGAGCAGTTTTCGCAGAGGCTGATAGATGGGGCTAGGACAGTGTACTGCCAGGACCCAGCCGACAGGGAGAGAGCTGACCTAGACTTGAGGAGGTTCTTGCTACTGCTACTGGGGAGGCTGTTGCTCGGGACAAAGGGCGATGTCATCAACTGCCGGTTTCTAGGGATACTCGAGGACCTGGAGGTAGTTGGCAGCTACGCCTAGGGAGCGGCTCTGCTGGCGCACATGATGGCCGACCTGTCCACGGGGACAGGGCGAGAGACGACCGTCAGTGGCTTCTCACCTTTTCTTCAGGTATGCATTTTTCATTTTTTTCTTTCTTTTATGCATATTTTTATGTGCATGCGAATGCCTAATTAATGCAATGCATGGATGCAGGTTTGGAGTCACCTCTACATGCCGATGGGGCGCGTTGACCCACGGCCTGGAAATGAGGGGGCTTTCCCTCTAGCACGGCGCTGGGTGCCGGTCTTCTTCGGCGCCCCACTCGGCTACGAGTTGTGGGTTCTACGGAGAGAGTTCCGCGACTTCCCTCCCTCGCTGGTATGTATGAATGCTATGCATCTTTTTTTTGCTTTTATTTAATTTTATGATGATGACGATGAAATGATGATATGTATGTTTATGAATGCAGGTGTAGTGGAGACCCTATGAGGGGATGACAGACGAGGGCCAGCCTTGGGTCGTAGCGGGCCGACCTCGCTTTGAGCGTGAGCTTTGGGTTCACTGCTTGAGCGAGATCGAGCCGTTACGGCTTAGGTTGGTGATGAGGACGCTAGGCCTCCACCAGGAGTGGATCGAGGTAGGCGAGCCGCGGGGCATCGGGAGGAGGACACGCGGTCGTACCAAGGCGACCGACTGGAGGGTGCGATTCGAGGAGCAGCACGCCGACTGGCAGCGTGGCGGGACCAGAGTCACCTCCCGCGCGACTGACAGCTCCGAGTACCTCCGGCGCTACTGGGAGGTATACGCCGGCCGATCCCAGATGAGGGTCTTAGGGGTATGTATGAATGCAATTGTTTCTAAATTAAATGCAAATGCTTATGTGACTATCATGCGACTAATATGTGATGAATGCAGGATGCGCGGGACATAGCGGCGATAGATGCCCAGGCCCACCTACACAGCCTAGAGGACCAGCTGGCCGCCACACGGGCAGACCTAGAGACCCTGGTGAGTGTTTAAATTATTTCTATATGCAAATGAATGTATTTTTGTTGAATTATTGATGATTAGCCACTGACGATCTTAATGAATGCACCGTGCCCAGCAGGGAGCAGTGAGGAGAGACCCAGGGGAGGCCTCCAGCTCGAGAGGGCCTAGTGCAGAGGTGACTGCACTGGCAGAGCAGCTAGCGGGAGCGGTGGCACGAGCCGAGGCAGCAGAGCGCGACCTCGCTTCACGGGTAAATTCCAAAACACAACTCCATTTAAACATTGATTATATAATTGTGTACTGATAAAAATTCACTTTTACAGACTGAGGAGCTTCGAGCCGCTCTTACCTGCGTTGACGAGGGCTTCCGCGCGACGAGCGCGCAGGTGAATGGTTCAATCATGCATTGTTAGATTATTGAATCATTGCATTGATTGTGGATTTGATGACTTGTTTACCTGTTTGTAGACGGCTCAGCTTCAGGCAGTACGTACCGAGTTGGCGATCCGTGATCAGCGGATCTCAGAGCTTGAGAGGGCTTTGAGGCGACGAGAGGAGCTTCCTCAGGACACGGCCGAGTTGCGCGTGGCGCTTGAGCTGGAGCGACGGGAGCATGCCCGGGAGCGCGAGGAGCGTGCTCGCGAGCGGGAGGAGTACCAGACGGAGCGTGCCCGGTACCTTGAGCTTCAGCAGGCGGAGCGCGCCCGGTACCAGGAGCAGGTAACGGCCCGGGAGCGAGAGCTGGCGGATTCGAGGACCCAGTTGATCCTTTCCCAAGAGCGGCTGTGAGTGTCCGAGGAGCGTCTCCAGCGAGGGCGTGAGCGAGCACGGGCTGCGGGGTACTCCTTCACCAGCTCCACCTTTGTGGCGGGCTCTTCCCTCCGAGAGAGGAGCGAGGCAGGGGGACACGTTCGGGTTCCGGCTTCTTCACGGGGGCCCATGCCTCCTCCACCAGCACCAGCTCGGGACGGCGAGGAGGAGGTTGAGAGTAGGAGAGAGGAGGGTGGAGGCGAGAGCTGAGAGATTTACTTGTACTTCTCCACCCTCACACCTGTACTTACACATTCGCGATGTATATATATATGAGATCGAGATTTTTTGTTAGTTACCTGAGTACTTTCTGTGGTTGTGGGCCTGTGTTTGTGTATTTTCTTCTTTCCACGTTCTTCGTGTTCGCTTTACTTTGCCCTGTACCAGCAGCTGCGGTTTTCATTAAAACAAAACAGGTTAATTCATTTGTTCGACTTGGCCCCTTGCCCAATGAGCAAGGGGTGATAATATTCTGACCTTAGTGACGGGTCAAGGGGCCAAGCCTTTAATCAAGATAAGGCAAAAGGAAATAGCTGATAGCGGGATATGCATCATGCAAAGCACACATATGCAAACAATAAATAAAAGATGCCCATGCAAAAGAATGCAAGCATGTGTCGTGAAGAAATGCATTTTTTTCACTTATAAATATTTTTTTTGTTTTTTTTGTGA
The DNA here is from genome assembly GCA_022559845.1 of Amorphophallus konjac. NCBI lineage: Eukaryota > Viridiplantae > Streptophyta > Magnoliopsida > Alismatales > Araceae > Amorphophallus > Amorphophallus konjac. Next base: position 389,247,403 of record CM040120.1, read on the forward strand.
TTTTTCTTAAAAAACGCGCCTTAGAGTAAGGCGTTAATAGAAAAAGACGCCTAGGGACACGGCGTTAATTCTAAAAGGAAATCTAATTTTTGAAAAGACACGACCGTCTCAGAGACGTTAGTCTGAAGAAGACGACCTAATCTAGGGCGTTAATTTGAGAAAAGGCGCCTTAGCAGAAGGCGTTAATTAAATCATTCTGCAAAAGGGTATCAAGGCTATCAAGACCATGGGTCCTACACGGTCACCATTTAAAATTCATCAACCTTTCTTGAGTGATTAAAAGGGAGTTGACGTGCTCATAGTTGACTTGTATTCGAGATTTCGCTCAGTGCAATTTCTTAAGTCTGTCTTGACCATCCCGCCAGTTCGTGACTTTTACCTCATAGAAAGGATGGAAGAAAATATAAGGGAAGCCCATAAGGGATTCTAAGGTACTCAAAGCAAAGTTACCTCCCCTACCCTATGCCTGTTGGGGTTCGGTCTTTGGCGTGGGGAAAATTTATTGCCCTTATGCCCTTGTTATATTGCATGCATACGCCCAAGGTTTTCCTTGCGGGGACTTTGCCCTCTTGACATGCTTTTATTTTCATAACTTGACTTTCACTTTGGAATTGATTTGCATTGATGAAAATAAACCTAATTGTACTTGGGCTTTTGTGGCATTTGTTCCCTTTTGGGTCGTGACTTCCACCTACTAGGGCGGCGGATAGGCTTGGCGCATCTACCTCAAGGTCTCCCTTCCTCCCTTATGGGCCGAAGAAGAAGAGAACGGGTATTGTCTTTCACTTTTAGTCAGGTCTTTGACTTTCCATTGGATTTTGCACTGTTTGAGTTCAAGAATAAAGCGTGTAGTGTGTGCGGGAGTCAACCCCCTTTTAAGTTAGCGAGACTGATGAATGAATTCTGCATTTTGACCTTTCGGACATTGATCCTTCGTGTGCCATGGCACCAATTTTGATCTCTTTTTGATTTTTTTGAAGAATTTCTATTTTTGTTTGCTTTTTGGAGTTTCTATTTTTTTTGGATTTTCGAATCAAGGGTAGTATTTCTTAAGATACAAACCATTCCAAGGATGAGTTAACTCTTCGCCTTCAGCATTAACCAGTTTATAAGCATTGCCAGGATAAACATCTTTTATAATGAACGGTCCTTCCCAATTGGGTTAGAGTTTTGAGCGGGGGCCACCCGGCTTTACAAAAATTCTTTTGATTACCATCTCACCGATTTTAAATTTTCTCTCAATTACTTTCTTTTGATAAAAACGTGAGAGCCTGTTTTGATAAACGCGCGCATGCTCAGCGGCGACCAGACGCTTCTCATCTAGGAGTTCCAATTGGGCCAGGAGTGAATCACGACGCTCATCAATAGAAAATTTCTTATCCAATTGTACTCGTAGGGAGGGAATGAGAATCTCGTAAGGGACTACCGCCTCCATTCCATAAGTAAGGGCGAAAGGGGTTTGCCCAGTGGGTGTGCGAATGGAAGTGCGATAAGCCCAAAGAGCTTCAACTAGCTTGTCTGGCCAATCCGAAAATTTATTAGCCTCACACGTCTTTTTAACAATTTTGATCAACGTTTTATTAGTTGCCTCTGCTTGGCCATTGCCCTGTGGATAATAGGGAGAAGAATGATGCAGTGCAATGTTATACCTGTTGCAGAGATCTTTGAGTTCTTGAGAGATAAATTGAGGTCCATTGTCGGTGACGATGGTACTCGGGATGCCGAACCTCGTGATGATGTTCTTCATTATAAATTTGCAGACGGTTGACGCTTTAATTTCCACGTAAGCTTCTGCTTCCGCCCACTTGGTGAAGTATTCGTTGCCGTGAGGATGAACGACTTTTGTTTGGTTAGGAGATTCGAGTCACCAAGAGGTCCAATGATATCAAAAGCCCACATGAAAAAAGGCCATGGGGAGGACGTAGGATGGAGTGAAGAAGCAGGAGAATGAATTTTTTCGGCGTGCAGTTGGCACTTAACACACCTTCGAACATAGATAGAACAATCCTCTTCTAGAGTTGGCCAATAGAAACCTAGCCTAAGAATCTTCTTAGCTAACATCTGGCTATTCACATGACCACCACACACTCCAGAATGCGCCTCTTCCACAACTTTCCAAGATTCATCATCATCGAGGCATCTTAACAGAACACCGGTGAGCCCTCTTCTGTAGAGCACACCTCCAACCAAAACATAACGTTGAGCCACTCTTCTAATTGCTTTCTTCTCGTCCGCAGTGGCTTCCTCGGGATAGGACTGATCATTACAATATCTGGCAATCTCATAATACCAAGGCTTCTCTTCGTCAGCCAGATCTTCTTGCCAATCCAAAAGCATGACTTCCTTACCTTTAAGAGCTTCCTTCAGCTTAACCTTCTCAAGCACTTGATCCCTAATATCAAGGAATGCGCGATCCTTAATAGCCGGGGTGTCCCGCTGATGAATCAGGGGAACATGAAAATCACGCTCAGGAGGGAAAACTAAAGCGGAAGCCAAAGAGGCGAGAGCGTCAGCCAAGATGTTCTGGCTGCGAGGGACATGAACGAAGATCAATTTAGTGAAGAGTTTGGCATAAGCTGAAGCGAGTTCCTGGTAGGGCTTGAGCTTAGGATTGATGGTGCGGCACTTGACCAACACCTGGCGCAAAATGAGCTGACTATCACCGACAATCCTCAAATGGGTGACACCATATCGATGAGCGGTTTGAAGACCGGCCAAAAGAGCTTCATACTCAGCTATATTGTTGGTGACGGGAAAAGTGAGCCGAGCAGCAAATGGAATGGTGACCCCTTCTGGTGTTAAAAGAACCATGTCGATCCCTCTTCCTTGAGAATTTAGAGCTCCATCAAAATTTAATGTCCACATAGGATCGTGGGGTTGATTGATGGACATTAGTTCTTCATCTGGGAACTCCGAATTGACCGGATCAAAACGGGGGAGAGGGTGATGAGCAAGGTGTTCGGCAATGGCATAACCTTTGATAGCTTTTTGCTGTATGTAAGTGATGTCAAATTGAGAAAGGAAGCTTTGCCAGCGTGCTAATCGATCAGTGAGGACAGATTTTTCAAGGAGGAATTTAATTGGATTCATGCGAGCAATGAGGTGAACCTCGTGAGCTAGGAAATAGTGCTTTAACTTCTGAACTACCGAAACCAAAGCTGCACAAGTCTTCTCCATGGCTGAGTACCTCTGCTCACAGGGGTTAAAAAGCTTAGACAAGTAGTATGCTGCTCTCTCCTTACTTTCTTCATCAACTTGAGCTAGGACAGCACCTACGGAGTCATCTAGGATAGAAACATAGAGAATGAGTGGCTTGCCTGGAATTGGCGGCCTCAGGACAGGAGGATTGGCCAAAGAATCCTTCAATCCGTCAAAGGCTGCCTGACACTTGTCATCCCAATTAAACTTGACTCCCGGCTTAGTAAGCTCGTAGAACGGCCTACACCTCTGGGAATGCTGAGAGACGAAGCGGCGAATGAATTGCAACCTCCCGATTAATCCTCGAACTTCCTTCAAATTCTTGGGAGGGGGCATATCTCTAATGGCCTTTGCCTTGTTGGGATCAACTTTAATTCCCCTCTTGCTGACAATGAAACCAAGCAATTTCCCTGAAGAAACGCCAAATACGCATTTCTTGGGGTTCATTTTCAAATGATATTCTCGTGACCTTTGTAAAACCTTAGCCAGAACCCCAGGATGCTCAATCCTTGTCCTTGATTTCACTACCAGGTCATCCACATACACCTCAATATAAATATGAATCATGTCATGAAAAATCGCCATCATAGCCCTCTGGTAGGTGGCTCCAGCATTCTTAAGTCCAAAGGGCATGACCACATAGCAATATGTACCCCATGGTGTAGTGAATGATGTTTTCTCTTGATCCTCTTCAGACAGACGAATTTGATTGTAACCTGAAAAGTCATCCATAAATGAAAGAGTCTCAAATCCTGCCGTATTATCAATTAGAACATCAATATGAGGGAGGGGGAGTCATCTTTAGGACACGCTCGGTTGAGGTCCCGGAAGTCTATGCAAATCCGAATCTTCCCATCTTTCTTTATAACCGGGACAATGTTAGCCACCCAATTGGGGTAGAGGACAACTCTAACAAATCTAGCTTTGTGGAGTTTATCAACCTCTTCTTTCATTTTTAAAGTCATATTAGGGTGGAAATGCCTCAACCGTTGTTTGACCGGGACAGACCCTGGCTTAAGTGTAAGGCGGTGTTCAACGAGCGCAGGGTCTAATCCTGGCATATCCTTATAACTCCAAGCAAACGTGTCTTTGTATTCTTGAAGAACTAAAATGAGCGCCTCCTCCTCGGAGGGTGGCAAATTCTGGCTAATGAGGACAATCCTAGGGTCTTCCTCGGTACCCAGATTAATTTCTTTGGTGGGTTCTTCTACGGAGACTGATGGTTCGTCGAATCTTCTCATAACACTAGCAAAAGCATCAGCCTCGTCCTCATATTCTTCGTAACTTTCATCCCCCTCTTCAATAGGGTCTTCATCATTCATAATTTCGTAAACGCCCAAACCCTCATAAGAAGCAACAACATCTTCAAATTCTAACTCTGGCAGAATAATTGGACTTCCCACAAACTCAGGGACTGCTAAACAAGCTTGGCATCTGATAGCCAATTCTAATAAAAATCTGCGAGGAATCTCCTTACCCTTGGATTTCTTATGTGAATCTACCTCATGCATTTTATTAGAAGAAGAAGAAGAGGAGGAAGAAGGAGGTGAAAAAGTGGATACAAAAGGTGATACAGGGGAAGACCCCTGGCCAGAGGGGGAAAAGAGATCTATCAAGGAATCTTGGAAGAGCGGCCCCTGGGTCGGGACGCGCTCGGGAGAGAAATAGGAAGTCTCCTCAACGGAGATGGAGGATTGGAAAGTTGGAAATTCGACGTTTTTTTTTTCCGTTTTTATCTTTTTCTTCATTTTTATTTTCCTTTTCAAGGAGAAAGCAGTGTGATGGGAGAATAGTAGGAGGAGTGGAAATTGCAAGATTAGGGAAAGATTTAATTAATGATGGCCCATGGGGGGGCGAGATGGAGATTTTAGAAAACTGCTCGAGGAGCGAGGGAGAAATCGGGAGGGAAATCTGAATTGGAGCAAAGCTGATTGTAATCGGAGGTGGTCTTGGCACACGACCAAACCAATGAGACTGTAGAGAAGCAAGCACAGATGGATGTAGCGAAGTGAGAGAAAAGAGGCCGGCCCACGGCCTGTCCACAGTAAAACCTTCTTCAAAGGGGACATCTGGCTCCCCAGTATCCGTATAGTCACTCAGCAGCTGCCTCTTGTCTGTGATCGCTACTGGCGTTTCAATCAATTCCTGTATGAGCGGTGGCCATTCCGGGTCTGTCGGCATGAAGAGGCGGCTCAAAGAAATAGTAATGTCATTCATGTCGAACCACCTGTACCAGTCACATTCTGGATCACCCATTTTCCTTCTCTTGTCCGGCCTTAAAGACTCCAGGGCTTTGTAGGTAACCAGTGGGGTAATGTGACGAGCAAACTGTCTGGCATGAATATCTTGATAGTCAAGCAATGAAGTAACTATGGTAGTCTGCTCATTATTCTGAATGCTACCAGCAACAAAATGTGTTCTCAGTGTCCAGGAGAGTGGCTGGCGATCAGTCTTCAAAGTAGAAGTCATAAATGCCCATGGTTCTTCTTTATTTTTGTTTGGCCCTTTATAGCCTAAACCGCCTCGTACCAGCAATTTTTGTGACTTAATGGGCCTAATCCTGCCCTGACAGTTGGCACCTAGGCCTTTGCCATCTTGATACCCCGTTTTCAACAGAATGTTCCAACCAGGGGTGTTAATCATGCTCTTTTTCTTCTTCCCCTTAGAAGGCAGGGGTGTCATAGCAACTGTGGTAACAGTTTCAGATGGCATTGGCCGTGGACGGGGGACGTCCAGCACAGATAACAGTGGCTTATTGGCAGGCCAAATAGAAGGAACTGACGAAGCCGCATGAATATCTTCCTCTGGCAGAATCGGCATGCTGGTCACCTTGATAATACGGCCCTTGTGTGGGAATTTGAGACACTGATGATTTGTAGAAGGCACTGCATCAAGCTGCTGGATATACGGGCGGCCAAGAATGCCATTAAATGTTGGATCCATATCCAAGATGTGAAAGTCTGCTGTTATGGAAGCTGGACCCAAACTTACTTTCAGAGTGATCATGCCTAGAGGAGGCTTTTTTGTGTTATCATAGGCAGTGACCGTTATAATGGACGGCCGAATTTGATTTTCTGGTATGCCACATAACTTCAAGGTGCTCGGTGGCAAAACATTGATGGATGCCCCAGTATCCACCAGACATTGCTTAACAGCCACCTTATTAATGTCGACTGTGATGCATAAGGCATATTTTCTTGCTGAGATTGGCGCCAGCTCATGTTCATGAAAGGTAATTGCTGGCTGACTGCTAGCAGGTGTTAACACCGTGAGTATCTGCTCAACTGGGATATCTTCATTAACCATTACCTTCTACAGATATTCCTTTAGAGCCAGTTGATGAGTGGTGGACCGTTTGATCAATTCCAGGATCGAAATTCTTGCCGGAGTCCGGTCCAAATGCTTTAACAAATCATATTCAGTGCCCGGTGCAGACCCTTGTTCTTGCTCTTGCTCTTGCGGCCCCTGCACGGGCTCTAGCTCTCTTTGTGGAAAAATACGGTTGAACATCCGTCCACTACGGAGCGGCGCCACGCCTTGACGTGCCTCTGTCGGGGCAAGTGTGGGAGGAGAATTAGAAGAAGAAGAGGAGGGAATGCCGGTGGCAATGTTCAACAATAGGGGTGCCCCCGTAGGAGGCGTGGGAGTAATGTTTAGCAAAGATGCCCCCGTGGGAGGCGTAGGAGAGTGGTCTGACGAAGATGCCCCGTTAGAGGGCGTGGAATTAGAAAGGGATACCCGAATGCGAGGAGCATTGGCGGGTGGTCTAACAAGAAGAGATCTGGGTATGAGAGGTGGAGGAACTGATGGCAGAAGAACCCTTGCCGATGTAGGAGTGGCAGGGGGTGTAGCGGGTGCTAGCGGTGAGCGAAGTAGGAGTGGCCTGGATGGCGGAGGTATAGCGTTGGTGGTGGAAGGTGGGGTTTGTCGTGCGGTAGATTGTGGAGGTGGTAAATGGGTAAGAAGAGAGCGGGCCGGCAAGGCCGTAGAACTGGTGGAGGTAGATGGGTTGACGGGACGTAGAAGAGGACGTCCTGACAGGAGAGTAGAAGAAGAAGGGAGGGTGCGCAAAAGGCGCGGAGGTTGATTTTGATTCGGATTATGATGAAATGCCCCGACAGAGGCGTTTTCTTCGTGCCATCCCTGTCCTCTCTGCACTTCGTAGAGGGATGTGACAGGGTTCACATGTTGATTAGGGGCGTGCTCCGGCAATGGATTATGGACAATTCCCATATCCTGCTGGGGTGCTGGAGCTTGCTGTGGTTGAACTTGTTGTAGAGCGGGTTGCTGAAGTTGTTGATTTTGCTGTTGCCGAGAAGCCTTTCTTTCTTTCATAGCGGCGATGAACTGCCTCATCTCATCCCAATTAATGTCACCCTGGTCATTTAGATCGTAGATGTAATCTCTGAAGTGGAAGCAACGATCCAGGTTGTGACCAGGGCCGCGATGAAAAGCACAATAACGAGATGTGTCAACATTAGCGGGCCACACGGTTCTTTCCCTTGGCAAGGCGAGCAAGTTGGCGGCCATCAGGGCATTAAAAATATCGGGGAGACTTTCAGGGAGTGGAGGATAGTGGTCCCTTTTGGGGCCAAGTGGTGGTCTCCGTTGTTGTTGGCCGTAGTTGGCAGGTGGGGGCACTTGATGGTATTGTGGTGGAGCTGGAGGGTCTATGCGGGGGGCTTGGTTTTGCAGTGGAGCGAAGGAGCGTTGAGGTGCGAATTGGGGTTGTGGAGTAGGGTTAAAATGAGGGTTCTGTCGTGGAGGCGGTGGTGGACGTGGGTTAGCTTGATGATGGGGGTTGCCAACTACGCCGACTTGCTCATTTGTGACAGTGCCCTCAGTTGTGGGCCCGCTGTTGACATTTGTACTCTTCTTAAATAGCCGAGACTTCGGCTCAAACATGCCCATGATGGGCGAGTCCTTCATTTGTGTTTGTATATAACGAGCTCTTTCGTAGAGCTCTTCCATAGTTGTCAGCCGATTCATGGCCAAAATATGCCGGAATTGAGGAGTTGCGTTAGAAATAATCATCTTTACTTGCTCCTGTTCTGACAATGTGTCTTTCAATTTCTCGGCCATAGACCGCCACTTATCAGCAAATATGATGAAGTCCTCCTCGGGCTTCATTTTTTCGGCAACTAAATCTGTAACAGACAGGGAAGGTCCCACCCGGTCTCTGTACTTTTGCAAGAATTTCCTCTGGATAACATCGAAATCGCCAACATCGACTGGCTCCGAAGAATAAAACCATTCGAGGGCTGGCCCCTCAAGAGATCTCCTGAATAAGTAGGCCAGGGAGGCCTTATTGTCTTGCGAAAAGGAAGTCTCATATCTGAAATCCTTTAAATGAATGAACGGGTTGCCAGTTCCATTATATCGCCGAAAATTCGGCATTTCGGAAGGTGGTAAGTGGAAAACTGGCAATGTGGGAAGAGGAATTTCCGGAGCATTCTTAGTAGCTGTGACTTTCTTGAGCTGTTCCTCCATGCTGGCCAACTTCTGGAGCAAAAGAGTGTTGGTATCGGGCTCGACCGGGGCCTGCTTCTGAACAAAGGAATGCGGTATAGGCATTCGTAGAATCCGAGGAGGCTGGGAAGATTGATGCCTAACCGCTAAATAGCTCGCCTGTTGAGCTGGCATGACCGCAGTAGGCGTTTGTGGACGAGAGGGGGGTGGATGCAAGACCGCCTGGTCATTAACGATTTGATGGCCGCTCATGGCCGGAGGGGGATTAGAAGAAGAAGAAGGAACCGACTTCCCCTTCAAGGCGGCCTGAATGGCTTGCCGCTGGGAGTCATCCAATTGAGAGAGAGCTTGGATTAAATCTGTGACGTTGATGGGTGGGGAAGGGTTCCCCGAAGTATTGGAAGATGGAACTTGAGACGAGGGGTCCGCCTCATGAGTAGTGGTATCAACCACATGAACTTGTGAGTAATGGTGGTGAGGAGGGAGGTAGTTTCCCTCATAATAAACGGAATCCTGGAGAGGGTCCCCATATTGACCAAATATGTTCTCATTCTCATCATCATAGGAGTACCCGTTGCCTGACATGTTGATGATTTTTCCTGAACGGAGTTTCATACTTAAGAGAGAGGATGTTTAATGAAGGACTTTCCACAAAAGCACTTAATCAAAACAATTCAATCAAGTCAACCCAACCAAGTATATGCAAACAATGTTGGAAAGGACGGAAGGTTTTAATGTTTGAGTTTTGAGATTAAAGTGGATTATTTGTGAATAGTTCACTTCTTTTGCCAAATGAAACCTAGTTTGATCCAAGTGTGACCTCCGGGCCAACTAGGTTTCTCTCTCTCCTCACCAACGCATAGGATCTCTAAACTCCGGGTACTTCAAGGGTACAACCAGCCCGGCGTCCGTGAGGGAATCCACGGGTGCGGGGACTTATGGAGGTCTTGGAAAAGGGATCTCCGGTCCAAAGAGACGGAATGCTCAATGGAGGGTCGCCCCGATTCCAAGAAAGGTGTGTGGAATCCTAGTGTAGAGAGAGGAGGTCTCTCAACCAAAAACCCACAAGTATAATGAAATCAATGCAGATCACAGCAATATATCAAGATAGTTCAATATGCCAAACAACGAATCACAAATAAGCCAGTAAACAGTTTCTGTGAAAACTCAGGAAAGACACGACCTGGAACAGGCCGTTACTCAAAGCAGGAGGAAAAACACGACCTGGGAGGGGTCGCTACCAAACAGGAAACGGCAGCGTGGCTGTCGTGAATCTCTGTGAAGGGCTCACAGGAAGAAGAAAAACCACGCCTTGGAGTCAGGCGTTATCAGGAAAGGACGCCTCCAATGGAGGGCGTCAAATCAAAAGAATAGGCCCTGATTAAAGGCGTTGATAACAAATAACACACCCTGGAGCGGGGCGTGAATTCTCAGACAGTGCAACAAAATAAGAATAAAATAGGAGAAATGAATAATGCGCCCAGACGACAGGCGCTAAGAATAAATAACACGCCCTAGGGGTGGGCGTGAATCCTCAGATAATGCAACAATGCAGCAAACGAAACAGGAGATATGAAAAGGACACCCTGCAAAGATGCGTTAATCAAATAAAACACGTCCCTGTCAAGGGCGTTAAATCAAAAGGTGCCCTCGTGGAAGGCGTTAATTCTGGGAGATATGCAAACACTAACTGGCTGATCCCGGAGTGTGCAGTGTGCACAGTGGGGGGTGCCCGAGGGGCACAAAGGAAAGGGGTATCGAGGGTACCAAGGGGAAAGGGCACACGTGGGTGCCAAAGGGGAAAGGGCACACGAGGGTGCCAAGGGGAAAGGGCACACGAGGGTGCCAAGGGGAAAGGGCACGCGAGGGTGCCAATAGAGACGGTAATCAAAAAGAAAATAGTGGAAGTCCCACCGTGATCGCCAATTTGTGGATGTGCATAAATCCCCACACAAAAGAAGTAATATATATATGTGTGTGAAAGTGTATTATCACTCACGTGGAGCAAGAATCATGATGAAAAATAAAGATTAAATGAGGGGGGAAGACTTGCACGCGGTGCAAAACGGAGGTGTGATCGCCAGAGGGGTTACCTCAATAACAATAAAAAGGGATCGCAAATACCTCGTGAAGATGAGAACGCGGGATGATGTGAAGTTCCTTCCTCCTTCTTCAATCGGCCGGCCGATGAGAAGGGTTTTCTTTTTTGATTACCTTGCAAGAAAGACAACAAAACAAAACAAAAAATAAAGCAAAGAAGGATCAGCCAAAGTGCAGTAGTATCAGCCCAAATAAAATGTATAATGATGAAAAGAGCAACTCATGCGCACCTTCTTTTTTTTTTAAAACCCCTAGAGAGAACTAAGGGAGGGGAGATATATGAGAAGTATGCAAGTGCAGACAAAATCGATGTCAACGATATGATGATGATGATGATGAACAGAATGGAGATGTGATAAAACAATGCACACAAAAAAAAATGAATCAACCCCAAAGAGCACCCTGCTGTCCCTTGATGACAGTAGAGGGGCAACCAGTAGAACAACGGTTGTTGACAGGAGGAAGACGAGGAAGCAGAAAGCAATAGTAAGAAGAACTCTGCAAATTCGTAAGACTAAGCTTCGTAATCTGGGTGTAGGCAGGTAGGTCGGTAGGTAGGTAACCTCTCAAAGGATCGACCAAGAGTCCCTTAAATAAGCTTAGATAGGATGATAAACATGGGCATGAGATAACCATGGCAATGGTTATCAGGAGCAAGAGCCCAATCGAGTAATAACACCAAACGAGGCAGGACTCTGCGAAGGAAAGACAGAACAAGGCAGTGCTCTGAAGGTGAAACACGCCCTTCAACAGGGCGTCAATTTAGAGATTTGACGACCTACCCTACGGCGTTTCATAAAACACGACCCAAGCCAGGGCGTTTATTCCTAGATTTAATTTTGGCAATAAACATTGCTTTATTTGAAAATTATGAGAACACGCCCAAGATAGAGGCGTTAAATTAAAACACGCCCTGAGGAAGGACGTTAACCAATATTTAAATTGATTTTGTATTTACTTAAAAATTGAATAATACCAGGAATTGACGCCCTGAAATTTGGTCGTCCTTTCTTGAGAAAACGCCCTGGATAAGGTCGCTATTTAAATAACGCCCCTCTTCAGGTCGCGAATCACAAAAAGCAATAAATCAAAACCACACACAAGAAAATAGAAAAACTTCATATTATGAATATATTGAAGTTCACTTGGGGCGTCATCATAGTGACATGAGATTTGATCAACATAGCGTAATTTTTGGCGTGTCTACAGATACTGCCCACTTCCATGGGGAGAACATCACACCAGATCTCGTCACGGTAGGAGTGGAGCTGCAGCGGGACCAAGCACCATAGCCTGACCGAAATAGAAGTGGTATCCACCCATGATACCTGATAGGGACAAGGATGGTCTACGGGTGCGAGACCAAGACGGGCGACAGCGTTCGTGGAGATTGCATTGATACAACTCCCGCTATCGATGACCACCTTGCAAATTTGCTTTCCAAGCCTATAGAATACATGAAGGATAGTAGTCCGACGCCAGTCATGACTGACCTGCGGCTGGTGTGAGCGACGTCACGCGGTTCGGGGAAGCAGGGAGGACGCGGAGCGCGCGAGCTCCTCTTTTTGTTTGCTGCAACACAGAAATAAGAGAAAAGAGAAGGAGCCACCACGGGAGATTGCTCCGGCGGGGCGAGCGGAACAAATGTAATATAGCAAGATATGGGGGTTAAACGGCCATAGCGGGAAGTGACTCGCCGCGACCTCGGGGGACGGGAATGGTGCAGAAATTAAATAGCAAGAATTGAAACGGCCATTGGGGAAGTGACTCGCCGCGGCCTCGAGAATATGAGCAGATAAGAATATAACAGAATATAGGAAGAATATAAAGAGCGAGAATTTAAACGGCCATTGGGGAAGTGACTCGCCGCGGCCTCGAGAACATGAATAGATAAGAATATAATATATAAGAACGGGAATTTAAACGGCCATTGGGGAAGTGACTCGCCGCGGCCTCGAGAATATGAATAGATAAGAATATAACATATAAGAACGGGAATTTAAACGGCCATTGGGGAAGTGACTCACCGCGGCCTCGAGAATATGAGCAGAATACAACAGAATATAAAGAGAGTATAAGAACGGGAATTTAAACGGCCATTGGGGAAGTGACTCGCCGCGGCCTCGAGAACAAGATGTGATCGCCAGGGGCCGAAAGACCCCAAAATAAAGAAAGTGATCGCGCCTACCTCAAGAGCGGGAGATGGCGGGTTGCTTCTTCCTCCCCCTTCGGCTGGCCGACGGAGAGGGCTTTCCTTGGGTACCCTTGCAAAACAATGACAAACAAGTAACGAGTGGATTAGAAAGATGAAGGTGTAGTATTCAAATCCTTGCGATAAAAATAAAGAAATGATGGCAAGACACACACCTGGTTGGTGTTGTCTTTTAAACCCCTCTCGGACTCGAGTAGGAGGAAAATGAGATGATGGATGCAAGAAGTATATAAGAAGAGGCGCCCTTATGAAGGGGGATAGATGATGCGAGATGATGAATGCAAAAGAACTAAGAAGAAAAGGAAAGGATTGGCTTATTGATGTGCCGATGGTGAAATCCGGCGGAGCTCCGACAGCGTAGGGACGACGTGGAAGCGCGGTGGATGAAGACGACCTTCCTCTCGCGAGCGTGGGCACCCGAGAAGTCGGCAGAACCTCCACCTACAAAAGACCCCACGGGTTAGAAATGACTCCGGTAGCCTCTGGGCTCCGACAGCCTATCGGATCTCTCTGAAGCTCCCCCAGAACTGAGGGGGTGGGCCTCTATTTATAGGGCTCCGGAGGGTGGAGGCGTCCAGGACCCTGGACACCTCCATCAGGGCCGAACTAATATTTTATTCTAATTTTATTTATTTTTTTAGAATATTTTTGTGGAGGCGTATAGGGCCTCGGACGCCTCCAACAGGTCCACCGAAACCCACCGACGGCCGCACGCGGTTTGGCACAACGCGTGGTTTTGTGAGCGGCGCCTCGTGATTCAGAAATGGGCGCGTCCCGACGGCTAGACGTCTCTATAATTTGGATTCTTTCACACACGACAAACCGTCGTTCGGTGGGCGACGCCCCGTGAGTGAGTTGATGGAGGCGTCCAGGGGCCTGGACGCCTCCATAAATATATTATTTTTATTTTTTTTGTTTTTATGCCAAAGCTGGCATTATATATTTTTTTATTTTTGTTTTAATGGAGGCGTCCAGGGGCCTGGACGCCTCCATTAATATATATATATTTTTTATTTATGTTTTGTCTTTTATGCCAACTGGCATTTTACACATTTTTTATATTAGTTTTTATGGAGGCGTCCATGGTCCTGGACGCCTCCATTAATATATATATTTTTTATTTATTTTTGGGCTTTGAAAAAAAAGTAAATTAAAAGAATGGGGGCGTCCAGGGGCTTGGATGTCCCCATAAAGACCCACCCGGCTCCTCAGTTCACGCGTTGGCGGCCGCCCGGCAGACACCCTTCTTGGTTCCGGAACCTCCTGATGTGTTTGACTGGTGTTGATGCCGTCCGAATGCCGTGACGAGACGATTCCGGATACTGAGAGGGGCGGAAGAAGACTCAAGAAATGGAAGCACTCGAGCGATTCAAAATGCGTAAGCCGTCACGGGGCGTCGTATAGTAATATGAGACTTTCTCAGGAGACGTCAGGAATGGCGTGTCTACAACTGCCCCGCCTTGGCGTCTGCTTTGCAAGGGAGCGACACGTAGTGGAATGGTATCGAAGTGGAGTGAAATGAAGTGGGAGCGGACTGATAAGTTGATGCCAAGGTGTGATGAGACACGCTTTTGACGTTACTATTTAGAATCTTTCCTGAAGTTTCAATGAGGTGACCTTGAAGGAGGTCTTTCAATTATTGACGATTGTTTGGACGGAGATCAAATAAGGGAGGGTGAGATGTGCGCTCTGGCATGAAAATAAAGGCGACCAACTTCTCGGTGTGGAAGTACCTGGGTCGTAAACCTGCAAGTTTCACCTTTGGTGAGCGGTTACCAGCCGACGTGGAAGTGCTGCGGCCAAGGTGGGTCAAACAAGGTAAAAAGTAAAGGAATATCTGAGGGTCTGTCCAAACAAGGGTCTCCTTTGGAAGAGCAGCGTAGGGCCGCTTCAAGGAAACTCGGTATTTTATTCGGAATGGAATATCTCATATTTGTAAGAATTGGAGCACAACGGCTTTTGCAATCGAATCACTTGAATGATCTTCCGCAATAAATCAAAGTCCTATATGAATGCATGCTGGGTTAAAATAAAAATTTAAAATAAACTAAAATAGAAAATAGCCAAGGATAATATTGTCAACTTGTTAAGAACGGGTCAGGATACCGATCCGGTGAGCTGACACTGGGCTGGGGCCCGTTTATCCGCGCACCAACTCACTGAATGGAACCGTCGTCCCCATGCTACCACAAGTTAACGGCCTATCCGTACAACCCAAATTCTTCAGGGATCATCACTATTTAGGTTAAAGGGGAACTCAAATCCCAGATTTGTTTGGGCCGCAAGGTCCTTGACATGCTCTAGTAGCGTAGATATCATATACTATGATGCATGACATGGTGGGACCAACCATTGAAAGGTGGGACAGGAGATGGGACAAAGACGTCCGTTAGTAAAACCTGCACAGGCCAGCATGGATCAATAACATCAGAAAGTAACAGAATCGTAACAGAATCGCACCACAATGGAAAGGAGATCTAGCCAAAATCTTGACAATGACCACTGATGTGACATGTTTTATCCTGTAGCGCCCTACCCTTCCTATAAGAACTCCCCTTAGGCTAGTTCATTTAACTGCACCAAGGTGGGTTTTGGAAGCTTAGGAGAGGAAGGAGAGGGGGATCTAGAGATCTCAGGATGGAAGGAGAGTCTTCCCGCGTTATGAAGAGGAGCAGGCCTAGCGGCGAGATCAGGCGACTCTCTGACCTCGAGGGTCATCTGAGTGGGACGATCATGTCGCACATGGTAAGCTGATTCTTTTCAAATTTCCCCACGTGAGCCTTCTTCTTACTTCCTTCATTGCTTCTTCTTTCTTTTCTCTTCCAGCCATATCCACTCTTCCCAGGCCCGAGGAAGTTTTCCAAACTGCCATGGCTTTCAAAGCTAACTTCCAACATCTCCATCGGTATGAGGGCCATACTCTCGAAGTGGCATCTGCAGGGGCTCCTTATTCACGCCAAACACTACGAGAAGATTTGTATGGACTGGGCGGCTATGGGCGCACTAGTGGAGATTTGGCATCCCCAGACCCACACTTTTATCTTCCTGACCTTCGAGGTGACCCACCTCCTCGAGGAGGTGGAACTTCTGCTCGGATTGAAGAAATTCAAGAGTGACGGGAAGGTGAAGGCTATGCGGATGCTGACACGGGGGACTTCTGAAAGTGTCCTTGGAAGCTTCATGCCACCCGACGCAGCCCGAAAGGTCCGTACTCAAAAGGGGATCGACCTCCAAAAGCTCGCAGAGTGGGTCATGGACGCCCTGAGAGGGTCACCAGACGATGACTATTTGGAGGGAATCATGAAGGGGTTCACCATTTGTCTGGCGGGTGCTCTCTTGTTTCCTTATACCGACAACATGGTGGAGGAAGACCAACTAAGTGCCATCTGCGGGATCTGACGTGGAAAGAGGGTGGGACCCGCTGTTCTTGCCTACCTTTACAGCGGTCTTACCGCCTCGAGCATGGGTAAGCCTCCATTTGGTTGCGCACTTGTCTTGAATTACTGGCTTGATTTGCACTTCAAATTCGACCACCGCGAGGGAATGCCGACGGCTTCGAAGCTTTTCCAACAAAGCCCGCTTCACCACATAGCCGACGTGTTAGGCTTTGGTGGCACTGTAGCGAACCGTGTTCGGTGGCTGAAGAAACGTGAAGACTGGCGGTCTCACTTCCGCACCGTGACACAAGGCTTCTTTACTTGCGCACCGGCATGTTTGCTTTCGCTTGAGCTCCTCATGAGGCCTTCTCCCGAAGTTGATCTTCAACTGATCGGCGCGACCGAGTTCATCCTTTATAACGCGCATCGATGCTGCCTCCAGGTCGGCATTCCACGTCATTCGTTCCCACTACCGACTGGCATCGTTCCTTTGAAGAAGAGAGAGTTGGGCACTGAAGCGGATGCGAAGGAAGCGAAGGCCGTCAAAGCACCCTGGAAGACAAGTGTTGCGGGAAAGGCCTTAGCGCATGTGGGGGAAGAATGTGAGCTGTGGAGGGCTTATGTAACCGAACTGGGGAAGTTAAGGCCTAAGGCGCCTAAGCCCCTGATGTAGTTCACTCTGCTTTTCTGATGGAATAAAATCTGGCATGGATGTTTTGGATTATTATTATCTTTTTTGTGGTTTTTCTTTTTCTTTTTTCTTTTGTTTGGATTATATACATACGCTTATCCCTTTTTTTTCTTTTATTATATTTTTTTGAAATTTTTATTATGGGGGCGTCCAGGGGCCTAGACGCCCCTAATTTTTTATTTATAATTTTTTTTAGTTTTTTATTTTGGGGGCGTCCAGAGTCCTGGACGCCCCAAATTTTTATTTATTATTTTTTTGGTTTTTGTTTTGGGGGCGTCCAGGGTCCTGGACGCCCCAAAGTTTTATTTATTATTTTTTTTGATTTTTTTGTTTTGGGGGCGTCCAAGTGCCTAGACGCCCCTAA
Organism: Amorphophallus konjac; assembly: GCA_022559845.1. Lineage (NCBI taxonomy): Eukaryota > Viridiplantae > Streptophyta > Magnoliopsida > Alismatales > Araceae > Amorphophallus > Amorphophallus konjac. Next base: position 389,264,814 of record CM040120.1, read on the forward strand.
TTTTTGAATTTGGAAAAAATAAAAAAAGGTGGGGGGCGTCCAGGCGCCTGGACGCCCCAATCAGAGTGGTTTCTATATATATGGGGGGCCTCACCCCCTGCTCACTTGTACTGTTCATTCTGATGACCCCGTCACCCCAGACGACCCATTCTTAGTCCTAGTAGAGCGAGGAGGATCGAGCCAGGGTCCGGAGAAGCGGAAACGACGGGCTCGTCGTCCGAGGAGGCTGAGGGATGATGCCAAGGAGGCCACAACAAAGGAGATTGCTGCGGAGGAGGAGATGGAGGTGCCTCTTCTGGCCGCGGAGACAGCTGTGGGCGCTGGCGACATGGGAGAGGACGATCACGACCCGGTAAGCCCTTCGGAACTCTCACTCTGTGGTTCAATAGGCTAAACGGACGGGCGAGAGGCAATGAGAGAAGGCCGGGGAGTGAGGGAAAGGAGGCGTCCAGGGCCCTGGACGCCTCCACATTTTCTTTTTATCTATTTGTTTATTTACGTAAATAATAAAATAGGATTTTAAAAATAAGGAGGCGTCCAGGACCTGGGACGCCTCCATAATAATATATATATTATTAATATAATTTTTGTTTTGGGTTTTTCTATAAAGAAAATAAGGAAAATAGAGAGGAGGCGTCCAATGTACTGAACGCCTCCATAAAAATCCAAAAATGTTTTAAAGATAAGATAACAATAAATAAGTAGAATATATAGTGTTATTGCTTAATATTATTCATGATGCTGATGTATTTTTTTATTGGTTTTGTGGTGTGCAGGGTGTGATGAAAGGACGGATCATCTGGTCCCTAGTGGTGGCAGCATACCGTGGGCTGTCGGACTTCCAGAGGGCGCGTGTGGACGCCATGGGCTTTGGAGCTTTCCTTAGGATCGAGCCCTTCCGGCTCGACCTTCCTCTTATCCAGGCATTGAGGGAGCGGTGGCACGCGCCGAGCCGGGCGTTTCTGATGCCCTGGGGGCACATGGTGCCGTCATTGGAGGACGTGGCTCGGATCACCGGGCTACAGGTGGACGGAGAGGCGGTCAGCGGGGTCACCTACCCCGACTACCGAGAGAGTGCCCTGGACCTGCTGTGGTTAGAGACGAGCGTGACTGACAGGGACAGCAGGGTAGTTGGCCGAGTGGAGATCATGGAGGCGCTCGGATTCGTTGACCCGCGCCAGCGGGTTAGCGAGACTGGAGCGGAGTTTCTGGCACGACTGGAGGGAGATGCCCGTGCAGCTTTCACCCAGGACCCGAGCGAGCGGGAGCTGGTGGATCTAGACCTCCGGAGGTTTCTTTTCTTCTTCCTGGGCCGCCTTCTGCTGGGGACGAAGAGGGATGGCATCCACTGCCGCTTCCTCGGGATTCTGGCGGACCTTGACAGAGTGGGGCACTACGTGTGGGGGGCGGCTCTGCTTGCCCATTTGATTGCTGATCTCTCCCAGACTTCGGAGAAGGAGACGACAGTCAGTGGCTTCGCACCTTTTCTCCAGGTAAACATTTTATTTATGCATTCCCACAGTTAAATATGCAATTATTGTACTAATGATGTATGATGGATGCAGGTGTGGAGCTATTACTATTTCCCGATGGGGAGGGCTAGGCATGGGAACAGGAGGGCCGTGCCTCTGGCGCGGCGGTGGAGGCCGGTCGTGGTAGCGGCACCCCGCGGCTACCAGCTGGCGTCACTTCGTCGGGAGCTGAGCGAGTATCCCGAGGCCATGGTATGATGCGTATGGTTTTTTTGTGTTTATGCATGTGACTGAATGGTAACTAACATGATGTATGTATGGTGATGCAGGTGGTGTGGAGACCCTACCTGGGCATGGGCGACGCTGGCCAGCCTTGGGTTGTAGCGGGTCTTCCTCGCTTCAGGCAGGACGTGTGGGTCCATTGCCTGAACGAGATCGAGCCGCTTCGGCTGAGGCTGGTTATGAGGACGTTGGGGCTAGCCCAGGAGTGGGTTGATGTAGATGAGCCGGCCCGCATCGGGCGGAAGACCAAGGGGAAGGCTAAGATTGTGGACTGGCGTACGCGCTTCCCAGCACAGTACCAGGACTGGCAGCAGGGCGGGGTCCCAGTGGTGTCCCATGTACAGGACAGTACTGATTACCTGAGACGGTACCGGGCTACGTACGGGGACCGCCTCTTCCTTAGTGGTATGGCAGGGGTAAGTGAAATGAAAATGCTTCACCCTTCTATATGTATATGCATGTGGTACTAACTTATGTGCAATGCAGGATGCTTGTGACAACATGATTGCCGACCTGCGGGCCCAGCTGGCAGACGCCAGGCAGCAGTTAGTGGCCATCCGACAGGAGTTGGAGATCCTGGTGAGTCTATGCAATGCATTTTTTGTGACTTGGATTTTTGATACTTGGCCTCTGACTGTCGTTTGCCCCGTGTTTCAGCGGGCCCACCAGATAGCGGCAGTCGGGATGGCTGGTGGAGCGGGTTCCAGTTCGCGGGGCCCTCCTCCGGAGGTTTTTGCCCTCCAGGAGCAGCTGGCGTATGCGGTGGCTCGGGCTGAGGAGGCCGAGCGTGACCGCGAGGCCCGAGTGAGTGTTTGCCTGACCTCGACTCTCTTTCTGGCTGCTCTCCTTCTATCACTATTCTCTTACGGTGCATGCGTGCTTTGACAGGTGGCCGAGATTCGGGAGGCCCTGGCCCGTGCTGTTCGTGCTGAGCAGGAGTGCGACGCTCGGGTGGCAGAGCGTGACGCCCGGATTGTGGAGCTGGAGGAGGAGCGTCGACGGGAGGCTGAGGAGCTCCCTCGTGACGTGCTGGATCTGCGGATCACCCTCGAGCTGTCGAAGAGGGAGGCGGTGAGAGAGAGAGAGGAGAGGGAGAGAGATAGGGGGATCCTAGAGAGAGAGAGGGAGAGAGAGGACAGAGAGAGAGAGAGAGAGAGGAGGGGAGGGCGGAGCGACTGTGAGACTGGGACGAGAGGAGGGCTCTGGAGGCCCAGCTGATGGAGCTCCGATTGAGTCTCCGCACGGCAGAGGGGAGGCTTCGAGAGAGCGAGGAGCGGTACCAGAGGGCGAAGGAACGCGGGGCGCGACTTCGTCAGTCTGGTCCTTTTTCCATGGGCAGCTATTCGGTTTCTTCGGCCGAGGAGCGTCGTCGTGCCTTCGAGGCTGGGGTCCCACCGCAGGGCGAGGCGAGCACGGCTTCTCAGGGTTCGCAGAGGTCACAGAGGCCCCCTAGGGATCCCCGTCAGAGGAGGGAGGAGAGAGATGACCAGGAGGGTGATGGTGAGAGTTAGAGAGTTGCTTGTACACTCCACCCTCCTTACTGCATGATGTACTTTCCGCTATTATATGGAATGAAAATGGCTTTTTTGTGTTGTGTGTACTTTTCTCTCTCCCACACTTTCTTTTTTACACTGAGTTGTCCTTCGAGGCACGCTCCACGAGACCTTGCCCTGATCAGCGGGGAACTACGCTTTGCACGGAGGGATTCTGTTTCCTTTCTCGCCCTTTTGGGCGCGTCCAGGCGCGAGGATGCGTCTTAATCCTTGAATTCAAATTTAAAGCGTCGGGTGGCCTTTCTTCTCCCGTGCCTTACCCGCAAACGAGCCCGCCTTCCGCCGAAACTCGCTTGCCCCCTTTTCGTCTTCCTTCTCTTTTGATCGATGGAGTTCGGTGGGCCCGACCATGGTGAAGGTGGAGAGGGACGAGGAACTCCTCACCCGAGGAGGGACACGCAAGAACACGGAACGGCGTCCATGGAGGAGGAAGGGCCGCTTCGGGCCCCCGAGGGACCCGAGGGGCCCGATGTCGCGGAGGGAGGTGAACACGGTCCGGTAGGTCCTCCGATCTCTTCCTCTTTTGATCCATTTTGAGTTTTGAAGCGAGCCGCGCGAGGGGGAAAGGGTTCGGCGAGTGTTGCACTCAAATGATGGATGCGTCCTAAACAGGGGACGCGTTCTTTGTTATGATGCGAGGTCCTCCTTCCTTGATGCAGGACATGGTGAGGACCCTGGGCCTGGCCGATGAGTGGGCGAGTGCGGACGAGCCAAGCCGCGTTAGGAGGGAGAGTCGCGGCAAGGCGAGGCTCGAGGACTGGCACGTACGTCTCCCTGGACAGCAAGGGAGTGTATTGGTGCAGGACAGCATCGACTTCCTGCGGCGGTAGAGAGAGAGTTATGCGGGGCTTCCCCAAGCTGGGGACACGCGTGGCATCGGCGGCTCGCGCGCCCAACTGTCAGAGGCTAGGCGGCAGCTGGCCGTCACTCAACATGAGCTGTCGCTCCTGGTAAGTTACGTGCCGCACTTTTATCTTCAGATTTTGGAGTTTCACTGACGGTCGTTGTTTATTTTGTTCCAGCGTGCCCAGCAGACAGCATCGGCGGGGATGATTGGTGGCATATCTTCCAGTTCCTCGGCCCCTTTTCTCGAGATTGCCTCCCTCCAGGAGTAACTTGCCGGTGCGGTGAGCGTGATGCCTGGGTGGCGACTGTAGCGGAGCTACGGCATCGTGGTGAGGAGAGACCTTCTCCAGACATCCTTGAGTTAAGGGTTCTTTTGCAGATGATGAGGAGAGAGGTAGAGAGAGAGAAAGCCGACAGAAGGTCCGAGCGACAGCGGGATCAGACCGAGAGGAGGGCCTTGGAGGCCCAAGTGAGGGAGCTCCAGCTGGGCCTTCAGGCCGTCGTGCAGAGGCTAGGGGGGATGGAGACGTGCTACGAGAGAGCGCTAGAGTTCGGGGAGCGACTGCGCCAGTCTGGTCGCTTTGCCGCTAGTGGCTTCTTTGCCACGCCAGGGGAGGAGCAGCGAGTCACTGCTGCGGAGCAGGCACCAAGAGGCGAGGCAGGTGCTGCTGCACGAGGATCCCAGAGGCTTCTGAGGGACCCACACCTCCAGGGAGAGGAGGGGAGCACCCAGAGAGATGAGTGATGGTGAGGATCGGCGAGCTGGTGGACTCGCCTCCTCCTTATGTTTATGATGTTTTTGACAGCTCATGTTGAATTATGAAGGGAGTGATTTGATTTTCTGCTGCTTGTTTGTTTTCTTGTGCGTTCCTTCTTCCCTACACTTCTCCTCCTTTGCACTGTTCCCATGTGATGGGTCTGCCGAGACTCCGCTTCGAGCGGAGAATCGCGTCTTGTTGTGACCATTTTCCACGAGAATCTGCCGTCGAAGTCAATAATGACGGCCCTACTCTCTTTTCTGGGATGTTGTGTCAAATTTTACGGACATCCTCCAAAACATGATAGGGTATCCCTAGACAACATAGGGTGCTATTCGTCATATTCTTCGTCCAATCAATCACCCTGTGCGAGCGGTGAAGTGACATACGGGACCGCATGGCAGGTGCCTCATCGCGAGGGATATCATTAACAGGTTATGGAGGCAATCTTGGCCCGCACTCCTTCCATTTCTATAAATTCGTGTCCCTTTTATCCTCCCAGGTATATCAAGAGCTAACTCGAGGAGTACAAGTTCTCAGGGGAGAGGAGGAGTTCAAAATTCTGAGAGTTGGATGGAGGGTGAATCTTCCCACTCCTCGAAGAGAAGCAGGTCCAGTGGTAGTAGTTCCAGGAGGCTTTCGGACCTCGAAGGGCACTTCAGCGAAAGGGCCCAATCACAACTCGTAAGCCAAGTTTTCCTGCCCTTTTTTCATTCTTTTTTTCTTCCTTTCTTTCTGACCAAACCTCCTCCATTTCTTGCATGCGTAGAGTGTGATGAAATCACAGATCTCATGGGAGCTGGTAGTGGCAGTATATCGAGGTCTCCCAGATTTTCAAAAGGCCAGGCTAGACGTGACAGGTTTTGGCACCTCTCTTCGGATCGAGCCGATCCAGCTCGACCTGGTCCTGATCCAAGCCTTGTGTGAGAGATGGGACCCAGTGAGTCGGGCATTCCTGATGCCCAGGGGGCACATGGTGCCCAGCTTGTAGGATGTGGTCCGGATCACAAGCCTGAAGGTGGAGGGCGAGGCAGTGACCGGGGTCACTTATGCGGATTACCGAGAAGGTGCCCAGAAGTTACTGGGTTTGGACCTAGATGGTCGGAAAAACAGGTCGGTAGCTAGGGCGTCCCTCATGGATGCATTAGGGCTCACCGACACTCGTCGGTGGGACGATGAATCCTCAGAAGAGTTTATGGAAAGGATGGAAATAGGATGCCGTGCCGTGTACTGCACAGACTTCGGCAACTGGGAAAGATGCAACATAGATTTGAGGAGATTTCTCCTCTTCCTTTTGGGGAGATTGGTACTGAGCTCGAAAGGGGACGGTATCCAATATCGCTTCCTGGAGCTGCTATCAGACCTTGAAAGAGTAGGATACTACGCCTGGGGAGCTGCCATGCTGGCGCACTTGTTTGCAGGTCTGTTCCAAGAAGCGGACCGTGAGATGACTGTGAGTGGTTTCACACCATTCATCCAGGTATTTTTGGTTTTGCTTGTTTTGTATTTTTTTTGTTTTTTTGCAAGGTACTGATGACCTACGCCGAGCAGCTGTGGAGCTATTATTATCTCCCCATGGGGAGAGCTCGGCATTGGCGCCCGGCGATGGTGCCGCTAGCCAGGCGGTGGGAACCCATCATGAGTGCGGCACCCCAAACCTACCAACTGATGGTGCTAAGGCGGGAGCTACAGGAGTTCCCTGCAGCGATGGTAAACTGGAGACCTTACTCAGACATGGTCGATGCCGACCAGCCGTGGGTTCTAGCAAGTCGTGCCAGGTTCGGACGGAAACTGTGGATGCACTGCCTGAATGAAATCGAGCCGCTTCGGCTACGATTAGTTATGAGGACTTTAGGACAGGCTCAAGAATGGGTGGATACGGCTGCGCCACCTCGTGTCGGGAGAAAGACGCGAGGACCGGCGACCTGCATTGACTGGCGCGTTCGATTCCCCGAACAGTATGAAGACTGGCTACGGTGTGGCACGATTGTAGAATCGCAGGCACGGGATAGCGAGGATTACCTGCGTCTATACAAGACAAGGTACGCAGAGCTGTTCCAACCCCGGGGACTTGTGGAGGTAGATTTCCCCTTTCTCTTTTCTTCTTTCTCCTTTTCTTGGTCTTCTGGTAAAAATGCTGACTCGTAAGGCTGCAGGATGTCCGGGATGCCATGATAGCGAATTTACGAACTCGCTTGACAGAGATGGAGCAACGGTTGGACGATGCCCGCGGAGCTACGAGCGCCTTGGTAGGTGTACAGTGTGTTCCTAATTAGAACCCCAGTTTCCAGATGTTGGCTGCTAATTCACGCGGTCGTAGCATGCCCAGATTGGCGCGACTTCCCCAGCGATGGGAGTAGGTGGTGCCTCTTCCAGCTTGTGGATTCCCACCTCAGAACTTGACTTGCTTCATGAGCAACTTGCTCACGCCACGCAGCGTGCTACGGAGGCAGAAGGGATGCTCTGTATACAGGTAAAAGTTTCAGTGTTGAGCTCTCTTTGTTTACGCCTTATCGCGTATCTGAGATGGTACACTCGGCAGGAAAAGGAGACGGAAGAAGCGCTTGCCCAAGCTACGCAGAAGGAGGCTAGGATAGCAGAACTGGAGAGGGAACTGCGGCGTCATCCTGATGACGACTCCTCTAGGGATGTCGTGGAACTGAAGATCACTCTCCAGTTGGAGAGGGAAGACGTGCGCAGAGAGAGAAAGAGCCAACAGATTGACTGAAAGGGAGGAACGAAGGGCCATGGAGGCCCAACTATTCGAACTCCGAATCAGTCTTGGTCTTGCTGAACAGTGGCTGAGAGATGGTGAGGAGCGCTACCGAAGAGCACGAGAGCGTGGCTTTCGTGTTGGTAGCTTCTCTGCTGCTCCCGTGGATCAACGCCGGGGTGTGGGAATAGGAAGGGGAGTACAGAGCGGTAGGAGTACCACTTTTCGTAGTTGGGTAGCACCTTTGAGAGCGTTGTGCCCGGAGAGTAGTGGGACGAGTAACGCAGAGAGAGAGGGCGGAACTTGATGTAATTTTTTTTAGTTTTTGGAATAAAATACAAGGTTCGGTTTATTTGTTTTTCACCTTTGCTTCTGTTGCCTAAATCCCTGCACACATCACTGAAACAAACAAATCAGAATTTCTGTTCTGACTTGGCCCCTTGCTCAATAAGCAAATGGTCACTGTGACTGTCCTTGATAACTAGTCAAGGGGCCAAGCCTTTATTAACGAAGGTAATGGAAAAATGTGGTGACGATAAATGCGACAGGCAAGCACACGAATGCAAGCGGTATTAAAAGTGAGATGCTGCACGCAAATGCAATCATGCAAAATTGATTTGTTTTCTTTTTTATATTTGGCATTTTTTGTTTTATCATAAAAAGGATTTTTTTGTTTGCAAATATGTACATTTTCTCTTTTCCATTTTTTGTTGTTTTTATCATTTCGATTTTTTTTTGCTAACGCCTGGGAAGCACCCAAATGGCACCTAACCTACGTAAGACAGGGGTTTCTTACTAACCTCCCAGGTATCCTAAGTGCACATCTAGGTTGATTTGGGCCTCTAGACCCCTCGAATGATGATCCCGCCGGCTAAGACTTACCCTGATGACAATACCGTCATGCCATGCTTAGGCTCCCAGTCGCTTCTGACCATAGGGATTCACCCAAAAGGTGTTTGAGGTAAATGATTTGCCCGACCCGGGTCTGTTTCCTCACAACCCTAGATGGTATATGATGGAACACCCTGGAACCCTAATGACCAACCGCGCGACGCTGACCCGGAATCAGACGCCGTCGCACCCACAGGTGACGCGCTTGCATTGGCCTAAGCCCAAGGTTAAGCAAGAAGACATCAAGGTGGTAAACAGGGGTCTTGACCAGCCAGAAACACGGAGACTCCTTCGCAGCGATAGCTTTTGCTTTTCAAAGTAGGCAACCAAATGTGTATATTAAAATAAGGCCGCAGACCCTAGGTAGTTTTCACCCTTCAGAAACTCCATCGAACCTTCATCTTTAGAGGGAGAAGGAAGAGTGTAGGGGATAAGTCTCCTGAGAGGACCGGCAAAGCCGTTAACCCGGCGAGCAAATAAGGGCCCATTAACTCTTTCCTTTCGGACAACTTCGGACCAAATCTCGAGCATTTACATTCCATAGCCCCTTTTGTGGATTCAGACTTTTGCTTTGAGGGGTTCCGTTTATCGCAACAGGCACGATCACGACCAGGCTTTTCTCTTGATTTTGTATTTCTTTTGTGAGGGAGATATAGTCGTTTGACGTTTGTGGGCTCCCTTTTCATATGCCTACGGGGGCACTGCCCTCATCTCGTGCTCTGATCGATGCTCGAGGAAATGGATCCTACTCTTGCCTTTGGGGTTTGAGTTTCGGTTTCTCATGCTCAGCGTTTTAAGGGCGCCGACTATCTCATTTGGTCGAAGAGAAAAGAATAAAGATTATAGCTTCCGGAGATCTTCTGGGTGGGGCCCCACCGTAAGTGATGCTACCGACTTTTTTTTTTGAATAAAATACATAAGTGAGCACATGTTAGCTTCCTTCGAGCGAGCATAGGCCGACGTGGCCGGACAGGGATCTCCACGGTTCTAGTAAACCAAGACCCGATGCCTACCAAGTCTTAATGGGCCCTATCCTGACATGGAGGTTAGATGCAGGGACTTAACTACATGGTGACTGCCAGGCATCGGCATTTTGAATTTTCCATATTTTTAATGGTTTTCAATATTTCTTTGTTTTTAATGTTTTTATCTTTTCATCATTTTTTTTGTTTTGTGCTAAGGGTAGTATTTCTTAAGATAAAGCCCATTCCAAGGGTGGGATAACTCGGTCCCTTCGGCGTTGACTAGCTTGTAGGCATTGCCAGGCTACACGGCTTGAATTACAAATGATCCTTCCCAATTGGGTTGGAGCTTAGAACACGGACCTCCAGGTTTGACAAAAATTCTTTTTACGACCATTTCACCGACTTTGAATTTTCTCTCAATGACTTTCTTTTGGTAAAAGCGAGCGAGTCTATTTTAATACACACGCGTGTGTTTGGCAGCGGCCAGCCGCTTCTCATCCAAGAGTTCCAACTGGGCGAGGAGTGAATTACGACGATCGTCGAGGGGAAATTCCTCGTCCATTTGTACCCTGAGAGAAGGGATCAGAGTCTCGTACGGGGCTACCGCTTCCATACCATAAGTAAGGGCAAATGGAGTCTGCCCGGTGGGGGTACGGATTGAAGTGCGATAGGGCCCATAGGGCTTCGATAAGTTTTTCTGGCCAGTCTGAAAACTTACTAGACTCGTAGGTTTTTTTGATGATTTTGAGCAATGTTTTATTGGTGGCCTCCGCTTGGCCGTTACCTTGTGGGTAATAAGGTGATGAATGATGCAATGCAATTACGTACCTTTTGCAGAGGTCCTATAGGTCCTGAGAAATGAACTGTGGCCCATTGTCGGTGACGATTGTGCTTGGGACGCCGAATCTGGCGAGGATGTTCTTCATGATGAATTTACAGACTGTTGACGCCTTGATTTCTGCGTAAGCTTCGGCTTCGGCCCATTTGGTGAAGTATTCCGTCGCAGTAAGGATGAAAGATTTCTGCTTGGTGAGGGAATTGGGATCACCTAGGGGACCAATGATGTCGAATGCCCACATGGAGAAAGTCCATGGGGAGGATATTGGATGAAGTGAGGAAGATGGTGAATGGATTTTATTGGCATGAAGTTGACACTTGACACACCTACAGACATAGACAGCACAATCCTCTTCCATAGTGGGCCAATAAAAGCCTTGCCGAATGATCTTCTTGGCGAGCATCTGACTATTCACGTGGCCACCGCACACACCCGAGTGTGTCTCCTCCACACATTTTCAAACCTCATCGTCACCAAGACATCTTAACAGAATACCAGTAAGGCTCCTCCTATAGAGTAGACCTCCAACCAATGTGTATTTCTGAGCCACCCTTCTTATGGCTTTCTTGTCCTCTGTGGTGGCCCCTTCAGGATAAGATTGATCTTGGCAGTATTTGACGATTTCATAGAACCATGGTTTCTCTTCATCAGCCAGTTCCTCTTCGCCCTCTGCCAACATGATTTCCCTCTTCTCAAGGATATCTTCCTGTAGGATCTTCCTTGCTATCCTGTCTTTGATATTTACGTAGGAAGCATCATCGATTGCATGGGCGTGAAGTTTGTAGATGGAAATGGACTTAAACCATCTTCCTAGAGGGAACCTTATGGATGATGCCAACGAGGCGAGGGCATCGGCGAGAGTATTCTAATGACGAGGGACATGAACAAAGATCAGTTTGGCGAACAGTTTGGCAAAAGCAGCAATGAGTTCTTAGTATGGCTTGAGTTTGGGATCGCGAGTGCGATATTTAGTGAGCACCTGGCGGAGGATGAGTTGACTATCACCTACGACTCGCAACTCAGTGATACGAAAAGAATGAGCGAGTTCTAGACCAGCTAGAAGAGCTTCATATTCGGCTATATTATTGGTAACTGGAAATTTGAGTTGGTATGCCAATGGGAATGTGAGGCCTTCAGGCGACAGGAGGGCGATGCCGATTCCTCTCCCTTGAGAATTCAGAGCTCCATCAAAATATAGCTTCCACATTGGCTCATCTGATTGGTTGACGGACATTAGTTCCTCATCTGGAAACTCTGATTGGACGGGATCGAACTTAGGAAGAGGATGGTGCACGAGATGCTCGGCTATGGCATAGCCTTTAATCGCCTTTTGCTGGATGTAGGTGATGTCGAACTGAGAGAGAAAACTTTGCCAGCGTGCTAATCTATCTGTAAGGATAGATTTTTCATGAAGGAACTTGATAGGGTTCATGCGGGCAATCAGATGGACTTCATGAGCTAAGAAGTAGTGTTTCAATTTCTGCACTACCCAAACGAGGGCAGCACAGGTTTTCTCCATGACGGTGTACTTCTGCTCACAGGGATTGAGAAGTTTGGACAAGTAATAGGTTGCCCGTTCCTTGCCTTCTTCATTAGCTTGTGCGAGGACGGCTCCCACGGAGTCATCCAAGACTGAGACGTAAAGGATAAGAGGTTTTTTCGATTTAGGTGGAATGAGAACGGGTGGACTAGCTAGATATTCCTTCAACCCTTCAAAAGCTTTCTGACATTTAAAATTCCAGTGGAATTCTTCTCCTGGCTTGGTCAACTCGTAGAGAGGTCTACACCTTTGTGAATGTTAGGACACAAACCGACGAATAAACTGCAACCTCCCGATTAAACCTCAGACTTCCCTCAAATTCTTGGGAGGCGGCATATCCCTGATGGCCTTAGCTTTGTCGGGATCTATCTCGATCTCTCTTTTAATCACAATGAACCCCAGCAATTTACCTGACGACATACCAAACACACACTTCTTCGGGTTCATTTTCAATTGGAACTCCCTTGACCTCTGCAAGACCTTAGCCAAAACTTCTGGATGTTCCATCCTGGTCCTTGATTTCACCAATAAGTCATCCATATACACTTCCAGATAGATGTGTATCATGTCATGAAATATGGCCATCATAGCTCTTTGGTAAGTAGCTCCAGCATTCTTTAACCCAAACGGCATGACCACGTAACAATATGTTCCCCAAGGGGTAGTGAATGATGTCTTTTCCTGATCTTCTTCTGCCAAACGAATTTGATTGTATCCTGAAAATCCATCCATGAATGAGAGGGTTTCATATCCTGCCGTGTTATCGATCAACACATCGATGTGAGGCAAGAAAAAATCATCCTTTGGACACGCGCGGTTAAGGTCCCGGAAGTCGATGCAAATCCTGACTTTCCCATCTTTCTTCATAACCGGGACAATGTTCGCCACCCATTGAGGATAAAGGACGACTCTAATGAACCTGGCTTTGTGGAGCTTATCGACCTCTTCTTTCATTTTCAAAGCCATCTGAGGGTGGAAACACCTTAACCTTTGTTTTACCGAGACGGACCCTGGTTTTAGGGTTAAACGGTGTTCGACCAAGGTTGAATCCAGACCCGGCATATCCTCGTAGCTCCATGCAAACGCGTCCTTATATTCCTTGAGAACCTCAATTAATGCCTTTTCTTCAGAGGGTGGTAGGTTGTCACTTATGAGGATGATCCTAGGGTCTTCCTCAGTTCCCAAGTTGACTTCTTTGGTGGATTCTTCTACGGCGGTTGACGGCTCGTCGAATCTCTTCATTCCACTAGCGTATGCACCTTCCGCATCCTCATATTCTTCACCCTCATCTTCAGTGGGGCATTCTTCATCCGTGATCTCGTAGACTCCATACCCTTCATCAAATGCACAGTCGCCCTCACATTCTATTTCCGGTAGCCGGATGGGATTTTCTAGCAACTGGGGGATGGCAAGGAGGGCTTGACACCTGGCGGCTAAATCCAGAAGGAATTGACGAGGGATCTGCCTACCCTTGGATTTCTTCCTAGGTACTACCCTTGGCCTATCATTCCTAGATTGACTGACAATATTTACAGAAGAAGAGGAAGACGAAGGGGATGGTGTAGGAGGTTTCCTCAACGAAGATGTGTCGTTGGGGAGTTTGAAAATTGATGTTTTTTTTTCATTTTCATTTTTAATGACAAAGCAGTGAAAAGAGATTGGAGGAGAGAGAAAAGTGGTTATGGCTAGAGGATTGTGAGGCTCATAGAGCAGATCATGGTTGAAGACCTGGCGCGGGTTGAAAAGCCCGCGTAGGTATGTAAACAGAGAAGGGGATCTGGGAAGATCATCAGATAATTGTCTGGCCCAGGAAGAAGATATCAGCAAAGGTTGAGATGAGTGGATGGAGAAGATGGTGGCTAATGAGCCGTCGACGGTAATGTTGAAGACGGATGAAGATCCATCGATGACAGAGTCCTTCTGGCGAGGATGAGGATAGTTTGGAACCTTGGCAAGAGTGGTAATATTCTCTGGTATTCCGGAGATCAATGGTGTTCCTTCAGGCTGCGGAGACGAGAACATCCTTTCTAGTGCAACGGAAATGTCCCGTATGTCGAACCATTTGTTCCACTCGCATTCCGGATCTTTGATCTTGCCTCTTTTGGTGATCCTCGGACATTTTTCAGCCAAATATATAGCATGTGATCCCCCATATGCTTCTCGTGGGTAATCTCCCATCTGAACAACTGGCCCTCTGTTGAAGTGGTTTGATAGAGTCCATGTGAGGGGCTTCCAATCCGCCCTGAACGGTCCTTTGAAGCCTAGGTCAAACCTGCGGTTCGGCCTAATTTCCTTTGGCAGTTTGAGCATACCCTGTAACTGTGCGCCCAGACCTTTACCCTGTTGATAGCCGATGTTCCTCATAATCTCCCAACCTTTGGAGTGAAAAGGGAGACATGATGTTGTGGTTGTCCTGACCGGCTCCTTTGGTGCTAGTGGAACGTGAGATAGATCACGCACGTCCAGTAGTGACAATATGGGTCGATGAGACGGCCAAACAGAGGGCAGAGAGGTGTTGATAGCATCCACTGTGTGAAGGACAGGTGTACTGACCACTTTAATAATTCTCCCATTGTAAGGAAACTTCAGGCACTGATGGTTGGTGGAAGGCACAGCGTCCATGGCTTCAATGTAAGGGCGACCCAGTATAGCCTTGAATGTGGGGTCCATGTCGAGGACATGGAATTCCGTGGGAATTGACATGGGGCCTAGTTCTACCTTCAGAATAATCATCCCCTACGGCGGCCTTTTGCTATTGTCATAAGCCGTGACTGTGATCGAGGAAGGTCTTATTTTTTCCTCGTCGACCCCACACAACTGAAGAGTGCTCATGGAGATCACATTTATGGATGCACCCGTGTCCACAAGACACGGGTTTATGGATACCCCATTAATTTTTATTGAAATGCACAGTGCATATTTCCGAGCTTCCTTGGGGGCGAGCTCGTAGTTGTGGAACATGATGGCTGGTTGTGTGTCCGTTGGGGTCAGGACGGTCGAAATCTTCGCCACGGGGAGATCTTCATTAACCATGACCTTTTGAAGATATTGCATCAAGGCCACCTGGTGGGATGTGGATCTTTGAAGTAGCTCCAGGATGGAGATCCGAGCAGGCGCCTTGTCCAAGTGTTTCAATAGATCATACTGTGTTCCAGGGATAGCTCTTTCTGGTTGTTCTCCATCATCCTTCTCTGGCTGAGATTGCTCAGGATTCTGACTGTTGTGGGGAAAAACCCTGTGAAAAATCCTTCCACTCCGGAGCACCATTGCCTGCGGCTTTTGTACCTCTGTGGGGGTAGCAGTGGGTTTTAACAGGGATTTGAGGGGTAGTGGTGGAGGAATGGGTGATGAAGCAGGGGTGATGACGGGAGCAGGGATTCTGATGAGGGGTTTGTTAGGTGGAGGCATGGTAGAGGTAGAGGGGATATTGCGTGGATTATGAAGGATAAGGGGTCTGGAAGGTGGAGGTGGAGACGAAGTATAAGTGGGTAGGGCTTGAAGCGGGCGATGGTTTTGAGGTGGGTGATGGGTAATGAGTGGTTTTGAAGGCATTAGCGGTGATATGGTGGAGAAAGATGGGGTTATGTATGGTTGACGGATGATAAGGGGTTTAGAAGGCGTAGGGGTAAATGTGGTAGAGGTAGATGGTAAAGTGGGGGAGTGGGAGAAGATGAGAGTGTGTGAAGGCGTAGTGGAGAGTGTCGGTTGATAGGAGATCGGGGTACGGATGAGAGGGTGTAATGGTAGTGGAAATGGTGAAGGCGATACTGACGCAAGTTGATGAGAGAGAGGTGCTACCCGGGTAAGGTGAGGGGGTTGCATGACGATAGGATTGGCGGTAGAAAGAATGGAGGTACTTTCCTGGTGCCACACCTGCTCTCGCCCGACTTCCGGGAAGGAGGAGATGGGATTAACCTGATGATTGGGCTGTTGGTGCTCCGGTAATGGATTCTAGATTATGCCCATGTCGGGCTGTTGTTGTAGGGCCTGCTGAGGCTGTTGTTCTTGTTGTGGTTGCTGCTGCTGCTGCTGTTGTAACTGCTGCTGTGGCCTATGAGGAGGTCTCCTAGCCTTGAGAGCGGCAACGTATCGTCTCATTTCATCCCAATCTATTTGATGTTCATCATTCATAACGTGGATGTAATCTTTGAAATGGAAACAATAATCTACTGTGTGTCATGGCTGCCTGTGGTAGACGCAGTATTTGGAGGTATCAACATTTGGGTGCCACACGGGCCTTTCTCTGGGTAGGGTGAGTTGGTTTGATGCCATGAGGGCATTAAAAATGTCTGCTAAGGTTTCTGGAAATGGTGGATAGTAGGCTCTCTTGGGACCGAGCGGCCTCCTTTGTTGCTGTTGGGGACCATAGTTCCCCGGGGGCAGAACTTGGTTGTACTGAAGCGGTGGTTGTTGTTGCTGAGGTTGTGGTTGTTGTTGCTGGGGTTGCCGTAATGGAGGCGTATTATCCTGGGGTGGGTTATTTTGGGGTGGAGGACGAAGAGGAAAAGGACCTGGTTGGAGGGGAAGTCGGGGCATTTGTGGAGGCCTTGGGTTGACTGCATAGCTGGCATTGTTGACCGCACCCACTTGCTCATTTGTCACGACCCCTTCTGTGGCTCCGCCCGGGACACCAGCGCCTGTCTTTCTAACCACTTTGGGCTTCGGTGACTCAAACATGTTCATAATGGGGGAGTCTTTTAACTGGGTTTGGATGTACCGGGCCCTTTCATAGAGATCCTCCATTGTAGTAAGTTTATTCATGGCCAGGACGTGTCTGAACTGTGGGGTTGCATTAGACACAATCATCTTCACTTGTTCGGGCTCAGAGAGGGTATCCCTTATTCTTTCCGCCAGAGACCTCCATCTATCAGCATAGCGGACAAAATCCTTGTCGGGCTTCATCTTTTCGGCCACTAGGTCGATAATGGAGAGTGAGGGACCGACCCTATCCCTATATTTCTGCAAGAACCTTCTCTGGACTATTTCAAAATTCTCGGCCTCGCGGGGCTCCAAAGAATAGAACCACTCTAGCGCGGGACCATCCAATGATCTCCGAAAGAGGTATGCCAGGGACCTCTGATCGTTTTGTCAATAGGAGGATTCATACATGAAATCCTTGAGGTGAATGAAGGGGTTGCCGGTACCATTGTATCTGCTGTACGTGGGCATTTCGGAGGGAGGAAGATGAATGACGGGAAGGATTGGCAAAGCAACCTCCGGGGTGGCTTTCACGTCCACCATCCTTCTCAGATTTTGAAACTGCTCGTCCATGCGATTGAACCTATTGAGGAGCGATTGGGCGAGCTCCTCTGGAGGTGAAGGTGGCACTTGCCACTGGGGGAGAAACTGTCTCTCGGAGACTTGAGGGGGGAACCCGGAATGAGAGGGAGCTGTCAGACCGCCGACAGTTGGCCCTGGCTGAAGCGGTGTGTGGGGAACAACGGGAGTTTGAGATTGTGACGGGAACTGGAATGAGGGTGGTTGTTGGCTCGCTTGTCCTTGAAGCGAGGGAGACTGGATGGCTTGCGCCAATGAAGGAGATGGAATGGCCTGCACGGACTCTTGGAGAGGTGCGATGGCCGGAGTTGATTCCTGGGGCGTGGGGGAAACAGATTTCCCTTTCAGAATGGCCTGGAAGGCCCAGAGCTGTTCAGAGGTAAGCTCCGTGTTGGCGAGGACGCCTAGTAAGGAAGAGATATCCTGTGGTGGGGACGTGTCCCCGGCAATAACCTGCACCTCATGCGAGGGCTCATGAGAAGGACCCGAGTCCATAGCATAGACTCGCGGGTCGGCTGACAAACCACGACTAGGGTGGTTCTCCTCAAAAGACTCGTGAGCCATGCTTACAGTTTTCCCAGAACGCAAAAACATACACTAGCAAGCATGTAGCAGAGATTATCAAACAAGTGGATGCCTTTACGCCTTTTTTTGTGTTTTGATTTTGATGATTTTTTTTTGTGTTTTTAGCGAGATCCGAAGTTCACACAAAATAGGGACCCTAGTTTGTTTTTGTTTCACCGCTGTGTCAGCTAGGGTCTCTCGTCTCACCACGAATGAAATGACTAACTCCGGTGAACTTCAATGGTACAACCAGCCCAGTGAACGAAGAGGAGATTCTTCGATGTCGGGGACTTACGGAGGTCCCAGTGTAGGAGATTCTAGTCCGTTGAGAGGAATTCCCAAACGGAGAGTCCTTCCTTCACCGGGAAAGGGTGATCCTCAAAAAAACAAAAGGATAGAAAAGAGGGATGGATGCATGCAATGAAATACTGACAGAGATATGGAGTGGGAAATCAACAGAAACAACAGACATATAATAAACAAACAACCAATCACAACTGACAGTGCTGCCGTGAGCACAACGGGGGCGCGCGCGGGCGCCTAGGTGGAGAGGCACGGATGGTGCTGATCTTGCAAGGGTAGCCGAAAGGAAGCAGTAGAGGTCCCACCGTGATCGCCAATCTGTGAGCGACGTCACGCGGTTCGGGGAAGCGGGGAGGACGCGGAGCGCGCGGGCTCCTCTTTTTGTTTGCTGCAACACATAAATAAGAGAAAAGAGAAGGGGCCACCACAGGAGATTGCTCCGGCGGGGCGAGCAGAACAAATGTAATATAGCAAGATATGGGGGTTAAACGGCCATAGCGGGAAGTGACTCGCCGCGACCTCGGGGGACGGGAATGGTGCAGAAATTAAATAGCAAGAATTGAAACGGCCATTGGGGAAGTGACTCGCCGCGGCCTCGAGAATATGAGCAGATAAGAATATAACAGAATATAGGGAGAATATAAAGAGCGGGAATTTAAACGGCCATTGGGGAAGTGACTCGCCGCGGCCTCGAGAACATGAATAGATAAGAATATAATATATAAGAACGGGAATTTAAACGGCCATTGGGGAAGTGACTCGCCGCGGTCTCAAGAATATGAATAGATAAGAATATAACATATAAGAATGGGAATTTAAATGGCCATTGGGGAAGTGACTCGCCGCGGCCTCGAGAATATGAGCAGAATACAACAGAATATAAAGAGAGTATAAGAACGGGAATTTAAACGGCCATTGGGGAAGTGACTCGCCACGGCCTCGAGAACAAGATGTGATCGCCAGGGGCCGAAAGACCCCAAAATAAAGAAAGTGATCGCGCCTACCTCAAGAGCGGGAGATGGCGGGTTGCTTCTTCCTCCCCCTTCGGCCGGCCGACGGAGAGGGCTTTCCTTGGGTACCCTTACAAAACAACGACAAACAAGTAACGAGTGGATTAGAAAGATGAAGGTGTAGTATTCAAATCCTTGCGATAAAAATAAAGAAATGATGGCAAGACACACACCTGGTTGGTGTTGTCTTTTAAACCCCTCTCGGACTCGAGTAGGAGGAAAATGACATGATGGATGCAAGAAGTATATAAGAAGAGGCGCCCTTATGAAGGGGGATAGATGATGCGAGATGATGAATGCAAAAGAACTAAGAAGATAAGGAAAGGATTGGCTTATTAGATGTGCCGATGGTGAAATCCGGCGGAGCTCCGGCAGTGTATGGACGACGTGGAAGCGCGGTGGATGAAGACGACCTTCCTCTCGCGAGCGTGGGCACCCGAGAAGTCGGCAGAACCTCAACCTACAAAAGACCCCACGGGTTAGAAATGACTCCGGTAGCCTCTGGGCTCCGGCAGCCTATCGGATCTCTCTGAAGCTCCCCCAGAACTGAGGGGGTGGGCCTCTATTTATAGGGCTCTGGAGGGTGGAGGCGTCCAGGACCCTGGACACCTCCATCAGGGCCGAACTAATATTTTATTCTAATTTTATTTATTTTTTTGGAATATTTTGTGGAGGCCTCCAGGGCCCCGGACGCCTCCAACAGGTCCACCAAAACCCACCGACGGCCGCACGCGGTTTGGCACAACGCGTGGTTTTGTGAGCGGCGCCTCGTGATTTAGAAATGGGCGCGTCCCGACGGCTGGACGTCTCTATAATTTGGATTCTTTCACACACGACAAACCGTCGTTCGGTGGGCGGCGCCCCGTGAGTGAGTTGATGGAGGCGTCCAGGGGCCTGGACGCCTCCATTAATATATATTTTTTATTTATGTTTTATCTTTTATGCCAACTGGCATTTTACACATTTTTTATATTAGATTTTATGGAGGCATCCAGGGTCCTGGACGCCTCCATTAATATATATATATTTTATTTATTTTTGGGCTTTGAAAAACAAATAAAATAAATTAAAAGAATGGGGGCGTCCAGGGGCCTGGATGCCCCCATAAACACCCACCCGGGTCCTCAGTTCACGCGTTGGCGGCCGCCCGGCAGACACCCTTCTTGGTTCCGGAACCTCCTGATGTGTCTGACTGGTGTTGATGCCGTCCGAATACCGTGACGAGACGATTCCGGATGCTGAGAGGGGCGGAAGAAGACTCAAGAAATGGAAGCACTCGAGTGATTCAAAATGCCTAAGCCGTCGCGGGGCGTCGTATAGTAATATGAGACTTTCTCAGGAGACGTCAGGAATGGCGTGTCTACAGCTGGGTGAGGATACATCTGACGACCCCCACGTGGGTATCGTCCGAATGCTGGGCATCCTGGGCCTCACCTCCCATCTCATAGTACTCGTTAGCTAGCTCTTCATCTGCCTCATAGCTGACTAACTCGAGGCCCGTAGGGGTGGTATCCTCGGCCTATGTGTCCCCTGTTGTGCCCCTGTGATTTTGATGATGGTTTTGATGATTGGGTGTTGATATGAGTCAATCAAATGTTCAGTCATCTTGCTGCTGATGCTCAGTCATGTTACATGCTAAACTGATGCAATAAAATATTCATTGCTGTGGTTTTGATGATTGGGTGTTGATATGAGTCAATCAAATGTTCAGTCATCTTGCTGGTGATGCTCAGTCATGTTACATGCTAAACTGATGCAATAAAATATTCATTGCTGTGGTTTTGATGATTGGGTGTTGATATGAGTCAATCAAATGTTCAGTCATCTTGCTGCTCAGATTAGATTAACATATTTGATGCTCAGTCATGTTACATGCTAAACTGATGCAATAAAATATTCATTGCTGTGGTTTTGATGATTGGGTGTTGATATGAGTCAATCAAATGTTCAGTCATCTTGCTGGTGATGCTCAGTCATGTTACATGCTAAACTGATGCAATAAAATATTCATTGCTGTGGTTTTGATGATTGGGTGTTGATATGAGTCAATCAAATGTTCAGTCATCTTGCTGCTCAGATTAGATTAACATATTTGATGCTCAGTCATGTTACATGCTAAACTGATGCAATAAAACATTCATTGCTGTGGTTTTGATGATTGATTTGGTTTTGATGATTGCTGTTTGATGTGAGTCACTGTGAGTCATCTTGCTGAAATGAGTCATTGTCCTTCATATGCTCAGTCAGTTTATCTGCTTACACTGTGAGTCATTGCAATTGAGGTTTCAGACTGTTATCTGCTACATAAAGCTTTCATATGCATTTACAGTCTATGCATTGAAATGAATGGGTCAATGTAAGTTTTGTTAAGCTTGCATGCCTCATAGTTCGTGCACGTTTCATCAATCACAGGTTCGTGCACAAGTAGGCTTGGCAAGTCTTCAGGTAAGAGAGCTATAGAAGCTCGTGCAGGCTCTGGCTTAGGCTGATTCGTGCATACTTAACCCCGTGCACATTTTTGGTTGCCATAAAGTTCGTGCATTTCTTGCTTTGAACAATGTCCGTGCACAGTCTGTCCACCTCGTGGTGTTTTCACAATTGTGTCTTCATAGAACATTGTGTATCTGTTCTACGTGTTGTCTCTCCTCACAAACACGAAAAGACTTCGTGTCGTTTAAGTTTATAACACTTCGTGTTGATCTTGTCTATTACCAAGAAATCTGCTAAGAGGTAGTACATTGTGTGTCTGTACTGTTACTGTCTTCCTGTTGGTTGGCACTTCGTCTTGTTTGAGTATAACACCCAGTGTTGTACTGCTTGTCTTCATGTCGTGTGTCCGTTTTGTCTCCACTATATCTCGTATCACTTACTGTAGTTCCTCGAGTCGTTCGTAAGTTCGAGCAGTCCTGTCCTCGAGTCGTTTCCCAGTAAACCCCGTGTCATTTTGACTCCGTATCAATGACTGTTTCTATCTTTGTTTTGTCTTCAACACGTGTTAGGTCTGTTCAGTTCGTGTCGTTGTCAGTCATTGTTGTTTTCATCGCGTGTCATTTACTGTTGCTCTTCGTGTCGTTTTTTCCTTCTCAGGTCTTCGTGTCGTGTTCCTGAAGCTGCTCTAAAAGTTCTGATGAACTTCGAGTAGTTTTCCTGTAGACCTCGAGTCGTTCCTACTTAGTAACCACACTTAGTGTCGGTCACTGTTTGTCCACGTATTCGTGTTGATACGTCTTCGTGTCGTTTTTCACTCCGTGTCGTTTTTGTTTCACTGCGTGCAGAACATTGCAGCACTTCGTGTTGCTTTCTGTGCCACCACCTTGTGTCGTTCTCTGTGTAGTGTGTGGTTTTGTCACCACTATACTTCGTGTCGATTGTTCTTCACTTCGTGCTGTTCTTACCGTCTTCGTGTTGGTCCTTCTCACTAGACCTCGTATCGTTCTTGCTTTGACCACACTTTGTATAGTTCTCTTTGAAGTATTATCTCTGTCATAGTGTGTATCTCGTGTCGTTCTCTTCATTAGGTCTGTTCTGTCACAGCATACCTCGTGTCGTTTTCTGTGTGAACCTTGTGTCGCTTCTCTCTGTCCTCTAGTTGCATCTCGTGTCATCTTCCTTGTTGTGTTAGCCTTGTTCATTGTATCACAGTTCGTTCACTTCCAACCTCGTGAAGTAGTCACCCTGTGTTGACATTACATACCTCGTGCGCCTTAGCTTTAAATAAGCATGCAGCGAACTCTGATTGACTAATGGTGTTAATCTCATTACAGGTCCGAGGAAGAACATTTCACACACCTGGGCTGCACGTGATCCAAGACAAGAGGAACAAAATGCAATGAAGGCACGTGGCAAGAAAGTTCTGGATCAAGCGTGGGAGGCACACGCGTCTTGTGCCCTATTCACCTGCTGCTGATGCTATATAAGGTAGCCTTCGTCCACAGATGAAGGTTGATCGAGTTGGCGAGAAGAAAATCTCATACAGAGAGCCACGATCCAGATAGAAAAAGAAAAGAGAAAGAAGAAGAGCAGAAGGAGAAGAAGAGAGGTAGAGAGCTCGAGAAGAGTGTGAAGAGAAGAAGAAGCAGAGAGTGAGAGAAGAGCAGAAGAAAGAGAAAGAAAGATAGAGAGTGAGCGAGAGAGCTCGTAGAGAAGAAGGAAGATCTTACCTGAAGATCCGTCTACTGGACCGTGGATCAAATCCAGGCCAGTCAGCTCCGTTGAGAGCCACATTGTGCATTTCATTTTTCAGCTTTCTGTTTTGCTGAAGTCATTTTTCGTTTATTGTTCTTTCCTTTGTTTTCTGGTTTGCTGTGTTTCCGATACTCTGTAGAGTGGTCGGGGTTCGTCCTGTTAGTTCAGGAGAAGGGAGATTGACATCTCCGGGTGCAAGTAGCTAGGTGCTACTTGTGGGTTCCCTCCGGTTTGGAGGAAGGGAGATCTGATCTCCAGTTGCAAGTAGTTGGGAGCTACTTGTGGGTTCCCTCCGGTTTGGAGGAAGGGAGACTTGTCTCAGGTTCTGGGCTTGTGGATTCAAGTCCAGGGGTTCCCTCCAGGTCTGGAGGAAGAGAGACCGTGTGTCTCTGGTTTGCTAGTGATTGGTGTCACTAGTGGTTCCCTCCGGTTGGGAGGAAGAGGGGAGGCTGTTCCCCTGGTCAAGCTGTTTGGCAGCATTTGTTGCAGACTGAGTCTGCTGTTTCTAGCGTGAGCTAGTGGAAGCCACACTCGGGTTGAGTGTGGGGTGGATGTAGGTCTGAAGGACCGAACCACCTAAAAAACCCCTTGTGCATTGTGGTTTGGTTTATCTGCTTTTGCTTCCGCTAGATGATTGCATAGGAGAGCTCTAAGCGTTTGGCTTCTGTTTGAGCAGAAGTGTTGATTGGTCTTCTTAGAATATCTTAATCTGTCAAGAGAGCAAAATTCCAATTGAGTTTCAGATTGTCGAATCTGTCTTGTTTTATTCTAGGTTTTTAATTGGGTGAAGGTTGATCAAACGGGCTATATTCATTCACCCCCCCTCTGAATACTTGCACCGAACCTATCAATTGGTATCAGAGCAGGTTCCCTAGCTCAACAGATCCAACGATCTGAAGGGGATCCTGCCATCGTGTGAAGCTTCTTATCTGTGTGTGTGTCTGTCCTGCTGCTTGGATCTCTCATCGAACAATTACTGTTCTAAAACTGTTTGTTTAAATGTCTTCTCTCGTGATATTTGATGGTTCAAATTACAGCAGTTGGTTGGGCGGCATTGGCATTCACCTGAGTTCCATTAATCCTAAATTATG
This sequence comes from Amorphophallus konjac, assembly GCA_022559845.1. Classification (NCBI taxonomy): domain Eukaryota; kingdom Viridiplantae; phylum Streptophyta; class Magnoliopsida; order Alismatales; family Araceae; genus Amorphophallus; species Amorphophallus konjac. The sequence goes on from CM040120.1 coordinate 389,289,102, forward strand.
GAATCTCATATCAAAGGACCCACACAAAGTGCCTCAGGATGAGGCCAGATGGTCTAGGAGGGACATGAGGAAGTTTAAAGAGAATACTGAGGCCTTTAATATTCTGAGAGACTCAGTAAATATTGACATGTTTCCTTGTATTGCAGGTTGCTCAACAGGAAAAGAAATCATGGCTCAAGTGAAAGCCATACATGAGGAAAAAGGTGGACTGTGCTTAGTCGGAAATGGAGGAGACTATAGTGACAGCCATAATCCAGAAGATGATAATGGCAAGGCAAGCTCAAATGATCAGGAAGAGGATAATGATGAGGAGGTAAACATCTTCGAAAACTTCTCTTTAGATGATTGGGAGAATGCATACGCTGAGTTGTTCGAGTTTCATGAACAATTAAGAAAACAATACAAGAAATTGAAAAATAAAAGTGATCGAAGTAGTTCTACTCCACAATGTGAAAACTGTTCAAATATGCAGAAATCTCATGACGTCTATTTATCTGACTTCCATATGCATAAAAACCAGAATGAAAAATTGATGAAAAAACTTGAATGTGTTAGCTCTGAATTGGATATTGTGAAATCCGAAAATGAATGCCTTAAGAAACAATGTGAAAAACTTCAGGCTCAAACAAAATGCTCTGATAATTCTGCTTGCAATGAATGTGCATTCTTGAAGGAATTGATTGAAGATTTAGACTCTGATGATAATATACAGAAGAAACTAATCACTTCCTTGAAGAAAGAAAATGATTCACTACTTATTCAGAAGAAGGAAACCGATAAATTACAAGATAAGCTGATTGAAGAAAACCTTCATCTGAAGGAACAAAACAAAAAGCTAATGGTTCTTAACACTATTTCTTCTGAAAAATGGCTGACAGTTGAAAAAGGGAAATCTATTCTGAAAGAAAATGAAGTGAGTAATGAATTCACATTGACACTGGAAAATGAGACTCTGAAAAGTCTGAACGATGAATTGCAAAATCAACTTATGTTGTGTGAGGACCACATTGTGTCTTTAGAAAGAGAAATTGAAGATCTAAGAAACTCCCTGTCAAAATTTGTTAAGGGAAGAGACAATCTGAATAAGCTCCTTGGTGCGAATGTGAATTTTCAGAAGGAGGGACTGGGTTACAGTCCAGACATGAAGAAGGCTTTTGGAGAAAAATTGAAGACTGTTTTCGTTAAAAGTTCAGAACAAGAAAAGCCCTCTACCTCATTCTCACCTCAGTACAAAAATCAGAAAGAGAATGAAAAACAGAAAACAAATAGAAATAACTCTTCTATGCATATTGATCACAGTCCTCACCCACACTCGCATACATCTAGAAAGAAAATAATCTGTCACTACTGTCACAAACACGGACATTTGATGCATGATTGTAATTTGATGGAAAAGGATGACCTAGCAGCTGCTCAAAACAATCAGGCTAGAAAGCATGTCCCGTGGGATAAGAAAATTGATTGTTATAACTGTGGAAAAATAGGACATGTTGCTGCACAATGCTGGTCAGGGTCGTTTAGAAGAAACTCCCTTCAATGTTCTCATTGTAGAAAGCATGGCCACACAGTCAAAGACTGTTGGCATATCCAGGGTAGGAATGTCAATTTCAAATATGCTAAATTTCCTACAAAGAAAAATGATTTTGGAAGAAATAAAGTTGCATATAAAAGAAAGATTTCTACATGTTCTGAATGTGGTAAGCTAGGCCACAAAGCTGCCAACTGTTGGCTAACTGATTATGGAAAGAAAAATTTTCATCATAATCAAAGAAATACTCATGCTCATCTACATAGGCATCATACTTCAGCTAATTCAGGACCCAAGACTGCTTGGGTTCCTGCAGGATCAAAATAATTAATCTTTGCAGATGTGTCTTGGAAATGAATAAAGGGGGCTAATCAACCAAGGCACTCAAGAATGAAACCCCATGACTACATTTCAGGTTAGCTCTGAAAAACTCTGCTTAAATTCTGTCTTCTGAATTTGGGTGCTCTAAATGCCTGCATATCATGTAATTCCTGAAAATCTAAACTGAATGTGAATGCTGTCTGAAAACTATCTGTTGCATAATTCATTGAAAAAAAAAAACCTGAATTGCATATAGGACTGTTGAGTTTACCTTGTTATTCATGACCTCGATAGTATATCAAATGGTAAGCTTCCTAAAGGCAGGGAAATCTGTCCGGAGGTCCTTACTATGTGAGAGCTGGTCTTTCAGACCAAGTGCTCCGCCTAGTACCATGGGTCATGCTGCTTGATAGGGCAGTCAGAATGTGCATGTACCATTTGGAATCAGATGTTCAGTTTTCAGTACAAGCATTGCATGTTTTCAGGGGGAGTCACTTGTATATCTTTGCATAACAATTCAATGTAGAGTCTTTGCATGTCCCTGCATGCATATAGTGCATTGCATCTCCCTATTTTGGAAATGCCAAAAAGAGAGTTCGAATGCATATTGTGAGGGGGAGTCATTGCAATTGCATAAAGATTGTCAAATGCATACATGGGTCAGAACTCATTGCATATCCTCTCTTACTGATTTTGTTGACAAGCCTTGATCATAATTTGAAAACACTAAGCTTCAAAATCTCTCCTATCAATTGGTAACAATTGGTATCATTTGGCTTCAGAATTCTATCAGTCTTTCATGAAGATTTCAATGGACTATCTCGATCGTAAATCTGAAAAAAAAAAAAAACTCTTGAACTAGAAATCTTCTATTATACATTCTTATGAATATCTGAAATAACTCATGTGGTTTAAGCTTAATGTATTCATGGAGCTTAACTTCAAAATCTCTTAACATATCTGAATCATGCTTAATAAATCTTAACCAACTGGTTCATACTAAGTCTTGCAAAAACTTCTGAAATCTGCACTTTTGAATACATGACTTCAACTGGTTAAGTACATGAAACTATTATTGATTTGAAGCAAATGAATGTTTTTTTTTGGGGGTTATTGTCAGAGCAATGACATTGGTCATTGAGAAACACAAGTCAAAAGGACTGTGTCATGAGGTGCCTTAGTTAACTCTGAAAAATAAGAATTCATTGAAAATCAGGTAGAGCAATGGCATGCACACTGAGAAATATAACTCACTCATCAAGAAATGATTTGGAGTGTGTCATGATGTGTAAATGCTATCTCCGTTCATATATTGCATGACAGTTAGTCACACTAAGTGCTTAGGGATATTGGCCTCTGATCAAGGTATATCCTCTAGTTACAAGGTGTGCACTGAACTAGAGTGCTCGTAAATTTTGTAGCATAAAAAAAAAATTTGTTGAACGAATTGAAATATCTGAATATTGATGCTAAAATCAAATTGCTACAACCCTAGACAAAGTCATATGACTTCATAATTGCTTGATTTCAATATTGATGTATGTAATTCCGAAAGAAGTCAATAAATTTGATTGTGTAAGAGAAAGGGAGTCTTATCAAGATAAATATGAGGGCCTGGTTCATTTTTATTCAACCATGGTTTCAGATATCAATACAGAATTTTATTGATAAACTCTACATACATCATGTTTAAACCATGCTGTTCAATAAATGTCATTCATAAGCCCTTATGATAGAAGACTTTGAAAACTTATGCTTTAGATTTATGAGATTGATATCTCTTTGAAATCAGGCTGAACTTCTTGTGTTTGGAACATCCTTGAAAAATCTGTTAATTGAAAAATCTGTTTGCCCCTGTGGTCTCCTTCTCATAAGAGTCCACTTATTGAGGGGGAGCTTCCATGTCATGCATCACTTGCATATCAATTGGCATCTCCTCAGGGGGAGCATTCCTTGCCATGCTGAATCATGTTCATATCATTTGCGACCTTGCATTCATATACTCAGGGGGGAGTATTGAATTTCTTGTTGCATCTGCATTTTTGCATTTAACCCTTCCCATCACTTTGATCTTCTCTAACTCATGCTTTTGCTGAAACTATTAAAGGGGGAGAATCATGTTCTTGCAAGGGGGAGATTTTGACTGAACTTTTATACATGCTATAATTTCTCAAAATATTTTTCTTTTTGATGAAGTCAAAGGGGGAGAATAATTTGAGTCTTTAGAATGCCTCACATCATCAGAATGACTCAATGTATTGAGAGTGTTGCCATCATCAAAAAGGGGGAGATTGTTGTGCCCCTGTGGTTTTGATGATGGTTTTGATGATTGGGTGTTGATATGAGTCAATCAAATGTTCAGTCATCTTGCTGCTGATGCTCAGTCATGTTACATGCTAAACTGATGCAATAAAATATTCATTGCTGTGGTTTTGATGATTGGGTGTTGATATGAGTCAATCAAATGTTCAGTCATCTTGCTGCTGATGCTCAGTCATGTCATGTTACATGCTAAACTGATGCAATAAAATATTCATTGCTGTGGTTTTGATGATTGGGTGTTGATATGAGTCAATCAAATGTTCAGTCATCTTGCTGCTCAGATTAGATTAACATATTTGATGCTCAGTCATGTTACATGCTAAACTGATGCAATAAAACATTCATTGCTGTGGTTTTGATGATTGATTTGGTTTTGATGATTGCTATTTGATGTGAGTCACTGTGAGTCATCTTGCTGAAATGAGTCATTGTCCTTCATATGCTCAGTCAGTTTATCTGCTTACACTGTGAGTCATTGCAATTGAGGTTTCAGACTGTTATCTGCTACATAAAGCTTTCATATGCATTTACAGTCTATGCATTGAAATGAATGGGTCAATGTAAGTTTTGTTAAGCTTGCATGCCTCATAGTTCGTGCACGTTTCATCAATCACAGGTTCGTGCACAAGTAGGCTTGGCAAGTCTTCAGGTAAGAGAGCTATAGAAGCTCGTGCAGGCTCTGGCTTAGGCTGATTCGTGCATACTTAACCCCGTGCACATTTTTGGTTGCCATAAAGTTCGTGCATTTCTTGCTTTGAACAATGTCCGTGCACAGTCTGTCCACCTCGTGGTGTTTTCACAATTGTGTCTTCATAGAACATTGTGTATCTGTTCTACGTGTTGTCTCTCCTCACAAACACGAAAAGACTTCGTGTCGTTTAAGTTTATAACACTTCGTGTTGATCTTGTCTATTACCAAGAAATCTGCTAAGAGGTAGTACATTGTGTGTCTGTACTGTTACTGTCTTCCTGTTGGTTGGCACTTCGTCTTGTTTGAGTATAACACCCAGTGTTGTACTGCTTGTCTTCATGTCGTGTGTCCGTTTTGTCTCCACTATATCTCGTATCACTTACTGTAGTTCCTCGAGTCGTTCGTAAGTTCGAGCAGTCCTGTCCTCGAGTCGTTTCCCAGTAAACCCCGTGTCGTTTTGACTCCGTATCAATGACTGTTTCTATCTTTGTTTTGTCTTCAACACGTGTTAGGTCTGTTCAGTTCGTGTCGTTGTCAGTCATTGTTGTTTTCATCGCGTGTCATTTACTGTTGCTCTTCGTGTCATTTTTTCCTTCTCAGGTCTTCGTGTCGTGTTCCTGAAGCTGCTCTAAAAGTTCTGATGAACTTCGAGTAGTTTTCCTGTAGACCTCGAGTCGTTCCTACTTAGTAACCACACTTAGTGTCGGTCACTGTTTGTCCACGTATTCGTGTTGATACGTCTTCGTGTCGTTTTTCACTCCGTGTCGTTTTTGTTTCACTGCGTGCAGAACATTGCAGCACTTCGTGTTGCTTTCTGTGCCACCACCTTGTGTCGTTCTCTGTGTAGTGTGTGGTTTTGTCACCACTATACTTCGTGTCGATTGTTCTTCACTTCGTGCTGTTCTTACCGTCTTCGTGTTGGTCCTTCTCACTAGACCTCGTATCGTTCTTGCTTTGACCACACTTTGTATAGTTCTCTTTGAAGTATTATCTCTGTCATAGTGTGTATCTCGTGTCGTTCTCTTCATTAGGTCTGTTCTGTCACAGCATACCTCGTGTCGTTTTCTGTGTGAACCTTGTGTCGCTTCTCTCTGTCCTCTAGTTGCATCTCGTGTCATCTTCCTTGTTGTGTTAGCCTTGTTCATTGTATCACAGTTCGTTCACTTCCAACCTCGTGAAGTAGTCACCCTGTGTTGACATTACATACCTCGTGCGCCTTAGCTTTAAATAAGCATGCAGCGAACTCTGATTGACTAATGGTGTTAATCTCATTACAGGTCCGAGGAAGAACATTTCACACACCTGGGCTGCACGTGATCCAAGACAAGAGGAACAAAATGCAATGAAGGCACGTGGCAAGAAAGTTCTGGATCAAGCGTGGGAGGCACACGCGTCTTGTGCCCTATTCACCTGCTGCTGATGCTATATAAGGTAGCCTTCGTCCACAGATGAAGGTTGATCGAGTTGGCGAGAAGAAAATCTCATACAGAGAGCCACGATCCAGATAGAAAAAGAAAAGAGAAAGAAGAAGAGCAGAAGGAGAAGAAGAGAGGTAGAGAGCTCGAGAAGAGTGTGAAGAGAAGAAGAAGCAGAGAGTGAGAGAAGAGCAGAAGAAAGAGAAAGAAAGATAGAGAGTGAGCGAGAGAGCTCGTGGAGAAGAAGGAAGATCTTACCTGAAGATCCGTCTACTGGACCGTGGATCAAATCCAGGCCAGTCAGCTCCGTTGAGAGCCACATTGTGCATTTCATTTTTCAGCTTTCTGTTTTGCTGAAGTCATTTTTCGTTTATTGTTCTTTCCTTTGTTTTCTGGTTTGCTGTGTTTCCGATACTCTGTAGAGTGGTCGGGGTTCCTCCTGTTAGTTCAGGAGAAGGGAGATTGACATCTCCGGGTGCAAGTAGCTAGGTGCTACTTGTGGGTTCCCTCCGGTTTGGAGGAATGGAGATCTGATCTCCAGTTGCAAGTAGTTGGGAGCTACTTGTGGGTTCCCTCCGGTTTGGAGGAAGGGAGACTTGTCTCCGGTTCTGGGCTTGTGGATTCAAGTCTAGGGGTTCCCTCCAGGTCTGGAGGAAGAGAGACCGTGTGTCTCTGGTTTGCTAGTGATTGGTGTCACTAGTGGTTCCCTCCGGTTGGGAGGAAGAGGGGAGGCTGTTCCCCTGGTCAAGCTGTTTGGCAGCATTTGTTGCAGACTGAGTCTGCTGTTTCTAGCGTGAGCTAGTGGAAGCCACACTCGGGTTGAGTGTGGGGTGGATGTAGGTCTGAAGGACCGAACCACCTAAAAAACCCCTTGTGCATTGTGGTTTGGTTTATCTGCTTTTGCTTCCGCTAGATGATTGCATAGGAGAGCTCTAAGCGTTTGGCTTCTGTTTGAGCAGAAGTGTTGATTGGTCTTCTTAGAATATCTTAATCTGTCAAGAGAGCAAAATTCCAATTGAGTTTCAGATTGTTGAATCTGTCTTGTTTTATTCTAGGGTTTTAATTGGGTGAAGGTTGATCAAACGGGCTATATTCATTCACCCCCCCTCTGAATACTTGCACCGAACCTATCATCCCCAATGTGAAGAGATGGGTGGGTCGGACACTGGTTGGCGAAATAGCCAAACCCATTGCAGTGATAACACTGCTGCCGTGATCCACTAGGCTCCCCAATCATAGGTCCTTTACCTTTATCCTCCCGACGGATAGGAGGTGTAGGCAACAAAGGACGTGCAGGAGGTGCGGGTGCCGGTGGACGGGCTGTGGGTGGGGCCGTAAGATGCTGGGGACGAGGAAGGTCCCTCGGGGGTGGAGGACGAGGCCTAGGAGCAAAGGGCTTGGGGCGAGCGGGCTCTTGAGGTCAAGTCATGGGGGCCCTCGGATATGTGCCAGATGAGCCACGGGGCTCGACACTACGAAGGGGAAAAGAGCCCAACCGATGGGGTGACTCGAACTCGGCCTCAAACTGCTCCAATTCGAGAGCGATCTGATATGCCTGCTCCAACGTGGTTGCATTGCGGCGAAAGAGTTCATATTGATAATTGGGCCGTAAACCTCTTCGAAAGCGGGATATAGTCATGGTGCTCTGTTCCGTGATCCCACACCGTAAGTAATACTCATCGAACTCGGCGGTGTACTCGGTCACGGATCGGTTCCCTTGGGAGATGCTTTGCCACTTGTCTATAAGACGTTGGCGATATGAGGCGGGGAGGTATTTCTCCCTCAATTTGATTTTCATATCATCCCAAGCACCGATTTGGGGTTGACGTCGCTGATAGAGCAGGCTCTCCACATTGATCCAATAAGTTTGGGCCTGCCCTTGCAGCTTCATCTTTACGTATCGGACTCTTCGGTGGTCCGTCATCTCAAACCACTCGAACTACCGGTCCATGCCGGCCTCCCAATCTAAATACACCCTAGGGTCTAAGGACCCGCTAAAAGTGGAAGGGTCCGCACGCACACCCCTAAGAATGCGGTCGTCATCCTCGTCATCACGATTCCGTCGTTGATTACGACGACCGTTACCCCCTTGATCATTATCAGATGCATAATCATCCACCACATGCACCTGTTGTACCCCAACATTCTCCGCCTGAGCCCTTGGTGCAGCAGGTTGCTGAACCGGCTCTTGTTGGCCGTTCGTCGGCGTGGGTTGCGCCGCTACTGGGCCCCTCTCGAGGATGGCAATTCTCCCAACTAGGCCCTGGATGGACTGATCCGAATTCTCAGCCCGATCCTCGAGGACTTTCATCCGCCCTTCTAGACGCGTTCTTATGCCATCCATACGCGTACTAAGACCATCCATACACTTGTCAAGACGTTCCATAATGGCTCGGAACATCTCGGTCGTCGAGGACTCATCGGAGCTATGGGCTCGGGAGTCCGCCATAGGTGGTGGTGGCGAGTATTGGGTACCTCGACGGGTGGGCATACAACTGAGACACGACCTAGAAGACACCGACTAATGCAAACACTCACTAAATGATGCACTTAGACCTAAACCAATATCTGGTACGGGGCGGAGTTAATCAATCCGAAGATCACTCCCACAAGTGTGCGACCTCCCGATAGGCGTAGCCTAACGTTCGGACAACACCTTTTAAGATACCGAATTATCGGGATGAAATGCAATTTTAAAACACTCTTTTTTTTGTTTTGAAAATAATGATGATCCTAGACTCGACTTATACTATGCAAGACATATGCAATGACTACCCTAGACTCAACTCGCTCTGATACCAAACTGATGCGGGACGGACACGGGGACCGACTCTACGTGGTATGGACCTCGGACTCTAGATGCGGACACGACCAGCAACACATGATAGGAGAGACACTAAGCCCGACACGGAGAGCTCCTATGGGCTATACGTCGCTAACAGAAATGCAAGCTCACTCGTCGTTCCAAGCGAGGGAAACGTGGATCGTGCGCGGTTGAAGAACCGGCAGAGTTCACGGGTAGTCGACTCACTTCCGGACTCGGATCGAGTCACGGGACGGGTCACTCTCACACTCACAGCGGTGACATGGACACACGGGAAGTACCTATCGCTCTCGGCAGCGGCAAAAGACCATATACTAGCTAAGCAAATGAACGCCAAGAGGTTCGGACCATTACCTCCACGCACCCGGCGTGGCGAAGACAACCCCGGCCGAATCATGGACTCCCGGTCAACAATTATTACAGTAATACACTAAGTTGACCCACTCCACGCAGGGAGGTAAAAGGTCACATGTGGGGTCCGGGAATCACGCAACTCGGGTTGACGGGTAGCATCTTGATGTCGCCCGGCGGTGCCGAACTCCGCATTTTCGTGCTTTCCGAACGGCAGCTTCTACGGGCCCGTGGGGCCCACAGATGGCGCTGTCCTCCGGATCTGCGGGGGTGGGACCGACTGTGATGGGGACCCCCAGTGGCGCGCCTCCACGGACAGCGGTCGGCCGGGAACACCGATCGGGGGTTGATCGGCCCCGATTCCCAATTCTTGAACTAACTTCCCACGGATTTTGATTGCTATTTTCCGGCGCGCGCTCCGACGAAAACGACCGCTGCGATCAATCCCGACGTCGGATCGGGATGCATAAGCTATCGTTGGAAAGCTCTCTTCAAATGCTTCAATCTAGACCCAGAGAGATCTACTGGATCTGGTCGATCAGAACTTTATTGAATTGACAAGTCCCTATTGTACAGTAACCGAAATCTCAGATCTACAGGTGAGTTGTCTGAAGACTACCTTTGACCGCGAGGAAGATGGCCGATTCAGCTCCTGAGATCTTCATCAAACTTGTGGCATTTTGCACAAGGAGAACGGGGATATTTTTTGTGGACTGAGTGGAGATGGCTGTGATTTGTGATGATTTGTTTACTGGAGGGTGGTCGGATCTGGGAACAGGTGGACAGCACTGTAGCTATCTCGGAGATCAATTTTTGAAAAATATGGGATGTCCTCACAAAAATTCAATAAAATTTGGGGACGGTGGGGCTGATGGAAAGAACTCCCAGTACAATTGGGAGCTACAAAAAAAATCAGAAAGGGGTCTGAACATTTGAAACACAGGGCGGGTAGAATTTGAAATAGCAAGCAGACAGATCTGGAAATTAAGGTTGGACGAAAATGAAAAAATATCAAAGGGGATCTTTATAACCAACCAAATTTGTTGGGACGTGCTTGACACCTCTGGAACATCTCCTCAAAATCTCAAGTCGATCTGAGCTCGTGGCTGATGGCGGAATTTCGTGGAAGCTGCTGTGGTCGGATGAAGGCAGAACTCCGGCGATCTGGCGGTGATGCGATGGCGGCTCGTGGCGGCGGCGGCGGCGACCGGAATGATAAGGGGAGGAGTCACACCTCCAGAGGGAAGCCTTCACAGCTTCAAGGGGGAGAGGGAGGAGAGAGGAGGGGGGCGCACCAGGTTGCTCCAAGATATTTTCTTCCAAATGAATGCATTAATTCCTCAAAATGGGAAATTACAAGTATTTATGTGTTACATCTCACATCCATTGTCCACCGTTGGATCTAGGGGATGGGAATGGGTGGCCTGGATTGAGTGTGACACACACACACAAAATACAATAAATAAATTAAGGGGGGGGGGGGGGGGCGGCCCATTGACTAGGGTGGGTCAAGGGGACATGGTAGGTGGGAATGGGTGGATTTTGTTGACGATTGTATTCTAATGTCCTCCCACTTGGCCCACCCTTCTAGAAGCCTCCATGTGGAAGGTTGACTGACCCCACATGGGACCCTAGGCTGAGGTGGCTCAATGGGATGGGGCCTGGGGGGCCCGTGGGGCCCACGGGTTCTAAATTGCACATAAGCCCCTATTACAATCAAAATAGCAAATCGAATACAATGAAATAAACACAAATTACACACAAATAAAGTCTAACTAATATGATAAATGGGGAGGCTCAAGGCAGAGTCTCCAGGCTATCTCCGAGCCAGATGGACGCTGAGGTGACTCGAGTCGTGCTCCGTGTGCGGTACCGGTGGCTCGGCGTGTCACGCCGCTCAACTGCTCGGGTGTCCGCACCAGAAATACTTCTTGGAGCATGTCTGGGAAAGAAAGGCGGCAGAATTTCCATCCCTCCAGCAAGGTATGATGTCCATATCTGAGTATGAATTGTAATTCTCAAGGTTGGCACCATATGCCCCTCATCTAGTTAGTACGGAGCTCTTAAAGGCTAACCGTTTCATAGACGGATTAAGGCCCGTCTTTATAAATCAACTTGGCCCTCAACATCCGGACCTATATGGAGATGGTCCATAGGGCTCACTTATGAGAAAGGACCTTGGAAAAGGTCGAGAAACTCAAAAATAAGGGTGAAGAGTCAAGCCGCAAGTATGACAAGAAAGGACAGAAGGAAGACTAGTTCAGCATCACGGGAACCTACAAGTCCCACGACAACAAGAAGCGATCCCGTAATGGCAACAGGAACGGCAAAAATAAAAAGGTGAAGGAGGAGGAAAAGCAAGTTATGGCGACTTGCACGTTCTGTGAAAAGTTCGGTCACTCGGCCGAAGAATGATGGAAGGGCCTTGGCACTTGTTTATGCTGTGGAAGCCGGGAGCACCGCATGCCGGATTGCCCCCACATGAAAGAGCAATTCTCTAATGGCGGGCGTAGGCGGCAGGCTCACTTAAATGCCGTACTAGACGAGAAAGCACCCAAGGATGATGGGTTAATGGAAGGTACCGTTCAAATTTATTCACATCCTACTTTTGTACTATTTAACACTGGTGCTTCTCGTTCTTTTATATCTTCTACCTTTGCAAAAACTTTGTCAGTTTCACTTGTTCCTCTACCTTCGGACCTAGCTATTACAACACCTCTAGCTCCCGGAACCAAACTTACAACCCACTATCCTAATAGTGAGGTAACCATCGAAGGCCACAATCTCCCTGTAAATCTCGTATGCCTTGACATGGAAGGCTACGATGCCGTCTTGGGAGTAGATTGGGTATATGACCACTATGTTAGGGTGCTAGGCCCGGATTCAGAGGGGGGGTGAATGAATCCTGCCCTTAAAAAAAAACTTTTCGCTCAAATAATATGCGGAATTAAAACACAGACGGCTCAATCAATTGAGCAAATATGTTAGGCGCGCCAAAAAGATCACCTAGCGGAAGCAGTACCGATAGAAACAATAGAGCTCAAGGCAACCTGTGAAGGGTGGTAGAAGACAAGGAACAAGTGTACAAGGTCAATCACACAGCACAACAGATTTTTAGGTGGTTCGGTCACCGAGACCTACATCCACCCCTCACTCCCAACCGGAGTGAGGCTTCCACTAGCACACAGCTAGAAGCTGCAGACTCAGTCTGCGAACAAGTGCTGCCACACAGCTTGACTAGGGGAATAGCCTCCCCTCTTCCTCCCAACCGGAGAGACACCCCAAGTGACTCCCAGCCACATGGAAACCAGAGACCGAAGTCTCTCTTCCTCCAGACCAGGAGGGAACCCGCTAGTGACTCTCAGTCACCAGCAACCAGAGGTCGCAGACCTCTCTTCCTCCAACCGGAGGGACCCCTGGACTTGCAAGCCACAAGCCCAGAACCGGAGACAAGTCTCCCTTCTCCTGAATCCACAGGAGGAACCCGATCCCCAGCAGGGCAATCGGAAGAACAAGGCTAACCATAGAAACAAAAGAAAAAATAAAGAAACATAAAAAGCATAGCAACAAAAGCTGGAAATGAAACACAAGAGATGTAGCTCTCAATGAGCATAGTCGTTCTGGATTTGATCCACGAACAGACTGAACTGATCTTGAATAGACTCTCTCCTCCTCTTCTTTTCTTCCTCTTCTTTCTGCTTCTCTTTCTTCTCTCTTTCTTCTCACTTCTCACGAGCACTATCTCTCTCTTTTCCTTCTTCTGCTCTCACTCTCACTCTCTTCTCTGCTCTCTTCTTTTCTTTCTTTTCTTCACTGGATCGAAGTCCTCTCTGCACTCTGCTTTTTCTTCACAGCTTCTACTTTCTCAACTTCGATCACCCTTCATCTGTGGAAGAAGGCTCGTTTATATAGCAGCATCAGCAGCAGCCAGGGCACGTGAGGTTTCCACATTTCCCGCCCTAAGAATTCGGACCACGTGGCAGCATCCAGCAGGTTGTCAGTACTCGTGTCCTCATCTGGGCACCTCGTCCTTCCTTGGATCACGTGCCTTCATTAGGCTTCTCGAAGATTCCCTATTAAGACAAAGAACAAATTTATCAGTTAAGTCCAAACCCTGTACAGTCTCTGAAGAATACAACACATTATATAGACTTCAGTTTAAAGCCAACGAACAGACATTACTGTATGGACTTTACAAGACAAACAGCAATGTATACACTTTGCCCCAATGTGTAGACTTCATAATACAAGCGTCAATGTATAGACTTTGCCAGGGCGTGCACAATGCAATGCGTTGACGCTTCACTACATGCCAATGCACTGCGTTGACGCAATACAATGTGACTTTGAAGGCTGTGAACAACAAGGCATGTTGTACAGACTTTGATATAAAGCATGTAATGCAATATGGACAATGTATACACTTAGCCTTTGAGGAACGATGTATAGACTTAGAACGTGAAGACATGCTGTATATACTTGAAGAATAAGCCAGTGTATAGACTTGAAAAATCTGAACCAATGTACAGACTTGTAGATGCGAAGCCAATGTACATACTTGAAGCTTCAAAGCACAATGTGCAGACTTTACCACTGTATAGACTTGAGGCTCTGAACGTAGGTAAAGACTGGCAGTCCAATGTATAGACTTGGAGTGAAGCTAAAGCAGCGAACATAGGAAAAGGTTGGAATGTATGGACTTACGTTCGATCAGCAATGTATAGACTTCACAGAGATGTGAACAGGAGAGTGTATAGACTTGGTGCCTTGAAGGTAATGTATAGACTTTGAGAGCACAGTCCAGTGTATAGACTTGGAACTGTGAGACAATGTTCAGACTTTGAAGTTACACTGTGGATGTATAGACTTGAATGAGCATGGTGTGTATAGACTTGAAAGTCTGAAGGCGATGTACAGACTTGCCTAAGACGCAGCATGAGACGCTGGCTGAGACGGACGCTGTACATACTTTGAATGCACTAAGACGCTGAACAAGACAGACCGGCTGTACAGACTTCGACTTCAATGCATGGGCTTTGAATGCTTGAGAGACGATGCAGTGTACAGACTTCATGAAATGCAAACGGCTGTACAGACTTGAATGAGACGCTGCATGAGACGATGCAGCTACAGTGATGTACAGACTTTAGGTGAAGACCAATGTATGGACTTCGAATATGAAGACGCTAAGAAAGACGATCCAGCGTATAGACTTTGAAGAAATGAGGCGATGTGCATACTTGCTGAGTTGACGCTGCAGCCCAATGAGTTGACGCTGTATAGACTTTGTCTTCCAACGTATAGACTTGATGAATGTATGAAGACATTGAATAAGACCCAGTAATGTGTAGACTCTATAGTGAATGCATGACCCAATGTATACACTTGATGCAATGCATGCCGATGTACATACTTCAGTTGAAGTCAACCGAAGAGTGTATGTACTTTATGAATCCATATCCCAAGACCAGTGTACAAACTTGATCGAATGTCTAGACTTTGCATGAACAGTCGATGTGAAGACTTCACATGAAGATAGTTTGTACGTGTGTGCTACCAGTGTATAGACTTGGAGAGCGACCAAATAGGATGTGTAGACTTGCACAAACAGACAGCATAACTGAACATGCTTTATGCAGCAGATAAAATGACTAACATAAAACATGCAATGCTTTAAATCTGTTAAACTAACTGAACATCAATACAATGCTTTGATAATCAGACTGAACATCAGAATATGCAATGCTTGACTGAACATTTGAAAAAGACTGCATTATGAACAGAAAGTGACTAATATCAACATGATGACTCACACAGCAAGATGACTCACAGTGATCAACACACATCAAAAGCCAATCATCAAAACCCCAGCCATCATCAAAATCACAGAGGCCCAACAATCTCTCCCTTTTTGATGATGGCAATACTACGCTGTGAGTAATGCTGATGACACAAACTATTCTCCCCCTTTGACTTCATCAAAAAGAAAAATAGTTTGAGAAGTTGAAGCATGTATAAAAATTTAGTTAATTTGTCCCTTTTGCAAGAACACAATTATCCCCCTTTAAGAGTTTCAGCAAAAAGTCATTAGTTAGAGATGATCAAAAGAAGCCATCATGCAATGATTGAATGAAAATCTCCCCCTTTTTGGCAAACAATCTCCCTCATTTGGTATAATCAAGATGAGCCATAGGAAGGGGTAAATGCAGATGCAACAAGAAATGTAATACTTCCCCCTAAGTATATGAATGCAAGGTCACAAATGATATGAGCATGATTCATTATGATGCTCCCCCTGAATAGATGCCAATTGATATGCAAGTGATGCATGACACCCAAAGATATTGTCGAGAAGAAGACCACAGAGGCAGTTCAAAGATAAGTTCAGGTCAATGAATCAAAGACAATGAGCAGAAGAGCTTCAATTAATAGACTTTCAAAGAAGCTCCATTCACAAGAAATTCAGTCATATTTTCAGAGAGATATCAATCTCATAAATCTAAATCATAGTTTTTCAAAATCTTCAATTACAAGGGCTTATGAATGAATTTTATTGTTCAGAATGGTTTAAACATGATGTATGCTAAGTTTGTCAATAAAATTCTGTATTGATATCTAAAACCACAGTTTAATAAAAATGAACCAAGCCCTCATATTTATCTTGATTAATCTCCCTTTTTCTTACACAATCAAATTTATTGACTTCATTCGGAATTACATGCATTAGTATTGAGATTAAGCAATTATGAAGTCATATGAGATTTTGTCTAGGGTTGTAGCAATTTAAT
Source organism: Amorphophallus konjac (assembly GCA_022559845.1). Classification (NCBI taxonomy): domain Eukaryota; kingdom Viridiplantae; phylum Streptophyta; class Magnoliopsida; order Alismatales; family Araceae; genus Amorphophallus; species Amorphophallus konjac. The sequence continues at coordinate 389,305,342 of CM040120.1, forward strand.
TTTAGCATCAATATTCAGATATTTCAATTTGTTCAACAATTTTCCATGCTACAAATTTTACGAGCACTCTAGTTCAGTGCACACCTTGTAACTAGAGGATATACCTTGATTAGAGGCCAATATCCCTAAGCACTTAGTGTGACTAACATTCATGCTTTATATGAACAGAGGTAGCATTTACACATCATGACACATTCCAAATCATTTCTGGATGAGTGAGTTGTATTTCTCAGTGTGCATGCCATTGCTCTGCCTGATTTAACAATCAATTTTTTATTTTACAGAGTTCACTAGGCACCTCATGACACAATCCTTTGGACATGATTTCTCAGTGACCAAAGTCATTGCTCTGACAACTATTTACCCTTTAGACATTTCAGACAATTTCATTTGCTTCAAGTCAATAATAATTTCATGTACTTAACCAATTAAAGCCATGAATTTAATAATGCAGATTTCAGAAGATTTTACAAGATACAGCATGAAATAGATGGTTAAGGTTTATTAAAACATGCTTCAGATATTTTTAAGAGATTTTAAAGTTAAACTCCATGAATACATTAAACTTAAACCACATGAGTTATTTCAGACATTCATAAAAACATATAATAGAAGATTTCTAGTTCAAGAGTTTTCAGATTTATGATCGAGATAGCCCATTGAAATCTTCATGAGAGACTGATAGAATTTTGAACCCAAATGATACCAATTGATATGAGAAATACCAATTGTTAAGAGAGATAGTGAAGCTCAAAGTTTTCAGAATATGATCAAGGTTTGTCAACAAAATCAATAAGAAAGGATATGCAATGAATTCTGACAAATGTATGCATTTGACAACCTATATGTAATGCATTGACTCCCCCTCACAATATGCATTCAAACTCTCTTTTTGGCATTTTCAATATAAGAAAATACAATGCACTATATGTATGCAAGGACATGCAAAGACTCAACATTGAATGCTATGCAAAGATATGTGTAGATCGGATTAAAATCCGCTCTTTTTTGAGAGGAGATTAAAATATGACAAAAAGGAGATAAATAAATAATGCAAAAAGAATGTAATAAAAATAGCACGAGGTGCTAAAGTGGAGATGGTGTGATCACCAGAGGGGTTACCTCAATAAGAAGAAAAGGAGATCGCGTGTACCTGGTGAAAATTGGGATGCAGGATGGATGTGGATTTCTTCCTCCAACTTCAATCGGCCGGCCGATGAAGTGGGTTTTCTTGGTTGATTACCTTGTAAAAAAAAGACAATGAAAAACAAACAAAAGAGAGGGGGATCAGCCAAAGTGCAATAGTATCAATCCAAAACTAACATAAAATGATGAAAAGACATCAACGTGCGCACCTCTTTTTTTTGTTATTTTTAAACCCCTTAATAAGACTTAAGGGAGGGGGAGTATGATGATAAAAAAATGCAACAAGGTGTGAATAAATACGAAGGATGAATAGATATGATGAATGGAGTGGTATAAATGAAGTAGAACAAACAGATGAAAAAGCTGAGAAACCCTGCTGTCCCTGGCGATAGTAAAGGGAAAACCGGATGAGTATGATGGAAGTAGATGGATGAAACACCGGATGAAGCCCAACGAAGGATGCAGAGGGGAAGCAGCATAGGATGAAGAAGGCTCTGCTCGCAACCTTCTGAACGCTTAACCTTTTGAATGCTTAGAGTGCTTAACCTTCTGAGTCATTAACCCCTCACACGATCGATCGAGACTTCAATTTATAGTGCCTCCAGCGGATGTGATCAAACCAAGGAATGATAAGAACGGGCAACGAGGCATCCAGGGAAAGATCAAGATCGAGCAAGAGTCCCATGGATGGTAGGGAACTGTGAGGGAAAGATGGAAAAAGGAAGGACTCTGGAGTGGAACACGACTTAGGACAGGGCGTCAAATCATGAATTGACGACCTTCACAGAGACGTTTCTTGAAACACGACCTAGGAAAGGGCGTTTCTTCCTGGATTTAATTTTGGAAATAAAACTTTCTTTGTTTAGAAATCAAGGGAACACGCCTGAGGTAACGGCGTTTATTAAAAACACGCCCTGAGGAAGGACGTTACTCACAAAATGCTTTTTATTTTGAAAATAGATAATTCCAGAAATTAACGGATAATACCAGGAATTGACGCCCTCTCTTGTGGTCGTCTCTTCTTTGAAAACGCCCTATGACAGGTCGCTACTTTTAAAAATAACGCCCTTCTTCAGGTCGTGAATCACGAAAATGCAGAAAAATGCATAAAACTCACAAAAAATAGAAAAACTTCATTTTATAGGAATATTGAAGTCCACTTGGGGCGTTTATATAATGACATGAGATTTGATCAACATAACGTCAATTTTGGCGTGTCTACAGCTGCCCCGCCTTGGCGTCTGCTTTGCAAGGGAGTGAGACAGAAATGGAATGGAATGTAATGAAAGGAATGAAGTGGAATGAACTGATAAGGAGACGCCAAGGTGCGATGTGACACGCCTCAGAACACTAAGCATTTGAAATCTTTCCAAGATTCTGAGTGAAACAACTCTGAGTGGTTCCAAGAAAACATCGATTTGTTGGATAAAAGGAGTTTAAACTAAGCAAATAAAGGGATGTGCGCGTGGGCACGACAGGGAAAGATCATTGGAGAGCGATTACCAGCCAACGTGGACGTGCTACAACCAAGGTAAATTTTACAGAAAAGTAAAGAGAATTGGGATAGAGATCCAACAAAAGGGACACTTTCAAGGAATCAGCCTGAACGGCTTCAAATAGAACGAAGTACTTGATTTGAAGTGGAATATCTCATGTCAACTCAATCGAGAGCGAGTGAACTTCATTATTGCCATAATATGAAGATTTTCAGCATGAAACTCAAAGTCCTACATGATGCATGCTGGGCTAAACGAAAAAGGTTTAAAATAAACTAAAAAAAAACAATCAAGGATAATATTGCTAAGCTATTTAGATTTGGTCAAAAATCCACATCTCGGAGCTAACACTAAGCCGAAGCCCGTTTGTCCGCGCATCAACTCAGAAAGTGGAACCATCGTCCCAAACCTTTAACAACTCAATGGCATATCCGTGTGATCAAGACTTTCCTGAAATCATCATTGTTTTTGATGAAGGGGAACTAGAATTTCAGGTTCATCAGAACCACAAGGTCCTTGACATACTATAATAGTGTAGATATCATATAGTAACAATGCTTACAAAAACAGATACAAGGTGACACGATGTTGCTCCCACGGGTGGTCCAAATGCCTCGAATCCTGCGAACTTCTGCACTTGAAACTTATTATCCTTCATCCATTAATTCAGAACATGACATGATCATAAGTGCTTAATCATAAACAATTTCACAAAAATAACAGCACTTAAGTTCATTAAAGCATCAAAGCATGGGAAGGGAAACTAAAACACGCCTAAGCATAGGGCGTTAACAGCATGAAAGGAGCCTAACCATAGGTCGTTTAGCATTTAAAACATGCCCTACTCAAAGGCGTAACCAGTAACGAAAGCTTAGAAGAAGACGCCCCATGTTAGGGCGTTAAATATAACACGTCGTCAGTCAGGTCGTCAATTTAAGAATCGACGCCCTAACCAACGTCGTTAATTCAGCACGAACTTCCGTTTCCTAACAGCACAACACAGTCCTTAAGCCAATCAAATTGCTAACTTCCCACAACCTTACGATTCTCTAAATCTCTATAAAATAGGAGGCCTTCCTTCAACAGAAATAACCAAAACCCTGCAGCCGTCGAAGCTTTACTGTTCTTCTTCTTCCTCATCTGCTCTGCAGGTTGCGGCCGTCCAAACTTTACCGACGATGGACAGGGTACTGAAGAGGCCAAAACTCTCAACTCCCAGAATAAACGATATCCAAGGTCATATAAGCAACAGAATATGCATGAATCAGGTAGCTTCAATTTCCTTTACTGTGCATATAACCCTTTTACCGCTTTGCTGAACCGCTCATGTGTTTGAATTCACATGCTCATGTACCTCTATTTTTTGTTTTTATTTTCTTCCTCCCTTCTCACAGGAGTACCCAAATCTTCCAGGGGCTCGAAGATATATAAGAGTCAAGTGGTTACCCCTCATACTTTCAAAATTCTCTTCTGACATGAGGGCCTTTGTAGCTAGATGGCATCTCTTAGGATTGATAACCCATGCCAAGCATTATGACCAAATCCATCTTGATTGGGGTGCCATGGGAGCATTGATTGAGACATGGCATCCTTCCACCCACACCTTTCTATTCTCCACTTTTGAAGCCACCATTTTATTGGAAGAAATAGAGATGATCTTGGGTTTAAAAAGAATGAAACAAAGTGAAGAAGAACAGATGGCCATCATGCCAAGACCCATCTCCTCTCATGAGCTCTTAACCAGCCTTATTCCTAACCCAAACTTAGTGAATCAGATCAAAATCACCAAGGGAATCAACCTTTTGAAGCTAGCCTCATGGGTATACAAAAGAGCAGATCAAGCCAAGGAAGAGGAGGAGATAGAAAGAATAACAAAAGCCTTCGTGGTGTGCATAGCAGGCGCACTACTGTTTCCATCCACGGAGGACTTCCTTGAAGAGAGTCAAATAAGTGCAGTGGTGAGCTTATGGGAAGGTGAAAGAGTTGGACCGGCCATACTAGCTTACCTCTATAGCGGGCTTACATCGGCGGCCATGGGGCGGCCCATATACGGCTGTATGCTAGCCTTCTCAAGTTGGGTGGACCTCCACTTTAAGTTTGATCCATGCCATGAAGCCCAACAATCGTCAAGGATCTTCTCCAAAAGTCCGCTTTCTTATATCACCGGCTCGTTGGGAATAAGCAATAGGGTGACGAACCGCATTCCTCAAATCAAGAAAAGGGCGGAGTGGAGAGAACACCTTAAGGTAATGCCCAAAAACCTCTTTACTTGCGCTCTGGGAATACTCAAAATGCAGGTACTTCGCGCAAGATTCTCCATCGGTACGGACCTTCGACTTATTGGCGCATCCGAGCTCGTCTTGTACAATGCACACCGGTGCCTTCCTCAACTCGGGCTTCCAAGGCAAGTGCTAGAAGACATCTCCCATCTTCCTCCAATCAAATCAAGGGATCTAGGCAGCAATGAAGATGGAGAGGAGACAATCACCATTCAAGCTCTGTGGAAACTAAGCAAGCTTCGTCAACCTGTAGAAGACTTGGATGAAGACAAAGAACAGTGGAAAAATTATGTGATAGCATTGAGGAAATTAAGGCCCAAGGTGGCTCATTAGGCATTGTAATCCTTTTTTTCAGATAATAAAGATTATTTTCTGATTGAGCCAATCATCACTATGATTATGAAAAAAATCATCCAAAACCTGTGTTTCTGTTGCAAATAACGCCTCAAAGAACGCCGTGAATCAATTGAAAGGTGCCTTAACCAAGGGCGTCTCTTATTCCATTTGACGCCCGCAGGAAAGGGCGTTAATTAAATAAAAACCTTCAGACAAGGCGTTAATCTATTCAAATCTCAAAGAATATAATCGTTGAATCATCAAAAATAACGCCTTCGCCTCAGTCCTTTCTCAAGAATAACACGCCCTCAACAGAGGCGTTACTCTAAGCCAGCAATGATGACTTTCATCACATCAATCAACGCCCATTCAATGCGTCTGACGACGGTTATCGTTCCCCATGCAAAACAAATTAACGCCCTAATAGACGTCGTCTTATTTTATAAAACGCCCAAGTCCTGGGCGTGAATTCTATTATAAACGCCTTGCTTAAGGGCGTGTCTTTTTTCGAAACCCAAAAGTCATCGGCCCCTTTCTTCTTCCTCCTTCCGTTCTCATTTCCCCCCTTCTGCAAACCCTAACCGAACCCCCCCTCTCTCGATCTCCCTCTCTCTGTTCTCTCTCTCACTCTCTCAATCTCCCTCTATCTCTCTTTCTCTCCTAGGCCGAGCCATGGCCAAACGCCAGAGGGTGAGTGCCCCAGAGGTCGTCGACCTCGACGCTGCCCACGCCCAAGAGGAACCCGCCGTGGAGGAGCTCGCCATTGTTGCGGTTGAAGAACCGGCGGTGGTTGCCGGCGGCGACGAAGCCGGTGAAGCAGCAACAGAAGAAGGAGGAGAAGACGAGGTGGAGAAGAAGAAGAAGAAGATGAAGAAGAGGGAGATGGAGAAGAAGAAGGACCACCGCCCACGGCGGCGGTCGCTCCCCGGGGCCAACTCGGCGGCCCAGACGGCCACTGCCTCGGCCACAACCCCAGAAGCACAAAAAGGTAAGTTCCCCCTCCCCAATTCCATTTTTTTTATTTTATTTGCATTTTTCCTGATTTTTCATAGCCCTCGGGTGCGAAACCTGCAACTCAGAAAAGAAACGCCCCCCACGGGGGCGTTAATCACAAACAAAACGCCCTGACCCAGGGCGTAAATTCTTTTATTTTCTGAAAATCAATTAACCTCATGAAAACGCCCTGAAGCATGTCGCTTCTTCAAAAATTATGATTTTCATTAATTCCATGCCCATTAAATGTTTTCATTAATTATTTCGCATGCTGTCATTTTTATTTGAATTATCTGAAAATCATGAAAGCCACGCCCCTCACCACGGCGTGTTTTAACAGAAACGCCCAAACCAGAGGGCGTCTCTTCATTAATTCTCTTTTAAACTGAACGGTCCTAAATGGAAAACGCCCCAGCCGAGGGCGTGATTTGAAAACATTTTAGGATTTTAGAAATTAACAACATGTTCACGCCCTACCCAGAGGCGTTTCAAAGATGGAAAACGCCCTCACCCAGGACGTTACTTCAAACCACATTTAGAAAAACGCCTCCTTTAGGGGCGTGATTTTACCAAGAAACGACCTGAGGAGGGTCGTGACTTCCAAAATATTAAAATCAATGCCCAGGCAAAACATAGTGCAATTACACACGATTAACCAAACAATTAAGCAAAATTCTTCTCTTTTAATGCGCACAGGGGCTGATGAGGACCCGTATCTCATGGGTCATGGTCTGGGCAGCATATCAGGGTCTCCCCGACTTCCAGAGGGTTAGGGTAGATGCTATGGGGTTCGGGGCTTTCCTATCCATTGAGCCATTTAGACCCGACCTAGCACTTATCCAGGTTTTACGGGAACGCTGGGATAGGGTGAGCCGGTCCTTCTTGATGCCCTGGGGGCATATGGTTCCTACCTTGGAGGATGTGGCCAGGATCATAGGATTGAGGGTAGATGGTGAGGCCGTGAGCGGGTTCACCTATCCTGACTACACGGAGATGGCCCAGAGATTGTTAGGGCTGGATATGGTCTATGAGGTACCTAGTGAGTGCAGGACCATCTTCCGTACCGACCTGACTACGGTGATGGGTTTAGGAGATGCCAGGCATAGGTCAGGGGAGACCTTAGGTGAGTTTGTACAGAGGCTGACCGACGGGGTGAGAGTGGTATGCTGCCAGGACCCGACTGACCATGAGAGAGCGGATCGAGACCTGAGGAGGTTCCTGCTGCTGCTGCTCGGGAGATTATTGCTGGGGACGAAAGCCGACGTCATCAACTGCCGCTTCTTGGCGATCCTCGAGGACCTGGAGACAGTTGGCACCTACGCCTGGGGAGCGGCGATGTTGGCACACCCGCTGGCGGACCTGTCCACGGGTACAGGACGTGAGACGACCGTCAGTGGCTTCTCACCTTTTCTTCAGGTAGTTATTTTCCTTTTTTCCTTTTCTTTTCTTTTCATGCAAATGAATGCTTTACTAATGCAATGCATGGATGCAGGTGTGGAGCCACTTGTACATGCCGATGGGGCGCGTCGACCCACGGCCAGGAGCTGAAGGATCCTTCCCTCTGGCGCGACGCTGGTTACCAGTCGTCTTCGGTGCCCCACTCGACTACGAGTTGTGGGTGCTACGGAGAGAGTTCCGTGACTTCCCTCCCTCGCTGGTACGTATGAATAAATGATATGCATTTCTTTTGAATTGATTTGAATTGATTATGATGAAATGATAAAGACATGTATGAATGCAGGTGCAGTGGAGGCCATACGAGGGGATGACAGATGAGGGCCAGCCTTGGGTCGTATCGGGGCGACCTCGCTTTGGGCGTGAGCTGTGGCTGCATTGCCTGAGCGAGATCGAGCCGTTACGGCTCCGGTTGGTGATGAGGACCCTGGGCCTGCCCCAGGAGTGGATCGAGGTCGGAGAGCCTCGAGGCATAGGAAAGAAGACCCGCGGTCGCACCAAGACGACCGACTGGAGGGTACGTTTTGAGGAGCAGTACGCCGACTGGCAGCGTGGCGGGACCAGAGTCACCTCCCGAGCGACTGACAGCTCCGAGTACCTCAGGCGCTACTGGGAGGTATACGCCGGCAGACCTCAGATGAGGGTCTTAGGGGTATGTATGAATGCAATTATTTCTAAATGCCAATGCTTATACATGTCTATTATGCAACTAATATGTGATGAATGCAGGATGCGCGAGATATAGCGGCGATGGATGCCCAGGCCCATCTACACGGCCTGGAGGACCAGCTAGCCGCCACACGGGCAGACCTGGAGACCCTGGTGAGTGTTAAATTACTTCCATATGCAAATGAATCTTTTTTGTTGAATTATTGATGATTAGCCACTGACGATCTCAATGAATGCAGCGTGCCCAGCAGGGAGGAGTGAGGAGAGATCCAGGGGAGGCCTCCAGCTCGAGGGGACCTAGCGCGGAGGTGACCGCGCTATCAGAGCAGCTAGCTGGAGCGGTTGCACGGGCTGAGGCAGCAAAGCGCGACCTCGCCAGACGGGTAAATTCTGAACTCAAACTCAGTCAATTCAATTATCAATTAAATATAGCATTGAGCACTGATAAAAAAAATGTTTTGCAGACTGAGGAGCTCCGAGCAGCTATTGCTTGCGTCTGTGAGGGACAGCAGACGACGTCCTTGCAGGTGAGTGATTTGCCTTCAACCATGTGTTGTTTATTTGCTTCATTGAATTGTGAAATTTGATGATTGGTTTGCCTGTTTTCAGAGTGCACAGCTGCGAGCGGCGCGTACCGAGTTGGCGATCCGCGAGCAGTGGATCACAGAGTTAGAGCGCTCTGCGAGGCGTCGGGAGGAGCTTCCCCAGGACGTGGCGGAGCTGCGGGTTGCCCTGGAGCTGGAGAGGCGGGAGCGTGCCCGAGAGCGAGAGGAGCACCAGACGGAGCGTGCCTGGTTCCTTGAGCTTCAGTAGGCGGAGCGTGCCCAGTTCCAGGAGCAGGTGGCAGCACGGGAGCGAGAGCTAGCTGACTCGAGGACCCAGTTGATCCTTTCTCAGGAGCGGCTACGAGTGTCCGAGGAGCGGTCTGCAGCGAGGCGTGAGCGAGCACGGGCCGCGGGGTACTCCTTCACCAGCTCCACCTTCGTGGCGGGTTCTTCCCTCCGAGAGAGGAGCGAGACAGGGGGACACGTTCGGGTTCCGGCTTCTTCACGGGGGCCTATGCCTCCTCCACCAGCGCCAGCTCGGGACGGTGAGGAGGAGGTTGAGAGTAGGAGAGTAGAGGAGGGTGGAGGCGAGAGCTGAGAGTTTTGTACTTGTACTCCTCCACCCTCACACCTGTACATGATAGACATGATGATATATATATATGGGAGATTTGAGCTTTTGTTACCTGAGCACTTGTGTTGTTGTGGACTTGTGTTTGTGTACTTTTCCTTTCCTCCACGTTCTTCATGTTTACTTTGCTTTTGCCCTGTATCTGCAGCTGCGGTTTTCACTTGAATAAAACAGGTTAATTCATCTGTTCGACTTGGCCCCTTGCCCAATGAGCAAGGGGTGGCAATATTCTGACCTTAATGACGGGTCAGGGGGCCAAGCCTTTAATCAAATAAGGTAAAGTGAAATAACCAATAAAGGGGAGATGCATCATGCAAGCACACACATGCAAACAATAAATCAAAATATGCACAGGCAAAATGCAGGCATACGAATGAAGAAGGCATTATATATATTTTTTTGTTATTTTCCTGAAAAAACGCCTTAGATTAGGTCGTGACTCGGGTGAAAGACGCCCCCTCAGACGGCGTGCATTTTAAAAGGATTTTGGAATTTGGTGAAAAGACGACCTGAACAAGGGCGTTAATTTGATAAAGACGACCCTCACGAGGGCGTGAGTTAAATTAAAAACGCCTTAGTGAGAGGCGTGAATTATATGAATTTTCAAAAAAGATTGACAAGGCTATCCAGATCGCGGGCCCTACACGGTCACCATCTAGGATTCATTAATCTTTCTTGAATAATTAAAAGGGAGTCAACGTGCTCAAAGTTGACTTATATTCGAGATTTCGCACAGTGCAATTTCTTAAGTTCGTCTTGACCATCCTGCCAGTTCGTGACTTTACCACATAGAAAGGATGGAAGAAAATATAAGGGAAGCCCATAAGGGGTTCTGGGATGCTCAAAGTAAAGTTACCTCCCCTGCCCTATGCCTGTTGGGGTTCGGTCTTTGGCGTAGGAAATTGTTGCCTTTTTGCCCATTTATAATGCATGCATACGCCCAAGGTTTTCCTTGCGGGGACTTTGCCCTCTTGACATGCTTTTCTTTTCATAACTTGACTTTCACTTTGGAATTGATTTGCATTGATGAAAAAAAATAAACCTAATTGTACTTGGGCTTTTGTGACATTTGCTCCCTTTTGGGCCTTGACTTCCACCTACTAGGGCGGCGGACAGGCTTGGCGCATCTGCCTCGAGGTCTCCCTTCCCCCCTTATGGGCCGAAGAAGAAAAGAACGGGTATTGTCTTTCACTTTTAGTCAGGTTTTTGACTTTCTATCAGATTTTGCACTGCTTGAGTTCAAGAATAAAGCGTGTAGTGTGTGCGGGTGTCAACCCCATTTTTAAGTTACCAAGACTGATAAATGAATTCTGAATTTTGACCTTTCAGGCCTTGATCTTTTGTGTGCCATGACAAAAGCCTTTTTGTTTGTTTGAAATTTTTCTTTTTGTTGTTTTTTTTTTGGATTTGGATTTTGGCAAATATTCTAATTTTTTTTGGATTTTTTTGGATTTGGAAAATATTCATTTTTTTGTTTTGTGGGATTTTGGAATATATTCATTTTTTGTGGGATTTTGGAAAATATTCATTTTTTGTGGATTTTGGGAAAATATTCATTTTTTGTTGGATTTTGGAAAATCAGGGGTAGTATTTCTTAAGATATAAACCGTTCCAAGGGTGAGTTAACTCTTCACCTTCAGCATTAGTTAATTTATAAGCATTGCCAGGAAAAACTTCTTTTATAACGAACGGTCCCTCCCAATTCGGTTGGAGTTTTGAACGGGGGCCACCCGGCTTAACAAAAATTCTCTTGATTACCATTTCACCGACTTTAAATTTTCTCTCAATTACTTTCTTTTGGTAAAAACGTGAGAGCCTATTTTGATAAACGCGCGCATGCTCAGCGGCGACCAGACGCTTCTCATCTAGGAGTTCCAATTGGGCAAGGAGTGAATCACGACGTTCATCAATAGAAAGTTCCTCATCCAATTGTACTCGCAGAGAGGGAATAAGAATCTCATAAGGGACTACTGCCTCCATCCCATAAGTGAGGGCGAAAGGGGTTTGCCCAGTGGGAGTGCGAATGGAAGTGCGGTAGGCCCAAAGAGCTTCAACCAGCTTGTCTGGCCAGTCCGAAAATTTATTAGCCTCACACGTCTTTTTAACGATCTTGATCAAAGTTTTGTTAGTTGCTTCTGCTTGGCCATTACCCTGCGGATAATAGGGAGAAGAATGATGCAATGCAATGTTATACCTGTTGCAGAGATCCTTGAGATCTTGAGAGATAAATTGAGGTCCATTGTCGGTGACGATGGTGCTCGGGATGCCGAACCTCGTGATGATGTTCTTCATGATAAATTTGCAAACGGTTGATGCTTTAATTTCCACGTAAGCTTCCGCTTCCGCCCACTTGGTGAAGTACTCCGTTGCCGTGAGAATGAATGATTTTTGCTTGGTCAGGAGGTTCGAGTCACCAAGAGGTCCAATGATGTCAAAAGCCCACATGGAAAAAGGCCATGGGGAGGACGTAGGATGGAGTGAAGAAGCAGGAGAATGAATCTTGTCGGCGTGCAGTTGGCACTTAACACACCTACGAACGTAGATAGAGCAATCCTCTTCTAGAGTTGGCCAATAGAAACCTAGCCTAAGGATTTTCTTAGCTAGCATCTGGCTGTTCACATGACCACCACACACACCAGAATGCGCCTCTTCCACGACTTTCCAAGATTCATCATCATCGAGGCATCTCAATAAAACACCGGTGAGCCCTCTTCTGTAGAGCACACCTCCAACCAAAGTATAACGTTGAGCCACTCTTCTAATTGCTTTCTTTTCTTCTGCTGTGGCTTCCTCGGGATAAGACTGATCATTACAGTATCTGGCAATCTCATAATACCAAGGCTTCTCTTCGTTAGCCAATTCTTCTTCCCAGTCCAAAAGCATGACCTCTTTGCCTTTAAGAGTTTCTTTCTGCTTGGCCTTCTCGAGCACCTGATCCCTAATATCAAGGAAAGCACGATCCTTAATAGCTGGAGTGTCACGCTGATGAATCAGAGGGACATGGAAATCACGCTCAGGGGGGAAGACTAAAGCAGAAGCTAAAGAAGCAAGAGCGTCAGCTAGAATGTTCTGACTGCGAGGCACATGAACGAAGATTAACTTGGTAAAGAGTTTGGCATAAGCTGAAGCGAGTTCCTGGTAGGGTTTAAGCTTAGGATTGATAGTGCGGCACTTGACCAACACCTGGCGCAGAATGAGTTGACTATCACCGACAATCCGCAAGTGAGTGACACCATATCGATGAGCGGTTTGTAGACCGGCCAAAAGAGCTTCATACTCGGCTATATTATTGGTGACGGGGAAAGTAAGCCGAGCAGCAAATGGAATGGTGACTCCTTCAGGTGTTAAAAGAACCATGCCGATCCCTCTTCCTTGAGAATTAAGAGCTCCATCAAAATGTAACGTCCACATAGGATCAAGGGGTTGATTAATGGACATTAATTCTTCATCTGGGAACTCAGAATTGACAGGATCAAAATGAGGTAGAGGGTGATGAGCAAGATGTTCGGCGATGGCATAGCCTTTGATAGCTTTTGTTGAATGTAAGTGATATCAAACTGGAGAGGAAGCTTTGCCAGCGTGCTAATAGATCAGTGAGGATAGATTTTTCAAGGAGGAATTTGATTGGATTCATGCGTGCAATGAGGTGAACCTCGTGAGCTAGGAAATAGTGTTTTAATTTCTGAACTACCCAAACCAAAGCTGCACAAGTCTTCTCCATGGCTGAGTACCTCTGCTCACAGGGGTTAAGAAGTTTAGACAAGTAGTATGCTGCCCTCTCCTTACTTTCTTCATCCACTTGAGCTAAGACAGCACCTACAGAGTCATCCAGGACTGAAACATACAGAATAAGTGGTTTGCCTGGAATTGGCGGCCTCAGGACAGGGGGATTGGCCAAATAATCCTTCAATCCGTCAAAGGCTGCCTGACACTTGTCATCCCAATTAAACTTGACTCCCGGCTTGGTAAGCTCGTAAAACGGCCTGCATCTTTGTGAATGCTGGGAGACGAAGCGGCGAATGAATTGCAACCTCCCTATTAATCCTCGAACTTCCTTCAAATTCTTGGGAGGAGGCATATCTCTAATGGCTCTCGCCTTGTTGGGATCGACTTCAATTCCCCTCTTACTGACAATGAATCCAAGCAACTTTCCTGAAGAAACGCCAAATACGCACTTCTTGGGGTTCATTTTTAATTGATATTCTCGCGACCTCTGTAGAACCTTAGCTAGAACCCCAGGATGCTCAATCCTTGTCCTTGATTTCACTACCAGGTCATCCACATACACCTCGATGTAAATATGAATCATGTCATGAAAAATCGCCATCATAGCCCTCTGGTAGGTGGCTCCAGCATTCTTAAGTCCAAAGGGCATGACCACATAGCAATATGTACCCCATGGTGTAGTGAATGAGTTTTCTCTTGATCTCTTCAGCCAATCGATTTGATTATAACCTGAAAAGCCATCCATAAAGAAAGAGTCTCAAATCCTGCTGTGTTGTCAATCAGAACATCGATATGAGGGAGGGGGAAGTCATCTTAGGACACGCCCGGTTGAGGTCCCGGAAATCTATGCAAATCGAACTTTTCCATCTTTCTTCATAACCGGGACAATGTTAGCCACCCAATTGGGGTAGAGGACGACTCTAACAAATCTAGCCTTATGGAGTTTATCGACCTCTTCTTTCATCTTCAAAGCCATGTTAGGGTGGAAACGCCTCAACCGTTGTTTGACCGGGACAGACCCTGGCTTAAGTGTAAGGCGGTGCTCAACGAGCGCAGGGTCTAATCCCGGCATATCTTCATAACTCCATGCGAACGTGTCCTTGTATTCTTGAAGAACTAAAATTAGCGCCTCCTCTTCGGAGGGCGGTAAATTCTTGCTAATGAGGACAATCCTAGGGTCTTCCTCGGTACCCAAATTGATTTCTTTGGTAGGTTCTTCTACGGAGGCTGATGGTTCGTCGAATCTTCTCATACCACTAGCAAAAGCATCCGCCTCGTCCTCATAGTCTTCATAACTTTCTTCCCCCTCTTCAATAGGGTCTTCATCATTCATGATTTCATAAACGCCCAAACCCTCATAAGCAACAGAATCCTCATATTCTAATTCCGGCAGGATGATCGGTTCTTCCACAAACTCAGGGATTGCTAAACAAGCTTGGCATCTGACAGCCAACTCCAACAAAAATCTTCGGGGAATCTGCCTACCCTTGGCCTTCTTATGTGGAACTATCCCCTGATTTTTATTATTAGAGGGAGAGGAGGAAGAATAGGAACAACTAGCTTGACCAGGGGAAGGAGATGAAAAAGCGGATACAGGAGGTGATACAGAGGAAGGCCCCTCACCAGAGGGGGAGAAGAGTCTTACCAAGGAATCTTGGAAGAGCGGCCCCTGGGTTGGGACGCACTCGGGAGAAAAATAGGAGGTCTCCTCAATAGAAATGGAGGATTGGAATGTTGGAGATTTGGCATTTTTTTTCATTTTTAGCTTTTCCTTTGTTTTTATTTTCTTCTTCAAGTAAAAAGCAATGTGAAGGGAGAATAGTAGGAGGAGTGGAGATTGCAAGATTGGAGAAAGATTTAATCAAAGATGGCCCACGCGGGGGCGAGATGGAGATTTCAGAAAATCGCTCGAGGAGCGAAGGAGCAATCGGGAGGGAAATCTGAATTGAATCGGGAGACAAGTTGATGGTAATCGGTGGTGGTCGCGGCACGTGACCAAACCAACGGGAATAGAGAGAAGCCAACACAGATGGATGCACAGAAGTGAGGGAGAAAAGGCCGGCCCACAGCCTATCCACAGAAAATCCTTCTTCAAAGGGGACATCTGGCTCCCCCGTATCTGTGTAGTCACTTAACATCTGCCTTTTATCTGTGATTACTGCTGGCATTTCAATCAGTTCTTGAATCAGCGGCGGCCACTCTGGATCCGTCGGCATGAACAGGCGGCTCAGAGAGATCGTGATGTCATTCATGTCAAACCACCTATACCAGTCACATTCCGGATCACCCATTTTTCTTCTTTTATCTGGCCTTAAGGACTCCAGGGCTTTGTAGGTAGCCAGTGGGGCAATGTGACGAGCAAACTGTCTGGCGTGCACATCTTGACAATCAAGCAATGAAGTAATGACGGTAGTCTGCTCATTGTTCTGAATGCCACCGGTGACAAAATGTGTCTTTAAAGTCCAGGTGAGCGGCTGGCGGTCTGGTTTGAAGGTGGACGTCATAACAGCCCACGGCTCTCCTTCATTCTTGCCCGGTGCTTTGTAGCCTAAGCCGCCTCGTGCGATCACCTTTTGAGGCTTAATGGGACTAATCCTGCCCTGGAGTTTGGCGCCCAGGCCCTTGCCATCTTGATATCCCATTCTTATCAGAATGTTCCAGCCGAGGGTATTCATCATATTTTTCTTTTTCTTCTTCCCCTTAGAAGGCAGGGGTGTCATAGCAACTGTGGTAACAGTCTCAGATAGCATCGTCCGTGGACGGGGAACGTCCAGCATAGATAATAACGGCTTGTTGGCAGGCCATATGGAAGGAACTGATGAAGCTACATGAATGTCTTCCTCTGGCAAGATCGGCACGCTGGTCACCTTGATAATGCGGCCCTTGTGTGGAAACTTGAGTCACTGATGGTTTGTAGAGGGCACTGCATCAAGCTGCTGAATATAAGGGCGACCCAGGATGCCATTAAAGGTCGGATCCATATCCAGAATATGAAAATCTGCTGTAATGGTGGCTGGACCCAAGCTGACTTTGAGAGTGACCATGCCTAGAGGGGGTTTCTTTGTATTGTCATATGCCGTGACAGTAATGGTAGATGGCCGAATCTGGCTCTCAGGGATAACGCATAACTTCAGAGTGCTCGGAGGCAACACATTGATAGATGCACCGGTGTCTACCAAACACTGCTTAACGGCCACTTTGTTGATATCAACCGTAATGCATAGGGCATATTTTCTTGCCGGTAGAGGTGCTAACTCATGTTCATGGAATGTGATTGCCGGCTGACTGCTGGCAGGGGTCAAGACTGTAATTATCTGTTCAACCGGAAGGTCCTCATTGACCATGACCTTCTGCAGGTATTCCTTCAGGGCCAGCTAATGAGTGGTGGACCTCTTGATTAATTCAAGAATGGAGATTCTGGCTGGAGTGCGATCCAAGTGCTTTAATAAATCATACTGAGTTCCCGGCACTGAATCTTGTTCCTGCTCTTGCTCTTGTGGCCCCTGTACAAGCTCTAGCTCTCTCTGTGGGAAAACACGGTGGAATATCCGTCCACTGCGGAGCGGCGCTACGCCTTGACGCGCCTCTGTCGGGGCAATATTAGGAGGAGGGTTGGAAGAAGAAGAAGGAATGTTGGTAGCAGGAACCCTGCTAGGGGATATCAAAGGGGAATTCAATGAAAGGGGCGCCCCCGTAGGAGACGTGGTAGTGGTGTTTATCAAAGATGCCCCCGCAGGAGGCATGGGAGGAGTATTTGATGAAGGTGCCCTCGCAGGAGGCGTGGGAGAAGAGAGGGATATCCGAATGCGAGGAGCATTGGCAGGTGGTGGAATAAGGAGAGATCGTGGCACAAAAGGTGGTTGAACTGATGACGGAGGAACTCTTGCCGGTGTAGGAGTGGTAGAGGGGGTAGCGGGTGCTGGAGGTGAGCGGAGTAGGAGTGGCCTGGATGGCGCGTGTGTGGGATTGGTGGTGGAAGGTGGAATGGTAGGTTGTGGAGGTGGTAGGCGGGTAAGAAGAGAGCGAGCCGGCAAGGCCGTGGAATTGGTGGAGGTAGAAGGATTGACGGGGCGTAGAAGGGGACGTCCCGATAGGAGAATAGAAGAAGAAGGAGGTGTGCGCAAAAGGCGCGGAGTTTGATTTTGAGTTGGATCATGGTGAAATGCCCCGACAGAGGCGTTTTCTTCGTGCCATCCCTGCCCTCTCTCCACCTCGTAGAGAGACGTGACAGGGTTCACATGTTGATTAGGAGCGTGCTCCGGCAATGGATTACGGACGATCCCCATATCTTGCTGGGGTGCTGGAGCTTGCTGTGGCTGAACTTGTTGCGGAGCTGGCTGCTGTTGTTGCTGATTTTGTTGTTGCCGAGAAGCCCTTCTTTCTTTCATAGCGGCTATGAATTGTCTCATCTCATCCCAATTGATGTCACCCTGGTCATTTAGATCGTAGATGTAATCTCTGAAGTGGAAGCAACGATCCAGGTTGTGACCAGGGCCGCGATGAAAGGCACAATAACGGGATGTGTCAACATTAGCGGGCCACACGGTTCTTTCCTTTGGTAATGCGAGCAAGTTGGCGGCCATCAGGGCATTAAAAATATCGGGGAGACTTTCAGGAAGTGGGGGATAGTGGTCCCTTTTGGGGCCAAGTGGCGGTCTCCGTTGTTGTTGTTGGCCGTAGTTGGCTGGTGGGGGCACTTGATGGTATTGTGGTGGAGCTGGAGGATCTATGCGGGGGGCTTGGTTTTGCGGTGGAGCGAAGGAGCGTTGAGGCGCGAATTGGGGTGGTGGAGTAGGGTTAAAATGAGGGTTCTGTCGTGGAGGTGGTGGTGGACGTGGGTTAGCTTGATTATGGGGGTTGCCAACTACGCCAACCTGCTCATTTGTGACAGTGCCTTCAGTCATGGGCCCGCTGTTGACATTTGTATTCTTTTTAAATAGCCGAGGCTTCGGCTCAAACATGCCCATGATGGGCGAGTCCTTCATTTGCGTTTGTATATAACGAGCTCTTTCATAGAGCTCTTCCATAGTTGTTAGCCAATTCATGGCCAAAATGTGCCGGAATTGGGGGGTTGCATTAGAAATGACCATTTTCACTTGCTCCTGTTCCGATAATGTGTCCTTTAATTTCTCGGCCATAGACCGCCACCTATCAGCAAATACAATGAAGTCCTCCTCGGGCTTCATTTTCTCGGCAACTAAATCTGTAACAGAAAGGGAAGGTCCCACCCGGTCTCTGTACTTTTGCAGGAATTTTCTTTGAATAACATCAAAATCGCCGGCATCAGCTGGCTCCAGAGAATAAAACCATTCGAGGGCTGGCCCCTCAAGAGACCTCCTGAATAAGTAGGCCAGGGAGGCCTTATTGTCCTGCCAAAAGGAAGTCTCATATCGGAAATCCTTTAAATGAATGAATGGGTTGCCCGTCCCATTATATCGCCGAAAATTCGGCATTTCAGAAGGTGGTAAATGGAACACCGGCAACGTAGGAAGAGAAATTTCCGGAGCATTCTTAGTCGCTGTAACCTTCTTGAGCTGTTCCTCCATGCTGGCCAGCTTCTGAAGCAAGAGAGTGTTGGTATCGGGCTCGACCGGGGCCTGATTCTGAGCAAAAGAAGGCGGTATAGGCGTTCGTAGAATCCGAGGAGGTTGGAAGGATTGATGCCTAACCGCTGAATAGCTCGCCTGCTGGGCCGGCATGGCCGCAGTAGGCGTTTGTGGACGAGAGGAGGGGGGATGCAAGACCGCCTGGTCATTAACAATCTGATGGCCACTCACGGCCGGAGGGGGATTAGAAGAAGAAGAAAGAACCGACTTCCCTTTTAAAGCGGCCTGAATGGCTTGCCGTTGGGAGTCATCCAACTGGGAGAGAGCCTGGATCAAATCCGTGACATTAATGGATGGGGAAGGGTTCCCCGAAGTGTTGGAAGATGAAACTTGAGACGAAGGGTCCGCCTCATGAATAGTGATATCAACCACATGAACTTGTGAGTAATGGGGGTGAGGAGGAAGGTAGTTCCCCTCATAATAAACAGAATCCTGGAGAGGGTCCTCATATTGACCAAATATGTTCTCATTCTCATCATCATAAGAGTACCCGTTGCCTGACATGTTGATGGTTTTACCTGAACGGAGTTTCATTCTTAAGAGAGAGAGTGTTTAATGAAGGAACTATCACAAAATATTTAATCCAAACAAGGCAATCAAATCACCCAACTATGTTTATGCAAACAAGGTTGGCAAGAAACGCAAGATTTTAATGTTTGATGTTTGAATTAGGGTGGATTATTTGTGAAAGTTCACTCTTTTGCCAAATGAGACCTAGTTTGATCCAAGTGTAACCTCCGGGTCAACTAAGTTTTTCTCTCTCTTTAACAACGCATAGGTTCTCTAAACTCCAGGTACTTCAAGGGTACAACCAGCCCGGCGTCCGTGAGGGAATCCACGGGTGCGGGGACTTATGGAGGTCTTGGAAAAGGGATTTCCGGTCCAAAGAGACGGAATGCTCAATGAAGGGTCGTCCCGATTCCAAGAAGGGTGTGTGGATCCTAGGGGAGAGAGAGGAGGTCTCTCAACCAAGCCAACAAATCAAGACAATCCAAGCAGCAATGTAATATCAAGACAAATGCCAAGCAATGAATAAGAGCTAATCTGTGAAAAAGAATAGTAAAGAAACGCCCTGGGAAAGGTCGTTTTCACAGCAGGAGGAAAGACACGCCCTGCGGTAGGTCGTGACAAAATGAAAACACGGCAGCGTGGCTGTCGTTAAACTCTGTGAGGGGCTCACAGACGGTAGGAAAACACGCCTTTAGGTGAGGCGTTATAAAGAAAGGACGCCTCTAGAGGAGGGCGTCAAAACTCAGAGAAAACGCCCTGATGATAGGCGCTGATAATAAATGAAACACCTCGGGGAGGGGCGTTAATCCACAGACAATATGATAAGCATGCAGCAGACAGCAGTTATGGTAAAAGACGCCCTGGAAGTGGGCGTTACTCAACGAAACACGTCCCTGAGAGAGGCGTTAAATAGCAGACGATAAAATGAGCAAACCAAACGCCAGCAGATGCAACAAACACACGCCCTGAAAGGGGGCGTTAATCAACAAAACACGTCCCTGTGAGGGGCGTTAAATCAAAAGACGCCCTTGTTGAAGGCGTTAATAAGCAGCAACTGACTGATCCGGGGAGTGTGCAGGGTGCACAATGGAGGGTGCCCAAGGGGCACAAGGGAAAGGGTACCGAGGGTACCGAGGGGAAAGGACACACGAGGGTGTCAAGGGGAAAGGGCACACGAGGGTGCCAAGGGGAAAGGGCACACGAGGGTGCCAATGGGGATGGTAATCAATAAAGAAAACAGTGGAAGTCCCACCGTGATGGCCAATTTGTAGATCGGATTAAAATCCGCTCTTTTTTGAGAGGAGATTAAAATATGACAAAAAGGAGATAAATAAATAATGCAAAAAGAATGTAATAAAAATAGCACGAGGTGCTAAAGTGGAGATGGTGTGATCGCCAGAGGGGTTACCTCAATAAGAAGAAAAGGAGATCGCGTGTACCTGGTGAAAATTGGGATGCGGGATGGATGTGGATTTCTTCCTCCAACTTCAATCGGCCGGCCGATGAAGTGGGTTTTCTTGGTTGATTACCTTGTAAAAAAAAGACAATGAAAAACAAACAAAAGAGAGGGGGATCAGCCAAAGTGCAATAGTATCAATCCAAAACTAACATAAAATGATGAAAAGACATCAACGTGCGCACCTCTTTTTTTTGTTGTTTTTAAACCCCTTAATAAGACTTAAGGGAGGGGGAGTATGATGATAAAAAAATGCAACAAGGTGTGAATAAATACGAAGGATGAATAGATATGATGAATGGAGTGGTATAAATGAAGTAGAACAAACAGATGAAAAAGCTGAGAAACCCTGCTGTCCCTGGCGACAGTAAAGGGAAAACCGGATGAGTATGATGGAAGTAGATGGATGAAACACCGGATGAAGCCCAACGAAGGATGTAGAGGGGAAGCAGCAAAGGATGAAGAAGGCTCTGCTCGCGACCTTCTGAACGCTTAACCTTTTGAATGCTTAGAGTGCTTAACCTTCTGAGTCATTAACCCCTCACACGATCGATCGAGACTTCAATTTATAGTGCCTCCAGCGGATGTGATCAAACCAAGGAATGATAAGAACGGGCAACGAGGCATCCAGGGAAAGATGAAGATCGAGCAAGAGTCCCATGGATGGTAGGGAACTGTGAGGGAAAGATGGAAAAAGGAAGGACTCTGGAGTGGAACACGACTTAGGACAGGGCGTCAAATCATGAATTGACGACCTTCACAGAGACGTTTCTTGAAACACGACCTAGGAAAGGGCGTTTCTTCCTGGATTTAATTTTGGAAATAAAACTTTCTTTGTTTAGAAATCAAGGGAACACGCCTGAGGTAACGGCGTTTATTAAAAACACGCCCTGAGGAAGGACGTTACTCACAAAATGCTTTTTATTTTGAAAATAGATAATTCCCGAAATTAACGGATAATACCAGGAATTGACGCCCTCTCTTGTGGTCGTCTCTTCTTTGAAAACGCCCTATGACAGGTCGCTACTTTTAAAAATAACGCCCTTCTTCAGGTCGTGAATCACGAACATGCAGAAAAATGTATAAAACTCACAAAAAATAGAAAAACTTCATTTTATAGGAATATTGAAGTCCACTTGGGGCGTTTATATAATGACATGAGATTTGATCAACATAACGTCAATTTTGGCGTGTCTACAATATGCAGCTAACTCCCCCTGAAAACATGCAATGTTTGCACTGAAAACTGAACATATGATTCCAAATGATATTGTGACTTGTGCACAATCAGACTGTCCTATCAGCAAAGTGACCCATGGTACTAAGCGGAGCACTTGGTCTAAAAGACCACCTCACATATAGTAAGAACCTCCAGATAGATTTTCCTGTCTTTTGGTAGCTTACCATTTATATACCATTGAGGTCAATCATGATAATTCAATATGCAATCCTATATGCAATTCAGATTTTCAATGAACTATGCAACAGACAGATTTCAACAACAATCATATGTAGTTCAGATTTAAACAGACAAAATAGTATAAGCATTGAGAGATGTGAATACTCATAGTGTCCAAAGCATAAATTTCAGTTGAGGAGAGTTCAGAGGCTTCAATTTAGACAATGCAGATGAAGAGTGAATATGCTATGCAGAAAAAAATAGCAATTATGCATGGACACATCAACCAAGATATGTAATGAGTTTCAAAATAGGAAATGCAGAGAATTTACCTGAACAGTGTGAGAATGGGGTTTATCAACTTGGGTGCCTTGGTTTATTAACCCCTTTTATTCTTCAGCTTCCAAGGCACACCTGCAGGTTAGCAAACTATTTTGCACAAATAGGCACCCAAGAAGTCTTGGGTCCTGACATGACAGTATTACTCCTAGCAGGTTTTCTCAACACATTTCTAGCAGCATGGTCATCAGATTTCATCAAGTAGTAATTATTCATTGAATGACCAATTTGACCACAGTAATGACATGAATTAGCAGATTTCAAATTCTTCTTATGCACATTACTGTTGTCATGAAGTTTATTGGCAGAGAGAGAGAGTTATGTTTACTATAATGATAGTAAGATGCACCAGATTTTAGATTTAATCTATGCACATTCTTGTTAGCATGAAATCCATGTGCATATGCATGAAATTTTTTGTTGTTGACAAAATTAAAATTCTGTTTACTAAAACCTGCCAGCCAACATTCAGCAGCTCTATGGCCTAGCTTCCCACAGTGATAGCATGCAAGAGACTTTCTGTTAATGGCAGAGAATTTAACAGTTTTAGAATTGAATTTTCTACCCTGAGCATGCCAACAGTCCTTGACTGTGTGGCCATGCTTTCCACAGTGAGAGCAATTGAGAGAATTTCTTCTAAAAGAACCTGACCAGCATTCAGAGGCCTTGTGACCAATTTTGTTGCAACTAGAACATATGATGTGCTGGTTCTTTGAAACAGATTTGTTCTTGTTAACAGCATGATTGCTCGCATGAAATCTATTCTTATCACTAACAAACCAGCATTGTGAAATTTTGTGTCCTAATTTATCACAATGGAAACACTCAATTTTCCTTTTCTGAGATGAAGGATTTTCATCATGATATTTTCTAGCACTCAGATCATCCTTTTCCATCAATCTACATTCATGCATCAAATGACCAGGTTTATGACAGTAATGGCATGAAGTTTTCTGTTTGTATGCATGTGTGTATATGTGCGTGGATGATTTTTGAACATCATGCAGTGAAGTGGCAGGAACCTTTTTGTTTTTTTGATGAACAGCATGCACTTTTTCCACATACTTGAGATCAGTCTTTTTCTTGATGTTTTCAACCTTTTTCTGATTGTTATCCTGTTTTTCTGTTTTCTTAGCCTTGTACTGAGTTGGAGATGAAGTAGAAGGCTCTTCCTGTTCAGAAGATTTAACAAAAATAGTTTTCAGGTTGGCTCCATCAACCTTCCTCATGACTGGACTGTAACCCAGTCCTTCTTTCTTAAAATTAATCTTTGTTCCCAGCTTTTTCTGAACAGTGGGCTTCTGAGAAGTGTGAGAAGTAGAGCTAGCAACAAAAGATGTATGAATTTTATTTTCAAAATTCTTTTTATTTACAGGATTATAACCTAACCCCTCCTTCTGAAAATTGACTTTTACTCCCAGCAGTTTGTTCAGATTATCTTGCCCACTCATAAATTTAGACAAGGAGTTTTTTAAATCCTGAATTTCTTTTTCTTGAGAGGAAATGTGTAGCTCATAACTGGCAATCTCTTGCTCACTGCAATTCATAGCTTCATTCAAAACTTTATTAGCTATTTTATATTTTTCAATTTCTTGTTCCAGATTGCTCAGTTTCTCAGGGTCTCCAATACAAACACTTTTTCCTCTTTCTAAGACTAGCAGTCTCTCAGACATAGTGGAGTTCATCATTTTTAACTTCTCATTTTCTTCCTTAAGCTTATCATTTTGAATTAACTCATTTATTAAAGTCTGATCTTCTGAGTTAGTTTCAAGTTTTCTTCCAGCCTTAAATTCCTTCAAATCATTTTCCTTCTTTTCAATATTTTTCTGTAATTCCACATTTACAGATTTGATGGCTTCAAATTTTTCAGTCAGCAATGTGTTCTCCTGTTTAAGTTTCTCTAATTTTTATTCATCTTCTTTGGAGAGTTTTCTGAGAGAATCTTTTTCAGATTTCAGCTTGTTCAATTCAGACTTAACACATTCAAATTCTTTCAGCAAATCCTTACTCTGAACAGAATCATGACTAGCTAGGCTAAGTTTCTTTTCAAGTTCAGATATTTCTTTTACATGATCTTGATTTTCAATTTTTAGCATTGAAATTTGTTTCTTCAGCATTTGAGTATCAGACATACTAGCATCAAGAACATTTTTCAGTTTAGCACAATTTCTACAATCGACATTTAAATTGTCTGACCTACTACTCTTCTTCAATTTTTTATACTGACTTCTTAAGCTCTCATGTGACTCTAACAATTCAGCATATGCATTTTCCCAATCATCTAAAGTATAGTTTTCAAAGGGATTTACCTCATCATCATCATCATCTTCATCTTGACTGCTACCTTGATTATTTCTGTCAGCCATCATGCAGCTGTCCACATTTTTTATCTGAGTTCGCTTCAGTATATCCAGAATGTCTTTAGCAGACCTGCAATCATGAAGGCAAGACCATAAGGCTCTGTCAGTAGCTGCTTTCATCAGATTAAAGGCTTTCTGATTTTCTCCATCCTTTGATCTGTGTCTGTCGGTCCATTTGGATACTTTCGTTGGTAATGTGTGAGGACCTTGTGAAATTAATTTCCACAGATCTGGATCAACAGATTTAACATAAGCACGTAAAGCACTGTGCCACTGACTAAAATCAGAACCACTAAAGACGGGTGGACAACTAGCCATTGAAAACAAATCAGATTAATGCAACAGGAATATTGATGCACTAAAAACAAGTTAGCACCAAAGACAGCAGGATCGGATCTGCAGGTCGCTGGACCTTCTAAGCAGACACCACTCTGATACCAATTGTTAGGGTGCTAGGCCCGGATTCAGAGGGGGGGGTGAATGAATCCCGCCCTTAAAAAAAAACTTTTCGCTCAAATAATATGCGGAATTAAAACACAGACGGCTCAATCAATTGAGCAAATATGTTAGGCGCGCCAAAAAGATCACCTAGCGGAAGCAGTACCGATAGAAACAATAGAGCTCAAGGCAACCTGTGAAGGGTGGTAGAAGACAAGGAACAAGCGTACAAGGTCAATCACACAGCACAACAGATTTTTAGGTGGTTCGGTCACCGAGACCTACATCCACCCCTCACTCCCAACCGGAGTGAGGCTTCCACTAGCACACAGCTAGAAGCTGCAGACTCAGTCTGCGAACAAGTGCTGCCACACAGCTTGACCAGGGGAATAGCCTCCCCTCTTCCTCCCAACCGGAGGGACACCCCAAGTGACTCCCAGCCACTTGGAAACCAGAGACCGAAGTCTCTCTTCCTCCAGACCAGGAGGGAACCCGCTAGTGACTCTCAGTCACTACCAACCAGAGGTCGCAGACCTCTCTTCCTCCAACCGGAGGGACCCCTGGACTTGCAAGCCACAAGCCCAGAACCGGAGACAAGTCTCCCTTCTCCTGAATCCACAGGAGAAACCCGATCCCCAGCAGGGCAATCGGAAGAACAAGGCTAACCATAGAAACAAAAGAAAAAATAAAGAAACATAAAAAGCATAGCAACAAAAGCTGGAAATGAAACACAAGAGATGTAGCTCTCAATGAGCATAGTCGTTCTGGATTTGATCCACGAATAGACTGAACTGATCTTCAATAGACTCTCTCCTCCTCTTCTTTTCTTCCTCTTCTTTCTGCTTCTCTTTCTTCTCTCTTTCTTCTCACTTCTCACGAGCACTATCTCTCTCTTTTCCTTCTTCTGCTCTCACTCTCACTCTCTTCTCTGCTCTCTTCTTTTCTTTCTTTTCTTCACTGGATCGAAGTCCTCTCTGCACTCTACTTTTTCTTCACAGCTTCTACTTTCTCAACTTCGATCACCCTTGATCTGTGGAAGAAGGCTCGTATATATAGCAGCATCAGCAGCAGCCAGGGCACGTGAGGTTTCCACATTTCCCGCCCTAAGAATTCGGACCACGTGGCAGCATCCAGCAGGCTGTCAGTACTCGTGTCCTCATCTGGGCACCTCGTCCTTCCTTGGATCACATGCCTTCATTAGGCTTCACGAAGATTCCCTGTTAAGACAAAGAACAAATTTATCAGTTAAGTCCAAACCCTGTACAGTCTCTGAAGAATACAACATATTGTATAGACTTCAGTTTAAAGCCAACGAACAGACATTACTGTATGGACTTTACAAGACAAACAACAATGTATACACTTTGCCCCAATGTGTAGACTTCATAATACAAGCGTCAATGTGTAGACTTAATGATGCAAGCGATGTATAGACTTTGCCAGGGCGTGCACAATGCAATGCGTTGACGCTTCACTACATGCCAATGCACTGCGTTGACGCAATACAATGTGACTTTGAAGGCTGTGAACAACAAGGCATGCTGTACAGACTTTGATATAAAGCATGTAATGCAATATGGACAATGTATACACTTAGCCTTTGAGGAACGATGTATAGACTTAGAACGTGAAGACAGGCTGTATATACTTGAAGAATAAGCCAGTGTATAGACTTGAAAAATCTGAACCAATGTACAGACTTGTAGATGCGAAGCCAATGTACATACTTGAAGCTTCAAAGCACAATGTGCAGACTTTACCACTTTATAGACTTGAGGCTCTGAACGTAGGTAAAGACTGGCAGTCCAATGTATAGACTTGGAGTGAAGCTAAAGCAGCGAACATAGGAAAAGGTTGGAATGTATGGACTTACGTTCGATCAGCAATGTATAGACTTCACAGAGATGTGAACAGGAGAGTGTATAGACTTGGTGCCTTGAAGGTAATGTATAGACTTTGAGAGCACAGTCCAGTGTATAGACTTGGGACTGTGAGACAATGTTCAGACTTTGAAGTTACACTGTGGATGTATAGACTTGAATGAGCATGGTGTGTATAGACTTGAAA
This sequence comes from Amorphophallus konjac, assembly GCA_022559845.1. NCBI lineage: Eukaryota > Viridiplantae > Streptophyta > Magnoliopsida > Alismatales > Araceae > Amorphophallus > Amorphophallus konjac. The sequence goes on from CM040120.1 coordinate 389,332,793, forward strand.
GTCTGAAGGCGATGTACAGACTTGCCTAAGACGCAGCATGAGACGCTGGCTGAGACGGACGCTGTACATACTTTGAATGCACTAAGACACTGAATAAGACAGACCGGCTGTACAGACTTCGACTTCAATGCATGGGCTTTGAATGCTTGAGAGACGATGCAGTGTACAGACTTCATGAAATGCAAACGGCTGTACAGACTTGAATGAGACGCTGCATGAGACGATGCAGCTACAGTGATGTATAGACTTTAGGTGAAGACCAATGTATGGACTTCGAATATGAAGACGCTAAGAAAGACGATCCAGCGTATAGACTTTGAAGAAATGAGGCGATGTGCATACTTGCTGAGTTGACGCTGCAGCCCAATGAGTTGACGCTGTATAGACTCTGTCTTCCAGCGTATAAACTTGATGAATGCATGAAGACATTGAATAAGACCCAGCAATGTGTAGACTCTACAGTGAATGCATGACCCAATGTATAAACTTGATGCAATGCATGCCGATGTACATACTTCAGTTGAAGTCAACCGAAGAGTGTATGTACTTTATGAATCCATATCCCAAGACCAGTGTACAAACTTGATCGAATGTCTAGACTTTGCATGAACAGTCGATGTGAAGACTTCACATGAAGATAGTTTGTACGTGTGTGCTGGCAGTGTATAGACTTGGAGAGCGACCAAATAGGGTGTGTACACTTGCACAAACAGACAGCATAACTGAACATGCTTTATGCAGCAGATAAAATGACTAACATAAAACATGCAATGCTTTAAATATGTTAAACTAACTGAACAGCAATACAATGCTTTGATAATCAGACTGAACATCAGAATATGCAATGCTTGACTGAACATTTGAAAAAGACTGCATTATGAATAGAAAGTGACTGAATATCAACATGATGACTCACACAGCAAGATGACTCACAGTGATTAACACACATCAAAAGCCAATCATCAAAACCCCAGCCATCATCAAAATCACAGAGGCCCAACAATAGTGATTGGGTATATGACCACTATGCCGACATCAATTGTCGCAATAGGAGAATTTCATTTCACAAACTGGATCTTTCGCAATTTTCTTTCCTTGGCATCAAGTATAGGAAGCATCATATCCTCATTTCTTCTCTTCACGCCTGTAAGCTTATTTCGCAAGGTTGCCAAGCTCTCCTTGCTTCCATAATCATTACGAAGTCCAAAGAAATCATGATAGAGGAAATCATGGTCGTAAAAGAATTTCTCGATGTCTTTCTACTGTGACACAGTGGAGGAGGGCCGTGGTGATTGTCCTAATGCACCTAGGACCTATGGAAGCAAGCACAAAAATTGGATTTAGAAACCAAAATAGGCGAGCAGACTCTAATGTGGGACTGACACGTGACTCGACTCCAAATGGGTATGCGATCCTCGGACTCTAAGCAAGCTAGCGATCATCCCTTAGCGAGGGAAGTGTACGGACGTGCGCGGTTGAGAAACCGACAATGAGCTAGGGTGGTCGGCTCTCTCTTGTGCCCGGATCGGGTCACGGGACGGTATCTCTCTCTCTCTCTCGCAGCAGCGATGATATAAAAGTAAAGAGGGCTATGATCCTAGCATGCTCTCTAGCAGCGGCATATAAAGCATATATGAATAAAGCAAAATCCCGAGTGAAGGGAGCGAACACGATACCTCCACGCTCTCGGCGTGGGGAAGACGACCCCGGCCGAATCGGTACTCCCGGAATAATAAGTAATTAATTTACAGCAATGAATATGACTGCCCACTCCACACAGGGAGGTAAAGGGCGACACAATGGGGCTCGGGAGTAACGGGTTCGGGTTGACGGGCAGCTTCTTGTGTAGCTTCGACGGCACTCGTACTCGCGACCGTGGGACCCACGTGCTGGTCAGTGGGGCCGTGTGGGACCGGGGTGGCACCACTATGGTGGGGAGGCCTGGAGGGGCGCTCCCTGGGACGGCGGTGTGTTGGTTCGCCGGCCAGAGGCCGTGCGGCTCCGATCGTCACCCGCCGGAGTTGCTGGCCACAGATCTGCAATTCTATTTTACAGCGCGTGACCCGGCGAGATCTGTTGTTGCGGTCACTCCTGACGTCGGATCGATGCACAAGAGGTACCGTTGGAAAGCTCTTTCGAAGTCCTTTGCTCTAGGGCTAGAGAGATAAAATTGAATTTCCTGGATCTGGCATTAGTCGATTTTACAAGCTGCTGGCTCACAGGATCTGAAAACTCAGGGCAGAACTAAGTTTTCCTGAGAGTTGGCATTGACCGTGTTGTAGACCTTCGATTCAACTTTTGAGCCCTTCATGAAAGTTGTAGAGACCGAAGAGAGGAAAATGGGAAATATCTTATGAACGGTTTGGTGGAAGTTTCAAGTTTTTGTGGATTTTATACTGACCCTCGGTCGGATCTGGACAGCAGAGACAGAATGGAATTTGGGGAAAAGACACAATTTCTAAAAATAGGTAGAGGTTCGACGAAAATTTGTGGAGGGTGGGGATGGTGGACAGGACCTCCAATAAATTTGGGGGTTCCATCAAAAATCAAAAAGGAGGTCGAAAGGTGAAAGAACTAAGCTTCTGCTACACAGATCTGAAAAGGGACAGATCTGAATGATAGAAAGACGCGAAAATAGAAAAATATAAAACGAACTCTGAATGACATGAGTTTTTTACTGGAGATTGGGAATCAAGAGAGGAACCAACCCTGAAAACCTTAACTCCAGATGATATCGGAGTTGGTAGTTAAAATTCTTGGAGTGGAACTCTATCCAGACAAACAGAACCTTGGACAGAACTTCGGAGGCGGCTTCGCGGCGGCTCGATGGCTGCACGAACGGCGGCGGCGGCACCAGAGATGAAATCAGAGATAGAGGGGCACAGGTAGAAGGGGTTATCAACCCTGAATAGCAGAGGGAAGAAGAGGAACCAGAGGGAGAGAGGGGAGGGGCGCACCAACTCCAATGCATTCAACAAATTTTCTTCATCATTAATTCTTCAAACATGGAAATACAAGGTACTTATAATAAATGACAAATGACCTAATCTACCCTTAGATCTAGGGTTAGGAGGGGTACTTAAGGGACTTCACATTTAAATGTGATCAAACAAAAAAAATTAAAATTTCTAATTCATTCTAATGGGGGGGCGCCCCCTTGACCAAGGGGTAAGGTAGGTGGCCAACTTTTGACATTTTAAACCACTTGTCTCCCATGTGTTTATTTGACATTCAACCCTTCTAGAAGTCACCTAGGATGGTTTGACCAGCCCCACATGGCCTAGGTGGACCAATGGGGGAGGACTGGTGATACGGGACGAGCGCGCGCATAGGAATGTCGACGGCGGCGTCCGGAGCAAACCTGTGAGTACAGCCTTATGGCACTACACTCCACGCAGGGAGGGGATCATGGAGATGGGATAGATTGATACAAAACTACCCTGACGCAGGAGGGGGGGAGCAAGGGGAAGGGAGATGGGCCTGCTGCCGATATCTATCCTGCAGGACAGAACCGAAGTAACCCGACTGGTATGCTGCGCACGGAGATCAAAAGGGGGTGCCGTCAGTGCTTAGACGAAGCCTGGGAAGTGCAGAAGCACTCCTGAAAATATGGCACCATTCTGAGGCCGCTGGAAGGGCGGGGCTGGCCGGAGAAGTGGACCTACGCGATCCTGTCCCGCAGGGCAGGGCTGCGCAGTCGTTGGACAACCGCCGGTACGCTCGCTGTGGAACTCAGAACGAAGCGGGATCAACTCGGGAGGATAGCAGACAGGGATGTCTATGTACCCTCAAAATATGGCAGCCATCAGATCATCGGGCTGGGTGTGGTGGCCGTTGTGGTGAGCCTCTGATTTCTAGGCGAGCAGCCGGAAAGAGGTGCAATGGCCATGGCGGAACGTTCTTCACAGATGTCAGATCGAGATGAAACCAACTGGGTTGGTTTTGTATCGTCAAGGGGCTCGACTTTGATGAAGACACCTCGGGCCGATGACGAACAGGTCGGGTGTGGCACGTTCTGCAAGGCGGGAACACAGTCTGGGCAGATTGGGTTGCACCTGATCTGCGCAGTCGTGGGAGAACGAACGCCACGAACTGTGCTGAAGTCGTAACGAGGCGAGACCACCTCGGGAGCGGCGAGGGCTTGGAGAAGAACCAACTCTCAGAAGAGCGTAGAGGCTGAATCGCGCCTTTGAAGTCGGTGCAGCCTCTGCCAAACGGACCTCAGGTTTTGGCTCGAATCTGGTGCAGCCGCACGAGAATGGGCGACGTGATCTGTGGTGAAGTCGGAACGAGACGATTCCACCTCGCACGCGCAAAGGACTTGAAGGCGCACGACTTCTTTGAAGGAAGCTCGGACTGGTTTGCACTGTGGATTACGGTGTGGACGCTGTAAACTCGACCAAGGTTTCTGCTACAAGTTTGTGAACAGCAGAACAAGGAGATCTCCAACGTCGACGACGAGGATGATGCCGTGGGATGCCGGGGTCGCCGTGGACGCACGTGGAAGGGGATGGGGCGTGAGTTGCAGAGAGGAGGGGTGGCTGGAGGTGGCTGGGGGCGTGGGTTGCTGGAGTGGGGGTGAACTAGGGTTAGGGTATGGGGTGAGGTGCGCAGTGTTTAGGGAAGAGAGGTGGGGGGCAGCTGCTCCTATGGAAGGTGGGAGAGATTCTAGGATTCTTTTCCTAGAATGGAGGCTGAGGTGGCAATGGATTAGAAAAGGATTTGAACAATTGGAGGAGGGAGGGAGAGATTATGGTAGGTGTTTGAATTTTGAATGAGGAGGGAAACTAGATTAGGAAGGATATTAGTAGGTTGGAGGGATTTGGGAAGAGATCTTAGGAGGGATTGTGGGAGGGGGAAGATTCCCTTGCTGATGTGACAAGTGGAGAGAGAGGGAGAGAGGGGAGGTCGACCAAGGCAAGGAGAGAGAGAGGGGGCTGCACCCTAGAGAGAGAAAGAATGATAGAGAGAGATGTGTGACCAAGAGAGAGGGAGAGAAAACCAAGGATTTCTTTGAACACAAATTTTTTTCATTCAATGAATTGCTTCCAAATGAGGCCCTTTGGTCCCCTATTTATAGGAGAGGCCAAGGGTTAAAAATGACCTTACTTGCCCCTAACAAATGGGAAATGACCCTGCTATCCAGGGAGGTGACATTAAGCTACCTATAACCCTGAACTAGACCCACTAGCTAACTTGGCCTTTTTGGCCCAATTGACTGACCCACTAAGACTAAATGCTAATAAAAGGGAAATTACATCATAAATAAAAGAGAAAACCCAAAATTTAGACGGGCTTGGCCTAATGGGCAATGGAATGGGGTGCAACCTCTCCACCAGGGGGTTTTGTCCACTAAGTCCGCACTTGATGTCCCCATCATACCCCCCTGGTTGGAAAAGATTCGACCTCGAATCTTAAAGTGGGGAAGCATGATTGAGACAATCGCCGGAGGATATGGGGATGGTGGAGGACGGTCGAAGGCGAGAATGATCTTTGGGTGTTTCTTCTCGTATGTAGTGTAAAACTCGTCCCACACGGAATCAATATGAAGCACCTCCGAAGGTGGGTGAAGGGCGTTGGGATGGATTGTTGGAGCCACTATAGCAACCACGTCGGTGTTGGGACCTTCGTGCTCTTGGGTGGCTAGCTCTTGCATGTTGATTGGGGTGGGTTCAGCTATGCGCTGCAACAACTCCCACCCAAGTTCTTGCTCCTCATATCGGGTGATCAACTCGGGATCTGGCTCATAGATCTCCTCCGGTATCGGCTCCTCTTCAAGTTCTTGCTCTTCATACCGGTCAATCAACTCCGGGACCGGCTTGTAATTCTCCTCCGACATAGGCTCCGGTTCCGGCGGTGGCTCAATCACCGCGACTCCTAACTCCATTGGAGGGGGAGTCGTGGGTGGAAGGGGAACACATGCTGGCCGGGGAGGCTGAATGGTAGCATACGGTGGGTCATTGTGGACCTCTACTTGGAGAAACCGACTGGGGTAAACATGTTGCCGGTGAGAAAATAGCCGGTCGACGCGGGCTATTCTTCGATCTATGCGGGCCTCGATGGAGTCCAATGTTGCTGGCATGTCCCCGATCTTGGCCATGACAATGGCAAATGTGGCGGGATCCATCCGGCATTGAGGGCGTAGTCGCACACGGCCTAGGACACGACTTGGCTAGAACAAGTCAGTGAACTTGCTCTGATACCAAATCTGATGCGAGACGAGTGCGCGCATAGGAATGTCGACGGTGGCGTCCGGAGCGAACCTGTGAGTACAGCCTTATGGCACAACACTCCACATAGGGAGGGGATCATGGGGATGGGATAGATCGATACAAAATTACCCTCATGCAGGAGGGGGGGAGCAAGGGGAAGGGAGATGGGCCTGCTGCCCGATATCTATCCTACAGGACAGAACCAAAGTAACCCGACTGGTATGCTGCACAAGGAGATCAGAAGGGGGTGCCGTCGGTGCTCCGATGAAGCCTGGGAAGTGCAATAGCACTCCTGAAAATATGGCACCGTTCTGAGGTCGCTGGAAGGGCGGGGCTGGCCGGAGAAGTGGACCTACGCGATCCTGTCCCGTAGGGCAGGGCTGCGTAGTCGTGGGACAACCGTCGGTACGCTCGCTGTGGAACTCAGAACGAAGCGGGATCAACTCGGGAGGATAGCAGACAGGGAGGTATACGTATCCTCAAAATATGGCGGCCATCAGATCACCGAGCTGGGTGTGGTCACAGTTGTGGGGAGCCTCTGATTTCTAGGTGAGCAGCCAGACAGAGGTACAAAGGCCATGTTTACACTTTCTTCACAGATGTCAGATCGAGATGAAAGCAACTGGGTTGGTTTCGTATCGTCAAGCGGCTCGACATTGATGAAGACCCCTCGGGCCGATGACGAATAGGTCGGGCGTGGCACGTTCTACAAGGCGGGCACACAGTCTGGGGAGACTGATTTGCACCTGATCTGCGCAGTCGTGGGAGAACGAATGCCACGAACTGTGCCAAAGTCGGAAGGGGGCGAGACCACCTCGGGAGCGTCGATGGATTCGAGAAAAACCAACTCTCAGAAGAAAGTTCAGGCTGAATCATGGCGTTGAAGTCGGTGCAGCCTCTGCCAAACGGACCTCAGGTTCTTGCTCGACTCTGGCGCAGCCGCACGAGAATGGGCGACGTGATCTGTGGTGAAGTAGGAACGAGACGATTCCACCTCGTACACGTAGAGAAATTGAAGGCGCACGACTTCTTTGAAGGAAGCTCGGACTGGTTTGGAATGTGAATTACGGTGTTGACACTGCAAACTCGACCACGGTTTCTGCTACAAGTCTGTGAGCAGCAGAACAAGGAGATCTCCAACGTCGACGACGAGGATGATGCCGTGGGATGTCGGGGTTGCCGTGGACGCACGTGGAAGGGGATGGGGTGTGAGTTGCAGAGAGGAGGGGTGGCTGGAGGTGGCTGTGGGCGTGGGTTGCTGGAGTGGGGGCGAACTAGGGTTAGGGTATGGGGTGGGGAGCGCAGGGTTTACGGAAGAGAGGTGGGGACGGCTGCTCCTATGGAAGGTGGGAGAGATTCTAGGATTCTTTTTCTAGAATGGAGGCTGAGGTGGCAATGGATTAGGAAAAGATTTGAACAATTGGAGGAGGGAGGGAGAGATTATGGGAGGTGTTTGAATTTTGAATGAGGAGGGAAACTAGATTAGGAAGGATATTAGTAGGTTGGAGGGATTTGGGGAGAGATCTTAGGAGGGATTGTGGGAGGGGGAAGATTCCCTGGCTGATGTGACAAGCGGAGAGAGAGGGAGAGAGGGGAGGTCGACCAAGGCAAGGAGAGAGAGAGGGGGGGCTGCGCCCTAGAGAGAGAATGAATGAGAGAGAGAGAGATGTGCGACCAAGAGAGAGGGAGAGAAAACCAAGGATTTCTTTGAACACAATTTTTTTTCATTCAATAAATCGCTTCCAAATGAGGCCCTTTGGTCCCCTAATTATAGGAGAGGCCAAGAGTTACAAATGACCTTACTTGCCCCTAACAAATGGGAAATGACCCCGCTATCCAAGGAGGTGACATTAAGCTACCTATGACCCTGAACTAGACCCACTAGCTAACTTGGCCTTTTGGGCCCAATTGACTGACCCACTAAGACTAAATGCTAATAAAAGGAAAATTACATCATAAATAAAAGAGAAAACCCAAAATTTAGACAGGCTTGGCCTAATGGGCCATGGAATGGGGTGCAACCTCTCCACCAGCGGGTTTTGTCCACTAAGTCCCCACTTGATGTCCCCATCATACCCCCTTGGTTGGAAAAGATTCGACCTCGAATCTTAAATTGGGGAAGCATGATTGAGACAATCGCCGGAGGATATGGCGATGGTGGAGGACGGTCGAAGACGAGAATGATCTTTGGGTGTTTCTTCTCGTATGTAGTGCAAAACTCGTCCCACACGGAATCAATATGAAGCACCTCCGAAGGTCGGTGAAGGGCATTGGGATGGATTGTTGGAGCCGCTATGGCAACCACATCGGTGTTGGGACCTTCGTGCTCTTGGGTGGCTAGCTCTTGCATGTTGATTGGGGTGGGTTCAGCAGTGCGCTGCAACAACTCCCACCCAAGTTCTTGCTCCTCATATCGGGTGATCAACTCGGGATCCGGCTCATAGATCTCCTCCGGTATCGGCTCCTCTTCAAGTTCTTGCTCTTCATACCGGTCAATCAACTCCGGGACCGGCTTGTAATTCTCCTCCGGCATAGGCTCCGGTTCCGGCGGTGGCTCAATCACCGCGACTCCTAACTCCATTGGAGGGGGAGTCGTGGGTGGAAGGGGAACACATGCTGGCCGGGGAGGCTGAATGGTAGCATACGGTGGGTCATTGTGGACCTCCGCTTGGAGAAACTGGCTGGGGTAAACATGTTGCCGATGAGAAAATAGCCGGTCGACGCGGGCTATTCTTCGATCTATGCGGGCCTCGATGGAGTCCAATGTTGCTGACATCTCCCTGATCTTGGCCATGACAATGGCAAATGTGGCGGGATCCATCCGGCATTGAGGGCGTAGTCACACACGGCCTAGGACCAGACTTGGCTAGAACAAGTCAGTGAACTTGCTCTGATACCAAATCTGATGCGGGACGAGCGCGCACATTGGAATGTCGACGGCGGCGTCCGGAGCGAACCTGTGAGTAAAGCCTTATGGCACTGCACTCCACGCAGGGAGGGGATCATGGTGATGGGATAGATCGATACAAAACTACCCTCACGTAGGAGGGGGGGGAGCAAGGGGGAAGGGAGATGGGCCTGTTGCCCGATATCTATCCTGCAGGACAGAACTGAAGTAACCCGACTGGTATGCTGCGCACGGAGATCAGAAGGGGGTACCGTTGGTGCTCAGATGAATCCTGGGAAGTGCAATAGCACTCCTGAAAATATGGCACCGTTCTGAGGTCGCTGGAATGGCGGGGCTGGCCGGAGAAGTGGACCTACGCGATCCTATCCCGCAGGGCAGGGCTGCGCAGTCGTGGGACAACCGACGGTACGCTCGCTGTGGAACTCATAACGAAGCGGGATCAACTCGGGAGGATAGCCGACAGGGAGGTATACATATCCTCAAAATATGGCGGCCATCAGATCACCGGGCTGGGTGTGGTCGCAGTTGTGGTGAGCCTCTGATTTCAAGGTGAGCAGTCGGACAGAGGTGCAAAGGCCATGGTGGAACCTTCTTCACAGATGTCAGATCGAGATGAAAGCAACTGGGTTGTTTTCGCATCGTCAAGCGGCTCGACTTTGATGAAGACACCTCGGGCCGATGACGAATAGGTCGGGCGTGGCACGTTTTGCAAGGCGGGCACACAGTCTGTGCAGACTGATTTGCACCTGATCTGCGTAGTCATGGGAGAACGAACGCCACGAACTGTACCGAAGTCGGAAAGGGGCGAGACCACCTCGGGAGCGTCGATGGCTTGGAGAAGAACCAACTCTCAGAAGAAAGGTCAGGCTGAATCGCGCCATTGAAGTCGGTGCAGCCTCTGCCAAACGGACCTCAGGTTCTGGCTCGAATCTGGCGCAGCCGCACGAGAATGGGCGACGGATCTGTGGTGAAGTCGGAACGAGACGATTCCACCTTGCACGCGCAGAGGACTTGAAGGCGCACGACTTCTTTGAAGGAAGCTCGGACTGGTTTGCAATGTGGATTACGGGGTGGACGCTGCAAACTCGACCAAGGTTTCTGCTACAAGTCTGTGAGCAGCAGAACAAGGAGATCTCCAACGTCGACGACGAGGATGATGCCGTGGGATGTCGGGGTCGCCGTGGACGCACCTGGAAGGGGATGGGGCGTGAGTTGCAGAGAGGAGGGGTGGCTGGAGGTGGCTGGGGGCGTGGGTTGCTGGAGTGGGGGCGAACTAGGGTTAGGGTATGGGGTGGGGTGCGCAGGGTTTAGGGAAGAGAGGTGGGGGGCGGCTGCTCCTATGGAAGGTGGGAGAGATTCTAGGATTCTTTTCCTAGAATGGAGGCTGAGGTCGCAATGGATTAGGAAAGGATTTGAACAATTGGAGGAGGGAGGGAGAGATTATGGGAGGTGTTTGAATTTTGAATGAGGATGGAAACTAGATTTGGAAGGATATTAGTAGGTTGGAGGAATTTGGGGAGAGATCTTAGGAGGGATTGTGGGAGGGGGAAGATTCCCTTGCTGATGTGACAAGTGGAGAGAGAGGGAGAGAGGGGAGGTCGACCAAGGCAAGGAGAGAGAGAGGGGGCTGTGCCCTAGAGAGAGAAAGAATGAGAGAGAGAGAGAGATGTGCGACCAAGAGAGAGGGAGAGAAAACCAAGGATTTCGTTGAACACAATTTTTTTTCATTCAATAAATCGCTTCCAAATGAGGCCCTTTGGTCCCCTAATTATAGGATAGGCCAAGGGTTACAAATGACCTTACTTGCCCCTAACAAATGGGAAATGACCCCGCTATCCAGGGAGGTGACATTAAGCTACCTATGACCCTGAACTAGACCCACTTGCTAACTTGGCCTTTTGGGCCCAATTGACTGACCCACTAAGACTAAATGCTAATAAAAGGAAAATTACAGCATAAATAAAAGAGAAAACCTAAAATTTAGACGGGCTTGGCCTAATGGGCCATGGAATGGGGTGCAACCTCTCCACCAGCGGGTTTTGTCCACTAAGTCCCCACTTGATGTCCCCATCATACCCCCCTGGTTAGAAAAGATTCGACCTCGAATCTTAAAGTGGGGAAACATGATTGACACAATCGCCGGAGGATATGGGGATGGTGGAGGACGGTCGAAGGCAAGAATGATCTTTGGGTGTTTCTTCTCGTATGTAGTGCAAAACTCGTCCCACACGGAATCAATATGAAGCACCTCCGAAGGTCGGTGAAGGGCGTTGGGATGGATGGTTGTAGCCGCTATAGCAACCACATCGGTGTTGGGACCTTCGTGCTCTTGGGTGGCCAGCTCTTGCATGTTGATTGGGGTGGGTTCAGCAGTGCGCTGCAACAACTCCCACCCAAGTTCTTGCTCCTCATATCGGGTGATCAACTCGGGATCCGGCTCATAGATATCCTCCGGTATCGGCTCCTCTTCAAGTTCTGCTCTTCATACCTGTCAATCAACTCCGGGACCGGCTTGTAATTCTGCTCCGGCATAGGCTCCGGTTCCGGCGGTGGCTCAATCACCGCGACTCCTAACTCCATTGGAGGGGGAGTCGTGGGTGGAAGGGGAACACATGCTGGCCGGGGATGCTGAATGGTAGCATACGGTGGGTCATTGTGGACCTCCGCTTGGAGAAACCGGCTGGGGTAAACATGTTGCTGGTGAGAAAATAGCCGGTCGACGCGGGCTATTCTTCGATCTATGCGGGCCTCGATGGAGTCCAATGTTGCTGACATCTCCCCGATCTTGGCCATGACAATGGCAAATGTGGCGGGATCCATCCGGCATTGAGGGCGTAGTCGCACACGGCCTAGGACCTGACTTGGCTAGAACAAGTCAGTGAACTTGCTCTGATACCAAATCTGATGCGGGATGAGCGCGCGCATAGGAATGTCGACAGCGGCGTCCGGAGCGAACCTGTGAGTACAGCCTTATGGCACTACACTCCATGCAGGGAGGGGATCATGGGGATGGGATAGATCGATACAAAACTACCCTCACGCAGGAGTGGGGGAGCAAGGGGAAGGGAGATGGGCCTGCTGCCCGATATCTATCCTGCAGGACAGAACCGAAGTAACCCGACTGGTATGCTGCGCACGGAGATCAGAAGGGGGTGCCGTCAGTGCTCAGACAAAGCCTGGGAAGTGCAATAGCACTCCTGAAAATATGGCACCATTCTGAGGTCGCTGGAAGGGCGGGGCTGGCTGGAGAAGTGGACCTACGTGATCCTATCCCGCAGGGCAGGGCTGCGCAGTCGTGGGACAACTGCCGGTATGCTCGCTGTGGAACTCAGAATGAAGCGGGATCAACTCGAGAGGATAGCATACAGGGAGGTCTATGTACCCTCAAAAGATCGCGGCCAGCAGATCAACGGGCTGGGTGTGGTCGCAGTTGTGGTGAGCCTCTGATTTCTAGGCGAGCAGCCGGATAGAGATGCAAAGGACGTGTTGGAACTTTCTTCACAGATGTCAGATCGAGATGAAACTAACTTGGTTGGTTTCGTATCGTCAAGGGGCTCGACTTTGATGAAGACACCTTGGGCCGATGACGAACAGGTCGGGCGTGGCACATTCTGCAAAACGGGCACACAGTCTGGGCAGACTGATTTGCACCTGATCTGGGCGGTCGTGGGAGAACGAACGCCACGAACTGTGCCGAAGTCGGAATGGGGCGAGACCACCTCGGGAGCGTCTAGGGATTGGAGAAGAACCAACTCTCAGAAGAGAGTTCAGGCTGAATCGCGCCTTTGAAGTCGGTGCAGCCTCTGCCAAACGGACCTCAGGTTCTGGCTCGAATCTGGCACAGCCGCACGAGAATGGGCGACGCGATCTATGGTGAAGTCAGAACGAGACGATTCCACCACGCACACGCAGAGGACTTAAAGTCGCACGACTTCTTTGAAGGAAGCTCGGACTGGTTTGCATTGTGGATGATGGTGTGGACGCTGTAAACTCGACCAAGGTTTCTGCTACAAGTCTGTGAGCAGCAGAACAAGGAGATCTCCAACGTCGACGACGAGGATGATGCCGTGGGATGTCGGGGTCGCCGTGGACGCACCTGGAAGGGGATGGGGCGTGAGTTGCAGAGAGGAGGGGTGGCTGGAGGTGGCTGGGGGCATGGGTTTCTGGAGTGGGGGCGAACTAGGGTTAGGGTATAGGGTGGGGTGCGCAGAGTTTAGGGAAGAGAGGTGGGGGGCGGCTGCTCCTATGGAAGGTGGGAGAGATTCTAGGATTCTTTTCCTAGAATGGAGGCTGAGGTGGCAATGAATTAGGAAAGGATTTGAACAATTGGAGGAGGGAGGGAGAGATTATGAGAGGTGTTTGAATTTTGAATGAGGAGGGAAACTAGATTAGGAAGGATATTAGTAGGTTGGAGGGATTTGGGGAGAGATCTTAGGAGTGATTGTGGGAGGGGGAGGATTCCCTTGCTGATGTGGCAAGTGGAGAGAGAGGGAGAGAGGGGAGGTCGGCCAAGGCAAGGAGAGAGAGGGGGGGCTGCGCCCTAGAGAAGAAAGAATGAGAGAGAGAGAGATGTGCGACCAAGAGAGAGGGAGAGAAAACCAAGGATTTCTTTGAACATAATTTTTTTTCATTCAATAATTCGCTTCCAAATGAGGCCCTTTGGTCCCCTATTTATAGGAGAGGCCAAAGGTTACAAATGACCTTACTTGCACCTAACAAATGGGAAATAACCCCGCTATCCAGGGAGGTGACATTAAGCTACCTATGACCCTGAACTAGACCCACTAGCTAACTTGGCCTTTTGGGCCCAATTGACTGACCCACTAAGACTAAATACTAATAAAAGGAAAATTACATCATAAATAAAAGAGAAAACCCAAAATTTAGACGGGCTTGGCCTAATAGGCCATGGAATGGGGTGCAACCTCTCCACCAGCGGGTTTGGTCCACTAAGTCCCCACTTGATGTCCCCATCAACTGGGGGCCCCCTTGCTGGACCTACTGACATTTTGCATATAAACACACTAAGACTTACAATTGTGTATCCATATAACACAAGGGTATACATATAAATATAAAAGGACATAAATGCAAATAAAATATGAGCGATCTTGCTTCGATGTCGCCATCAATTCTCCCCGGGTGGGAAGAACTCGACCCCGTCGAGTAAAGGGGGTGACTGCTCGAGTAGCTCCGACGGATCTGTCACCGTACCAAGTAGCGCGGGTACGCTCCACTCCAAGTGATCGTCACCTACTCATTCTGTATATACTTGATATGCACAAGCTGCTATGAGAAAAGGCTAGTGGTGGAACACTCCGGGGTGGGGTCACTCTCAAGGGTAAGGAGGCGGCTCGAAGACTCACTAGGAATCACCGCTGGGTCCCTGTAGGTGACTAGATCCGGGACATAGATGTAGAACTGATCCCATACTCATCGAGCGAGTCCACTCGCCTCTCACTCATAAGAGACCGACAACGAGCTCGCACAAGACACATGCAGACTCACCATGTGCTAACACACGTTTGCAAACCACACAAACAAGAAACTGACTCATGCATGGCTCTAGATAAACCTATTGTTAGTCCGACCCGTACATGGGTGATGGCGGACCAGGACACCCGAACGTGTGCCATGCATGCATGTTATGTAACAAGAGATGGGTGGCATGGGGAACACCTAAACGTCCAAGTATGACCCAGTCATGCATGGACGGCCCTTTGGATTTGGGAGACTTGAGAGGGCTAGGAGAGCCTGGTGTGGAAGAGCTAGGTGTGGGTGTATCGGGGATGGGCTTAGGTGGGCCGAGGAAACCAAAGTCTTCGTTACCCCCAAATGATGGTTCGGACCTATGGCTATGTAGAGGTTGTTTGGCCCGAGTGGAAAAGGCGTGATAGTGAACTCCGCGAAGGAAGTGGAGTGAAGATGGAAGCTTGGGAGGTTCACTAGTGACAAGATCAAAAGGGTCGAAGAAGGTATGACCCCGTGAAGTGGGTTCCCCCATGACTCGGTCCCAATTTAATAATTCATAATCACCGTCATACATTGTGATCGGTGGGACGATGGTCATGTCTAGAAAATAGGATTCCTACCTTGGGCAAAAGGGAACGAAGTCGGACTCGACCGGCATCGAGAGGAATAGACGAATCTCCATGGTGACACAACCCACGGTGCACGCGGAGGTAATTGACCCTTTGGCTGGATTGGTGAAGCTACGACTAGCGGGTTGGTCGAAGCCTCGGGCCAATATATGCGTCAACTTCCATTGCCAACCTAAACCTAAAATAAGGTCACCCAATGTATCAACATGGTAACTAGACCGGAATGTGGTATGGAAGGAGTTGACGGGCACTAGTGGTAGGGAGGGATCCATAGATGGGTAAGGAGGTGGGACCAAGCCATCCTTGAGCCAACTAAGTAGTGGCTCAGCAATGAAAAGCGTACCCGTTAGAAACACGGGTGACTCGGGTTTTGGTGGCTCCAAACTAGATGGCTCCGAATAAGGTTCGGAAGTAGAGGGTGGTAATGGAGTACTCATGGGTGGTAAAGAAGCCTGTGTCTTTTCCAACCAATCCTAAAACATTTTCTTGATTTCCTCAAAGGAGCGGGTTGGAGTGGGGGCCTCGGAGTGGACTTGCTCCTCGGCTCTCGGCTCGGGTGTGGACCTAGACTCGACTAGAAGCGGGGCTTCCACTTGGTTGGAAGTGACGGGGTGGGATTGGACGGAGATGCCAAGGGGAGGTTGGTTGGAGGTGACTGGGCGGACCACTTGATTGGTGTTGCTTTGGAGGGCTTGGATATGGGTGAAGGGGCGGGGTTAGTTGGAGGTGTGGCCCACTTGATTACGGGTGAGTTGGTGGGGATGGCTAGTGCTATGACCCCCGTGGTTGGAGGTAGGTGGGCGGGGAAGGTAGACCCTCCTAAGTGCTCTCTTCATATCCCACCATGAATCGATGGGCCTTAGCCTCCTATCTTCCCGGAAGTACTTGATGTCCCTCCATGTTTCGGTGGCTTCATAGAAAAGTCACCTTTTGGCTAAGTCGACTTCCACGGGACCAGACATAAGGTAACACTCAAAGTAGTCGTCCATAACGGCTTCCCACTCTAAGTAGTCACTAGGTTTTCGGAGCCGTAGAAGTCCCGGGCTTCGGGCCTTTTGGGGTGGTTCGGGTGGTCCTTCCATTTTAGATAGTATCGCCACCATGCAAAAGATGCGGCCCCTTGGTCGTCCATGGGACACGGGGACACTAATGAATGGACATGCCAATACTTGGACAAGACACTAGACCGACTATGCAAGGTTGTGATGCATGCACACTAAGGACAAGACACCAAGACTCGGTACGTGACGGAGTTAATCGATCCAAAGATCACTCGTGCAAGTGTGCGGCCTTCCCGATAGGCGTAGCCTAACATTCGGACAACACCTTTTTATATACCGGGTTATTGGGATGAAATGCAACCTAGACCGACTTAGACAATGACTAGACGTAAATGACACTCTTTTTTTTTGATTTTAGAGACCCTAGACTCTAACTCGCTCTGATACCAAACTGATGCGGGACGGACATGTGACTCGACTCCAAATGGGTATGCGATCCTTGGACTCTAAGCAAGCTCGCGATCGTCTCTTAACGAGGGAAGCGTACGGACGTGCGCGGTTGAGAAACCGGCAATGAGCTAGGGTGGTCGGCTCTCTCTTGTGCCTGGATCGGGTCACGGGACGGTATCTCTCTCTCTCTCGCAGCAGCAATGATATAAAAGTAAAGAGGGCGATGATCCTAGCATGCTCTCTAGCAGGGGCACATAAAGCATATACGAATAAAGTAAAATGCCGAGTCAAGGGAGCGAACACGATACCTCCACACTCTCGGCGTGGGGAAGATGACCCCGGCCGAATCGGTACTCCCGGAATAACAAGTAATTAATTTACAACAATGAATATGACTGCCCACTCCACGCAGGGAGGTAAAGGGTGACACAATGGGGCCCGGGAGTAACGGGTTCGGGTTGACGGGCAGCTTCTTGTGTAGCTTCAGCGGCACTCGTACTCGCGACCGTGGAACCCACGTGCTGGTCAGTTGGGCCGTGTTGGACCGGGGTGGCACCACTGTGGTGGGGACGCCTGGAGGGTCGCTCCCTGGGACGGTGGTGTGCTGGTTCGCCGGCTGGAGGCCGGGCGGCTCCTATCGTCACCCACCGGAGTTGCTGGCCACGGATCTGCAATTTTATTTTGCAGCGCGTGACCCGGCGAGATCTGCTTCTGGGGTCACTCCCGATGACGTATGGATGCACAAGAGGTACCGTTGGAAAGTTCTTTCGAAGTACTTCGATCTAGGGCTAGAGAGATAGAATTGAATTTCCCGGATCTGGCATTAGTCGATTTTACAAGCTGCTGGCTTACAGGATCTGAAAACTCAGGGCAGAACCAAGTTTTCCTGAGAGTTGGTGTTGACCGTGTTGTAGACCTTCGATTCAGCTTTTGAACCCTTCATAAAAGTTGTAGCGACCAAAGAGAGGAAAACGGGGATATATCTTATGAAAGGTTTGGTGGAAGTTTCAAGTTTTTGTGGATTTTATACTGACCCTGGGTCAGATCTGGACAGCAGAGACAGAATAGAATTTGGGGAAAAGACACAATTTCTAAAAATAGGTAGATGGCTTTAGAAATTCGACGAAAATTTGTGGAGGATGGAGATGGTGGAAAGGACCTCCAATAAATTGGGGGGTTCCAAAAAAAATCAAAAAAGAGGTCGAAAGGTGGAAGAACTAAGCTTCTGCTACACAGATCTGAAAGACAGAAAGACACGAAAATAGAAAATTATAAAACGAACTCTAAATGATATGATTTTTTTACTAGACGTTGGGAATCAAGATAGGAACCAACCCTGAATGCCTCAACTCCAGATGATGTCGGAGTTGGGAGTTAAAATTCCCGGAGTGGGACTCTGTCCAGCCAAACAGAACCTTGGACAGAACTTCGGAGGCGGCTTCGCGGCGGCTCGATGGCGGCATGAACGGCGGCGGCGGCACCAGAGATGAAATCAGAGATAGAGGGGCTCAGGTAGAAGGGGTTCTCAACACTGAAATGCAGAGGGAAGAAGAGGAACCAGAGGGAGAGAGGGGAGGGGCGCACCAGCTCCAATGCGTTCAACAAATTTTCTTCTTCATTAATTCTTCAAAAATGGAAATACAAGGTAGTTATAATAAATGACAAATGACCTAATCTACCCTTAGATATAAGGTTAGGAGGGGTACTTAAGGGACTTCACATTTAAATGTGATCAAACAAAAAAAAATAAAATTTCTAATTAATTCTAATGGGAGGGGCGCCCCCTTGACCAAGGGGTAAGGTAGGTGGCCAACTTTTGACATTTTACACCACTTGTCTCCCATGTGTTTATTTGACATTCAACCCTTCTAGTTGCCACCTAGGATGGTTTGACCAGCCCCACATGGCCTAGGTTGACCAATGGGGGAGGATTGGGGGCCCCCTTGTTGGACCTACTAACATTTTGCACATAAACCCACTAAGACTTACAATTGTGTATCCATATAACACAAGGGTATACATACAAATATAAAAAGACATAAATGTAAACAAAATATGAGCGGTCTTGCTTTGATGTCCCCATTAGACACAGGCGGCGCACCCAACCCGGGGTGACTCTGGGATACAAAGTCGAGGATGTGGAATTGGTCCCTTGCTGGTAGAGGGTCAGCAGGGCTTAGGTCAACCCCCCTAGGTACGGTAGCCCAATTCGAAGGGGCAAACCTCGTGCCAAGTGGGCACGGGTAACACTCCACGCACTTTCCGCGGTGGCCCATCGACGAGGGTGGAACCTCGTGGCCGAGCACTCTCTCACATTGGCGACAGAGCAAATGATGAATATGGGATGAACAAGCGTATATGGATCAAGGGTTGAGTGCTTACCTGGCTGCTTTGAAGAAACCGACCCTGGTCGGAGATGTGCGCGAGCAGAGAAGCGTAGGCCCGCAACCCGCACGCTGCGTCGATGTCGCTTGACCCGAAACCGGTGTTACAGCACTACACCTCATGTAGGAGGGTTGGCTCAGGGGTGTGGAAATAAGTTGATACAACCAAAATCTACCTCTACGCAGGGAGGGGCTTTCAGCCGGCCAGGCACATGGCGGGGAATGTGAGGGGAACCGATTCTATCCGGACTGAACACGTAGGACAGAGCTGAAATGTTGTCACTGTAACTTCACGTCTGGTGGTCCGATGGTGACGACGTCTGCTTCCCCGTGCTGAGGATGATGTGAGGAAGGGCTCCCGTAGAGGAAAGGGGCGTCCGAGGTCGCTGGAGGCCGTGGTGGGGCTGACGGGGCCTGACAGCAGGTCCTTCTCCCGACTATGCAGAACTATGCAGTCGCGAGAGGGGAAGGGGAACATCATCCTTCGGTGGCCGAATGACATCCCACGTCAAGGAAGAGACAGGGGGCACGCCGCTGTAGTTCCCTGGGGCGGGGTGGGGTCGTCGGAGCTACGACGTGGTGGTGGCGAGGGTTGATGCAGACTCCCTGTCAGCCGCACATAACAGGAGTGCTGTTCTAGACATGTGGTGAACAGGTTGGACGGATGCTGCACCGTTGCCGGATGCTGGCGAAACTTGCTGGAGACAATTCTGGGCGTCCAGACGACTCGCCGGTCGAACGAGAGGGCCAGGAGATGGCCGGAGTGCTGGTGATGACGCTGGGAGTCGGGACTGGTCGTAGGTGACCCTGTAGAGGTAGAACACCCTGTGATCTGTCTTCAGTCGTGGTACGCCTTGTCGGGGTGGCTGATGGTCACGGCCATCAGTGAAGATGACGAGGGAGAGGCCCTCTATCACCCAGAGGAGGGCTGATGTCGTTCGACGTCACTGGAGGGGTGGGAGGGACGGACTCCCTCTGCTGGTCCAGGCTACAAGCAGGGCTCCGACAGGCTGATGCAGTGAACTCAGGGCACTACTATCTACTCCGATAGCTGAAGGGGGCGGGGCTGGAGTCGAACTGGCCGTAGAAGTGTCTGCTACGCGTGATAGAAGGGGTATCCTAGCTCAAGGTCAAAGGTTGCAGCAGAAACCAAAAGATCAGAGAGTGGTCCAACCTAAACAGGGGGCGAGTGATGGGAATCGACGTCGAGCATGTACATTTTATTTTGTATTTATGTCCTTTAGTTTATTTTTATATCCATGAGAAAGTATATGCGCAATTGTAAGGCTTTGTAAGCCATGCGTCATTCCCTTGGATTGTGTGAGTTTTTGTGCAATTGTGTAGTAGGTCTAGCTAGGGGGCCCACAGCCCTTTCCCATTGGTCCACCTAGGCCATGTGGGGCTGGTCAAACCATCCTAGGTGGCCATCTAGAAGGTTTGAATGTCAATTGACCACATGGGAGACAAGTGGATTAAAAATTCAAAGGTAGGCTACCTACCTCACCTACCTTGTCCCCCCATTAGAATTAATTAGGAATTTTATTTTTTTTATTTTATTTGGATCAATTATAAAGTCCCTTAAATGCCCCTCCAGATCCTATATCTAAGGGTATTCATGGTCTTTTCTATTTATTATATAAGTCATGTATTTCTATTATTCTAGAATTAATGAAAGTGAAAAAAGCATTGTGCATGAGCCCCCCTTGTGAGAATTTCGACCTCCCCTCTCTCTCCCTCTGGTTTTCTTCATCCCAACCCCCAATTCTAGAGTGGAACCCCTCTATCTCCTCCCCCTCAATCTCTGAGTTCATCGGTGCCGCCGCCGCCGCCGTTCGTGCCGCCATCGAGCCGCCGTGAAGCCGTCTTCGGTAATCTGTCCATCCAGGATAGAGGCAACTTCCATGAATTTCTGCTCCCACCTCCCTCCTCCTCTGGAGCTAAAATTTTCAGGAGTGGTTCACCTCTCGAACCTTTATCTTCACAAAAAATTTCAAGTCATATTTCCTTCATTTGGTATTTTTCCATTTTCGTTCAAACTGTCATTCTAGTTCTGCCAGATCTCTATCTACAGTGATAGTTTCCCAGAGTTTTCCATTTCCCGACCACCTTTTGATTTTTCTTGGAGCCCCCAATTTTACTGGGAGTTCTGTCCACCCTCGTCCACCTCTCCAAATTTTCTTGGAATTTAAAAAGTTCGTTTCATATTTTTATAAATTCCTGTCACAACTCATCTACAGTTCTGTCTGCATCAGTCCAGATCCGACCACAGTCCAGTGTAAACTCTCTATACAATCCAGGCCACCATATGTTCCAGATCTAAAAATAGTCGTGGTTTCTTCTTTTGATTTCCTACAACTTTTCTGAAGAACCCAACTTCAGATTCAGACGTCTACCTCACGGTCAAAGGCAATCCACAGGAAAGTTCCCTGTTGATCTGAGGGTTCGGGTACTGTACAACAGCAGCTTCAAAAATCGTTAAGGCACTTATCCGTGAAGATCCAGCATCTCTCTCCAGTCCTATCTTGAAGGATTTCGAAGCAGCTTTCCAACGGCACCAGGTTCGTCACATTCCGACATCGGTGCTGGTCGCAGCGAGCGATTTCTTCGGGTCACGCGCTGAAAAATAGAAACAACAGATCTGTGGCCGGCTTTTCCGACCGGTGCCGATCGGAGTCGCCCGGCCTCCGGCCGGCGAACCAGCATGCCTCCATCCTTGGGAGCACCCCTCCAGGTGTCCCCACCGCAGTGGTGCCACCCCGGTCCCACACGGTCCCTCCGGACAGCACGTGGGCCCCACAGTCACTAGTTCGGGTGTTGCCGAAGCTACGCGAGAAGCCACCCGTCAACCCGAAATCGGTCCTCCCGGACCGCATTGTGTCGCCCTTTACCTCCCTGCGTGGAGTGGGCCATAATTCATTGCTGTAATATTCATGTATTAACTGTCTCGGGAGTACGAGTTCGACCGGGTCCGTCGTCCCCACGCCGAGAGAGTGGAGGTATCGTTTTCGCTCCCTTATTCGGCATTTACTTTCTTTCGTATATACATCTTTATGCCGCTGCTAGAGAGCATGTGTAGGGATATCTAGCTTGCTATATATTATTTATTACCGCTGCTGCGAGAGAGAGCGTGACCATCCCGTGACCCGATCCGGGCACAAAAGAGAGCCGACCACCCTAGCTCATTGCCAGTTTCTTAACCACGCACGTCCGACGCTTCCCTCGCTAAGGGACAATCACGAGCTCGTCTAGAGTCCCAGGGTCGCATATCATTTTGGAGTCGAGTTTGTGGTCCGTCCCGCATCAATTTGGTATCAGAGCGAGTTTGAGTCTAGGGTGTCAAAAAAAAAAGAGTGTCATTTACGTCTAGTCATTAGTCATTGTCTAAGTCGTGTTTAGGGTCATCATTGTTTTAAAATAAAAGAAAAAGTGTCTTTTGAGTTGCATTTGCATTCCTTTACTTGTTATATCAAAAGGTGTTGTCCGAATGATAGGCTACGCCTATCGGGAAGGCCGCACACTTGCGCGAGTGATCTTCGGATCGCTTATCTCCGCCACGTACCGAGTCTTTGTTTACGTCTAGGGTCCTTAGTATGCATGCATTCCAACCTTGCATAGTCGGTCTAGTGTCTTGTCACCGTGTGTATGCATGTCCATGTCCGCTATTCATGGCCGTTCCCAAAGACCATACGTCTGAGTGGTCATCCTTTGTGGCCCAATTCAATGCCATCATGGCCCGAGCCTTTGGTTTTACCCCTCTCATTATGAAAGCCACTCTACCCAACGGGTCCACAACGGAACTCCATTTCATCGATAGGGAGTCGGATAATTGGATTTCCCTTGACATCGTGGAGTCTCTCTCCAAGACAGGCGAGATTGTCCGCGATGGTGATTTTGCATGTGTTGAGTTCTATAGGAAGATCGGTTCCGTTCTCTACACCGATGGCGCATGGTGTAGGATCGGCACACTTGTTAGTCCCTGCATCATTTTAGGACAAAAGTGGATAGGAGAGAGAAAGGCCAATCTTGACTGGGACAAGAGGAATTGCACCTTATGCCCACCTTACCTACCCGGCAACATCACCCTCGTATGTCCAGTCACCCAACCCCAATGGCCCACTCCACATTCAGAACCATCATGCTTGGAGCTACCTCACCCCGAGCCACCCGTGTTTCTTACGGGGACACTATACATAGCCGAGCCGCTTCTTAGTTGGCTCAAAGATGGCTTGGTCCCACCTCCATATCCTTCAATGGACCCCACATTACCTTTGGTGCCCGTCAACTCCTACCATACTACATTTCGATCCCGTCACCATGTTGACACATTGGGTGACCTTATTCTTGGTTTAGGTTGGCAATGGCAGTTAACACATTTATTGGCCCGAGGCTTCGACCAACCCACTAGTCGTAGCTTCACCCATCGGCCTTAGGGTCTATTACCTCCGTGTGCACCGTGGGTTGTGTCACCATGGAGATTCTTCTATTCCTCCCTATGCCGACCGAGTCCGACTTCATACCCTTTCGCCCGAGGGAGGAACCATACATCCTACACATGATCACCGTTTCCCCTATAATGCATGAAGGTGAATATCCACACCTTCAAGACTTCTATACCAGGAACCGTGACTTGTGGGAACCCACCCTAAGGGGTCATACCTTCTTTGATCTCTTTGACCCCTTCCCTAGTGACCCCCTAGACCCTTCATATTCACTTCACTTCTTCAAGGGAGTCCGCTACCACACCCCTTCCCCACGGGCCGGGTCGTCTATACCAACCACGCCCGTACACTTACAAGATACACCATCATCTATGGGAGATACTGTTGGCCCTCCCACATCCACATCCCATATGCATGCATGGCCCACCTTAGGAGGTCTAGGATTTCCGCATGATGTCAACCACCGGTTACGTCAGATGCATGAATGGCATACGTTCGGGTGTCCTGGTCCACCGTCACCCCTGTATGGGTCGGACTAACATTAGGTGTGTCTAGGGTCATAGATGAGTCGGTGTGCTTTTTCATTGTGTGGTCTGTCTGTCTGCATGTGTCTTGTGCAAGCTCATCGATGTCAGTCCCTTATGAGTGTGAAACGAGTAGACTCACTTGATGAGTATGGGATCGGTTCTATATCTACACCCGAATCTAGTCACCTACAGGGACTCAACGGTGATTCCTAGTGAGTCTTCAAGTCGCCACCTCCCCTTTTGAGAGTGCCCCACTCGGAGTGTCCACCTCTAGCCCATAGCAGCTTTGTGCATATCGAGTATATATGGAATGAGCAGGTGATAGTCACTTGGAGTGGAGCATATCCGCGTTACTTGGCACGGTGACGGATCCGCCGGAGTACTCGAGCAGCCACACCCCTTACTCGACGGGGTCGAGTTCCTCCCACCCGGGGAGAGTTGATGGGAATCGACGCCGAGCATGTACATTTTATTTTATATTTATGTCCTTTAGTTTATTTTTATATCCATGGGAAAGTATATGCGCAATTGTAAGGCTTTGTAAGCCAATGCGTCACTCCCTTGGATTGTGTGGGTTTTTGTGCAATTGTGTAGTAGGTCCAGCTAGGGGGGCCACAGCCCTTTCCCATTGGTCCACCCAGGTCATGTGGGGCTGGTCAAACCATCCTACGTGGCCATCTAGAAGGTTTGAATGTCAATTGACCACATGGGAGACAAGTGAATTAAAAATTTAAAGGTAGGCTACCTACCTCACCTACCTTGTCCCCCCATTAGAATTAATTAGGAATTTCATTTTTTTATTTTATTTGGATCAAATATGAAGTCCCTTAAATGCCCCTACAGATCCTAGATCTTAGGGTGTTAATGGTCTTTTTTTATTTATTATATAAGTCATGTATTTCTATTATTCTAGAATTAATGAAAGTGAAAAAAGCATTGTGCAAGAGCCCCCTTGTGAGAATTTCGACCTCCCCTCTCTCTCCCTCTGGTTTTCTTCATCCCCAACCCCTAATTCTAGAGTGGAACCCCTCTATCTCCTCCCCCTCAATCTCTGAGTTCATCGGTGCCGCCGCCGCCGCCGTTCGTGCCGCCATCGAGTCGCTGCGAAGCCATCTTCGGTAATCTGTCCATCCAGGATAGAGGCAAGCTCCACGAATTTCTGCTCCCACCTCCCTCCTCCTCTGGAGCTAAACTTTTCAGGAGTGGTTCACCTCTCGAACCCTTATCTTCACAAAAAATTTCAAGTCATATTTCCTTCATTTGGTATTTTTCCATTTTCGTTCAAACTGTCATTCTAGTTCTGCCAAATCTCTGTCTACAGTGATAGTTTCCCTGAGTTTTCCATTTCCCGACCACCTTTTGATTTTTCTTGGAGCCCCCAATTTTACTGGGAGTTCTGTCCACCCTCCTCCACCTCTCCAAGTTTTCGTGGAATTTAGAAAGTTCGTTTCATATTTTTATAAATTCCTGTCCCAACTCATCTACAGTTCTGTCAGCATCAATCCAGATCCTACCACAGTTCAGTGTAAACTCTCTAGAAAATCCAGGCCACCATATGTTCCTGATCTAAAAATAGTCATGGTTTCCTCTTTTGATTTCGGACGTCTATCTCACGGTCAAAGGCAATCCACAGGAAAGTTCTCTGTTGATCTGAGGGTTCGGGTACTGTACAACAGCAGCTTCAAAAATAGTTAAGGCACATATCCGTGAAGATCCAGCATCTCTCTCCAGTCCTATCTTGAAGGATTTCGAAGCAGCTTTCCAACAGCGCCAATTTCGTTACATTCCAACATCGGTGGCCGGCTTTTTCGACCGGTGCCGATCGGAGTCGCCCGACCTCCGGCCGATGAACCAACCCGCCTCCATCCTTGGGAGCACCCCTCCAGGTGTCCCCACCGTAGTGGTGCCACCCCAGTCCCACACGGTCCCTCCGGACAGCATGTGGGCCCCACAGTCCCGAGTTCGTGTGCTGCCGAAGCTACGCGAGAAGCCACCCGTCAACCCGAAATCGGTCCTCCCGGACCGCATTGCGTCGCCCTTTACCTCCCTGCATAGAGTGGGCCATAATTCATTGCTGTAATATTCGTGTATTAACTGTCCCGGGAGTACGAGTTCGACCGGGTCCATCGTCCCCACGCCGAGAGCGTGGAGGTATCGTTTTCGCTCCCTTATTCGGCATTTGCTTTCTTTCGTATATACATCTTTATGCCACTGCTAGAGAGCATGTGTAGGGATATCTAGCTTGCTATATATTGTTTATTACCGCAGCTGCGAGAGAGAGCGTGACCGTCCCGTGACCCGATCCGGGCACAAAAGAGAGCCGACCACCCTAGCTCATTGCCGGTTTCTCAACCGCGCACGTCCGACGCTTCCCTCGCTAAGGGACAATCACGAGCTCGTCTAGAGTCCGAGGGTCGCATATCATTTTGGAGTCGAGTCCGTGGTCTGTCCCGCATCAGCGAGCATCCAGTGCACGCTGGGGAAAAGGTTCGTTCTGGGGTGCTCCAGTGCCCAAATGGATCCCTTATGCTTGGTACTGGAAGAGGACTCGTAGGAGAACATCTCGGTTGAAGGGCACGTCCAGAATCTCAGCGTGGAGGTTGTGGGAGTCTCTGCAACATGTCTCTAGTTGCCCACAAGTGTCAGCTTCAAAAATAGGACCGGAATAGCTCTCCCGGTTAGCTCTGACGTCTGATGAGGGTGCTTGAACTCTCGTTGCGAAGCTGGTTCAGAGAGGAATCCACAGGTGCTGTGATTGTCACCAGAAGTTTCAGAGGGGAGGTTATGGCGGCGCTGCAACAGGATGGATGGTTTTGGCAAGGGGGGAAGATGAAATTCAAAATTGGAATTGGGGATGGCATAGGATGTTAATTAAGGGCCTAGGGAAGAGTGGGGGATGCCTTGGGAAGAGGGAGGGGTGTCTTGGGAAGTGGGATTCTCTCTTGGGTGATGAAAGGTTGCTTGGGGAAGTGGGAAAGTCTCCCTAAGGGGTCATGGGATCTTAAATGAAGGAGTTAATGGGGTGGGGGGAATCCAAGAGTTGGGTGTGGTGGCGGATGATGTGGCAGCTGATGTGGTCTAGGGGAGGTTGTGTGGAGGATGAGGTGGCAGGTAGAGAGTGAAGGGTGGGAGTGGCCTAGAGCGAGGGGGAGTAGAGAGAGATGGGGGAAGAGAGGTGGAGAGTCACACTCCACAAAAGGGGGGGAGAAGATTTCTGTCAAAGAGGAATTTCAAATATCATTCATGATTGATTAGTTCTCCAATGGGGGGAGTTGGGTCCTATTTATAGGAGCCCAAAATTTTACATGACCGACTTGCCCTTGGCTTTACACAAAATGATACATGCTGTCCAAGAGAGATACAATGGGCCCAATTGATGGACTATAGACCCATTTGACTCAAAGCATAGGTAAATAACTTGCTAACCTAGATGCATGACTCAAATAAAAGAGAAATTACATGATCTATGACCCAAAATAAAGAAAAACATACAACATGACTTGAAATAAAGTGGCGAACAAGACTATGCATCGACGGCGAGCATCGGAGACCTGAGCCAAAAGAAGTGGCGAGAGATGTCCTCATCAAATCCCCCAGGGTGCAAAAACCTTGACTCCATCGAGTAGGGATCCTTCCTGCTGTGGCATCGCTCAAAAAGATCTGGGTCCAACTGCTGCAGACCCTCCCGACTCACCCACGAATCTTTTGAAGGAGGCCGATCTTTCCACCTAACGAGGTAACGCTCACACGCCTTGCTCCTTGTGGTGGTAACCCGTTCATCTAGTATTCTCTCAATTCGCTCACGTCGGGCTCTCCAGGCTGGTGGTGATCTCACGAGGGTGGGTTCTCTCTCAAGGGAGGGAGTAGGCTCAACAACCTCACTAGGTCCCACCGCGGGGCCCTTATATGGTACAAGGTCTGCCACATTGAAAGTGGGGCTAACTCCATACTCTTTAGGGAGGTCCAACTCATAAGCATTAGTGTCGATGTACCTCAAGACCTTGAAGGGACCAGTTCCACGAGGCCTCAAATTTGAGGGGGCTCCAGGGAAGAGCCTCTCAATCCTCACCATCACCGAGTCACCCATTTGGAATTCACGGTGGCGCCGGTGTGAGTCCTCCTGCCCTTTGTAGATTTCATTATTCTTATTAATGTGCTCGAGACCATTTGTATGGAATATATGTGTTTTGGCTGACTTAGACACCCTAGCATGCATGGGTGGCCCTGGGCATCCATATGTAGACCTATCATGCTCATGATTCCTAAGTTTGGCAGACGTAGGAGGACTTGGACATCCACATGTGGACCTATCATGCATAGACTTCTTATCAAGTTGGTTGGTCATCGGAGGATTAGGACATCCAAACACACTTACTTCGTCACCCTTATATGTTGCTAGACATTGCTGTTGACACCCGTTTTCAGCCTACAAGTCGAGTTATTTCTCTTATTCTCCTTTATAATGCGCTGAATTATCCATTATTTTGGAGTCCTCTTTAAACCTATTTCGAGCCCATTTTTGCTCATTTCTAAGGCCATTAAGCCTTGGAGCCCTTGGAGGACGTTTTCCTTTTTTATTAAAAAAATAAAAAAATTTAAGGTCATAGTCAACTGTTGACCATCACGATCAACTATTGGCCATCGTGGTCAACTATTGACTGCCCCTTCCCCTCTTCTGCCTTGAGAGTCCTAAGTGTTCTGGACTCTATTTCTGGGCGTTTTTGCTCGCCGGGGGCTTCTTCTAAGGCCTCTATCTTCTAGAATTCTCCACCAAATCGAGTCCCATTTGTTTCTATCTGTTGTCCTTACTATTATCTCGAGTTTGGTCTATAGAACTCGAATTTTGGTGGACTATTTTACTTGTAAACGTGGCCAAAAGTTCAGGGTTTATGTAATCCCAATTCAAGTCAAACTCCAGCCAATTAGGCTTTGGGCCCTTCTTGCGGCGTGAATATCTTCTAGAATCCTCTACCAAATTGAGTCCCGCTTGTTCCTACCCCTTATCCTAACTATTATATCAAGATTGACCCATACATCTCGAGATTTGGTGGACTCTATCTCTTGAAATCGTGTTGGAAAGTTCTGGATTTATGTAGTTTTCTATATAAAGGGCCTAAGTGCGAACCTCACGACGGCGGCGGGGGCATGTTTTTGAGGTGACGGCGAAGCCATGCCTGATTGTCTTCATCCTCCTTCGACCCTAGCCTAAAGAGGGAAGTATATGCTTCATTTTGGTTCTTTATTTGCTCGATTGTGCAACATTTGCCTTCTTAACTTCTCCCCTACTTTATGCAAATCATCACAGTTTTTTATTTTTCTGCTACAACTCCGCGACGGGGGCCTGTTCTTCAAGCCGTGGCGGAGTCATGCTTCATCCTCTTCATCCTCCTTTGACTCCATCTTGAAGAGGGGAGTATTAGCTTCGTTTTGATTATATATGTGCCTTATTTCACTCATCTTTTCCCTCTCTTCCTAGCCCCAACTTTTCAGGTTTCACCATTTTGTTTCGTCAATCTGAAACCCAGATTTCTTGCGACGGGGGCATGTTTGCGTCGTTGGAGCAAAACCATGGTGCACTTCTGATCCTTCCCTTCGACTCCAGGCTCTTAAGGGAAGTATACTCTTCGTTTCTCATTATCTCGTCCTCTTCATGCTTATTTTTGTCCATCAGTTTTGCACTTTCACACAGTTTTCATACTTAGTCATTTTTCTGCCCTATTCTGGACCCTTCGTTTTCTTGTGTTCTCTTCCCCATTTTCACTTTTGTCTTCCCTATTTTAAACCCTTCTTTTTGCTCTGGTTTCATAACAATACTCCCACCTTTCCATAGCAAATTTTATTTCCCTTTCTGATGTCCTATCCTGTGAGTTATGCATCGTTCTTTGAGTCTATTTTGTGCACTATTCTGCATTTCCGGCACAGTTTATATTTTTCGCCAAATCTCCGACGTCATAACTTTCTGTCCATACCTCCTTTTGGCATGATTCTTGTTCCTACTTCTTCAAAATACTAAAGTCTTCTATCACCCCAATTTTCACCCTGTTTGGACTTTGTTTGCCCTACTATTTTCATCAGTCTTTGCACACTGTTCACCCAGTTTGCACAGTTTTTGTTGTGAACCTGTAACGCCCAAAAACATGATCGGCGAGAGGAGAAAGAAGTAGATGAGGATGAAACCGTCACATTAAGAGGTCCCGTAATGGGAATGGAAAAAGAAATGGAAATGGAAATGAAAGAATGAAAAGGTTAAAGAAGAAGAAGGAACGCAAGTCGCCACAGCTTGCTCATTTTGTGAAAAGTTTGGTCACGTGGCTGAAGAATGCTGGAAGCATCTCGGTGCCTGTCTCAAATGTAGAAGTCGGGAATATCGCTTGCCCATGTGTCCTTTCATAAAGGAACAATCTTCGAGGGATAACAACGGACGCGGGAAATGAAGCAGACTAAATGCCATTCTAGACGAAGAAGGTAAAATGATTAAAGGTACCCTCTTAACCCATTTGCCTTACGTTAATTTTTAGTACATTAAAGTACGTACACTCTCCGTAAGAACTCATGTTATGAATTTGGGGACCAAATTCTCTTAAGTGGGGGAGGGTGAAATGCCCGAGAAAATTCTGGGATTTAAAAATATAATTATAATAATTATTAAAGCATTTAATGGGCTATTAATTGAATTATAATGAATTAAATGTAATTTCTTAGGCACTACACTAATCCAAGAGGATTAGGCTCATATAATAAACCCAATAGGCTCAAAAGGGTTGTTTTGGACCTTGGCCCATATTCTTGAACCTCCAAATAGGTATAATAACGGAATTAATGGATAATGACTCTTTAAGAGATTAATAAATGGATAAAGGAATAGGCTACTATCAAAGGAGTTTGAACAAGTTCAAATTCGGAGCCCACAATTGCTAGCAGTCTATCGCGAGACTGCTAAGAGATGGGTAGCGGTCTAGCATTTGACCGCTAGGATCTGTTAGTTCCGTGAGAGAAAGAAAATGTGAAAAGGTTAGATTTTAGCGTCCAAATCATCTTGGATCAACTCTATCAGCTAATTAGATAGGTCTAAAAGGATAGTAGATCGAATGGAAGGTCTAATTGGGACTCTAGAATCATTCTAATCCTCAAAACCCTACCTAAACCCTATAAATAGGTCTCATATTTGACATGCGTAACCCCTACTTTGGCTCACGTGGACCTCAGGTAAGGAGGCAGAATTAGTGGTAAGTTTCTTCTAGAAATTTGTTCATTATAGTTAGAACTAACTACCCTCCAAATTTCGTTATAGGAGATCAAGTCTACAAGGAGATAGAGCTTTCCAAAGTTGCTGCTTCTACATCAGAAACTCAGGAAATAGTGCGGCCGACCCAAGAAGATAAGGGAAATATAAGCCCTAAACGAGGTATTTAGCAATAGTGTCTTTAGAACTTTATGTTCCCCTTCATATCCTCTACTTACCCTCCAAATTTCAAGTATTTAGGTTAAGGGAATCAAGAGATATTCGGTAGAGAAGTTGCTGTTTTAGCATAGGATGTGCAGAAAACTAGGGTAAACTTCCAGGTTTAAATTTGAAGTCAAAAGCCCAAGACAGAGGTAGGTCATCTCATGAACGACTAAAACATTATTCTAGGATTAAAAGCCCTCTTGTTGCACTTGATTTCATGCATTATAGACCGAGAATTTTATGTTTTAATTGAGTCTATGCATCTAGTGTAATGTTCATGCATAAATCCTAACCCTAATGAAATAAAAGAAATTCCCTTGTAAATTTCACAGAACCCATGCATATTGTTGACTTATTCATTATTTTTTCATGCTATGGAGTTTATATATGTTGGTTTCCAGGCATGATATGTCTTGGATTAGCTTTAGTTTCAATTGTTTAGTTTCTGTCAGCCAACCATAAACGGCCTACAAATGGACCGCCAGTAATTGGTTAGCGGCCCTACGATAAATCGCTTACCGACGATTAACGGCCAACATATAGACCGTTAGTGATCATGCGATTTCACTGTTATAAATCCATAAGCGGATTTACGATAGACCACTTAGCCCTACAAACGGCCGTATATTAGACCGTTTATAGCCCTTGGTTCTGTATTTTTGATTAATCCGAAACCTAATGCAGAATCACCCTATGTCTTATATGCTAAACCCAGTTAGTTAAGTTTATCCCTGTTACTAGCATTGTTTAGGAATATATAGAGATTTCTAGTAGATTTCGTGTTTCTTACGCATTTAGAACTTATTTTAAACATAAGTTAATTTCTTGCCAAAATCATATACTTTGTATTAAACGCATGTTTCAAAAGTAAGATGAATGTGGTTCACTTTGGATTTCTTACTGATCCTCTTCTCATCTATAGAGTCATTTTCATAAGTGCATGGCATGTATCCCGGTATATGACCATTAGTTACACCTATGCACATTAGGCACACAATCTTGGACTTGATAACCTCTCCTTTAGATATTCCTTCCAACGGACTAGGAAATCTCGTTTCAAGGCTTCCGTAATTCTCCGCGAGCCTGGGATTCCCTCTAGGACGCCGGGTTGGTTGTACCATTAAAGCTCATTGTCCAGAAAGCACTTATACCAATGTTTTATATTCTGGAATTAGCGGCCTTCTGTCTTACCGCCAACGACTGCTAGCGGGCCTACATTTGACCGCTAACGGGTCCTAAACGGTTCTTCATTTGACCGCTAACGATTCCAGATATCTTGTTTACAAAATATCGGACTCTGTTCATTAACGGTCTTGTATTTGATCGCTAAGGACAGGTGACACTCCATTAAATGACCGCTAGCGTCCTGAATTTGATTAACCCGGGGTTTGACTCAAGGGTTGATTTTCCTATGTTCCTAGATGGTCCAATTGAGTATCTAGAACCTGTCATATTGTTCCAAAGATACCCAAGTAATTTTGAAAGATAATGAATATACCGTTATGTTGCCGGTCTACCGCCATAGCATAATGTACTTTAAATCTTTCTTTGATATCTTATCTCAACTTTGGTACGTTCTTTACCTTGGTTACTTGATCATGAAATTTGTTATTTGGAATTGAATTATTAGCCGTACTTTCTTGTTATACTCGTGAAAATAGCTTGATTTATACGAGAAGATGCAGTTCGGGCGCTGATTGTGTCCAAGGGCTCTATGCTACTCCCCTCGATTGATTGTCAGAAACATACTGTAAACCATGGGGTATGATGCTACTGGCGTCGCATTACGCTGGGAGTACTTTCTTTATAAATAAGTGAAATTCACGAGAAATCTAAGTGACTATCTCATGATTGAATTGCTACATGCTTGTTACATGACATTCTAGTGCATAACCTTTATGGTTATGAAAAGTGAAAAGTGAAAGTGAAAGTGCATTCTTGATGCATGCAAGAAAATTCTTGTTCGTGAAAGGCCAAATTACGTTCTTGTTATATTCAACTCGATCTTGTTCATATATCATTTCTCATCATCTATCATGTTCTTATCGTCGTTTGCTTCATTCACATGTTTTATCGTATTTGCATGATTTATCTATTTCTCTAGAGCCAAAATGTTAATTACTTAAATATTGCCTTCATGTTGATACGAAGATACCTACTGGAAAGTGTGCTCACGACCCTACTTTCCAATCTTTTGCAGGGAATTCTAGCGGGTTGGATTCGGATTACTCACGTGATGGATCTGAGAGTGATTGATGGTTTGAGAGATGCCATAGTTAGTCTAGTCAAGAGTCAAACATGTAATTTTCACTTTATTGAGTCTAGTTGGTCAATGAGTCAAGATCATGTACTAGATTGTTATTATCAATAAAAGTCAGCATTTTGATCAATTATTGTCTCCATTCATCTTATGTGTGAATGAATGCGCTCTGATTATTATTGTCACTTGAGGCTTCTCTTGCCGGCTGTTCACGTTCCCGATTGTTTCCATTGCATAATCTCGGGACGTGACAGTTAAAGTGGTATCAGAGCATAGGTCTTAGGACTTACTTATTTTTAGGGAAAAATGTCATGTTATAGGTCAAGTCCAAGGTTAAGGACCCCTACCTATGAAACTAGGAAAGAAATTCCCAACCTATGAGAGGAATTGGGTAGAACTTGGGATGAGATAGTCATTAGAATTCTAAGATCTACCCCACTCATTCCATTAGAATTAACAAATTCATTATTCTCAGGTGCCTCATTCTTACGATGGCTCATCGCGTAGATTGGAACGGTATGCAAGAGACCATTGAGGGTCATACTCAAGCATTACAAACTATGGCTCAAGCTGGTGCAAGGGCTGGCGCGGGTAGCTTGCACAGTAATTTCTGGAGTTTAAATCCTCCACGATTCTCTGGATCCTCTAACCCTGACGAGGCGGAGAATTGGATCAACGAAATGAATCATATATTCGATGTCATGCAATGCACTAATCAAGAGAAAGTTCATCTTACCACGTTCCAACTCAATAAAGATGCACGTACGTGGTGGAAGTCTATCCTGGCACCACCTGCAGACGCACCACACATGTGGGATGTATTTATTATTCTTCTTCGAGCAAAGTACTACTCTGAGCATGTAAAGGAGACGAAGGCGACATAATTTGTCTCCTTAAGGCAAGGCACGATGTCTGTGGCAGAATATGAACTGTAATTCTCTCGGCTTGCACCTTATGCTCCCCACTTGGTAAGCACAGACTTTTTGAAAGTCAACCGATTTATGTATGGTTTAAGGCCCAAATTTATTCAACAACTTGGGTCTCAAAATATCCGAACATATACGGAGATGGCTCAAAGGGCACATCTATGCGAAAAAACCATGGAGAAGGTGGAAAAGCTCCGAGGGAAGGAAGAATGGTCGAGCCGAAAACATGATCGGCGACAGGAGAAAGAAGTAGATGAGGATGAAAACCGTCACATTAAGAGGTCCCGTAATGGGAATGAAAAAAGAAATGGAAATGGAAATGAAAAGAATAAAAAGGTTAAAAAAGAAGAAGGAACGCAAGTTGCCACGGCTTGATCATTTTGTGAAAAGTTTGGTCATGCAGCTGAAGAATGCTGGAAGCGTCTCGGTGCCTGTCTCAAATGTGGAAGTCGGGAACATCGCTTGCTCAATTGTCCTTTCATAAAAGAATAATCTTCGAGGTATGACAACAGACGTGGGAAACGAGGCCGACTAAATGCCATTCTAGACAAAGAAGGTAAAATGATTAAAGGTACCCTCTTAACCCATTTGCCTTACGTTAATTTTTAATACATTAAAGTACGTACACTCTCCGTAAGAACTCATGTTATGAATTTGGGGACCAAATTCTCTTAAGTGGGGGAGGGTGTAACACCCGAGAAAATTCAGGAATTTAAAAATATAATTATAATAATTATTAAAGTATTTAATGGACTATTAATTGAATTATAATGAATTAAATGTAATTTCTTAGGCCCTACACTAATCCAAGAGGATTATGTCCATATAATAAACCTAATAGGCTCAAAAGGGTTGTTTTGGACCTGGGCCCATATTCTAGAACCTCCAAATATGTATAATCACGGAATTAAGGGATAATGACTCTTTAAGAGATTAATAAATAGATAAAAGAATGGGATAATATCATAAGAGTTTGAACCAGTTCAAATTCGGAGCCCACAATTGCTAGCGGTCTATCGCGAGACCGCTAAGAGATGGGTAGCGGTCTAGCATTTGACCCCTAGGATCTGTCAGTTCCGTGAGAGAAAGAAAACGTGAAAAGGTTATATTTTTAGCGTCCAAATCATCTTGGATCAACTCTATCAACTAATTAGATATGTCTAGAAGAATAGTAGATGGAATGGAAGGTCTAATTGGGACTCTAGAATCGTTCTAATCCTCAAAACCCTACCTAAACCCTATAAATAGGTCCCATATTTGACATGCGCGACCCCTACTTTGGCTCGCGTGGAACTCAGGTAAGGAGGTAGAATTAGTGATAAGTTTCTTCTAGAAATTTTTTCATTATAGTTAGAACTAACTACCCTCCAAATTTCATTCTAGGAGATCAAGTCCACAAGGAGATAGAGCTTTCCAAAGTTGCTGCTTCTACATCAAAAACTCAAGAAATAGTGCAACCGAGCTAAGAAGATAAGGGAAATAGAAGTCCTAAACGAGGTATTTAGCCATAGTGTCTTTAGAACTTTATGTTCACCTTCATATCCTCTACTTACCCTCCAAATTTCACATATTTAGGTCAGGAGAATCAAGACATATTAGGTCGAGAAGTTACTGTTTTAACAAAGGAAGTGCAGGGAACTAGGGTAAACTTCCAGGCTTAAATTCGAAGTCAAAAGCGCAGGACAGAGGTAGGTCATCTCATGAACGGCTAAAACATTATTCTAGAATTAAAAGCCCTCTTGTTGCACTTGATTTCATGCATTATAGACCGAGAATTTCATGTTTTAATTTAGTCTATGCATCTAGTGTAATGTTCATGCATAAATCCTAACCCTAATGAAATAAAAGAAATTCTCTTGTAAATTTCACAGACCCCATGCATATTGTTGACTTATTCATTGTTCTTGCATGCTATAGAGTTTATATATGTTGGTTTCTATGCATGATATGTCTTGGATTAGCTTTAGTTTCAATTGTTTAATTTCTGTCAGCCAACCATAAACGGCCTACAAATGGACCGCCATCAATTGGTTAGCGGCCCTATGATAAATCGCTTACCGAGGATTAACGGCCAACATATAGACCATTAGTGATCCTATGATTTCACTGTTATAAATCCATAAGCGGATTTATGATAGACCGCTTCGCCCTACAAACGGCCGTATATTAGACCGTTTACAACCCTGGGTTCTGTATTTTTTGTTAATCCGAAACCTAATGCAGAATCACCCTATCTCTTATATGCTAAACCTAGTTAGTTAAGTTTATCCCTGTTACTAGCATTGTTTAGGAATATATAGAGATTTCTAGTAGATTTTATGTTTCTTACGCATTTAGAACTTATTTTAAACATAAGTTAATTTCTTGCCAAAATCATATACTTTGTATTAAACGCATGTTTCAAAAGAAAGATGAATGTGGTTCACTTTGGATTTCTTACTGATCCTCTTCTCATCTATAGAGTCATTTTCATAAGTGCATGGCATGTATCCCGGTATATGACCATTAGTTACACCTATGCACATTAGGCACACAATCTTGGACTTGATAACCTCTCCTTTGGATATTCCTTCCAACGGACTAAGAAATCTTATTTCAAGGCTTCCGTAATTCTCCGCGAGCCTGGGATTCCCTCTAGGACGCCAAGTTGGTTGTACAATTAAAGCCCATTGTCTAGAAAGCACTTATACCGATGTTTTATATTCTGGAATTAGCGGCCTTCTGTCTGACCGCAAACCACTGCTAGTGGGCCTACATTTGACCGCTAACGGGTCCTAAACGGTTCTTCATTTGACCGCTAACGATTCCAGATATCCTATTTTTAAAATATCAGACTCTGTTCATTAACGGTCCTGTGTTTGACCGCTAAGGACAGGTGACGGTCCAATAAATGACCGCTAGCATCCTGAATTTGATTAACCTGGGGTTTGACTCAAGGGTTGATTTTCCTATGTTCCTACATGGTCCAATTGAGTATCTAGAACCCGTCATATTGTTCCAAAGATACCTAAATAATTTTGAAAGATAATGAATATACCGTTATACTACCAGTCTATCGCCATAGCATAATGTACTTTAAATTTTTCTTTGATATCTTATGTCAACTTTGGTACGTTCTATACCTTGGTTACTTGATCATGAAACTTGTTATTTGGAATTGAATTATTGGCCGTACTTTCTTGTTATACTCGTGAAAGTAGCTTGATTTATACGTGAAGATGCAGTTCGGGCGCTGATTGTGTCCAAGGGCTCTATGCTAGTCCCCACGACTGATTGTCAGAAACATACTATAAATCATGGGGTATGATGTTACTGGCGTCGCATTGCGCTGGGAGTACTTTATTTATAAAGAAGTGAAATTCACGAGGAATCTAAGTGACTATCTCATGATTGAATTGCTACATGCTTGTTACAAGACATTCTAGTGCATAACCTTTATGGTTATGAAAAGTGAAAAGTGAAAGTGAAAGCGCATTCTTGATGCATGCAAGCAAATTCTTGTTCATGAAAGGCCAAATTACGTTCTTGTTATATTCAACTCGATCTTGTTCATATATCATTTCTCATCATCTATCATGATCTTATCGTCGTTTGCTTCATTCGCATGTTTTATCGTATTTGCATGATTTATCTATTTCTCTAGAGCCAAAATATTAATTACTTAAATATTACCTTCATGTTGATACGAAGATACCTACTGGGCAAGTGTGCTCACGACCCTACATTCCAATCTTTTGCAGGGAATTCTAGCAGGTTGGATTCGGATTACTCACATCATGGATCTGAGAGTGATTGATGGTTCAAGAGAAGCCATAGTTAGTCTAGTCAAGAGTCAAACATGTAATTTTCACTTTATTGAGTCTAGTTGGTCAATGAGTCAAGATCATGTACTAGATTATTATTATCAATAAAAGTCAGCTTTTTGATCAATTATTGTCTCCATTCATCTTATGTGTGAATGAATGCGCTCTGATTATTATTGTCACTTGAGGCTTCTCTTGCCGGCTATTCACGTTCCCGATTGTTTCCGTTACATAATCTCGGGACGTGACAGTTAAAGTTGTATCAGAGCATAGGTCTTAGGACTTACTTATTCCTAGGGGAAAATGTCATGTTATAGGTCAAGTCCAAGGTTAAGGACCTCTACCTATGAAACTAGGAAAGAAATTTCCAACCTATGAGAGGAATTGGGTAGAACTTGGGATGAGAGAGTTGGAGAGGGGGATTTCTGCAGCCCACTCAAAGAGCAGCCCAACAAGACCCAACAGGGTCCAACCAGACAAGCTCACCTGAGTGACAGCCCACATGGCCCACTTAGGAAAGAAAAGCCCAATGAACAAACACTCGAGGAACCAACTCTCCCCGGCGGCCCCTAGGCTCGGGGGGCCCTAGTAATGGTCAGGTCACAAGGAGGGTCCGGCCCAAGCCGTTTCCCCTCCCGGGAGAGACAGGCATTCGCCGACCTATCCAACCCCTCTTTCGCCGAGCTATGCTCATCGCCCGGATAGGACTGGCGTTTCAGAAGCTCGGCCAGACCGGATATTATCCGTTTGTGCTGCCGTTTAGAGTCCCCAACGGACAGGGGAATCAAAAAGCCGCCGGACTTCGAGGCGATAACGTTCCCACGATAAGGCCATGAAAGCCCACGTTGAGGACGTAACTCCCGCCGGAAACCCCTCAGCTTACAGGACTCCTGAAGGTGGCGTACTATTTAAACCAGGGATACCCTCCGGTGGAAGGTAAGGGCCATTAAGGCACTCATACACCCAAACTCCTGAGCACAATCCGCTTTACCCCTCTGGTGGAGAGGAATCTCGCGCACTAGTTTTTCTCCTCCCCATTATTGCTTCCACCACAGCTCTACTGACTTAACCATCGGAGGGTTTTTCCCCAGGGAAACCCCCTGGGCCCTCTGATACGTTTCCCTATCTTGCAGTTCATCTTCTGGTGATCCACAGCCCGCTCAGGACACAGCGCGAGATTTCACCTCTTCATCTGGCGCCATCTGTGGGAAACGCACGAAGAGCCAAGATGGTGAGAAGAAGCTCAGGGAGGAGGTCCGCCGGCGAGAGGGGTAAGGCCATGGTGGCGGCAGGAGATGGCCCCTCTAGGGCCTCACAGAACCCTCCATCCAACGCCAGCGTCCCCACCAACGGGCCGCCGCCCCCTCTGACGGTGACAGGGGTACCCCCCAACGGTGGCGACGAGGTCTTCCAGGCCCTCAATAAGAAGCTTGACGTCCTCGTGGAGCTCATGAGGGCCCAGGCGGCAAGGGATGCCAGGTCCCGCGCCCCGTCAGGGAGCCCCCCTGTCGAAGTGCATCCCAGCATACCGCCGGCGGCCGCTTCACCCTCCGCGGTCAGCAGCTCATCCGCAACAACGTTGGAGGACCCTCGCAAGCTCCGCCCCCGGAGCAAGAGGCTTCCTCCACGCCCAGAAAAGGGAAACAGGGGGCGAGGCCTCCGCGCCCGGGCGTTGACGTTCCTGAGGATCGCCATGACGCTCCCCCCAGTCCCACGGTACGACCGCAGCCGGAACTATCCCTCCGACTGAGGGATTTCGAAAGACGTTTTGCAGAGCAAGAGCGCGCCCTCCGCGCCCTGCAGAAAACCTCTTTCCCGGAGGACGAGGAGAAATCCCCTTTCTCCGAATACATCTTGAAGGCAGTGGTGTCTCCCAGAACCTCCATTCCGACCTTCAAGCTCTATGATGGCCAGGGCGACCCAGCCGACCACTACGACAGCTTCGACGCCCTGGTAACTCTGCATGGAACGCCGGATCCTATCAAATGCCGAGCCTTTGCGGCCACCCTGGTCCAAGGTGCTCAGGCATGGTTCCGGGCCCTCACCCCTGGGTCCATTCGGGACTTCAGATAATTCGGCCGAGTCTTCAAGAAGAGCTTCGCCGGGAGCGCCCCCCCAAGGTCAGTAGCGGGGCTCCTGGCCCTCAAACAGGCGCAAGGGGAAAGGCTCCGGGATTATGTCCACCGATTTAAATCGGAAGCCCTCAGAATTCCCCACCTGGATGTGGCCTCGGCAACGACCGCTCTGACCGGGGGCACCCGGGACGAGAATCTCCACCGCGAACTGGTCCTCCACCCTCCCTCGACCCTTGCCAAGCTAGTGACTCTGGCACTGCGCCACGCCGAGTGCGAAGAAGTACTCAGCGCTTGCCGAGACACAACCGGCTCGGGTCGGGAGGGGGACAAGAAGCGGGCCTCCGAGCCAAATCCTGGCTCGGGCAAGAAGCGCGATCGGGAAGGAGAGCGCCAACGGAAGTATGAGCGATACACCCCGTTGACCGTGCCAGTCTACGAGATC
Source organism: Amorphophallus konjac (assembly GCA_022559845.1). Classification (NCBI taxonomy): domain Eukaryota; kingdom Viridiplantae; phylum Streptophyta; class Magnoliopsida; order Alismatales; family Araceae; genus Amorphophallus; species Amorphophallus konjac. Next base: position 389,373,768 of record CM040120.1, read on the forward strand.
TATGAAGACATCAAAGACTTGGGACTCCTCTGCCAGCCCGAACCAATGAGATCGAAGAACCACAAGCGCGACAGGCATTGCTTGTTCCACGGCGACCACGGGCACCACACCGGCGACTGTCACCAGCTCCAAGACGAGATCGAGCGTCTCATCCGTCAGGGGCACCTAGCCCGGTTTGCAGCCGGGCGCAAAGAAGACCGAGACGCCGCCGAGGAGATCGACAACGCCCCCCGAGGGGTCCATATCAACGTCATCTCTGGAGGAACGGCATCGGGCGACGACACCAGCCGAGGAAGGAAGCGTCATGCCGAACGGGCCAGCCAGGCCTTAGAGCCCTCCAGGGGCCCGCCGAGGGAGCCCCAGGTCATAGTCTTCTCCGACCAAGACCTGGAAGGGCTGAACACCCCACATGATGATGCCCTCGTTATCTCGGCCACAATAAACCATTGTAATGTAGATAGAATTCTGGTTGACAATGGGAGCGCCCCCGATGTATTATCTTATGACTGTTTCCTCAAGATGGGGGAAGACCCATCCAAGCTCCGCCCGATCCGAACACCCCTTTGCGGGTTTAACGGCCTGGCCACCTACCCCGAGGGAGCCCTAAGGCTGCCGGTCACCATCGGCACCCCACCCAAAATCGTTACGGTCATGGCGGACTTCATAGTGATCAAGGGTATGATAGCGTACAACGCCATTTTCGACCGGAAAATCCTCAGCCGAATAAAGGCCGTACCATCTACCTATCACCAGAAAATGAAGTTTCCCACCAAAAACGGGTTGGGGGAAGTCCGAGGTAACCAGGCCACGGCTAGAAGGTGCTACAACATCTCGGTGGAAGCCTCAAGGCCGGACGAGAAGGATAAGGGCCCCAAGGGAGTCGAAGGAAAGACCGTAACCACCGAGACCGGTGGCGAATTGCTAACGATATTCCTAAACGATGACCCGGCCCTCGGAGTAAGGATCGGAGCCGACCTACCACCTAAGGAACAACATCAATACAAGAAATTTCTTTCTGAGTACATTCAGGTCTTTGCTTGGTCCGATGATCAACTCCCTGGCATACCAGAGAAGACCGTGATGCACAAGCTCAACCTCGACCCCACCGTGAGGCCCGTACAGCAACAGAGAAGGAAGCATGCGCCCGAGAAGCAGGCGATCATCAAGGCGCAGGTCACCAAGGGACAAGAGACTGGCCTCTTCAGACCAGTCTGGTACCCAACGTGGCTAGCCAACGTCGTCCTGGTGCCAAAAACCACAGGCAAATGGCGAATGTGCGTGGACTTCACCGATCTGAATAAGGCTACCCCCAAGGACTGCTATCCGCTACCGAGCATCGACCAATTGGCTGATTCAACCTCGGGCAACGAGATACTCAACTTCCTAGATGCCTATTCGGGTTATCACCAGATCAGAATGAATCCAGAAGACGTCGAGAAGACCGCCTTCATCACCGACTGCGGCGTGTATTGCTACACCCGGATGCCCTTCGGGTTGAAGAACGCTGGAGCCACATATCAGCGACTGGTAAATCACATGTTCGAGGGACAGTTAGGTCGGAACGTCGAGGCTTACATCGACGACATGCTCGTCAAGACCCCCAAGGCCCAAGACCACTTCACCGACCTTGCCGAAACCTTCGGCACCCTCCTAAAGTACAACATGAAGCTCAACCCCGCCAAGTGCGCCTTTGGAGTAAAATCCGGGAAGTTCCTGGGTTTCCTGGTCACTCAGCGCGGGATCGAAGCCAACTCCGACAAAGTCCAGGCCATCCTGGACATGCGCCCGCCCACGTGCATTAAAGACATCCAGCGTCTGACAGGGCGTGTCGCCGCTCTCAGCCGTTTCCTGTCCCGTGCGGCCGAACGATGCTTGCCCTTCTTCAAACTGATGAGGGGACCCAAGCTAGCATCTGCTACGTTCGCATGGGATGAGGAATGCCAGACAGCATTTGCCGAGCTTAAGAAGTTCCTGGCTTCGCCACCGGTGCTCTCCAAGCCCGTCCCAGGTGAAGTCTTGCTGCTCTACCTCTCGGCGACGCCATCCACGGTCAGCTCGGTCCTAGTCAGAAATGACTCGGGAATCGAAAGACCGGTCTACTATACCAGCAAGGTGCTCAATGAGGCCGAACGGAGGTACCCCGCAACCGAGAAACTCGTGCTAGCGTTGGTTACCTCCGCAAGGCGCCTCCGACCCTACTTCCAGGGGCACCCCATCACCGTGCTAACCGGCGAGCCATTGAAGAAGATTCTGGCCCACCCCGAGGCCTCAGGGCGACTCGTCAAATGGGCCATTATGCTCGGGGCCTACAACATCTCGTACCGGCCACGATCAGCAATCAAAGGCCAAGCGCTCGCCGACTTCATTGCCGAAAGCACCATCCCGGCCAAAGACAGGCCTCCGACCACGACCGGGCCAACCTGGGAACTGTTCGTCGATGGATCGTCCAATTCGGCAGGCAGCGGTGCGGGGATCCTCCTGAGGTCCCCCGAAGGGATAGAGCTACAGTACGCCTTGAAATTCAACTTTCAGGCATCCAACAATGCTTCCGAGTACGAGGCCCTTATCTCGGGAGCACGCATGGCCCGACGGTTGGGGGTCGAGCGAGTCAGGATCCACACCGACTCTCAGCTGGTCGCAGGTCAGGTCAACGGTGAGTATGAAGCTCGGGAGGCACCCATGATCAAATACCTTCAGTTGGTCCGGAGCCTGGCCCAACAGTTCAAGGAATTTGGGGTAGTCCGGATAACTCGGGAGCAAAACTCTCAGGCAGACGCCCTCTCTCGATTGGCCTCCTCCCTAGACTCGGAAGGTACACGATCGGTCCTCCTAGAAGAGCTAGAGCGCCCGAGCATCGACACGGAGCTCCTCGCTGTTGACTCGGCCACTCCAAGTGACTGGCGCTCCCCCTACCTGTCCTGGCTACAGGACTCCCAAGAGCCCTCCGATCCTCGGGAAGCCCGCCGAATGAAGTATCAAGCTCGGCGCTTCGTCATCCTCGACAACACTCTCTACCAAAGATCGTTCTCCGGTCCCCTCCTGAAGTGCCTCGGTCCCGACAAAGCATGCCGAGCCATCCAAGAGATTCACCAAGGCCTGTGCGGAGCACATGCAGGAGGTTGGCCGCTAGCCAGGATCCTGCTACGGCAGGGGTACTGGTGGCCCACCCTGCAGCGCGACTGCACGGCTCACGCACGGCAGTGTGACTGTTGCTAGCGGTTCGACCATTTGGTCCATCAGCCGGCTACGGAACATGTCACCCTAGCCGAGCCTTACCCTTTCGCTCGGTGGGGAATCGATATCCTTGGGCCATTCCCGACGGCCCAGTCCCAGAAGAAGTTCATCATCGTCGCCATCGACTACTTCACCAAGTGGATCGAGGCCGAGGCTACGGCAAGGATCACCGAGACAGTCGTTTGGGGCTTTGTTTGGAAATCGATCATTTGTCGCTTTGGCATCCCCCGAGTGATAGTAAGCGATAACGGTCGACAATTCAACTCTCGGTATTTTTGAGACAGATGCGCCGACCTAAATATCCACAACCACTTCACTTCGGTCGCCCACCCTCAGGCCAACGGGCTGGTTGAAAATGCCAACAAGCCTATCTTAAAAGGCATAAAAACCAGACTCGGCAAGGCTAAGGGTAGCTGGCTCGAGGAATTGCCTAGCGTACTATGGTCGCACCGAACGACCCCCAGGACGGCAACCGGTGAAAACCCTTTTCAGTTGGTATATGGCACCGAAGCCGTCGTTCCATTGGAGATCGCCAATCCGTCTCTCCGAGTGATCAGCTTCTCACCCGAGGCAAACGGGCAAAAGTTGCTCGAGAACCTCGACCTGGCAGACGAACTCCGAGAGATCGCGAACGTCAGAGCAACGGAGTACCAGCGCCGCCTCACTCGATACTACAATGCCAAGGTCCGAGACAGACGTTTCCAACCGGGGGACTTCATCCTCAGGAAGGCCGAAGCCTCTCGACCACTGGAGGTGGCGGGCAAGCTATCCCCCAACTGGGAAGGCCCCTACCGAGTGATCGAGACGCTCGGGAAAGGTGCGTACAGGCTAGCTACAATGGAAGGGGAACCCATTCCCCGGACATGGAATGCGACCACACTCTGTAGATTCTATTTCTAAAGTTGTATAGCAAGATTGAATGAAATAAAATTCCCTCTCCATTCATTCAAACAATTGTTGGTACATCAGATAGGCAAATGCCAGTACATCACATAGCAAAAAGCAAAAATCCGTCTAACACCGCTTCAAGAGGCCATCGCTCGGCTGACTCGGTCTTGATCTCCTCGCGTCCAGCCACTGACTCTGCCTCATGTGGAAACTGGCTCGGACAAGAGGTGGTCGAGCCAGTTGGCTCGGGTGGCCCGTGACAAAGGTGACAGAGGGACTGCAGAAGGAAGGCCACCTTTAAACGTTGAGGAAGGCTACCTCCCAAGTTGGAAACAACCAGGAAAAAGGAGCGCCGTGAAGGCCTCCCCTCTTCCAATCTGCCAACTCCTTGGAAGGAAGGAGAGAGCAAGCAGCCCCCGAAGAGTGAAAGAAATGAAGAACAGAAGAGGGAAAAAGAGGCTGCTGGGAGAGGTTAGGAGGGAACTTGAGTCGCCTCCTCCCCTCACATGGAGGGGAGTGGCGGCAGGCACCCATAATCCCCCCATCCGCCCTCCGCCTCGGCGTCCACCCAGAAGCCTCGCCGGAGCTAAGAAGAGGCAAACGGCGTGCTTCCACACGCCGAAGCCCTCCCCAGATCCGCGCGGCGACTGTCGGACCCGTCATGTGCACGCGCGGCGACCGTGGGATCCATTCAACATTCCAGGACAGCGGGAGCCCGCCGCTCCCCGTCGTCGGCAGTGTCACCCTCCGCGGGACCCTCCATGCTTAGATTGCAGCGGCGTAACGCAGAGTGAAGAAGAAGGAGTAAGGACAGATCGTCGGCGAGAATCCTTAGCGTTAAGGAGGAAGGAGCGCCCTTCGGTCTCTCTTATAGGCCAAGGGAGGCCGCACGCCTTAAATGACTCCCCCTTTTAAAACACGCCAAGGGATCCCCCTGAATGGTCACCTCCAACTCCTCGATCCCCGCCCTAGCGGGATTCACGAAGCGGCCTGGCATTCAAAGCGTGAAGGAATGAAAGGACGCCCCGTCAAAAGTCTACCAAATCAGCATGCGAAAACCACGCAGAACATATCGGCACCTCCCAACTACTCCAGATACGCCAACCAAATCACGGCAAAGATGGTACTCAAATAGAGTAAGTCGTTCATTATCACACAAAAGGGAAACTCTCTAAAAAGAGGAAAGAGAGACAAAAAGGGAAAGAGGCGAAACAAGGCAAAATACATCAGGTCTCGGGCCCACTTTGACGCTTGAGAACGGCGGAAGTGGACACATCATCCCCGGCACCTTCGGTGACGGCCGGCTCGGACACTAACCTCGCCTGTGCGAGAACTGTCTCGGTCGTGAGCCCTCCCGAAATGCCCGGAGCCGGTGACCCCGATGGAGACGACCCCTCCGAATCTTCCCCGACCGACGATGAGGAGCTAGAAATCGACTCATCCGAGTCATAACGCTGGCCAAAGGGGAACTCGATCTCAGAGTTTTGCTCATCGGCGTAGTTTATCGCCCGACGATAGCCCTGCTTGAACCCCTTTCGAGCGCCCCGACGAACTGCTACCTCGTAATAGGGTAGGGCGGCTTCCACCAGGTCGGCCGAGTAAGCATCAGAGCTCCTATAGCGCTTGATCGCCTCTGCCTCGATCTTCCCCACCCTTCCGACGTGCTCGACCCGAGCCCGCTCTGCCTCGGCCGCACGCTCCTCCGCCCTCGCCGGACGCTCCTCTACCTTGACCATCATCCGCTTGGCTTCGCTCGCACGCTCCTCCGCCCGGGCCCGGTCCACCTCAGCCTCAGAGCGGAGGCACTCCGCCACCTCCGCCCGATCTAGCAGCTCGGCGCGTTCGAGCTCCCAGCGATTGTCTAGCTCGAGGCGACGTAGATGCTCCTCCTCCAGGGATCGGCTTGTCCTCTCAAGAGACTCTCGGGTCTTGGCGAGCTATTCGGTCAGCACCCCGGCTTCCAGTCGGCTCACCCGCGCCACCTCCTGGAACGCGGAAAACTTTTGCCGGAGCCCCTCATGCTCCCCCTTGAGTCGGGCCAGTTTCCTCTCGCATCCCCCAAGGGCCCAGGCGAGGTTCGACCGCTCTGCCTCCGTCCGGGCGTGCGCCTCCGACATCAAAGCCGCTGACCGAGCTATGACAAGGCCGCCCTCCATCAGAACATCAAGGATCCCGGGGGGGGGGGGGGGGGGGGGGGGTATTGCGCCTTTCTCCCCCCTTCGTCCTTGCGGTGATCGACCGACAGACCCGATACAGGTCGCCCGTAATACCGAGCCTTTCCAAGGGCTCCGGCAGAGGGAACCGCTCCACCCTGGGCACCCCGCCAGAAGGCTCTGCTCGAGCGATGGAGCTGACCGCCTCGCGCACCACGGTCGGTTGGGGTTGCGATGCCTCCCCGGGCGAACCCCCAACCTCGACCGGCGCCGCGGGATTGACCGCATCGGGAACTTCAAGCTCTTGGGGCTGCAACGCCCTCGCGGGCGAACCCCCAGCCTTGCCTGTCTCGGCCCGTACCTCGCCGACCGAGACATCACCGACTCCGACCGATCCCCCGGTCTCAGCGTCAACAACTTCAACATCGGCCCCCTCTACCCCCGTGGGAGGGAGAGCTGACCCATCGCCGCCCTCTGAAGGGCCCCCGGTCTCCTCGGCCACCTCTCGCCTGGCAGGTAGGGGAGCTGGCCCCGAGGGGTCGGCCCCATCTTGCCCCCGAGAGGGGAGCACCGCCGAGCCGGAGTCACCCCTGGCGGTAGTAGGAAGACCTGCCTTCTTGGCCCGTTTCCTGGCCTTCGCGGCCTCCCGCAACTTTCCCGCCGTGGGATCCTTGCGCTTCGTACCAGTTGGTAGTGAAGATCCCTCGGGGGCCACCCCCTTGCCCTTATCTCGGGCTTGGGCGCGACCCGCAGAAGCATCTGGTTCGTCGGCCACCGAGTCATCTCCCAGATCAATGACCTCAGCAGCTTCCTCCAGAGGTTCCCGCCTTACGTCTGCAACAAAGGAAGAAGACCCGGTCAGGAGAAAGAAAGTAACTACCACCCCAGGGGAAGAACCTCGAGAGCGGTACCTGTCGACGTCATCCGCGTAAGAAAACACCGTTCGATGTTCTCCGGCGTCACCAGATCCGCCATCGAGCTGGAAGATGATCCCTCGCACGAGCTCGACGACTCCGAGGGGGAAGGAAGTTGCCGGACCGCCTCCGCGGTTACCCTCGCCAACTCCTCAAATGCCGCCGCAAGACTTTTCATCTCCACTGTGCTCTCACGGCGCATCAAGGAGCCCCAGAAGCAAAGAAACTAAGGAAAGCCTAAAACCCTGAGAAGCCTAGAACGACGAACAGCGCCCAACGCCTATAAAACCCTGGAGGAAGGTGGCGCGTCGTTCCGTGCTCCGAGAAAAGGGGGGCCCCTTCATTTCAAATCCGTCAGGATCATCATTACGGGCCCAGGCGACCACTACACGTGGCTCCATAACGCCAACAGAATTCCACCCACCTGAGCCACGCCGGTCCAAAGCCTCAAAAACTACTCGACTGAGCCTCCATGGCTCGGGAGTAGGAGGGGGACAAGTGGAGAGGGGGATTTCTGCAGCCCACTCAAAGAGCAGCCCAACAAGACCCAACAGGGTCCAACGAGGCAAGCTCACCTGAGTGACAGCCCACAGGGCCCACTTAGGAAAGAAAAGCCCAACGAACAAACACTCGAGGAACCAACTCTCCCCGGCGGCCCCTAGGCTCGGAGGGCCCGAGTAATGGTCAGGTCACAAGGAGGGTCCGGCCCAAGCCGTTTCCCCGCCCGGGAGAGACAGGCATTCGCCGACCTATCCAACCCCTCTTTCGCCGAGCTATGCTCATCGCCCGGACAGGGCTGGCGTTTCAGAAGCTCGGCCAGACCGGATATTATCCGTTCGTGCTGCCGTTTAGAGTCCCCAACGGACAGGGGAATCAAGAAGCCGCCGGACTTCGAGGCGATAACGTTCCCACGATAAGGCCATGAAAGCCCACGTTGAGGACGTAACTCCCGCCGGAAACCCCTCAGCTTGCAGAACTCCTAAAGGTGGCGTACTATTTAAACCAAGGATACCCTCCGGTGGAAGGTAAGGGCCATTAAGGCACTCATACACCCAAACTCCTGAGCACAATCCGCTTCACCCCTCTGGTGGAGAGGAATCTCGCGCACTAGTTTTTCTCCTCCCCATTATTGCTTCCACCACAGCTCTACTGAATTAACCATCAGAGGGTTTTTCCCCAGGGAAACCCCCTGGGCCCTCTGATACGTTTCCCTATCTTGCAGTTCATCTTCTGGTGATCCACAGCCCGCTCAGGACACAGCGCGAGATTTCGCCTCTTCAATAGTCATTAGAATTCTAAGATCTACCCCACTCATTCCATTAGAATTAACAAATTCATTACTCTTCTCAGGTGCCTCATTCTTACGATGGCTCATCGCGTAGATTGGAACGGTATGCAAGAAACCGTTGCGGGTCATACTCAAGCATTACAAACTATGGCTCAAGCTGGTGCAAGGGCTGGCGCAGGTAGCTTGCACAGTAATTTCCGGAGTTTAAATCCTCCCCGATTCTCTGGATCCTCTAACCCTGACGAGGCAGAGAATTGGATCGATGAAATGAATCGTATATTCGATGTCATTCAATGCACTAATCAAGAGAAAGTTTATCTTGCCACGTTCCAACTCAATAAAGATGCACGTACGTGGTGGAAGTCTATCCCGGCACTACCTGCAGACGCACCACACACGTGGGATGGATTTTTTATTCTCATTCGAGCAAAGTACTACTCCGAGCATGTAAAGGAGACGAAGGCGATAGAATTTGCCTCCTTAAGGAAAGGCACGATGTCCGTGGTAGAATATGAACTGCAATTCTCTCGACTTGCACCTTATGCTCCCCACTTGGTAAGCACAGACTTATTGAAAGTCAACTGATTTATGGATGGTTTAAGGCCCAAATTTATTCAACAACTTGGGTCTCAAAATATCCGAACATATACGGAGATGGTTCAAAGGGCACATCTATGCGAAAGAACCATGGAGAAGGTGGAAAAGCTCCGAGGGAAGGAAGAAAGGTCGAGCCAAAAACATGATCGGGGAGAGGAGAAAGAAGTAGATGAGGATGAAAATTGTCACATTAAGAGGTCCCGTAATGGGAATGGAAAAAGAAATGGAAATGGAAATGAAAATAATAAAAAGGTTAAAGAAGAAGAAGGAACGCAAGTCGCCATGGCTTGCTCATTTTGTGAAAAGTTTGGTCATGCGACTGAAGAATGTTGGAAGCGTCTTGGTGCCTATCTCAAATGCGGAAGTCAGGAACATCGCTTGCTCAATTGTCCTTTCGTAAAAGAATAATCTTCGAGGGATAACAACGGATGCGGGAAACGAGGCCGACTAAATGCCATTCTAGACAAAGAAGGTAAAATGATTAAAGGTACCCTCTTAACCCATTTGCCTTACGTCAATTTTTAGTACATTAAAGTACGTACACTCTCCGTAAGAACTCATTGTAGACACGCTAAAATTGACATTACTTTGAATATTTCTCATATTACCTTGTAATGCCCCATTTGACCCTCAAATTAGTTTATTTGAGTGTTTTTTCCATTTTTTCATGGATTTTCTCCCCTTTCCCTCTTTTTTTAAAATTAACGCCCTGGAGAGGGGCGTGTTTTTAAAACGTGGCCTGATCCAGGGCGTGTCTCCCCATTGTATCTATTTCTCCCCATTTTACCTATTTTATAAATTCGTGACCTGGTGAAGGGCGTGTTTTAAAACACGACCTGACCTGGGGCGTTTCTTGATGAAAGGACGCCCTGGGATGAGGGCATCAATTCCCGGCATTATCCAATTTTTGAAAAAGAATAAATGTTTTGAAAAATGTTAATTAACGCCCTCCTTTGGGGCGTGTTTCAATTAACGCCTCTCCAGGAGGCGTGTTTCAGAATTTCTAAATAAAAGAAATATTTATTTCCAAAATTGATCTGAGAGTTGACGCCCTTGGCCAGGGCGTGTTTTAAATTAACGCCGCTTGGTAGGTCGTCAATTCTTAAATTGACGCCCTGACCAAGGGCGTGTTTCATCTTCTGGCTTCACAGCCCTTTCCCCAGAGAGTCCTAGCCTCATTAGACTCCTGCCTTGATTGGGGCTCTTGCCCATTCTTATCCTTCCCCTTTATTGGACTATTGCCCATGGTTATCTCCTCCAATTCTATTTAATAGGGACTCCTCCTCTGTCGATCCCTTCCGGCCCCTCCATTCTTTTCTTCTTCTGTTTTGTCTTCTTCTTCTTCTTTCCTCCTTCTGTTTTCTTTTTCTTCTATCTTCTTCTTCTGCTTTCCTTCGCAGGGTGGTATTGCTGTGGCTGAAGGAGAAGGCTCCTACGTCCCACCTTTTCATCCATCAAAGCCTCCTCCCAAACGCTAATCAAGGCCAAAAGAAGCAGCACAGGCCCCTTCTTCTTTTATTTTATTCTTCCTTTTATCTTTATCATCATCGGTTTGCTCATGCATGCATGTTTTATCTCCTATTAACTCCCCTGCTCAACCATGTTGAGCATCTCCCCTTTAAGTGCAACTCTTACACTCTTTCCCTTATTTTATTTTGCATATCATTCATCATATCTCCCACACCCTTTTTGCATAGGGGTTTAAGGGCTAACACCCTTAAGGTGTGTTTTTCACATGTTACCATGCTCATCCTTTTATTAAGAATTTGATGCTACACACCATATTCTAATCTATATTTTTTTATTGGTATTTGTCTTTTTTTGCAAGGGTAATAAAAGCAAGAACTCTCTTCATCGGCCGGCCGATTTGAAGAGAAAGGAAGCACTCACATCCCCGCATCTTTTGAGGTACTTCTCACGATCATTCCTCCCATGTTCTTATTGATTATATTTTTGAGACCTAGCGTCTCTGGCGATCACACACTCCCCTTGTGCACCTCGTGCATATATTTTCCTCCATATTGATGATTATTGCATGTCTTTTCTTTGATATTTTTTTTCCTTCAGTGGATTATTCTAAATTATTAAGATCTACAAATTGGCGATCACGGTGGGACACTTTGTGTTCTTTGTTTATTACCCTTTCCCCTTAGGCACCCGCGTGTGCCGTCTCCCCTATTGCACCCTCGGTGCGTCTCCTTTTGTGCCCCTCGGGCACCCTCCATTGGCTTTGCACTCTTCCCTAAGTGATTTGCCAGTTTGTTATTTTTTTTTAGAATTTCCACTTATTCCAAATCTTTGATGAGCATGCTGTTATCTTTGGCCGTGACTGTGAGTGTTTGATATTGCTGGCCGTGGGGTCTTTCTGGGAATTAACGCCTCTGTCAGAGGCGCTTTTTAATTTCACGCCCTCACCCAGGGCGTTTTATGTATGTCTAACGCCTTCTGGCAGGACGTCTTCTATCATACCCTGCTTATCTGTGAATTCACGCCCTTATCTAGGGCGCCTTTTTATATTGTAACGCCTCACACTAAGGCATTTTATTCATTCGGCCGTGCGTACCCCTGAGAGTTGACGCCCTCGACCAAAGGCGTCCATTTGATTTGTAGCGCCCCATACCAAGGCGTGTTTTTACCTTGCCTGTGTGGGCCCTCACAGTGATTCACGACAGTGACCCTGTCGTTTCTTTTCTGGATAGCGCCCCCTTTCAGGGCGTCTTTTACTGTGGGTTTGCAGAACCCTTCCTTGCGTGATTTTTCATCATGATTCATGCCATGCTCATATTCATTGATTGATTATATTGTGGTGATTACCCTGCTTGTTTGTGAATTCACGCCCCTCTCCAGGGCGTCTTTTACTTGGTAACGCCTCACGCCAGGGCGTTTCTTTGTTGATTAGCGCCCCTCAGCAAGGCGTTTCTTTTGATTTGATGCCCTCGGTCAAGGGCGTCCTTTCCCCTTATAGCGCCTCACCCTAAGGCGTGTTTTTACTGCCCCTGGCACCTCGCTTTGCGTCACGACAGTCACACTGTCGTGTCTTTTGTTAGTAGCGCCCCCTTCCAGGGCGTGTTTTTACTGTGGGTTTCCAGAACCCTTCCCGTGGGTGAGTTTTCATGATATTTCATGCTTATCTTTGTTGATTGATCATATTATTGTGGTTGGCCTATTTACCCTGCTGCATTCACATTTACATTTGGTTTGGGAGGCCCCCTCCTCTTCATTAGGATCCACACACCCTCTTGGAATCGGGACGACCCTCCATTGAGCATTCCGTCTCTTTAGACTAGAAATCCCTTTTCCAAGCCTCCGTAAGTCCCCGCACCCGTGGATTCCCTCACGGACGCCGGGCAGGTTGTACCCTTTTGAAGTCCCGAGTTAGTTGGCCTATACGTGGTGAGAGAGGGTTCCTAGTTGGCATTGGAGTTCAAACCATATTGAAACTAGGTTTCCTCCCCTTGTGTGAATCATCCCAAACTTTGCTAAAATTCATTAATTCACCAAGGTGCAAACATAAGAAATCAAGGTAACCATAGCAACTTGTGTGTTTCTTTGCAAATTGTTTGCACATTAAATTGCTTGCATGGCTTACTTTGATAGACAAAATAACATGTTCAATTCAATTAATGTTCATGAGGGTGATCAACCTAGCACATCTTATTCCCCTCAAATTCAACATGTTCATCATTCTCACCATACTTTCAAGGGACCACGTCCTCATTCTTATGGTGTTGCCCAGCCCATGGGCAATGTCCATTCTCATGGTCCCCCTACTCAATTTCGGGCCATTATTCCCTCAGGGCCGTCCCCTCCCAACGATGAGAAGGTCTCCCGAATCTTGCACGCATTAGATCATCTCACCCCCCAACAGATCCAAGCCCTTAAGGCCGCCGCTAAGGGTGCATCTCCTTCATCTCGTCCTCCTTCCAATCCTATTCGGGTGGCCCATCACCCACCTCCCTCTTCTATTCACAATCCTATTCGGGTAGCCCATCACCCATCTCCTTCTATTCACATTCCTCCTCGGATGGTCCGTCATCCGCCTCCTTCTATTCCTCCTCCACCACGGCCCCAAGGCCCATTTATTCCTTACAATCCGGCCCATCCGGGTTCTTTTACGGGTCATCCCGTTAACTCCCCTCCACGGCCTTTTTATGCCACCCCTCCTCCTTCAAGGCCCTGCCAACCCTCGGTTGCTCCAGTTACACCCCTCCAACAATCCCTGCTTGATAGGGTAACTTTGATGGAAGAACAATTAAGGAGGGTCATGGCTCCTCCTACGCCGGTTAATCCTCTCCATGCCGCTCTGGACGAGCTTACAAGGATAGAGAGAGAATGGAAAGACAGGAGAGAGGACTATGGCGTCAGCATTTCAAGTGAACATGAACTGGCAGTTGAAGAATTTGAGCCGGTATGTGATGAAGCTCCGCAGGCACCCCTTCCGAGTTTCCTTCACTTTCCACTTCCCCCACTTTCATTTGATGAACCTCCTGCTCAGGACGAAGCCACCACTCCCAATTCACCCCCCATTTCTGAGACTTCTTGGTGTTACGACGATGGGTCGATACTCCAATCACCCGCGCCGGTGCATCTTGAGTCTTCTCCCACTCCTAACACCGTTCGCTCCGTTCGGCGTTTCCTCCGCACCAAATCTCCCCCAATTGCACCTCCACCCATTATGCCATCAACCTTCATAACACTAGCCTCCCCCGAGCCTTCCACTATAAAACCTCCACATATTGAGCCTTTAGCCTCCACCGAGCCCACCATTGAACTTTCCCCAATTCAACCTTCCATTATCCCATTACCACCGCCTCAACCCATTTTACCTACTCCACCACTTAACCCTCCACCCTTACCCATGGCTAATCTTGAGCAGGATTCACCCCTTTTTGCACTCGAGCCAACCCCGACTGCTTCCGAGCAAAGGGAGAAACTCGATGTGTTTGAACCTCCGCTTCCACTTCCGCCAACACTTTCCATTATACTTCCGCTATCCACGAAGCCTTCCGCCTCCGCCTCACCTCCCTTTACTACTCGGAAGGGGAGCGCTGCTACAAATATTTGTGCTGAAGATAAGCAAAAGCCGGGCAAGAAGACTTTGGCCATGGCCATGCTATTCAAGACGCAAGAGTTCATTTGCCGGATGCCAATCCGGGTTATTATTCCAAGTACGGTCGAAGAGGCCAAGTTACCGCCGCTACTGTTTGCCAGAGAAGAATGCCAAGCATTGATGCCATCCAAGGGCCAGGCAGGGCACCCCTTGCTCCAGTTTTCAAATCTTCCATACAAGAGGCAAATTCATATTCCATTCCAATTAATGGGCAACACGATGCTTCCTATACTAACTTTCCAACTCCCTCACATTGTTGATCTTTATCTTCCAAGGGGGTTATCATTTATTGTTGAAGCTTCTTCCATTGGGCCGTTTGATTATACACTTTCACTGCCGTGGAGGGGCAGTTATCTTAATGCTAAGGGGCCATCCCTTATTTGTTCCACTTTCTATTCATCCATCTCTATCACTTTCTCTTCATGGGCCACTCCAAAGGGAAAGAGGAGGATCTCGGCCTCTCGCCCTTCATATTCCTCATATTCTTTGCATCCCATGCATTTTTCTTTCATCCATTCATTCTATTCATTGCATCCATTGCATGACATTTGCATACAATTGCACCTCCTGATTCCCGGGTTTCCAAACCCATATCTTCCCCGCCTTCCGGCACCCCCGGATATTCTGCATTCCTCACCTTATTCATTTTCATCTTTCTTTAATTCACTCTCCTTGGGGGATCGCTCCCCCTTTCCTGCTATCTCCCTGGAACCTCCAGGGATTTTATCCCTCCTCTTTGGGCATCACACCCTTTCTGATTCTATTCCTCTGGAACCTTCGGACCTTTTCCCAAGGCATCGTGCCCCTTTTCACCTTATTCTTCCGGAACCTCCGAACTTTCCCCTCGGGCATCGCGCCCCTTTCCATCTTAATCCTCCGGAACCTCCGGATTCTATTTCCCTCCTCCTTGGGCATCGCGCCCCTTTCCATCTCATTCCTCTGGAACCTCCAGATCTTTCTCTTCCTCCGGGGCATCGCGTCCCCTTTGCTATTATTCCCCTGAACCTCCAGGTGTCTCATCCCTTTTCTTAGGGCACGACGCCCTTCCTGATTGCATTCATCCGGAACCTCCGAATTTTTCCCTTGGGCATCGCGCCCCTTCTCATTTGCTACCTCCGAACCTCCGGATTTTCCTCCTGATCCTCCTTCATTCCTCTCCTCAGGGCATCGCGCCCCTCCTGATCTCATTCCTCCGGAACCTCCGGATTCTCCATCTTATTCTTTCTATCTTTTTCCATGGAATCGCGCCCCTCCTGATCTCATTCCTCCAGAACCTCCAGACTTTTCCCTCGGGCACGACGCCCCTTTCCACCTTCTCCTTCCTGATTTCATTCCTCCGGAACCTCCGGATTTTTCTCTCCTCCCTGGGCATCGCGTCCCTCGGCATTTGCTTCCTCCGGAACCTCCGGACTTTTCCTTTGGGCACGACGCCCCTTTCCACTTTCTCCTTCCTGATTTCATTCCTCCGAAACCTCCGGATTTTTCTCTCCTCCCTGGGCATCGCGTCCCTCGGCATTTGCTTCCTCCGGAACCTCCGGACCCTCCATCTTTCTTCCGATTCATCTTTCTAATCTTCCTGAACATCACATCCTTCATTTTCCATCATCTTTTTCCCTATCTTTTCCCAGGGCATCGCGTCCCTTCTTTTGTCATCCCTCCAGAGCCTCCAGATGATTTCTCCTCTCACGATTCTCCTCCGCCTCCGGACCCTCCGGATTCACCTCTTTCCATTTATCAATTTCTTCTTCTAATTCCTCCTGATTCTGGGTCCGACCCAACTTCTTCCACATCCACTGCCTTGGGCATCTGCCCTTTCTCCCATTGCTTCCGAGGCTTTAGTCCTCACCCCTCTTCTTGATTTTTCGCTTCTTCTGTAGACTGTTCCATGTGATTAGGGTCTCCGCGCCTTAGTGAGGGAGTTCTAGCCCTCGCCTCTTTTCCTTTTCTCCTTATTCGTCTGAGTCTGATCTTGGCACCACTCATTCTTGTTAAGCCACTCCCAAAATCCTTTGCTTCCAATCCTTTATCTGCCTAAGAGGACTATCTCACGATGATCAACCTCTTGCGGCAGCTGCTTTAACAAAGGTTGCAAGGTAATATATTGGCGTAAGTATGCATTTTAATGATATCATTTCCTCATTACTTCACGCATGATTTTCAAAATGAAGTGCTTCCTAACAAGATTAAGAGTGGTGTTTTAGATCTTTATATTAGGCTTTTGTTAAATTAAATCAGTGTTAAAAAGAGTCTTTAGGCTTGTTTTTTTGCAGCACCTTGGTTAATAAGAACCCCGCGCTGGGAATTCAACATTCTCTCCTCGCTTGTTAAGATCAACCCTCAGCTGGGCACCTCACACACTTCACGGCGTCCTTAGCCGGCTCCTTTGGTTAAAACACCGCTGCTACTTTGGCCATGCCATGAGTGTATCTGAAAGTCTTTTCTCTTCTTTACTCGGCCACGTGCAGGGACAAGAGGTTGACGGATGAGATGACCAACCTTGGTAATCCCCAATACGAGAGGAATCTCAAATAGTGGCAGTCTTGACCCAAAATCCATATGAGTTTTCATGATATACATCTCGCCAAAAGGGCTATTATGAAAATCAAGTCAAAACTTTGATAAATTCAAAATTATGAATTATGGCATGACAAGAGTGGCAAAGTCCCCGCAGGAAAATCCTGGTCGTATGCATGTCAAGGGTCTAAAAATCAAAGGCATAAAGTCCCGGCACAACAGACTACCTCTTTGAGGGGAACACCTTGGAAGGAATTCAAATCCCGATATCTCCCATCCTGCACAAAGCTTATCTCTAATTATTCTTCTCTTCTCCCTCCAAGACCGAACATTTCTCAGGTATGGCCTTGGTAGGGGCACCGTTGATCAAAGACGGTCGGTTATAGGATGCCACTTTCAATGCACGTCCAGCTTTGGGCAGTTTTAGCGAAAAGGGAAGGAACAAGGACCCCTAGCTAGTGGTTCAAAACAACCCCTTTGATGCTGCATTAACAATGTCTAAGCCAAAATCCAAAAAAAAATTTGAATATTTCCCGATCAAAATCCCAACAAAAATTCAAAATATTTTCCAAAAATCTTCATAAAAATTCAAATATTTTCAAAACTCATAAAAATTTGCATATTCCAAAACTCATAAAAATTTGCATATTCCAAAACTCATAAAAATTTGCATATTTCCAAAATCCAAAAATTTGCATTGTATTTTCTGATGGTGTTTTGCAGGAACAGCTTTGCAAGGACCAAGAGCACGGGATGAGTCCTATCTCCACTCATTGCTATCAATCTATTGATTCTCCCGATATTCTCATGACATGCCACTCTGGGCATTTTTGGTTATCACCTCCTTATATCATTTTGGTTATATCTCCCGATTATCAATCTGATTATTCATCTCCAGATCTTTCAATCAATTCCTACTAATTACTCTTGATCAATTCTGCCGATGGGCATTATCAGATCTTGATTATTTAACTTCAAATCTTGATTAGCCAAGTTGTCATCCTCATGACAAACAACAAATAATGATGCTTTGCTATGCCATGATTTTACTTATGCTGTTCATGATATATGCTATGATTGGTTGCTTTGATTCATGCTATGCATGCTATGATTAAATGCCTTATTCATTACTTGTTATATCTTGGCTAATGAATTTTTGAGCGCAGGAAGAGGCTCTTGGTCCCGCCGACAGGGCATCATCACTCAAAAGTCCCACGGTGCTTGCAGTTCATTTCTCAGTTCCATGCTTATTGATATCACCATCTCCCTGTATGCATTCTACTATATGTTACATATGTTACTAGATTATATCAAGGACCTTATGGCTTTGGTAAATCTGGAATTTGAGTTCCCCTTCATCAAAAACAATGATGATTCCAGAGAAGTCTTAGTCACACGGATAGGCCGTTGAGCCGTCCAAGACTGGGGACGATGGTTCCCTTTTTACGAGTTGGTGCGTGGATAAACGGGCTTCGGCTTAGTATCAACTCGCAGAATTGATTTCTTGACCCAGTCTAGACAGTTTAACAATATTATCCTTGATTATATCATATTTTCATTTGTTATTTTCCCTTTAGCCTAGCATGCATTCATGTAGGACTTTGAATTAACATTGGAAAATCATTCTGATAAGCTGATGTTGAGAGTTGAATTGATCTTAATCTTTCCCGATATGAGATTTTCATTGCCGAATTGGATCCTCAGTTCGTTTTATCGCTGTTTTGGGTCTTTTCTCGAGAGCTCCTTGTTTGGATTTTTATCATCTTATTTTAATCATTTCCCTTTGATCCACCTTGGCTGCAGCACGTCCACTGGCTGGTAACCGCTCCCCAATGGTGAAACTTACAGGTTTGTGACCTGGGGTACTTCCACCGCGTTGGAAGTTGATCATTTTATTTTATCTCCTTCGTGCACCGCGTGCACATCTCCTCTTTTATCCAAACATTGTTGATTTCGTTGGATTTCCCGAGATTTGCTTCATCTCGTGCTTTTGATTTGATTCTCATCAAGTGATGTTGATTGCGTGTCTCATCACACCTTGGCATCTACTTTTCAGTTTGCTACGCTCCCTTACAAAGCAGACGCCAAGGCGGGGCAGCTGTAGACACGCCAAAATTGACATTACTTTGAGTATTTCTCATATTGCCTTGTAATGCCCCATTTGACCCTCAAATTAGCTTATTTGAGTGTTTTTTCTATTTTTTCATGGATTTTCTCCCCTTTCCCTCTTTTTTTAAAATTAACACCCTGGAGAGGGGCGTGTTTTTAAAACGTGGCCTGATCCAGGGCGTGTCTCCCCATTTTATCTATTTCTCCCCATTTTACCTATTTTATAAATTCGTGACCTGGTGAAGGGCGTGTTTTAAAACACGACCTGACCTGGGGCGTTTCTTGATGAAAGGACGCCCTGGGATGAGGGCGTCAATTCCCGGTATTATCCAATTTTTGAAAAAGAATAAATGTTTTGAAAAATATTAATTAACGCCCTCCTTTGGGGCGTGTTTCAATTAACGCCTCTCCAGGAGGCGTGTTTCAGAATTTCCAAATAAAAGAAATATTTATTTCCAAAATTGATCTGAGAGTTGACGCCCTTGGCCAGGGCGTGTTTTAAATTAACGCCCCTTGACAGGTCGTCAATTCTTGAATTGACGCCCTGACCAAGGGCGTGTTTCATCTTCTGGCTTCACAGCCCTTTCCCCAGAGAGTCCTTGCCTCATTAGACTCCTGCCTTGATTGGGGCTCTTGCCCATTCTTATCCTTCCCCTTTATTGGACTATTGCCCATGTTTATCTCCTCCAATTCTATTTAATAGGGACTCCTCCTCTGTCGATCCCTTCCGGCCCCTCCATTCTTTTCTTCTTCTGTTTTGTCTTCTTCTTCTTCTTTCCTCCTTCTGTTTTCTTTTTCTTCTATCTTCTTCTTCTGCTTTCCTTCGCAGGGTGGTGTTGCTGTGGCTGAAGGAGAAGGCTCCTACGTCCCACCTTTTCATCCATCAAAGCCTCCTCCCAAACGCTAATCAAGGCCAAAAGAAGCTGATGCGGGACGGAACTGACAAATGGGCTAAACCTATGATGAAGACCAAGTGCGGCCAGCACTCACACGTGACAAGGCAAGCCGAGAGATCGACCTCCGTACTATTCCTCCGAAGAGAGGCGTCTCTCAACAAGAAACCCAAGTCCACGGTCGACCCTATGAGGGAAGCGAGTGGATCAAAGCGGCAAAGGAGCCGACGCGCAACTATAGGAGTCTAGTCCGAGCTCGGTGCTCGACTAGGGCCACGGAATGGGATACTCTCACTCACGATCTCGCGGTGTTGAATGCTAGCTAGGATCCCTACACTCTCACGCGGCATACAAGATCACATACTAGTAAAGCAAAATGCCAAGGGGGGGGGAGTGTCGCACGTACCTCCACGCCTAGGCGTGGGGAAGGAACCCCGGCCGAGACCGACAACCCCGATACACACAATGAAAGAATAGGTACAAGCCAGCAATGGTGCCCACTCCTCGCAGGGAGATAACAGGCTACAACAATTCCATTCGGGGCGGCCGATACACGGGCTGACGGGCGGCACTCGGTGAAGGGTTGGCCACGAGGAGGGTCCGGATGACGATCGGCAGAATCGCAGCAACGCGCGACTCGGTGGTAAACGTTCCCACGAATGGATCCGGAGTCCGATTGGGGCGCCGTCAGCGAGGGCGCGTAGTTAGGTCGCAGGAGGAAGCCTCGGCCAAAAGGCGTGCTCAGATTCCGTCCGTGGAAGCCGTGGCCGCACCTGCAAGTGGGGACAAGGAATCTGCTCCCAGAACTGCGCTGTCGAGCGGGAAAAATGGTAACTCACTGCTCCGGTAGGCGAACGAGGCCCCGCTTGCGGGAGGACGTCGGGGACACAGAGCATCAGGTCCAGAACAAAGCGCTCGATCAGATCTGGTCGTGGTTGGAGGCTGTGAACTTTGGAAATCGCCGGTTGTCCTGGCACCGGGTGGACTGGGCAGACCCGCGCGACCTCACGGGAACGGACGCCACGAACAGCTCGGACGTCGGAACGAGACGAGGTTGGCAGCGTTGGAAAGAGGACGACGAGAGGTACAAACCCTGAAGAAATCAGCTCCAAACTCGGAGTTTTCAGTCCTGTGGGATTTTCGCAAGAAGGAGGGTGGATCTGGGCGCGCAGAGAGGGAGGCTCCTGCGCTAGCTCACGAGAAAACTCGCCACGGGTGGTGCCGACCTCGGATCGAGGCGAAACCAAAGCCCACGCGCTGCCGACTCGTAGAAGTATCCACCAAAAAAAGGAGCGGCTCGGATTCGATCCGCACCGGATGGGGACGCCGCTGCAACTCGGGGCTGAATCTGGAACACGCGAACTCGAACCGGAGACGGTGTAGAAGGGAGGAAGAACCTCGGCGTCGCACCGAGGGGATGGGGAGTCGCACCCCGGGGTTGCTCCCGTCGCAGGAGCAGAGGAGGAAGAGAGGGTCGGCCTCTCCAAGGGGTGGCTGCGCCAATGGCTGCTCAATCAAAATAGTTCATGTATTCATTAATTCCTCCAAAAATTACATGAGATCTTTTATATGGGGAGGGGAAATGCTAGGTTTGAAACCCTAGCCACAAGGGAAAGGGGGAATGTGCAATGGGCTAGGGGGGAAAGGGGGTGCGCACCACTCCTAGAATCTAGGAGTGGATTGGGGGATGGGGGCGGCCAAAGGAGGGAGGGGGGGTGACCGAAAGGGGAAGGAAAGGGGGGGCCGCACCCCTCTTCCTAAAATCTAGGAGAGGGGCGGCTGCCACCTTCCAAGAGGAGGGAAAGAGGGGAGGGGGGGCGCCCAAACCCTAACCCTAAGGATGGGGGCGCACATCTCCAGGTGGGCCAAGCCAAGGTTGGGCAGCCATGCCCAATGGGCCAAGGCTTGAACCAAGGAAGTGGCCCAATAACCCCAACTACTACCTAATAAGCATAAAAGACTCAAGTAAAGCCTAATTGGCCCCAATTGGCCTACAGAGGTCCACACCACTAATAAAAGTGTCCACGCAGGGACTAAACCAAGGCCCATCATGGCCTCAAATGAGAAGAAAGATCCTCTAGTCGATGCCGTAGTCGCCTAGCCAAAGAGATGCTGACGTGCTCCGTGTGCTCTGTCGAGTGATGTGGCGCGTGTCCTCACCAATTCTCCCCGGGTGGGAAGAACTCGACCCCGTCGAGTAAGGGTCACGGTCGCTCAAGTAGCGCTCCAGCAGGTCCGGGTCGATCCTCTCCAGCTCTCCACGTGTGATCCAGGCGTCGTCTGTCGCAGGGCGCCCTCTCCAACGCACTAGGAAGCGCTGGTAGGCTCCACTCCTGGTCGTGGTCACCTGCTCATCCAGTATGCAATCTATATGCTCGCGTGTCTGTAATGGGGCTGGAGGAGGTGGACGCTCAGATGGTGTAATGCTCTCAACAGGAGGGGTAGGCCCAAAAAGCTCACTGGGAATCACCGCGGGATCCCGATATGCCACCAGATCAGAGACATTGAACGTCGAACTGATCCCATAGTCGTCTGGTAGCTCAATCTCATACGCATTCGACCCTATTCGCTTCAGAACTCGGAAGGGTCCTGCACCGCGGTCCTGGAGTTTCTTCACGGCCCCCGAAGGGAACCGTTCAGGTCTAACCCTGATCATGATGTACTCTCCCACTTGGAACTCACGGGTGCGTCGATGCGCGTCAGCTAATTCCTTATAACGTGCGTTGCTGGCCTCTATATGACGACGTATATGCTCATGCAACTGCCTAATATGCTCTGCAAAGGACTCAGCTGACTCAGAGACACGGGCCTGGATGGGTAAGGGGACCAAATCTATCGGTTTCCTAGGTCTACGACCAGTAACAATCTCAAAAGGGCTCAGACCTGTAGACCTATTGACCGAGTCATTATAAGCAAACTCTGCTAAAGGCAGAACCAAGTCCCAGTCCCCGACACGATCACGCACTAGGCACCTAAGAAGATCCCCCAAACTCCTATTGACTACCTCTGTTTGACCATCGGTCTGGGGGTGGTAGGCGGTGGAGAATTTCAGCTGGGTGCCCATCATATGCCAAAGGGTTTTCCAAAAGTAGCTCGTGAAACGCACATCCCTATCAGACACTATGGTACGTGGAAGCCCAAATCGGGAGACACAATGAGTGAAGAACAGACGGGCAACTCTAGAGGCGTCAGATGTCTTGGAACAGGGAATAGACAAAGCCATCTTAGAGAACCTGTCTACCACCACGAAAATGGAATCATGACGACGCGAGGTACGGGGCAGACCTAACACAAAGTCCATGCTGATGTCCTGCCATGGACTGTCCGGCACGGGGAGGGGAGTATACAGGCCAGTATTCTGCTTCCTCTGCTTGGCCATAGCGCAAATGCGGCACTGGGCCACGATCCGGGCAACATCACGCTTTAGGCTAGGCCAATAGAAGCGATGCTCAACTGCCTCGATGGTCTTATTCCGGCCGAAGTGGCCGGCTAGACCGCCAGCATGCATGTCCCAAGCAAGAAAATCGCGAACCGAGGTCCGCGGAACACATAAGCGACTCCCATGGAAAAGATAATCGTCATGCAGCATGTAATCCGAATACTCTCGGGACGGGCCTGCCTGGAGGGTGGTGTAGATCGGACTGAAGTCCGGACAATCAGCGTACAACTCCCTCATCCTATCCATCCCCACCACCTCTACACTCATGGTGGTCAAAAGGTGAGCACGGCGGCTCAAAGCATCAGCTACCCGGTTCTCCACACCGGCCTTGTGCCTCAGCACAAAAGTATACTCCTGGAGGAACTCTACCCAACGACTATGACGAGAGTTGAGTTTCTTCTGGGCATGGAGATATCGGAGTGCCTCATGATCAGAAAATAGGACGAACTCCTGGTGTAGAAGATAGTGTCTCCAATGCCGCAGAGCCTGCACGACTGCGTAGAACTCCTTGTCGTATGTAGAATAACGCAGTCGGGCATCGCACAACTTCTCGCTAAAAAAGGCAACGGGGTGAGCCTCCTGACTCAGAACTCCTCCAATACCAACCCCAGAGGCATCGCAAGAGACCTCAAACACCTTCGTGAAATCCGGTAGACGAAGGATAGGTGCCTGGGTCATGCGCTCCTTGAGGAGCGCAAATGCAGCCGAAGCGGTCCTGGTCCACTCAAACGCCCCTTTTCGAATGCAATCAGTGATGGGGGCGGTGATGGAACTGAAACCTCGAATGAATCGGCGATAGAAGGTCGCGAGCCCGTGAAAACTACGGACATCGTGCAGGGTGCGAGGTTCGGGCCACTCCACTATAGCCCTGACCTTTTCCGGGTCGGCGGAGACTCCATCACTAGATACAATGAACCCCAAGAAAGTGACCTGTGTAGTCATGAAAGCACACTTCTTCGGGTTAGCATAAAGGCTCTCTCTCCTCAGAATAAGACAGACCTGCCTAAGGTGTTCTAGGTGGTCCTCCCGGGTGCGGCTATAAATGAGAATATCATCGAAATAGACAACCACGAAGACCCCAATCAATGGCCGTAGAACCTGGGTCATCAGCCGCATAAAGGTGCTGGGAGCATTGGTCAGCCCAAAGGGCATGACCAGCCACTCATAAAGACCATCCTTGGTCTTAAAGGCCATCTTCCATTCATCACCAGGCCTGACTCTCACCTGGTGATAGCCACTCTTTAAATCTATCTTGGAAAACACAGTGGCTCCCGCCATCATATCCAACATATCATCCAAGCGGGGAATGGGAAATCTGTACTTCACCGTGATCTTATTGATTGCACGGCTGTCTACACACATCCTCCAAGTACCGTCTTTCTTTGGGGCAAGTAATGCAGGGACGGCACAAGGGCTCATGCTCTCACGAATGTATCCCCTAGCCAGTAACTCCTCAATCTGACGCAGGAGCTCAGCATGATCAGCGGGGCTCATCCTAAAATGGGGTAAGTTGGGTAGAGATGACCCCGGGATCAAATCAATAGCGTGATGTATATCCCGCATGGGGGGAAGGCCCTCAGGCAAATCAGCAGGGAAAACATCAAAAAACTCCTGAAGGATAACAGCAACATCAGAAGGGAGCTCACCCTCCGCCTCACTAACCCTCTCCCGAACAACGACAGCGTAGATGGGGTCCCCTCTAATGAATTCGCGCTCCATCTCCCGGGGACTAATAAGCATCAGCCTCCTAGTCGGAGGATCAATCGGGGTGGGAGCAACAGGAGGGGGTGTCGTGGTCGGAGCCAAAGATGGGGTACTGGGCCCAGGAATATCAGTGCTGGGGGTACTAGGCCCAGTGGGACCCCGAACGGGAGGGCGTGTCGGCTGGGATGGATGAAGGGTGATCCTCTGGCCTTTGTGATCGAAGGTGCATGTGTTCGACCGGCCATGGAGGGTAGCATCTCTATCGAAAAGCCAGGGTCTCCCTAAGATAATGCTGCCTACCTCCATAGGCAACACGTCACACCAAATCTCCTCCTGGTAGGCGTGGAACTGCAAAGGCACCAGACATCGCTGCCTGACTGGAATAGAGGTGGTGTCTACCCATGACACACGATAAGGGGAGGGATGGTCCACGGGGGTTAACCCCAAGCGTTTCACTGTACCCGTGGAAATGGCATTAATGCAACTCCCACTATCAATAATCACCTTACAGACCTTCCCACCCAGCCTGCAAAAGGTGTGAAAAATGGTGGTGCGACGCCAGTCATCACTCACCAAAGGCTGGGTCAAGACGCACCTGACAACACCTAGCTGAACACCATCCTGGCACTGCGTGCCCTGGACACCTGACGACTCTCCCTCTAACAACTCATCAAAGAACTCCTCGGCGAGCTCTGGGTCTGCCTCATAACTGACAGGCTCGACCTCGGGTGCGGCCTCACCTGCTGAGGTATCTCCAAAGGCCACGGTCTACTGCCGAGAAGGGCACAGAGCAGCATAATGGCCGACCCCCCCGCATCGATAACAATCTCCACGAGGCCTAGAGCCCTGCGGTGCTCCACCAATCATCGGCCCCTTTCCCTTGTCATCACGACGGGCCGGGGGTGGTGGAAGCTGAGGTCGGGTAGGAATAGTGGGTTGCTGGGGCCGAGGGGGTGTGGGAGCTGGGGCCTGGGGGCGAGGTGGATAGTCCCTCTGGGGAGGTGGAGGCCGGGGCCTAGGAGCAAAATCCGGACGAGTGGGGTCCTGTGGTCGGGCCACGGGTCCCCTCGCATACTGTCCTATGCTAGTGCGAGAGTCCGTCCCACGAGGGTATGTGGGAGCGGGGCGCTGATCGGGCACAAACTCAAACTCAAACAGCTCCATATCACGAGCGACCTGGTACGCCTCATCTAAGGTAGCCACGTGGCGGCGGAGTAACTCAATCTGGAGGTTCCGTCGCAGACCTCGACGGAAGCGGGCTATAGTCATGATGGCTTCCTCCGACACTCCACATCGCAGGAGACAATCATCAAATTCGGCGATGTATTCTGCCACAGGCCGGTTCCCCTGACTAAGGGTCTGCCACCGATCAACTAACCGGTGGCGGTAGGAACGAGGGACGTACTTCTGCCGGAGCTTCTCTTTCATATCTACCCACGTCTCAATCGGGGGTGTGCCCTGACGTCTCACTAGGCTCTCCACATTGGCCCAGTAGGTTTGGGCCCTTCCAATCAACTTCATCTTGGCATATCGGACTTTCCGATGTTCTGCCATGTCGACCCACTCAAAATAACGATCCATACTAGCAGCCCAATCACTAAAAACATCGGGGTCCAATGACCCATCAAAGGTAGGAGGGTCCACCCGCACGGATCTAAGGAGACGCTCATCTTCCTCATCCCTATAATACCGATGGCCTTGGCGATCACGGCCATAGCCCTCACTCTCATTGTCGGACCCAAAATCATCTACCTCATGCACGTGGGGTCTCCTATTGCCTCCCCTAGGTTGGTCGGGTCGAGGAGCAGGGTCACGTTGGCCATGGGCCTGCTCGGGAACATCTACCGGTGGGGCTCTACCCTGGGGGCGATCAACCAGACCTTGGATGGTCCGGTTAGAGGCCTCAACCCGACCCTCCACATCTCCCAGCCGATCCTCCATGGCCTTCATCCGGCCCTCCATCCGATCGGCGTGGTCCCTAAAGTGGAGACTCAGGGTCTCGATCATCTCCCGCAGGGATAGGTCATCTGGGACGGGATTCCTAGGGTCAGCCATCTGGATAGGGCGATGGTAGGATGTACCACGCCGGGTGGGCATGCAAGACTCTAAGGGACAAGGATGAAAGGGTACTAGACACGAACCTAGACAGAAAACTCCTAACGCAACAAAGGACTCCAATGCAAGTAGTAGACCTATGGACTCAAATGAACTCCAGCAAATCTAATGACTCGACATGGCCTAGGACCTCAGTCTGTAGGGACAAACTGGACGACCATGCTCTGATACCAAATTTGATGCGGGACGGAACTGACAAATGGGCTAAACCTATGATGAAGACCAAGTGCGGCCAGCACTCACACGTGACAAGGCAAGCCGAGAGATCGACCTCCGTACTATTCCTCCGAAGAGAGGCGTCTCTCAACAAGAAACCCAAGTCCACGGTCGACCCTATGAGGGAAGCGAGTGGATCAAAGCGGCAAAGGAGCCGACGCGCAACTATAGGAGTCTAGTCCGAGCTCGGTGCTCGACTAGGGCCACGGAATGGGATACTCTCACTCACGATCTCGCGGTGTTGAATGCTAGCTAGGATCCCTACACTCTCACGTGGCATACAAGATCACATACTAGTAAAGCAAAATGCCAAGGGGGGGGGGGAGTGTCGCACTGTAAGACCCCAAATTCTTTAAAAATTTATTTAAAAAGTTATTTGCAATTATTTAGAATTTATTTGAAGTTATTCGAATTAATGAGAATTATCCAAATTAATTAGATTAATTAATTAATTAATAGAATAAGTCATTTTTTCAACTATTTTATTAAAACCCCCAAAAATCACATCTTGTAGAACTAATTTTGTTTAGCAACTTTGTCTTCTATAATTAAGCCTAAGAAAATCATTTATTACGCCGAATTAGTGAACTTAGTCTTCCGAACTTAATATTTAATTAATTACGGAATAGTATAAGTAATAATTCGACTATCTCAGAAAAATCTGTAAAAATAGTAAATAGATTAATATTGATGTAGATAACAACTTTTCCTTCTAGCTTTAAGCCATGGTAAATCCGTGGTAAGATCTATTTAGAATTCAAACCCAAATGTGCACACTTTTGACTCATACCTAACCCTTGGATTAAAACGCGAAATTCGACATGATTACTCAACCAAATGATCTGAAATCAGGGGCAAATGGAAGGCCACAATGTAAGGAACATTTACCCTCAATCAATTTGAGGTAAACTTAGCCCCAAAACATGCTGCCGACATAGTTTGGTCAAGTCTAGGATTTCGGCGCCGTTTCTAAACACGCGGCTTGCAGCAGCAAATACTCCCAAATTCGAAGGCTCCAGAAGCTCTATGAGCTATCAAAATGAAGCCCTATGAGTCTTCTTTCATTTGGCTGCTGTGGGGTTCGCTGAAATTTCGGATCTGGAGAGATCTAGCTCGATTTGTGGAGGTGGGTCAGTAGGCCGTTGGCTTACCTTCATCCTTCTTTGATCCATCGATTGAGGTAGGAATTCTCAACCAAATCTTGATCATGAGTATAGTAAATTGTTCCTCTCATCGAGCTCTATCCATTGGTGGCAAAAGCCCCAATTTTTATTAGGTATCCGTGGAGAAATCGAGCTTTTTGTGAGGTGCTGTCCAAGTGTTCTTCATCCTAGGATTTTGAGTTTTCTCTCTCCGATTTGAGGTAGGATCTAACAACCAAATTCTAATTAATTCACATGAAGTAATAAGCATGTTATTATCTTTCATTTAACGTAGAAAGCCCCAAATTCCACTGAGCATGCCATCGTGAATTTCGATTTTTGTAGAAGCATATCTAGAACATGTTTCATATAGTTTCCTTTAAGCCAGAGCTTGATTTCGGGCTAATTTTGAGCCCTGTAACTTGATCTTCATGTTGCATATCATACATGGTTGGATTCGTAATCGAGTTAGCTTTCTTTTGACACCTAAAGCCCTAAATTCTATTGAGTATGTTAAGAGAATTGCATGATTTAGTAGAAGTAGGTCAGAAACTAGGGTTTTCATGTATTGATCATGTATAAGTTGAGATTTAATCGATTTCTGTGAAAATTCATATTTTTAAACTCATGTATTATGACCCTAGAATGTCTATTAGGATTCTTAGATCATGTGGTTTTGATTTCAACTCAATTGGACCCCATTTGGATGAGTTTATGTGGTTTCCGGAAGCAACATTCGTTGCTGTTCTTGCAGGGGTCGACCCCAGGGGTCGACCCATTTTCTGGGCAGCCCTGCAGGCCCGAGGGTCGACCCCAGGGGTCGACCCATCAGCTCCCTGCATGGGGGTCGACCCCAGGGGTCGACCCATTGCACAGGAATGTAGGGGTCGACCCCAGGGGTCGACCCATCTGAAGGAAATGGAGGGGGTCGACCCCAGGGGTCGACCCATTCAGCTTCCAGACCCCAATTTTTCAGGGGTCGACCCCAAGGGTCGACCCGTACACCAGAAAACCCGTTTTCTTCGTTTTTCGAACCGAAAATGGATCCGAATCAATGGGAAATCAACCCATTTAACTTAGACCCATTGAAATTATATGTTTGAAGAACTTTTGATCTATTCATGTACCCCTCTTGATTTCAAATTTGGATGGGTTCCTACATGCAAACTTAGCATAAAAACGCACCGTTTACCATCTTCATTTCAATGCATACAAGATTAAATAGAAACTCACTTAATTAATGATTAATGGTGTAACTAAATCTCTGTTAATACATTCTTTTTCACTCCTGTGAGAGCTTGTTCTTTACCTTGATAACTTGTTCTAGCTTGTTGGCACTTTGGCTAATACAAATGATAATGGTTAAGCATGATATCTTAACTTGGTGATTAGGATTAATATGTTGATTAGCTTGTTTGATTGCTGCTGTTTTACAGTAGCGCAACATGATTAACTCTGTTTGTGACTTGATTTCAATCTCTTTGATAATTATACTTACCTTGAAATTCTGGAAATGAATCTCTTTCCTACTTGATGTTGTTATTGCTACTTAGCTTAAACCTTGGAATCCTGGCCATAAACTGTGGAAGTCTAGATTCGTGGGATCTTTGATCCAAAAGAAATCAATGCCTGGCAAACAAATAAGGGCTCGGTCTGGTCCTGGGAAGAGCGCCCGAACACTACGTGTACCCCCGGGGAGGTGAATGACTAGGTGTGGCATTTGGCACCAGTACTTGACATGTGTTAAATCTAGGACTGTCCACTACTCACTACTCTTTCCACTACTCTTTATATTACTTGCTACTACGTTTCACTTTCCACTCTTTACTGTTCTATACTCTACTTGTGGTTACCCTACTTGTTGATTACTTGGAGGTGGAAATGAAAATACATGCGTGCTTGACATGACTAGAATTGACTTGAGATGGCCAACTTCTTATCGTTATCTCCTGTAGTAAATTCTTGTCTTACCATTCTATTCATTATATTTCTTAACCTTGCAAGATCTTTGGATTCTGTTTCGTGATATCATCGTTATCTTTTTATTGTTTTATCATTTGTAGCATGACATTTTAAAATGTAATTAAACTGTTAATCACTTATACCTGTCTGTTATTTCCTACTGGGCGTCAGCTCATAGTTGTGTTTTCCCCCTTTCCAGGCTTTTCAGGTGACGCGCTTACCGATGGGGAAGGGCAGGAGTGATGTCTTGAGTGTATCAGTTCTAGTTGTGTTTTGGAGAACATTTAGTTTCAGTTATGTCATTGAGTTTTAGTGGTTGATTATTCCAGTTGTATTAAGTTAAACTTGAGGTTATTGTATCAGTTGTGGTTTGTTAATGATCTTTTAGTTTCCATCTTGTAGCACTTGTGTATCATTTTAGATTTTGTTCCCTCTCTTGCTAGCGTGTCCCTAACTGTACGTCCCGATACTTCCGCCTTGTTCGGGGCGTGACAGTTTAGTTGGTATCAGAGCTACACCCCAGCCGGAAGTGTGGGAACTAAGTGCCATGCAGGGCAAAGTGCTACGCTATGGGAGCCACCTCTTGAGTCCGTAATGGAGCAAAGTGCTACATAGTGGGAGCCACCTCTTGAGCCTGTAGGGGCCACCTCTAGAGTCCTACCTGCCTGGGGACTTGATTGCGTGATTGCATGCTATACGTGCCCAGCGACGAGGACGTCGCCTATATAAGAGGGGTAGATTGTAACACCCTCAAATATAGCTAAGTTGTACTCTATATCATCGAGGCGCCTTTTCAAGTATCGGCTCAGTTCTTGGAAAGAACTCCGAAGTTAAGCGTGCTTAATGGGGAGTAGTACTGGGATGGGTGACCTGCCCGGGAAGTCCCCCATTCTGGAGCCGATCACTGTTAAAAAGGGATAAAACCGTGAGGTCGGTAGGCCAAAGCGGACAATACCTCGACGGTATAGAGTACGGGGCGTGACAGAATGGTATCAGAGCCCTAGGTTTCACATTCCTAGGTTCCCTCAGTTTAGGTTTTCTTGCATTGCATCCCAATAATCGGTATATCAAAAGGTGTTGTCCGAACGTTAGGCTATGCCTATCGGAATGGTCGCACACTTGCGCGAGTGGTCTTCGGACCGATTACCTCCGCCAGGTACCGAGTTTTGGTCGTGTCTAGGTGCATTAGATCCCTAACCTTGTAAAAGTCTAGACCTGACCTGTGAGATTGGGTAGAACTTGGGTTAAGTTCGTTTCTTAATCGTATAACTATTTATCTTGATTAAACCTAAGTAATCTATTTCCCTTGTAGATGGCAGCTGATCGTGCTGAATGGAGGAACCTGCAGCGTACGGTTCAAGGCCTTACTCAGGCCCTTCAGCAAGTAGCTCAGGCAGGAGCGGCACAGCATGGCACCGGTGATCTATACCGGAACTTCCGCGGAATGAATCCGCCTAGATTCGCTGGTTCGACTGACCCTGACCAAGCCGAGCACTGGCTAGATGAGATGGGAAGAATCTTTGAAGTTATGCAATGCACCAACCAGGAGCGTGTCCTTTTGTCCACATTTCAACTGGAACATGATGCACGTACTTGGTGGGATTCTATCAAGGCAACTCTCGGTGATCGGCAAGTTATGTGGGAAGAGTTCGAAGAATTCTTCAACAGCAAGTATTTTTCTGATAGAGTGCAAGAGAAGAAAGCGGCAGAGTTCGCGGCCTTGAAACAGCGAGGTTTGTCCGTGGCAGAGTATGAGGCTCAATTTGCACGGCTTTCTCGATATGCTACACATCTCATTTCCACCGAGAAGATGAAGGCGAAGCGCTTTCTTAATGGATTGAAGCTTCATTATATCAACCAGTTGGCACCGATGGAGATTTCCACTTATTCCGAGATGGTAAGGAAAGCACAAGTTCTAGAGGATACTCTTGAGATGACGGAGAGAATCCGTGGGAAAGGCACCAAGAAAGAATTACCTACGGGTTCCGGGAGTGTCAAACCCGGGTATACCAAGAAGAGGCCTATTAGTGGACCTGGTTCGTGGAGCGGGTCCGGATCGTGGAAAGGCAAGATGCCGAGGCATGAAGACAAGAAGCCTGGCCCTATTGTTCCATTCAAGGGCGTGTGCAACTATTGTGATCGTCCGGGTCACAAGATAGAGGAGTGCTGGCGCAAGCAAGGCGCATGTTTGCGGTGTGGAAGCAAGGAGCACCGTATCCCCAATTGCCCTCTCATATCGGAGCAAGCTACATCGGCAAAACCTCTAGTCTTCAAGAAACCACAAGGCAAGCTTCAAGCTTTACATGCAGATGAAACTGGGATTTCTGATGATGGCGGACTCGTCGAAGGTACCCTTACTATAATCGATAAGCCCGCTTTTGCTCTCTTTGATACTGGTGCAACACATTCTTTTATTTCACGGAGATTTGCTAAGTCATTAGCTGTGGAACCTGTTTTGATGAATACTCTGTTAGAGATTTCAACCCCTATTGGCACTAGATCAACAATCCAGTATTTCTATCCTTCTAGTAAGGTTATGATTGGTGAACAGAACTTTCCAGCAGATTTGGTCTGCATGGATATGAAGGATTATGATGTAATCCTAGGAGCAGACTGGTTGGCCAAGTATGAGGCCAATGTTCACTGTAGTTCTAGCTCAGTGACTTTTACTGGACATTCTGGTTTATCTTTTACGGGAGTCAAGCACCATAACTCTGTACCGCTCATCTCGGCTCTTCGAGCTGATAAGCTTTTGAGGCATGGGTGTGAGGCTTTTCTAGCCTTGGTTTGTGCAACTCCTGAGCAGCAGATGGAGATCAAGGACATTCCTGTTGTCCGAAATTTTCCTGATATCTTTCCAGAAGAACTACCAGGACTTCCGCCTGAGCGGGAAGTTATCTTTTCTATTGATCTTATTCCTGGCACAGCTCCTATTTCTAAGGCTCCTTATCGTATGTCTCCTGCGGAACTAAGGGAACTGAAGCAGCAACTAATGGAATTACTCGAGAAGGGTTCTATTCGTCCTAGTACTTCTCCGTGGGGAGCCCCTGTGTTATTCGTCAGGAAGAAAGATGGTTCGATGAGGTTGTGCATTGATTATCGGCAAATAAACCAGCAGACTGTCAAGAACAAATATCCCTTGCCGAGGATTGACGAGTTATTTGACCAGATAGCGGGAGCTCAATATTTTTCTAAGATCGATCTTCGATCTGGATATCACCAGTTGCGGATTAAGGAAGAGGATATTTATAAAACGGCTTTCCGCAGCAGGTATGGTCATTTTGAATTTGTCGTTATGCCTTTTGGTCTAACGAATGCTCCAGCAGCTTTCATGCAGTTGATGAACGACATATTTCGGCCCTATCTTGATCAATGGGTCGTAGTCTTTATTGATGACATCCTGATTTATTCTAAGAATGAGGAGGAGCATGCTGAGCATCTGAGAATGGCATTGCAACTGTTGAGAGATCATCAACTATATGCTAAGTTCAGTAAGTGTGAGTTCTGGCTACAAGAAGTGTCCTTTCTCGGACATATTATCACCAAGGAAGGCATTTCTGTTGATCTTTCGAAGATTGAGGCAGTGAAGAATTGGGAACAGCCTACTAGTGCAACTGAAGTTAGAAGTTTCCTAGGCCTGGCAGGCTATTACCGAAGATTTATTCAAGATTTCTCCAAGATCGCAGTACCTATGACAAGATTAACCCGTAAGGAGAATAAGTTTGATTGGTCAGATGATTGTCAGCGAAGCTTTCAGACTCTGAAGGAGTGTTTGACTACTGCACCTGTTTTGGCCTTACCTTCTGGTGAAGGAGGATTTGTTGTTTATACTGATGCTTCAGGTATTGGCTTAGGCTGTGTACTCATGCAGCATGGGAAGGTGATTGCCTATTCCTCTAGGCAGTTGAGGAAGCACGAAGATAATTATCCTGTTCATGATTTGGAACTTGCTGCAGTCGTGTTTGCTTTGAAGATATGGAGGCATTACTTGTATGGAGAAACCTTTACAGTGTTTTCGGATCATAAGAGTTTGAAGTATTTATTTTCTCAAAAGGAACTCAACATGAGGCAGCGGAGATGGTTGGAGTACTTGAAGGACTTCGACTTCTCGATTGAGTATCATCCTGGCAAAGGTAATGTTGTGGCAGATGCATTAAGCCGGAAGCCGGTAGCTAGACTGTCAAGTCTCATGTTACAAGAATGGAGATTGTTAGAACAATTATCTAGTCTGGATCTCAATATTGACAACGATCGGATCTTGATTGCTCAGATTCAACTTAAACCTGAATTATTGATAGAGATCAAGTCCTTGCAAGATAATGATCCCGAGTTAGTAGAGATCAAGGGAAACTTGAGCAGTAGACCTGACTTCATGTTGGCCGATGATGGTAGATTATTATTTAAAGGCAGAACTTGTGTTCCGGATGAGGCTACAATAAAGAACAAAATTCTTGAGGAAGCTCATAGATCCAGATATACCATTCATCCTGGAGGCACTAAGATGTACCGAGATTTGAAAAGGTCCTTTTGGTGGTCGAATATGAAAAGAGAAGTTGCAGATTTTGTGAGCAGATGTTTGGTATGTCAGCAAGTTAAGGCCGAACATTTCAGACCAGCAGGGAAATTGAAACCACTCGACATACCCCAATGGAAGTGGGAAAGCATTGGCATGGATTTCATTATGGGTCTACCTAGGACTCGTGGTGGATTTGATGCGATATGGGTGATTGTCGATCGTTTGACAAAGTCGGCTCATTTCTTACCAATTAAGTCCAAGTGGACGATTGATGTATTGGCTGCTTTGTATATAAAGGAAGTGGTGAGATTGCATGGTATTCCAGTG
Source organism: Amorphophallus konjac (assembly GCA_022559845.1). Lineage (NCBI taxonomy): Eukaryota > Viridiplantae > Streptophyta > Magnoliopsida > Alismatales > Araceae > Amorphophallus > Amorphophallus konjac. The sequence goes on from CM040120.1 coordinate 389,408,889, forward strand.
AATATAGTATCTGATCGAGACCCCAGATTTACTTCACATTTCTGGAAGGGACTGCAAGAGTCTTTGGGTACTCGTCTGAATTTCAGTACTGCTTTTCATCCACAGACAGATGGACAGACTGAAAGAACCAATCAGATAGTGGAAGATATGTTACGAGCTTGCATGATTGATTTTGGTGGTAATTGGAGTGAGCATTTGGCATTAATTGAATTCGCCTACAATAACAGCTATCAGTCTAGCATTCAGATGGCTCCTTTTGAAGCACTATATGGTAGAAGTTGTCGTTCCCCGTTGTGTTGGGACGAGGTAGGTGAGAAACAGTGGCTTGGACCAGATCTTGTTTCGGAATCATCACAGAACATCCGTGTTATCCGAGACCGGTTACAGGTAGCCCAGTCAAGACAAAAGAGTTATGCCGACAACAGGAGAAGAGCATTGGAATTTCAGGTTGGCGAGCATGTGTTCTTAAAGGTCTCTCCGACGAGAGGGATTCGGAGATTTGGCATTCACGGCAAGCTGAGTCCGAGATACATAGGCCCATTCGAGATTCTAGATAGAGTGGGAGAGGTGGCATACAGACTGGCTTTACCACCGCATTTGTCTGGCGTACACAATGTTTTCCATGTGTCTATGTTACGAAAATATGTGTACGACCCCACTCATATCATTCAGCAGGTGGATTTTGAACTGAAGGAAGATTTGACCTATGAGGAAATACCTGTCAAGATTCTGGATCGGAAGCAACAACAACTCCGGAATCGTTCGATACCGATGGTCAAGATTCAGTGGAGTCGGCGTGGGACCGAAGAGGCTACATGGGAATCTGAAGAGACTATGCGAAAGCGTTATCCCGATCTATTCTAGGTGAGCGATCTTTTTCTACTCTCAGTTTTAGTGCAGTGAATTTGGAGGACCAAATTCCTTTAAGTAGGGGAGGGTGTAAGACCCCAAATTCTTTAAAAATTTATTTAAAAAGTTATTTGCAATTATTTAGAATTTATTTGAAGTTATTCGAATTAATGAGAATTATCCAAATTAATTAGATTAATTAATTAATTAATAGAATAAGTCATTTTTTCAACTATTTTATTAAAACCCCCAAAAATCACATCTTGTAGAACTAATTTTGTTTAGCAACTTTGTCTTCTATAATTAAGCCTAAGAAAATCATTTATTACGCCGAATTAGTGAACTTAGTCTTCCGAACTTAATATTTAATTAATTACGGAATAGTATAAGTAATAATTCGACTATCTCAGAAAAATCTGTAAAAATAGTAAATAGATTAATATTGATGTAGATAACAACTTTTCCTTCTAGCTTTAAGCCATGGTAAATCCGTGGTAAGATCTATTTAGAATTCAAACCCAAATGTGCACACTTTTGACTCATACCTAACCCTTGGATTAAAACGCGAAATTCGACATGATTACTCAACCAAATGATCTGAAATCAGGGGCAAATGGAAGGCCACAATGTAAGGAACATTTACCCTCAATCAATTTGAGGTAAACTTAGCCCCAAAACATGCTGCCGACATAGTTTGGTCAAGTCTAGGATTTCGGCGCCGTTTCTAAACACGCGGCTTGCAGCAGCAAATACTCCCAAATTCGAAGGCTCCAGAAGCTCTATGAGCTATCAAAATGAAGCCCTATGAGTCTTCTTTCATTTGGCTGCTGTGGGGTTCGCTGAAATTTCGGATCTGGAGAGATCTAGCTCGATTTGTGGAGGTGGGTCAGTAGGCCGTTGGCTTACCTTCATCCTTCTTTGATCCATCGATTGAGGTAGGAATTCTCAACCAAATCTTGATCATGAGTATAGTAAATTGTTCCTCTCATCGAGCTCTATCCATTGGTGGCAAAAGCCCCAATTTTTATTAGGTATCCGTGGAGAAATCGAGCTTTTTGTGAGGTGCTGTCCAAGTGTTCTTCATCCTAGGATTTTGAGTTTTCTCTCTCCGATTTGAGGTAGGATCTAACAACCAAATTCTAATTAATTCACATGAAGTAATAAGCATGTTATTATCTTTCATTTAACGTAGAAAGCCCCAAATTCCACTGAGCATGCCATCGTGAATTTCGATTTTTGTAGAAGCATATCTAGAACATGTTTCATATAGTTTCCTTTAAGCCAGAGCTTGATTTCGGGCTAATTTTGAGCCCTGTAACTTGATCTTCATGTTGCATATCATACATGGTTGGATTCGTAATCGAGTTAGCTTTCTTTTGACACCTAAAGCCCTAAATTCTATTGAGTATGTTAAGAGAATTGCATGATTTAGTAGAAGTAGGTCAGAAACTAGGGTTTTCATGTATTGATCATGTATAAGTTGAGATTTAATCGATTTCTGTGAAAATTCATATTTTTAAACTCATGTATTATGACCCTAGAATGTCTATTAGGATTCTTAGATCATGTGGTTTTGATTTCAACTCAATTGGACCCCATTTGGATGAGTTTATGTGGTTTCCGGAAGCAACATTCGTTGCTGTTCTTGCAGGGGTCGACCCCAGGGGTCGACCCATTTTCTGGGCAGCCCTGCAGGCCCGAGGGTCGACCCCAGGGGTCGACCCATCAGCTCCCTGCATGGGGGTCGACCCCAGGGGTCGACCCATTGCACAGGAATGTAGGGGTCGACCCCAGGGGTCGACCCATCTGAAGGAAATGGAGGGGGTCGACCCCAGGGGTCGACCCATTCAGCTTCCAGACCCCAATTTTTCAGGGGTCGACCCCAAGGGTCGACCCGTACACCAGAAAACCCGTTTTCTTCGTTTTTCGAACCGAAAATGGATCCGAATCAATGGGAAATCAACCCATTTAACTTAGACCCATTGAAATTATATGTTTGAAGAACTTTTGATCTATTCATGTACCCCTCTTGATTTCAAATTTGGATGGGTTCCTACATGCAAACTTAGCATAAAAACGCACCGTTTACCATCTTCATTTCAATGCATACAAGATTAAATAGAAACTCACTTAATTAATGATTAATGGTGTAACTAAATCTCTGTTAATACATTCTTTTTCACTCCTGTGAGAGCTTGTTCTTTACCTTGATAACTTGTTCTAGCTTGTTGGCACTTTGGCTAATACAAATGATAATGGTTAAGCATGATATCTTAACTTGGTGATTAGGATTAATATGTTGATTAGCTTGTTTGATTGCTGCTGTTTTACAGTAGCGCAACATGATTAACTCTGTTTGTGACTTGATTTCAATCTCTTTGATAATTATACTTACCTTGAAATTCTGGAAATGAATCTCTTTCCTACTTGATGTTGTTATTGCTACTTAGCTTAAACCTTGGAATCCTGGCCATAAACTGTGGAAGTCTAGATTCGTGGGATCTTTGATCCAAAAGAAATCAATGCCTGGCAAACAAATAAGGGCTCGGTCTGGTCCTGGGAAGAGCGCCCGAACACTACGTGTACCCCCGGGGAGGTGAATGACTAGGTGTGGCATTTGGCACCAGTACTTGACATGTGTTAAATCTAGGACTGTCCACTACTCACTACTCTTTCCACTACTCTCTATATTACTTGCTACTACGTTTCACTTTCCACTCTTTACTGTTCTATACTCTACTTGTGGTTACCCTACTTGTTGATTACTTGGAGGTGGAAATGAAAATACATGCGTGCTTGACATGACTAGAATTGACTTGAGATGGCCAACTTCTTATCGTTATCTCCTGTAGTAAATTCTTGTCTTACCATTCTATTCATTATATTTCTTGACCTTGCAAGATCTTTGGATTCTGTTTCGTGATATCATCGTTATCTTTTTATTGTTTTATCATTTGTAGCATGACATTTTAAAATGTAATTAAACTGTTAATCACTTATACCTGTCTGTTATTTCCTACTGGGCGTCAGCTCATAGTTGTGTTTTCCCCCTTTCCAGGCTTTTCAGGTGACGCGCTTACCGATGGGGAAGGGCAGGAGTGATGTCTTGAGTGTATCAGTTCTAGTTGTGTTTTGGAGAACATTTAGTTTCAGTTATGTCATTGAGTTTTAGTGGTTGATTATTCCAGTTGTATTAAGTTAAACTTGAGGTTATTGTATCAGTTGTGGTTTGTTAATGATCTTTTAGTTTCCATCTTGTAGCACTTGTGTATCATTTTAGACTTTGTTCCCTCTCTTGCTAGCGTGTCCCTAACTGTACGTCCCGATACTTCCGCCTTGTTCGGGGCGTGACACGCACGTACCTCCACGCCTAGGCGTGGGGAAGGAACCCCGGCCGAGACCGACAACCCCGATACACACAATGAAAGAATAGGTACAAGCCAGCAATGGTGCTCACTCCTCGCAGGGAGATAACAGGCTACAACAATTCCATTCGGGGCGGCCGATACACGGGCTGACGGGCGGCACTCGGTGAAGGGTTGGCCACGAGGAGGGTCCGGATGACGATCGGCAGAATCGCAGCAACGCGCGACTCGGTGGTAAACGTTCCCACGAATGGATCCGGAGTCCGATTGGGGCGCCGTCAGCGAGGGCGCGTAGTTAGGTCGCAGGAGGAAGCCTCGGCCAAAAGGCGTGCTCAGATTCCGTCCGTGGAAGCCGTGGCCGCACCTGCAAGTGGGGACAAGGAATCTGCTCCCAGAACTGCGCTGTCGAGCGGGGAAAATGGTAACTCGCTGCTCCGGTAGGCGAACGAGGCCCCGCTTGTGGGAGGACGTCGGGGACGCAGAGAAGCAGGTCCGGACCAAAGAGCTCGATCAGATCTGGTCATGGTTGGACGCTGTGAACTTTGGAAATTGCCAGTTGTCCTGGCACCGGGTGGACTGGGCAGACCCGCGCGACCTCACAGGAACGGACGCCAAGAACAGCTCGGACGTCGGAACGAGACGAGGTTGGCGGCGTTGGAAAGAGGACGACGAGAGGTACAAACCCTGAAGAAATCAGCTCCAAACTCGGAGTTTTCCGTCCTGTGGGATTTTCGTAAGAAGGAGGGTGGATCTGGGCGCGCAGAGAGGGAGGCTCCTGCGCTAGCTCACGAGAAAACTCGCCACGGGTGGTGCCGACCTCGGATCGAGGCGAAACCAAAGCCCACACGCTGCCGACTCGTAGAAGTATCCACCAAAAAAAGGAGGGGCTCGGATTCGATCCGCACCGGATGGGGACGCCGCTGCAACTCGGGGCTGAATCTGGAACACGCGAACTCGAACCGGAGACGGTGTAGAAGGGAGGAAGAACCTCGGCGTCGCACCGAGGGGATGGGGAGTCGCACCCCGGGGTTGCTCCCGTCACAGGAGCAGAGGAGGAAGAGAGGGTCGCCCTCTCCAAGGGGTGGCTGCGCCAATGGCTGCTCAATCAAAATAGTTCATGTATTCATTAATTCCTCCAAAAATTACATGAGATCTTTTATATGGGGAGGGGAAATGCTAGGTTTGAAACCCTAGCCACAAGGGAAAGGGGGAATACGCAATGGGCTAGGGGGGAAAGGGGGTGCGCACCACTCCTAGAATCTAGGAGTGGATTAGGGGATGGGGGCGGCCAAAGGAGGGAGGGGGGGTGACCGAAAGGGGAAGGAAAGGGGGGGCCGCACCCCTCTTCCTAAAATCTAGGAGAGGGGCGGCTGCCACCTTCCAAGAGGAGGGAAAGAGGGGAGGGGGGGCGCCCAAACCCTAACCCTAAGGATGGGGGCGCACATCTCCAGGTGGGCCAAGCCAAGGTTGGGCAGCCATGCCCAATGGGCCAAGGCTTGAACCAAGGAAGTGGCCCAATAACCCCAACTACTACCTAATAAGCATAAAAGACTCAAGTAAAGCCTAATTGGCCCCAATTGGCCTACAGAGGTCCACACCACTAATAAAAGTGTCCACGCAGGGACTAAACCAAGGCCCATCATGGCCTCAAATGAGAAGAAAGATCCTCTAGTCGATGCCGTAGTCGCCTAGCCAAAGAGATGCTGACGTGCTCCGTGTGCTCTGTCGAGTGATGCGGCGCGTGTCCTCACCAGAAGCAGCACAGGCCCCTTCTTCTTTTATTTTATTCTTCCTTTTGTCTTTATCATCATCGGTTTGCTCATGCATGCATGTTTTATCTCCTATTAACTCCCCTGCTCAACCATGTTGAGCATCTCCCCTTTAAGTGCAACTCTTACACTCTTTCCCTTATTTTATTTTGCATATCATTCATCATATCTCCCACACCCTTTATGCATAGGGGTTTAAGGGCTAACACCCTTAAGGTGTGTTTTTCACATGTTACCATGCTCATCCTTTTATTAAGAATTTGATGCTACACACCATATTCTAATCCATATTTTTTTATTGGTATTTATCTTTTTTTGCAAGGGTAATAAAAGCAAGAACTCTCTTCATCGGCCGGCCGATTTGAAGAGAAAGGAAGCACTCACATCCCCGCATCTTTTGAGGTACTTCTCGCGATCATTCCTCCCATGTTCTTATTGATTATATTTTTGAGACCTAGCGTCTCTGGCGATCACACACTCCCCTTGTGCACCTCGTGCATATATTTTCCTCCATATTGATGATTATTGCATGTCTTTTCTTTGATGTTTTTTTTCCTTAAGTGGATTATTCCAAATTATTAAGATCTACACTCATGTTCTGAATTTGGGGACCAAATTCTCTTAAGTGGGGGAGAGTGTAACACCAGCGAAAATTTTGGAATTTAAAAACATAATTATAATAATTATTAAAGCATTTAATGGACTATTAATTGAATTATAATGAATTAAATGTAATTTCTTAGGCCCTACACTAATCCAAGAGGATTAGGCCCATATAATAAACCTAATAGGCTCAAAAGGGTTGTTTTGGACCTGGGCCCATATTCTAGAACCTCCAAATATGTATAATCACGGAATTAAGGGATAATGACTCTTTAAAAGATTAATAAATAGATAAAAGAATGGGATAATATCATAGGAGTTTGAACCAGTTCAAATTCGGAGCCCACAATTGCTAGCAGTCTATCGCGAGACCGCTAAGAGATGGGTAGCGGTCTAGCATTTGACCTCTAGGATCTGTCAGTTCCGTGAGAGAAAGAAAACATGAAAAGGTTGGATTTTTAGCTAGGAGATCAAGTCCACAAGGAGATAGAGCTTTCCAAAGTTGCTGCTTCTACATCAAAAACTCAAGAAATAGTGCAACTGACCTAAGAAGATAAGGGAAATAGAAGTCCTAAATGAGATATTTCGCAATAGTGTCTTTAGAACTTTATGTTCACCTTCATATCCTCTACTTACCCTCCAAATTTCACATATTTAGGTCAGGAGAATCAAGACATATTAGGTCGAGAAGTTACTGTTTTAGCAAAGGAAGTGCAGGGAACTAGGGTAAACTTCCAGGCTTAAATTCGAAGTCAAAAGCCCAGGACAGAGGTAGGTCATCTCATGAACGGCTAAAACATTATTCTAAGATTAAAAGCCCTCTTGTTGCACTTGATTTCATGCATTATAGACCGAGAATTTCATGTTTTAATTTAGTCTATGCATCTAGTGTAATGTTCATGCATAAATCCTAACCCTAATGAAATAAAAGAAATTCTCTTGTAAATTTCATAGACCCCATGCATATTGTTGACTTATTCATTGTTCTTGCAAGCTATAGAGTTTATATATGTTGGTTTCTAGGCATGATATGTCTGGGATTAGCTTTAGTTTCAATTGTTTAGTTTCTGTCAGCCAACCATAAACGGCCTACAAATGGACCGCCATCAATTGGTTAGCGGCCCTGTGATAAACCGCTTACCGAGGATTAACGACCAACATATAGACCATTAGTGATCCTACGATTTCACTTTTATAAATCCATAAGCGGATTTATGATAGACCGCTTCGCCCTACAAACGGCCGTATATTAGACCATTTACAACCCTGGGTTCTGTATTTTTGATTAATCCGAAACCTAATGTAGAATCACCCTATCTCTTATATGCTAAACCCAGTTAGTTAAGTTTATCCCTGTTACTAGCATTGTTTAAAAATATATAGAGATTTCTAGTAGATTTTGTGTTTCTTACGCATTTAGAACTTATTTTAAACATAAGTTAACTTCTTGCCAAAATCATATACTTTGTATTAAACGCATGTTTCAAAAGTAAGATGAATGTGGTTCACTTTGGATTTCTTACTGATCCTCTTCTCATCTATAGAGTCATTTTCATAAGTGCATGGCATGTATCCCGGTATATGACCATTAGTTACACCTATGCACATTAGGCACACAATCTTGGACTTGATAACCTCTCCTTTGGATATTCTTTCCAACGGACTAAGAAATCTTATTTCAAGGCTTCCGTAATTCTCCGCGAGCCTGGGATTCCCTCTAGGACGCCAAGTTGGTTGTACAATTAAAGCCCATTGTCTAGAAAGCACTTATACCGATGTTTTATATTCTGGAATTAGCGGCCTTCTGTCTGACCGCAAACCACTGCTAGTGGGCCTACATTTGACCGCTAACGGGTCCTAAACGGTTCTTCATTTGACCGCTAACGAATCCAGATATCCTATTTTCAAAATATCAGACTCTGTTCATTAACGGTCCTGTGTTTGACCGCTAAGGACAGGTGACGGTCCAGTAAATGACCGCCAGCGTCCTGAGTTTGATTAACCAGGGGTTTGACTAAAGGGTTGATTTTCTTATGTTCCTAGATGGTCCAATTGAGTATCTAGAACCGGTCATATTGTTCCAAAGATACCTAAGTAATTTTGAAAGATAATGAATATACCGTTATACTGCCGGTCTATCGCCATAGCATAATGTACTTTAAATTTTTCTTTGATATCTTATGTCAACTTTGGTACGTTCTATACCTTGGTTACTTGATCATGAAACTTGTTATTAGGACTTGAATTATTGGCCGTACTTTCTTATTATACTCGTGAAAGTAGCTTGATTTATACGTGAAGATGTAGTTCGGGCGCTGATTGTGTCCAAGGGCTCTATGCTAGTCCTCGACTGATTGTCAGAAACATACTGTAAACCATGGGGTATGATGTTACTGGCGTCGCATTGCACTGGGAGTACTTTCTTTATAAAGAAGTAAAATTCACGAGGAATCTAAGTGACTATCTCATGATTGAATTGCTACATGCTTGTTACTATTGTGCCCATGTGATCATTTGAGTCTTCCTGTGGTTTGGGTCATTCGACATCATCTTATGGTCATTTGAATTATTGGATATTCTTGGTTTTGATAATAGCTAAACACTATAAGTCATTATTATTTTCCACTCTCATATGACTGACATACGTGATGTTTTGTTCATGACATATATGCCAATGAATGGACAATGAATTGAGTAGAAATGGCAAAAGTGAAAGCTCAATGATTACACCCTCGCAAACGGATCGATCTGCGCGGTCAGGTCGCGGGGATCGACCTGCGCGGTCAGGCCGCGGGGGTCAAGGGGGCAGCGCCCCTTGCGGGGGTTTCTGGGGGCGGAGCCCCCGGAACAAAATTTTGATTATAGGAGCGATATAATCAAAAGAAATCTTCAAGACAATCAAGGTTGATGCCACAGATTAGGACGGACTGCTAAAGGACTCAAGCGACGGAGCTAAAGAGGTTAACGGACCAACCTAGGAAATCCCGGGGTCTGCCCAGCTGGCGGTCGACCGCCAGCACAGGGGCGGTCGACCGCCCCAGCCAGCAGCTCCCAGTCTGCACGAGTCTCAGTGGCGGTCGACTGCCAGCCTAGTAGCGGTCGATCGGAAATACCACGGACCATCCGTCTACAGCGTTTCTCAGTAGCGGTCGACCGCCCGCTTCTACAGGTCGACCGCCAGCCCCGAGCCAACATTTGTTGACTTCATTTTCCACCTCGAGGCTAGCCCCTTTCCATGGATTTCTTTAATCAAGACTCACCTAATCTCCCATGATTTGTGGATCTGGTCTGGGAGATGTCCAAGGACCATTCAAAGTCTATAAAACCAATACAAGAGTGGTGTAAACCCTAAGGCCAAGAGGGGAGATCAAAGGAGGCTACAAGGGTGTGTTCAAGGGAGAGGAGTTCGAGTACTGTAGCCGTGAACAGTACTCTGGGAAGAAGTTCTTCATCAAATTCTCAAGTGATTGAAGCTACTTCAAGAGGAGATCAACCCCAAGCCAAGTGAAGATAAATCTGCAACCATCATCCTCTTCCTCATCTCAAGGTGATCCATAGAAGCTCATTCTCAAGGGAGATCAAATATGCATCCTTCATCTTCTTCATCAACTCAAGGTGATCCAAGGAAGACCATGTCACAAGGAAGAGGATACCATTGAAGAATCAGATTCAAGCTTCAGCACTCTCAGACAAGATCTTTTCTCTTTGAGCATATTCTATATCTTGTTTGAGTGTTTTCATATCTTGTTCTTTTTTATTTCATTCAAACATTTGAAACTGAAGATCGTCCCTACCGGTGGTTAGTAGGAAGGCAATCGGAAGTTGTCCGATCTACGGTGTTGACGGCAATTGGAGGTCTTTCCGATTTGCGGCTCAGTGCGTGGCACTAGTGGAGCCTCACCGGATTTGGTGAGGGGTGGACGTAGGACTGTGGATTCAGTCCGAACCACCTTAAAATCCTTTGTGTTGTGATTTGTTTATGTGATTGCTTCGTTCTAGATGCATGCTTAGGTTCAAATCGATATATTAGTTGCTCATCTTGCCAAGCGAATCATAGTGTTCTTTGATAAGCTAGTTATATTCCGCTACGATTTATTTTATCTAGCTATATAGAGGGTTGTATTGCGAAAAGAGGGGCAGATCTATTCACCCCTCCCCTCTAGATCCGTTGTCCACTACTCAACAGTTACATGACATTCTAGTGCATAACCTTTATTGTTATGAAAAGTGAAAAGTGAAAGTGAAAGTGCGTTCTTGATACATGCAAGCAAATTCTTGTTCGTGAAAGGCCAAATTACGTTCTTGTTATATTCAACTTGATCTTGTTCATATATCATTTTCATCATCTATCATGATCTTATCGTCGCTTGCTTCATTCGCATATTTATCATATTTGCATGATATATCTTATTCTCTAGAGCCAAAATATTAATTACTTAAATATTACCTTCATGTTGATACGAAGATACCTACTGGGCAAGTGTGCTCACGACCCTACTTTCCAATCTTTTGCAGGGAATTCTAGCGGGTTGGATTCGGATTACTCACGTGATGGATCCAAGAGTGATTGATGGTTCGAGAGAAGCCATAGTTACTCTAGTCAAGAGTCAAATATGTAATTTTCACTTCATTCAGTCTAGTTGGTCAATGAGTCAAGATCATGTACTAGATTGTTATTATCAATCAAAGTCAGCTTTTTGATCAATTATTATCCCCATTCATCTTATGTGTGAATGAATGCGCTCTGATAATTATTGTCACTTGAGGCTTCTCTTGCCGCCTGTTCACGTTCCCGATTGTTTCCGCTGCATAATCTCGGGACGTGACAGAACCGCACTTTTGCACCTCATTTATCTTTATTAATTGTGGCATATTAAATCAATCTATACATTTTAATCTCATCACAATATACACACCTATTATTTACACCTATTTACAGGAGTTAAAAACCTTCCCCTGGTAAGTTTGCCTTCAATCTTTCATACTACTTTATGCACTTGGGCAGATTTCTACACTTAGCATTTTCTAATGGATTTTGCCTCTTGTGTTGTCTTTGTTTCACAGGAAAGCATGGAAAGTGAGGCCCTTACCTTCTAGCCGTCTGGAAGGCGAGGAGTGGTAATCCACATTATCCCCGCATCCTTTATATTGAGCGTGGTCATCTTCTTTTTCCAAGGTACACAACGCGCGCATAGTCTTCGTTCACATTCTTTGGGGTTGTCTTTCCTTGGTGGCAATCACGGTATTCCTATACATCTTTTGTCACTTTTTTGTTGTTGTATGATCATGCTATCATGTTTCCATAGTCACATGTTCATGATGTTCACTTGATTGGCACATTATGTTATCACTTATACACATATGCTTGTTCATGTGACTTGTGACATCACGTTCCATATTTCTACACCCACAACTTTTTTTTGGCGATCACGGTGGGACATCTAGTGCCCATCACTTTGTCTATACTTTTTTGCGATTTTGGTGTGTATATCCATGTTTAGATATCATTTCATGTTCATATTGTTCATATTGTTTGCATTCATCTTGTTATGTTAGCATATGTTCATTATTATCTTGATTTGCTAGATTTAGGCTAGAATTTGCATGCACTAGGGTGCACATAGGGCCATGCATTCTCATATTGTAGTTGCGTTCCTACCTTGGTAAGTGATCCTCTCACCTCCATATTCCTTGGGGTCGACTAGGTGATCTTATCTAGGACCTCCGTAAGTCTCCGTGAGCCGTGGATTCCCACACGGACGCCTAGCCGGTTGTACCTTTTCCACCCTTAGGTTTGCATTTGCATACGTGTGAGGGAGTTAACCCTAGATCAACCCAATGTTTGGCCTCTTCCCATAGGCCACCCATGTCTTGAGGGAATTATGCTTAATTTAAATCATTAAAAGGCCCACCAAAATATTGGAAAATAAAAATTAACGATCAGATCAACTTGTTTGATCTTGGGTGAATTCTCTCACAATCATATTGTTTGTTGGGCTTAACCAAGCCCATTTGTGGTGTTATGTGTCGCATTTTTCGCTTCATATTTTCATTGGTGGTCCATTGTTCTAGGTCGCATTTGCATTTACATAAGTCTGTCTGGCTGCCGCCATATCCCCTTAGGTTGCCCCTTAATCTCCGAGCCCTTACTTCCCTCATTGTATTTTTCTTAATATTCCTTGTATTAAGTCTCCATTTGCCCTCATGGAGCACCACCCTAATCCCTTGTACCCTCCTTCTTCATCTTCCTATTCCCGTGTGGATTCCTCTTCCCACACGGGCCCCTCTCCTCGTGGCCCCTCTGTTGTGTCCCTGAGGTCATTTGAGTTATTCTGTGGTCACTTAGGCCATTCGACATCATTCTATGGTCATATGAGTTCTGTGGTATTCTTGGTTTTGATAATGGCTAAACACTATTAGTCAGTGATATTTTCCACTCTCATGTGACTGACATATGTGATGTTTTTGTTCACGACAGATATGCCAATGAATGGACAAGGAATCAAGTGGCAATGGCAAAAGTGAAATCTCATTGATCACGCCCAAGCAAGAATGCGAACACAAGTAAAAGTCGACACGTGATAGTCGGCTCGTCACACATCCAAGGACAATGCACAAAGAAGTATAGCCAAGAGAATCCAAGGCCAGAGACTCAGTTGATACCTTTTAGACTATCAAGGGTGATGCCACAGACATGAACGGGCTACTAAAGAAGTCATGCGACGGCGCTAAAGCGATTAACGGACCGACCCGGGATGAACCGGGGACTGCCCAGCTGGCGGTCGACCGCCAGCACAGGGGCGGTCGACCGCCCCAGCCAGCATCCGCCAGTCTGCACGTCTTTCAATAGCGGTCGACCGCCAGCCAGCAGCGGTCAACCAAAAATCCCAGGGACCATCCGGTTGCAAGTTTCTCAGTAGCGGTCGACCGCCAGAAGCTGTAGGTCGACCGCCAGCCCCGATGCAGCCATATTTGACTTCGATTTCCACCTCGTGGCCAGGCCCTTTCCATGGATTTTTTTAATCAAAACTCACCTAATCTCCCATGATTTGTGGATCTGGTCTGGGGGGTGTCCAAGGACCATTCAAGGTCTATAAAACCAACACATGAAGGGTTAGAAACCCTAATGCTTCAAGGCTTCAAGAGAGATCAAGGGAGGCCATTCGCGGGCACTGTAACACCTCCATGAACAGTGTTTCGGGAAGGAGTTCTTCATCCATTCCAAGGCATTCAAGTCCAGATCTGAAGCCATCTCAACCTCCAAGGAAGAAGAAGCAATAAAGGCTCTCAAGGGTGATCTAAACTGCATCCTTCTTCCTCTTCATCAACTCAGGAAGATAAAAAGGAAGATCGAATCTACATCCATCATCTTCTTCATCAACTAGATGAGATTCAAGGAAGATCATCTTGCAAGGAAGAAGACACCTTCAAAGCATCCGATTCAAGCTCCAGCAATCTCAGACAAGATTTTTCTTCTTGAGCTTATTTCATATCTTGTTTGAATAGCTTGATATTTGTTCTCTTTCATTTCATACAAACGATCAAAATCGAAGATCGTCCCTACCGGCGGTTAGTAGGAAGGCAATCGGAAGTTATCCGATCTGCGGTGTTGACGTCCCTACCGGTGGTTAGTAGGAAGGCAGTCGGTGGTTCTCCGATTTGCGGTTTGGTGTGTTGCACTAGTGAAGCTTCACCAGATTTGGTGATGGGTGGACGTAGGACTGGGGATTCAGTCCGAACTACCTTAAAATCTCATGTGTTGTGGTTTGTTTGTGTGATTGTTTCGTTCCAGATGCATGCTTAGGTTCGAATCGATATACTAGCAATCATCTTGCTAAGCAAATCGTTGTATCCTTCATTTAGCTAGTTATATTCCACTGCGATTTGTTCTATCTAGCTATTTAGAGGGTTCCATTGTGAAAAGAGGGGCAGATCTATTCACCCCTCCCCTCTAGATCCGCTGTCCACTACACAACAAGTGGTATCATAGCCTAATCTCTCATTATGGGGTCCAACGACCTTGAGGGAATTGGTGGATCAACGTCCAAGGGTTTTCTACCCGAAGGACATTCTGTGAATAGGCCTCCTTACTTTACTGGAACTAATTATCCTTATTGGAAACATCGTATGCAGGTGTTCATTCGCGCCCAAGACTACGAACTTTGGCGAGTGATCAGCAAAGGTCCGTATGAGCTTACGGATAATGAGGACTTGTGGAACAAAGAACAGATAAGGCAATCCACTGTCAACTGGAGTGCTAAACACATCATGCAATGCTCACTCGATCCAGTTGAATTCTCAAGAGTGGCTACCTACGCATCTGTAAAACTAATGTGGGATAAGTTAGAGGTAATCTACGAAGGAACCTCTCAGGTACGAGAAACAAAAGCCAACATTTTAGTTTCTGAATATGAAATGTTCCGCATGAAGCCTGATGAGTCAATTCAAGATATGTATGCTCGATTAACTGTGCTTACTAATAGTTTAACTGATTTGGGAAAGAAATATTCAGAGCAAGAAATTGTAAGGAAAATTCTCAGATCGTTAACTCCAGCATGGCACACAAAGGCTACCGTGGTTGAAGAATCGAGAGATCTCGCAACTACCAAGGTAGATGAACTCATTGGGTCATTGATGACCTATGAGATCAATCTCAAGAACAAAGAGGCTGAGACACCTAAGAAGAAGTCCCTAGCTCTTAAAGCAGGACCCAGCCGTCAAGGCTCTTCCGATGAAGGTGAGGATTCGGGAAGTGAGCGAGATGAGGATGACGTAGCCATGCTCACACGTAAGTTCAAAAAATTCCTGAGAAAGGAAGGTAAGAGCTTCATGAGAGGAAGGTCAAAGGTAAGAAATGG
Organism: Amorphophallus konjac; assembly: GCA_022559845.1. Classification (NCBI taxonomy): domain Eukaryota; kingdom Viridiplantae; phylum Streptophyta; class Magnoliopsida; order Alismatales; family Araceae; genus Amorphophallus; species Amorphophallus konjac. The sequence goes on from CM040120.1 coordinate 389,424,333, forward strand.
TTTCAAATCTAATTCTGAAAACTCTAAGAAATCTAACAAAATCATTTGTTATTCTTGCAACAAAGCAGGGCATTTCAAGAATGATTGTCCCGACAGATTCAGAAAAGCTGACAAATGGAAGGGCAAGAAGAAGAACAAGGCCATGGTGTCCACATGGAGCGATGAAGAGGAAAGTGATGACGGAACTAGCTCCTCGGACAAAGAAAAAGAAGATCTCTGCCTCATGGCCAAAGGTGATGAAGAAACTGAGGTAAATTCTCCATTTGAAGATTATACAACTGATGATTGGGAGGAAGCATATATACAACTCATGGAAAAATATGAAATGTACAAAAAGGAGAATAAATCATTGAAAAAGAAAATTAACTCATTTGTGCATGATAATGATATGAATGATAAGAATGCTCTACTTGAAACTGAAATTGAAGATCTTAAGAAAATGATTGAGAATTTGGAAGAGGGAAGAAAAGAAATGGCTGACTTGGAAACTGAAAATGAGGAATTAAGGAATGAAATTGACAGCATGAAACTTAAAATGCAAACATATGAAAAGGATAGCAAATTAAGCAATGAGAAGTATGAAGCTGTCAAACATGTCAACACTCAACTCTTGCAAAACATTGAAAACCTACAAAAAGAGTTAAAGGACAAACAACAATCTTTAGAAAAATTTGTGGATGGAAGGAAAAACCTAGATGCATTGCTAGGAACCAGAATGAACTTCAACAAGGAAGGGTTGGGTTTTGAACCTACAAACAAAAGGCCAATTGGGCTTAAAACTGTCACATTTGTTTCGCCTTCCGAAGCTTCCACCTCAAACACAACTCCCACACAAGACCAGCAAAAATAAAAGGAGAAAGGGAAAGAAAAGATTGAAGAGGCAGTCACCAACATTCCCAAAAAGCCTGTCCAAAAACCTAAGAAAGGTCGACCTTCCCCCGCAGCATAGGTCAACAACTCCTTGGCAATTACCCGCTCAACCTTCCAGATTTCACCACAATTGGATTGCACACTCATATAGGCCAGCATCACCATATTTTTGGGACAATTGTGATTTCTGTGTTCATCAATTTCCTAGGTGGCAAAACAATCACTTTCAACCCAAAACCAACCAACCGCCTCAATGGCTTAAGAAGCAAACTTCATCAAACTTCCACAAACTCCAACCAAGAGCCTCCAAACAGAAAATGAATGTCAAGATTGAAAAGAAAAATCAAATCCCTGCTCTAAGCAAACAAAACATGAATGTTAGGAAGGTCTGGATTCCAAAAGAAATGGTTTCATGTTTTGAAAATCTGAAGAGTTTGATGGGACCCAAATTTGATTGGGTTCCAAACACAATTGCTTAATTACTTGTGCAGGAGTGTCTTGCAGCCATGCATAACAGGTGGTACCTTGATAGCGGCTGTTCAAGACACATGACTGGAGACAAATCAAAATTTTATCTCTTGGAAGAAAAGGAAGGAGGATACGTCACATTTGGAGGGAACAACAAGGAAAAAATCATTGGAACAGGTAATGTAGGTAAGAATCTCTCCAACTCCATTTGTAACGTGCTGCTAGTTGAAGGTTTGAAATACAACTTCCTTAGTATAAGTCAATTATGTGATAAGGGTCACAAAGTGTTGTTTGACTCTCATGAATGAAGAATTCTTGAACCAAAATCTGACAAGGTAAAATTTTCTGATAAGAGAGTCAACAATGTTTACATGATTGACTTAGATGATCCTGCTCATTTAAATCTTTGTCTTGCTGCACCAAAATCTGAAATTACTTGGTTATGGCATCGTAGACTATGACATGCTAGTTACAATGTCTTACATAAACTGTTAAAGCATTCAATGGTGAAAGGGTTGCCTGAATTATCATTTAAACAAGAAAATAAGTTGTGTGATACATGTGCCCTAGGTAAACAAACAAGAAAATCTTTCAAAGGAAGATCTGAAAATACATCATCCAAACCACTCGAGCTAATTCATATGGACCTATTTGGCCCAACCAGAACTGCTAGCTTAAGTGGTAGAAAATATGGATATGTCTTGGTGGATGACTTTTCTAGGTTCACATGAGTTTTCTTTCTCACACACAAAAATGATGCTTTTGATGAGTTTCAGGCACTCTACATGAAGATAAAGCAGGACGGTGAGTTTAAAATTTCCAAGATTCAATCTGATCATGGTGGTGAATTTGAAAATGCTGATTTCTATAATCTTTACAGGGCTGAAGGCATTTCACACCGATTTTCCTCACCAAGAACCCCAGAGCAAAACAGTGTAGTTGAAAGGAGAAACCGAACACTTGTAGAGATGACAAGAACCATGCTTGCTGAACAGTAACTTCCAAGGAGGTTTTGGGCTGAAGCGGTAAACTCGGCATGTTACATTATCAACCACTCTATGGTAAGGCCACACACCAAAAAGACTCCTTATATGTTGCTGAAAGGTAAAAAGCCCTCTCTCTCACATATGAAAGTGTTTAGATCTAAATGCTTCATCCACAATATTGACAAAAGAGATTTAGATAAATTCGAGCCCAAGAGGGATGAAGGTATATTTCTTAGATATTCAGATAGATCTAGGGCTTATAGAATTTATAACATTAAGCGTCAAACTGTGGAAGAATCACCCCATGTTTCCTTTGATGAATATCATGATTCTAACAATGATAACTCTGGCAGGAAAAACGATGAAGATGGGGAATTTCTAAGCATAAAAGACAAGAGTGATCCTCCACAAGAAGAAATAAAAGAAGATGGTAACCTAGCTGATTCAAGCAATGCAAGGGATCAAGCTCCAGGAGAAGGTAATGATTCTATAAACATTAGAATTCATAAGGATCATCCCTTAGAAAATGTCATTGGAAGCTTGAATGACCCACCTAGAACAAGGTCACATTATAGAATTGTGGAAGAATTAGATCAACTTGCTCTTGTCTCTCAGCTTGAACCCAAAAACATTGATGAAGCATTAAAAGATGAAAACTGGATAAATTCCATGCAAGATGAGTTAAACCAGTTTGAAAGAAACAAAGTTTGGCATCTTGTTCCTAGACCTTCATCACAATCTGTCATAGGCACTAAGTGGGTTTTTAGGAACAAACTAAGTGAGGATGGCAAGATAATAAGAAATAAGGCTAGATTGGTGGCTCAAGGGTATAATCAAGAGTTTGGGGCAGACTTTGATGAATCTTATGCCCCAGTTACTAGACTCGAAGCCATCAGAATTTTACTTACCTTTGCATGCTCCCTTAGAATAAAGCTTTATCAAATGGATGTAAAAAGTACTTTCTTGCATGGCTTGATCAAAGAAGAAGTCTATGTTGAGCAGCCCCCTGGCTTTGAAAATTCTAACCATGCGGATTTTATCTACAAGCTAGATAGGGCGCTTTATGGACTTAAGCAAGCACCAAGAGCTTGGTATGAGAGACTAAGTTCATTCCTCATTGAAAAAGGGTACACACGAGGTAAGGTAGATCAAACACTTTTCACCAAGAAGCAAGGTAAGAACATCTTAATCGCTCAAATTTATGTTGATGATATTGTGTTTGGTTCTACTAAATCTGAAATGTGTGAGGAATTTGCTAACCTCATGACTAGCGAATTTGAGATGAGCCTAATGGGAGAACTTCAATTCTTTCTCGGTTTGCAGGTCAACCAAGGAGAAGATGGGTGCTTCATAAATCAATCCAAATACATCAAGGAGCTGCTGAAAAGATTTGACATGGCAAATAGCAAAATCATTGCAACTCCTATGAGCACCACAACATCACTGGATTCGGATGAAAATGGTAAATTAGTGGATGCAAAGATCTATAGAGGTATGATTGGCTTTTTACTTTATTTGACTGCATCCCGACCAGATATCCAGTTTAGTGTATGTCTTTGTGCTAGATTTCAAGCTAGTCCTAGAGAATCTCATTTGACTGCCGTCAAACGTATCCTTCGATATCTTGCCGGCACTCAAGATTTGGGACTGTGGTATCCGTCGCCATGTGATTTATCTCTCATATCTTATTCTGATGCGGACTACACTGGATGCAAGCTTGATCGTAAGAGTACTAGTGGCTACAGCCAGTTTCTAGGCGGGTGTTTAGTCTCTTGGGCCTCCAAGAAACAACACTTGATTGCCCTCTCAACCGCAGAGGCAGAATATGTTACTGCGGGGAGCTGTGGTACCCAAGTGTTATGGATTAAACTGTAGTAACCCTGGAAAAATAAAGATTTTGAAAATGGATCAAATTAAAATAAAAGATAAGTAAATAGATGATGAAAGCCTAAACGCATAAGAATAAGCCATAAGGAAAATAACGCCTTGGGTCAAGGCGCTACTTCAAGAAGAAACGCCCTTATAAAAGGCGCTAATTTATGAAAGGACGCCAACATGTGATGTCGTCAATTCTTAAACAGTCAAAATAAATAAAAAGGAAAGTAGAAGTGACGCCCTCCACCTGGGCGCGTTTTATACAAGGAACGGCGCTTGACAAGGTGTTAATTTAAATTTAATGCCCTCACTTAAGACGTTAATTCAGTTCGAGTTTCATTCGACTCAGGAGTCTATGCAGAGCAAGTTCTGGATAACTACATCGAAGATGGAAAATAGTAAGGACTTTATCATGGAAGTATTACTTCCAATATAACTCTAACCCTGTTAGGATTCTAAAAATCCTATAAATACCCACCTATTCGATCTAATTCACTATTTTGGCGTTCGGTTCTTCTGAGGTATGTGAAGAACAGCAGGTTCTTCTTGAATCTCTGCTTTTCGATTATATGAAGAGTGTTAATTATTCTTCATCTTCTTTTATTTGTAGGAAGCCTGCCTTGCGTTTCCTGACGTGCTGAAGAACGAGGGGTTCTTCATCAAACATCATCTTCTGGAGGCCGGTTTGGAACAGAGCATCGGTTTCTTACCAAAACCTTCATGTTTCCTCTCCCAGATCACCTTAAGATAGGTTTTCTCAAGATCGTAGCCCAAACTAGCTTAAGATCTTAATAATATCATCCGTCGTGCATGCATATAGTTTTATTGTGGTATCAGATGTTTTCTATGTAATTTCAAAAAGAAACGCCCTTGACAAGGGCGCTAATTTAAAGAAGCGACCCACACTAGGGCACTAATTATTGTTTTGACGCCTTGCCCAGAAGTCGTCAATTACATGTAATTAATAAATACCCACGTTTAAAATTTAATATCTATGTAACCATGAATCTATTATATTGCATGAGTATACCTGTGAAATCCTGCTATTTTTCTGGTCCTGAACATGTACCATGTCTCCTGAAATTCTATTACCTGGAATATTGTAAAATCTTGAATTAACGACCTACACAAGGTCGTCTCTTATTGAACTGACGCCCCAGACTAGGGCGCTAATTGAAAAGTAACGCCCCTGTTCAGGGCGCGTTTTTATTAAATTCCATATTATCTAAATTCTGCAAAAATAGAAATATAAAGTAGACGACTGTTGGACAAGCCGTCAATTTGTAAATAAATGCCCCTGTGTAAGGCGTTAATTCCATGATTAATGACTTAGATTAAGTCGCTATTTTACTGTGATACTATTTTACACTGTTGCCGTTAACCGAGGGATTCATATGTATATTATATATATATATATATATATATATATCGGCACTATATTCCAATCCGTGAATATAGTCCCATGTTTAATGATGTTTTATCGTTTACCCACTAACTCTCATTGACATACAAGCTCTCCATTGGACACTCCGTTCCTTTGGACTAGCGAGTTAGTCATAGAGACCTCCATAAGACTCCTCGAGCCTTGGATTCCCTCAAGGCCGACTGAGCAGGTTGTACCATAAAAACCCATTACATTATTTGATTGCCATGTCACTCTAAAGAAACATGGTATACCGGCCCTCATGTCATGCAATGTGTATGATATGAGAATTATCTTAATGAACGGGGTAAAGCATGACATTGTTATGATGCTCTTGTAGACCCCAATTCTATATTAAACTTGATGTTCTTGTGGACCTCAATTCTATATAAAGAATGTCCATACTTGTTTGTCATGGTACCCAAGTTAGGGAACCAATTCCACCTAGTTTTTATCAATAATCGTGATTGTACCGTTATTATCGCCTATCTATGTCAAGTGTCATATTTTGGACTCTATTCTATCAAAGTCTATCCTACGTGTCTACAAGTTTTATCCTTGAAATTCCATATTGGCTATATACAAAAGTGGATGTTAAAATACATGATTAATGCCTGCGCATATAGGGCCTGATCTGGTCCTGGGAGGAGCACCCGAAAGTACTTGTGCCCATGGGAGTTGATTGATCACGGTATTAGCATTATACCGAAGTGCATGACTAGCTTGATTGAACATTCCACAAATCTTGTACTTGTACTTGACTTGATATTACATGACTTGTGTGACCCGAAAAAGGGTAATTTCATACTTGCGTGCTTGAAACGTGATAGCCAAATTCCAACATGACATGATGAATACACTTGCTTGAGTATCTTGATAGCTTTTGATATAAGTTCTTGAAAGTTCATGACTAGTTCTTCTTGCTATCTTATTGTTATACACTCTCCCTATCTTGTCATTTTATGCGAGCATGCATAGCTATATTGCATTCATGAAAGATGTAATTACTTAAACCCATTGCTAGTTCTTGAGATATAATTTCCTACTGAGCGTTCGCTCACTTAGTGTTTCCCTACTTTTCAGGTAAGTCCAACGATGAGGGAACTCAAACGGATGGGGAAAATCAAGAGTGAAAGAAATAGAGCTTCTTCCGTGTTATCTAGTCTTTTTCATACTTTCTTGAGTCAACCTTGTATTTTTCCTTTATTTTAGTTAGTACTTCAAAGGTTTGTAATAGACATATTCTTATGAAGGAATAAAGGATTGGGTTATCTTTACTTTTGCGCATATCTGATTTTGCTGTCGAATACACTAATACTATGATTGACATGATTGATATAAACTCGTCACGCGTCTCCGGTATCTTCCGCTCTCGGGGCGTGACAGTTTTTGTGGTATCAGAGCCTAGGGTATTCAATTCCTAGGAAACCCAATTCCAAAGATAGGTTTAACCATAACCAGTGAGATTGGGTAGAACCAAGGGTTGAGTTAACATAAAAACTTAAAAGCCCTTAACGCGAGTATATACTAATATAGTTATTGTAATTGTAGGATAATGACTGCCGAACGTGCTCAGTGGCGCAACATGCAGCGTACACTCCAAGGCATGACTCAAGTGCTGCAACAAGTAGCACAGGGAGGTGCAGAACGAGCCGGAAGTCTCCACCAAGTCTTCAAGAACATGAACCCGCCTAAATTCACGGGTTCTACTGATCCGGATGACGCAGAGCACTGGATCAGGGAGACGGAACGTATATTCCGTGTTATGCAGTGCGCAGATCAAGATAAGGTCTTATTAGCCACCTTTCAGTTGGAAAGGGATGCCCGATGCTGGTGGGAATCAATAGAAGCTACTTTAAATCAAGACCAAGTTACTTGGGAAGAATTCATTGAACATTTCAACACTAAATATTTTTCGGACCGAGTACAGGAAAAGAAAGCTGCAGAATTTGCTGCACTGAAGCAACGGTCCTTGACAGTGGTCGAGTACGAGGCCCAATTTTTTAGATTATCTCGGTATGCTAAGCACTTAGTTAGCACCGAGAAGATGAAAGCTAGGAGGTTCCTAAATGGGCTCAGGCCCCAATATATCACACAGCTGGCGCCAATGGATATCTAGGTCTACTCAGAAATTGTGCGCCGAGCTCAACTATTAGAAGACGCCACGGAACTATCTGATAGAATCCGTGGGAAGGACAAGAAAGAACAAGTTACAAGTTTGGGTTCCTTTAAACCCAACTTCAAGAAGAGGCCTAGCAATGGAGGTACTTCCTCACAAGATCAGAAGTTTAAGAAGACCAAGCCCTTCTCCATCACCACTACCCCATCAAATATAGTGTGCAAGCATTGTGACAAGGCGGGCCATAAAGTAGAAGAATGCTGGAGGAAACTAGGAGCATGTCTCCGCTGTGGGAGTCACGACCATCGAATTCCCGATTGCCCATTGCTTAATGATCAAGCCGGGGACGGGAAGCGCTCAGTAACCAAGAATGCTCGTCTTCACGCAATTAAGGAGACCGAACAAGAAGAAGAAGGCGGACTAGTAGAAGGTACATTGAAAGTTTGTTCCAAGTCTGCATATGTCTTAATTGATACTGGTGCTTCACATTCAATTGTTTCCAAGAAGTTCGCTGATCCGTTACCCCTAGAACCGGAATGGATAAAATTAGTCTTGTCTACTCCTCTAGGAAACGAGACTGATATTACACACCATTACCAGAACTGTGAAGTATTGGTTCATGGTAAGAATCTCCCTATTGATCTTATATGTTTAGATCTAAAGGAGTATGATGTCATACTAGGAGCGGATTGGTTATCTAAATATCAGGCAACGGTCGATTGCCGCAATAGAAAGGTTACTTTCGAGGAATTTCCAGAACTTATCTTTACTAGCCCCAAGAGGCGAAGCAAAACCCCTCTTATTTTGGCTCTCCGAGCTAGCAAGCTCATCAGGAAAGGATGTGTATCTTTCCTTGCATTCGTCACGATTAAGGAGGCTAAGGAAACTAAGATAGAAGACATTCCGGTGGTACATAAATTTCCGGACGTATTTTTGGAAGATTTGCCTGGATTACCCCCACAAAGAGAAGTGGCCTTCACCATCGATTTAGTTCTTGGTGCTGGTCTAGTTTCTAAGGCACCGTATAGAATGTCACCTGCTGAACTCAAGGAGTTAAAGGAGCAATTGACGGAACTCATTAAGAAAGGATTCATAAGACCAAGTACTTCCCCCTGGGGAGCGCCTGTATTATTTATAAAGAAGAAAGATGGATCCATGAGGTTATGCATCGACTATCGACAGTTGAATCATCTCACTATCAAGAACAAGTATCCACTGCCGAGAATCGATGAGTTGTTTGATCAAATTTCAGGATCCAGTTACTTTTCCAAAATTGATCTTAGGTCGGGATATCATCAGTTAAGAATCAAGGATGAGGACATTCATAAGACTGCATTCAGAAGCAGGTACGGCCATTATGAATTTGTTGTTATGCCTTTCGGACTAACGAATGCCCCTGCTGCCTTTATGCAGTTAATGAATAGTATATTCAGGCCTTATTTGGATCAATTCGTGGTGGTCTTTATTGATGATATATTGATTTATTCCGAGACCAAGGAAGAGCATGAGGAGCATTTAAGGATTGCATTACAAATATTGAGGGCAAACCAATTATATGCAAAACTCAGCAAGTGTGAATTCTGGCTTGAGGAAGTGACTTTTCTCGGACATGTTATATCAAAGGATGGCTTATCAGTAGATCCATCAAAAGTTGAAGCTGTAAGAAATTGGGAAAGACCGACCAATGCTAGCGAGATCCGAAGTTTCTTAGGTCTTGCTGGCTATTACAGGCGATTCATCAAAGATTTCTCTAAGATCGCCATACCACTTACAAGGTTAACTCGCAAGGAGATCCGTTACGAATGGAGTGAGGAATGTGAAAGAAGCTTCCAAACTCTCAAGGATCATCTTACTACGGCTCCTGTCTTAGCTTTACCAATGGAAGGAGAGAAATTCGAGGTATACACTGATGCTTCTGGGATTGGCCTCGGATGTGTTCTAATGCAATACGGAAAGGTTATAGCTTACTCTTCTCGTCAATTAAAGAAGCATGAAGAGAACTACCCCATACATGACTTAGAATTAGCCGCGGTAGTATTTGCACTAAAGATTTGGAGGCATTATCTATATGGAGTATAGTTTACTGTATACTCCAATCACAAGAGTCTCAAGTATCTTTTCTCTCAAAAGGAACTAAATATGAGGCAAAGGCGTTGGCTAGAATATCTCAAGGACTTCGACTTCAATATACAATATCATCCCGGAAAGGGTAATCATGTAGCAGATGCCCTTAGTCGAAAGCCGAGAGCACTGTTAGCCAATTGTATGATTCAAGAATGGAAATTGCTGGAGCAATTCTCTAAACTCAATATAAGCATAGACACAGACTTTCAATGTGTCACATTATCTCATATAAGCATTCATCCAGACCTATTATCCGAAATACGAGCGCTTCAAGATAATGACCCAATATTAGTAGAGATCAAAGGCAAACTGGAAGGACAATCTGATTTCCAAATAACTTGTGAAGGAAGATTAATGTTCAGGAATAGAACTTGTATACCGGATTGTCCCGAGTTAAAGAAGAAGATCTTAGATGAAGCTCATAGATCAAGGTACACGATTCATCCTGGATCTACCAAAATGTACCAAGATGTGAAAAGAAATTTTTGGTGGCCCAACATGAAAAGGGAAATAGCGGACTACGTGTCGCGCTGTCTCACATGCCAACAGGTCAAGGCGGAACACCAAAAGCCTGCTGGAAAACTACATCCTCTAGATATCCCTAAATGGAAGTGGGAGGATATTGATATGGATTTCATCATGGGTTTATCTAAATCAAAAGGAGGACATGATGGAATATGGGTTATTATTGACCGATTGACTAAATCGGCGCATTTCTTGCCAATCAAGAGCCGATGGTCAGTCGATGTGTTGGCTGCATTATACATCAAGGACATAGTCAGATTACACGGTATTCCTATTTCAATCGTGTCTGATAGAGATCCCCGTTTTACTTCTCATTTTTGGAAGGGACTACAATATTCGTTGGGAACAAGGCTTAACTTTAGTACAGCTTTTCATCCTCAAACGGATGGTCAGACCGAGAGAACTAATCAGGTCATTGAAGATATGCTTAGGGCATGCATCATTTATTTTGGTGGAAGCTGGCATGATCACTTGCCTCTGGTTGAATTTGCATACAATAATAGCTACCAGGCAAGTATACAAATGGCACCTTTCGAAGCCTTATACGGAAGGAGTTGCCGATCTCTCTTATGCTGGGACGAAGTTGGAGAAAAATAACTATTAGGACCAGACATGGTAAGGGATACCAATGAGAAGATACAATTGATTAGAGAAAGACTGCAAGTTGCTCAGTCTAGGTAAAAGGCTTATGCTGATACAAGAAGGAGAGATCTTGAATTCCAAGTCGGAGATCATGTATTTCTCAAGATATCGCCTGGACGTGGCATACGGAGATTTGGTGTTAAGGGCAAGCTTACACCAAGATTCATTGGACCTTTTGAGATACTGGAAAGAGTTGGCGAGGTTGCTTATCGCATCACATTGCCTCCTCAATTGTCCGATGTTCATAATGTGTTCCACATATCCATGTTGAAGAAGTATGTACACGATCCATCACATATTATTGAACATGGAGACTTAGTTATCCAGAAGGATCTCACATATGAACAGAAGCCCATAAAGATATTAGATCGTGAAGTACGTACTCTAAGGAATAAGGTTATTCCCATGCTAAAAGTACAATGGAATAAGAGTTCCGATCATGAAGCCACATGGGAGACCGAGGAATCCATAAGGAAGCGATTTCCAGAATTATTTTAAGGTATATACTCTACACTCTCAACATATATATATACTATGGAATTTGGGGACCAAATTCTTTTAAGTGGGGGAGGGTGTAGCAACCCTGGAAAAATAAAGATTTTGAAAATGGATCAAATTAAAATAAAAGATAAGTAAATAGATGATGAAAGCCTAAACGCATAAGAATAAGCCATAAGGAAAATAATGCCTTGGGTCAAGGCGCTACTTCAAGAAGAAACGCCCTTATATAAGGCGCTAATTTATGAAAGGACGCCAACATGTGATGTCGTCAATTCTTAAATGGTCAAAATAAATAAAAAGGAAAGTAGAAGTGACGCCCTCCACCTGGGCATGTTTTATACAAGAAACGACGCTTGACAAGGCGTCAATTTAAATTTAACGCCCTCACTTAAGACGTTAATTCAGTTCGAGTTTCGTTCGACCCAGGAGTCTATCCAGAGCAAGTTCTGGATAACTACATCGAAGATGAAAAATAGTAAGGACTTTATCATGGAAGTATTACTTCCAATATAACTCTAACCCTGTTAGGATTCTAAAAATCCTATAAATACCCACCTATTCGATCTGATTCGCTATTTTGGTGTTCGGTTCTTCTGAGGTATGTGAAGAACAGTAGGTTCTTCTTGAATCTCTGCTTTTCGATTATATGAAGAGTGTTAATTATTCTTCATCTTCTTTTATTTGTAGGAAGCCTGCCTTGCGTTTCCTGACGTGCTGAAGAACGAGGGGTTCTTCATCAAACATCATCTTCTGGAGGCCAGTTTGGAACAGAGCATCGGTTTCTTACCAAAACCTTCATGTTTCCTCTCCCAGATCACCTTAAGATAGGTTTTCTCAAGATCGTAGCCCAAACTAGCTTAAGATCTTAATAATATCATCCGTCGTGCATGCATATAGTTTTATTGTGGTTTCAGATGTTTTCTATGTAATTTCAAAAAGAAACGCCCTTGACAAGGGCGCTAATTTAAAGAAGCGACCCACACTAGGGCACTAATTATTGTTTTGACGCCTTGCCCAGAAGTCGTCAATTACATGTAATTAATAAATACCCACGTTTAAAATTTAATATCTATGTAACCATGAATCTATTATATTGCATGAGTATACCTGTGAAATCCTGCTATTTTTCTGGTCCTGAACATGTACCATGTCTCCTGAAATTCTATTACCTGGAATATTGTAAAATCTTGAATTAACGACCTACACAAGGTCGTCTCTTATTGAACTGACGCCACGGACTAGGGCGCTAATTGAAAAGTAACGCCCCTGTTTAGGGTGCGTTTTTATTAAATTCCATATTATCTAAATTCTGAAAAAATAGAAATATAAAGTAGACGACTGTTGGACAAGCCGTCAATTTGTAAATAAACGCCCCTGTGTAAGGCGTTAATTCCATGATTAATGACTTAGATTGAGTCGCTATTTTACTGTGATACTATTTTACACTGTTACCGTTAACTGAGGGATTCATATGTATATTATATATATATATATATATATATATATATATATATATATATATATATATATATATATATATATATATATATAGGCACTATATTCCAGTCCGTGAATATAGTCCCATGTTTCATGATGTTTTATCATTTACCCACTAACTCTCATTGACATACAAGCTCTCCATTGGACACTCCGCTCCTTTGGACTAGCGAGTTAGTCATAGAGACCTCCATAAGACTCCTCGAGCCTTGGATTCCCTCAAGGCCGACTGAGCAGGTTGTACCATAAAAACCCATTACATTATTTGATTGCCATGTCACTCTAAAGAAACATGGTATACCGGCCCTCATGTCATGCAATGTGTATGATATGAGAATTATCTTAATGAACGGGGTAAAGCATGACATTGTTATGATGTTCTTGTAGACCCCAATTCTATATTAAACTTGATGTTCTTGTGGACCTCAATTCTATATAAAGAATGTCCATACTTGTTTGTCATGGTACCCAAGTTAGGGAACCAATTCCACCTAGTTTTTATCGATAATCGTGATTGTACCGTTATTATCGCCTATCTATGTCAAGTGTCATATTTTGGACTCTATTCTATCAAAGTCTATCCTACGTGTCTACAAGTTTTATCCTTGAAATTCCATATTGGCTATATACAAAAGTGGATGTTAAAATACATGATTAATGCCTGCGTATATAGGGCCCGATCTGGTCCTGGGAGGAGCACCCGAAAGTACTTGTGCCCATGGGAGTTGATTGATCACGGTATTGGCATTATACCGAAGTGCTTGACTAGCTTGATTGAACATTCCACAAATCTTGTACTTGTACTTGACTTGATATTACATGACTTCCGTGACCCGAAAAAGGGTAATTTCATACTTGCGTGCTTGAAACGTGATAGCCAAATTCCAACATGACATGATGAATACACTTGCTTGAGTATCTTGATAGCTTTTGATATAAGTTCTTGAAAGTTCATGACTAGTTCTTCTTGCTATCTTATTATTATACACTCTCTCTATCTTGTCGTTTTATGCGAGCATGCATAGCTATAGTGCATTCATGAAAGATGTAATTACTTAAACCCATTGCTAGTTCTTGAGATATAATTTCCTACTGAGCGTTCGCTCACTTAGTGTTTCCCTACTTTTCAGGTAAGTCCGGCGAAGAGGGAACTCAAACGGATGGGAAAAATTAAGAGTGAAAGAGATAGAGTGATGGGGACATCACCTCCCATGCCCACGTTCACAGCTCGTCTCCTCGCCCCGGTTGCATCCGGCATGGTTTAGTCATTTAATTTTAAGTCCTATGTAATTTTATTTGAGTCATTTGATGTATTTTCCCTTTTATTTGAGTCATGTTCCTAGGTCTTGCATTTATTTTCCTAAGTTTGAGTGTCATTAGATTGTGTAATGTGCTATTGGGCCCAATTCTTCGGGCTTGGCCCATGAGCCCCCCCTACCCCTTCGGTTATTTGTTATTGAGTCTTTTGTAAGGGACTTATTGTAAAATGTGGGTTTCCTATATATAGGGCCCCATTTCCTTCATTTGGAGGTAATGAATCAATGAATGAAAAAACTTGCCATTTTGAGAGTTTACACTCCTTATCTAGTGGAGAGATTCCATTTTTTGGGTGAGAAACCCTAGGGGAGAGATTCCCCACCCTTCCCTCTCTTAATCTCTCTTTTTCACTCCACTTTCTCTCTCCTCAACACCCAAATTCGAATTTTCTTCTCTCTCCTCCCCCTCTCAACCACTTCCAACCCCCACCTACCTCCATTAACTCCCCACAACTTCCCACAACCCCTCTTTAATCCTCACCTAGTCCCAAGGAAGTTCCACCACTCAAAACCCCACCCTCCAACCACCACCTACCCCTTTCACTTCCCTAAGCATATGTCCACCTTCCCAAGGCTGAATTAACTCATTCCAAAGCCCAAATTCGAATCTCCCCATCCCTTCTTGCTCCCTAGGTCGCACCCCTCCTCTCCCCTCAAGCCAAGTTCGCCCCCCTCCTCTCTTCTCCACTCCAGCTTTGTGTGCAGGCCGACCTGTAGATTAGCACTCTGTTGCAGTGACGTCCATGACTGCATCCTGGTTCTGCTGGTGGCGTGGCTTAACTTTCTGGAAAGGCCTCCCTGTGCTCTTCGCAGGCGAGGTGGAATCACTCCATTCTGAGTTCGTGGCCGTCCGTGAAGGTTGTTCTTCCCCGACTGCGCAGAACCTCTCAGACCAAAAGCCAGAGCGGCAGAGAAGACTCTCCCACGATGAACCTTGAAGGAATCAGCCTTCAGGGTCTTCTACAAAGATCTTCCTCCCCCTGTCAGCGTCCAGGAACAGATGGCGGAGCTCCGTTCGGCATCCGACAATCAGAGATATTAATTTTCTACCACAACCACGCCGGTCTGCCTCCTCACAGTCTGCCCCGACCACCGTCCACTTCTCTGGACACCCAGCTCATCTCCGACATCAGAAGACTTCCCTGTTTATTTTGATGCAAAGTAGACTCGTCAAAGATTCCAACGAGTCCAGCGGTGCCAGATTTGGAGCTCAGGAGCAACCGTGACCGCTTCTGCAACCTGCTGTTTCAGACTGAGCTCGGCCAGAGACCAGAGCTGCATCCATCTTCCAGTCGCCGGAGCAGTCAGCCCCCAGAACAGAACGTCGTCCAAAAATTCAGGCTGCACCCCTCTCCGGTTAGCAATCTTTTGGCGCAAGTCTCATCAGATTCTGAGCTCGGTGGATTTATTGGCTGCATCAACATCGACTCCCTGTCCAGAATTACAGAAGCTAGACAGAATCGGCGAAGCTCGGAAACTCGGTTTCCTTTGCATCTCTCCCCACCCCGCTTGGCCGGCTGAAGGCCCCTCCCTGTGTGGAGGTAGTTTTGAATGTATTAAGCATAACCCCCACCCCAAGATCACCCCTCCTGCGTGAGGAGTAGTGATGTACCGTTTGTAATTTCAGGTCAAGCTACACCGCCGCGGCGTGTGGGGATCCACCGCCTCCCCGCTCGCCCTCGTCTCCGAGCGGGACCGGTTTCTTCAAACCGGTCGAGTAAGTGCTCTAAACCCTTGCTCATTGTGCTTGTCTTTCAATGTTTGTTTCTTAGCTCCGCTGGTTGTGCGAGAGAGAGCCCGATCCTCAAGCCCCGTTGCCTTGAGTGATCACCGTGGGAAGAGTGAAACCGGTGCCCTTGGCACTTTGTCGGCCCCATTGAATTGGGTTCCACATCCTTTTGGGAATCAAGCCTTGGCCTTGCTGGCCCTCTACCAGCAAGGGCCCAACCCCACATCTTCACCTTGGCATTGCCAAGTTACCCTGGACTTGGGTGAGCGACGAGAGAGCGGCGGCCCAAATTGGCCCATTTAGAATGCGAATGTGCTTGCTTACTTAAGTCCAAGATTGTGTCACATCAAGTGGTATCAGAGCAAGTTCACAACTTGTCTCTCCACAAGTTGGTCCTAGGGCATGTTTATGCATTTAGAGTCCTCGGTTGCATCTCCCATGTCCACTAGAATGGCCACTTCATACCCGTCATATTCATCCCCATCAACTTTCCCAAGAAGCCCAAATCCTCATGGAAGCTCCATTGCCAACAAAGTGGGTAGCAACACCTCTATCATAGAAGCCCTACCTAATGTCCTTAATCGGCTTGAAGATATCATGTCTCGACTCGACCGACTTGAAGGAAATAGCCGTGCACCAAGAGTGAATGAGAGTGACCTTTGGGGAAATCTAGAAACCATATTTTTAGAACACTTGAAAATCAAAACCCCCGCCTTTGATGGATCCAACAGCCCAAGCCTTTACATAGATTGGGAGATTTCCCTAGACCAATTCTTTAAAAGTTGCCCCTTGAACGATGAAAGGAGAATGAGGCTAGCCAAGGCACACCTCTCCAAACAAGCTAAAACTCATTGGTTAGTTGTGGAAGGTTTAAGAAGGATCCGCAGGGAGGCCCCCATTAGCACTTGGGATGAGATGAAGGTCGAGCTTAGGAAAACCTACACTCTCCAACCCTCTCCCTCCTACTCAAATCACAAAAGCCCAAGGAGTACTTCAACTCCTTCATCCCCACCCGGTCAATCAAGACCCCAATCACCCATTCCCTACCACTTCCCATCTCTCCCACCCCAACCACTACATTTACACCCCACCTCCAAGTCCACACCACAACCATAGGCCCCCATACCCAATTGGGCCCCATGGCCAACTCTCCACCTAGGCCCATGGTAACCCCCACCACTACCTCTCCATCACCCCCAAAAAGAGACACTCCTCCCAAAACAAATCAACCCAAACCCCTTCAACCCACCCATCTTCCTCTCCCTACCCCAATCCAACTCCCACCAAAGCCTCCACTACTACCCTCACCTATCCTAACCCAAGTTTCCCACTACCTACCACCCCAGATACACCATGCCCCAATCATCACCACACCCTCAAAAGCCCCTCTCACCTCCTTGGAAGAAGAACCCATACCCCACCCCATAGTGGTGAACACTCCAAACCCACTCTCCACCTTGGAGGAAACCCAAGCCCAAATTGAAGAAGAAACAACACATGAGGGTCTTCACCTTACATCACCCTCTCTAGTTGGGACCAAGCTCATCTTAGGAGAACCCATTGTTAGTTGGCTAAAGGAGAGCCCAATTGGAGAGACCCGGGCCCATATTTTCCCTCCCATAGAACAAGACCTTCCCTTAGTGCCCTTCTTCTCCTATCACACCACAATCCAAGCATCCTATCAAGTGGAGACCTTAGAAGACCTTCTCAAGGGCATAGCATGGCAATTAGAGATGACTAGCATGTTGACCCCTATGGTAGAACAACCTAGGAGCCTTAGCCTCCTACACCTATGCATAGGGTCTATCACCTCAGTTTGCACCATTGGTTGCTACACTAGCGACCTCCTTCTATTCCTCCCTACACCCGATGAGCCCAACCTTCTCCTCGATTTAGAGCTTCTTATCTCGGGTAGAAAGCCAAGCCCTCCACTCATGGCCGACCCACTTGTCAAGAACATTGGCCCAACTATCATGGAGAAGGATGACTTAGCACCTTTTAAGGATCTTGAGGACATGGAGTTCCTCCCCCTAGATGACCCATTTTATGATCCATATGATCCATTCCAATGGGAGTCAAGGGACTCATATGACCCAACCACCTTACCAACCACCCACCCTTTCCTACCCTCACCCACCATATTGGGCCAAACCCACCTCATCCATGACTCGGGTTATACCTTGGGAGCCATGACCTTGGGCCATATATCCCTAGGTAATCAGGTTGTACCCCACCCCATGATGACTACCTTCTTAGATCCATTCGATCCTTTCCAATGGGAGTTCAAAGGTTGTCCCACACCTATACACATGGAAGTCACCTTTGGGAAAAGCATGCATGTGTCTAGGCTTACCATACCCCTTGGCATGAACACTATGTTGGGTCCATTCATTCATATCACCCACATGTCAAGTAGAAAGTATGAGTGGTCCACATTCGGATGTCATGGTCCTCCTTCATTCATCATGGATCTTAAGCATGTCAAAAGTATCTACGGATGTCCGGGTCCCCCCACATTCATCACCACTTTGCATGATAGGTTCACCTACGAGTGCCCCGGCCCACCTAGGCCCACCAAAGTCTACATGACAATAGTGCATGATAAGTCCACATATGGTTGCCCCGGCCCTCCAAAATCCATCAAAGGCTTCTTGGCATCAAAGCATGATCGGTCTACTTTCGGTTGCCCAGGTCCACCCATCACCCCTAGAATGTCAACATTCACGAAATTGCATGAAAGCCTTTGCAAGCACATAAGCAAAAAGAATGAGGCTTATAAGAGGCGGGCCGACTCTCATCGGCGTCACCGAGACTTCCATGAGGGTGACTTTGTGATGGTAAGGATGGAGAGGCTCTCCCCGGGAGCCAACTCTAAACTGAGGCCACGTGGGGCTGGTCCCTTCCAGGTCTTGAGGCGCATCGGTGCAAATGCCTACGAGTTAGATCTCCCTGAGGAGTATGCCACTCCGTTCCTTTAGAGTAGCGAGTTAGTCATAGAGACCTCCATAAGACTCCTCGAGCCTTGGATTCCCTCAAGGCCGACTGAGCAGGTTGTACCATAAAAACCCATTACATTATTTGATTGCCATGTCACTCTAAAGAAACATGGTATACCGGCCCTCATGTCATGCAATGTGTATGATATGAGAATTATCTTAATGAACGGGGTAAAGCATGACATTGTTATGATGTTCTTGTAGACCCCAATTCTATATTAAACTTGATGTTCTTGTGGACCTCAATTCTATATAAAGAATGTCCATACTTGTTTGTCATGGTACCCAAGTTAGGGAACCAATTCCACCTAGTTTTTATCGATAATCGTGATTGTACCGTTATTATCGCCTATCTATGTCAAGTGTCATATTTTGGACTCTATTCTATCAAAGTCTATCCTACGTGTCTACAAGTTTTATCCTTGAAATTCCATATTGGCTATATACAAAAGTGGATGTTAAAATACATGATTAATGCCTGCGTATATAGGGCCCGATCTGGTCCTGGGAGGAGCACCCGAAAGTACTTGTGCCCATGGGAGTTGATTGATCACGGTATTGACATTATACCGAAGTGCTTGACTAGCTTGATTGAACATTCCACAAATCTTGTACTTGTACTTGACTTGATATTACATGACTTCCGTGACCCGAAAAAGGGTAATTTCATACTTGCGTGCTTGAAACGTGATAGCCAAATTCCAACATGACATGATGAATACACTTGCTTGAGTATCTTGATAGCTTTTGATATAAGTTCTTGAAAGTTCATGACTAGTTCTTCTTGCTATCTTATTATTATACACTCTCTCTATCTTGTCGTTTTATGCGAGCATGCATAGCTATAGTGCATTCATGAAAGATGTAATTACTTAAACCCATTGCTAGTTCTTGAGATATAATTTCCTACTGAGCGTTCGCTCACTTAGTGTTTCCCTACTTTTCAGGTAAGTCCGGCGAAGAGGGAACTCAAACGGATGGGAAAAATTAAGAGTGAAAGAGATAGAGCTTCTTCCATGTTATCTAGTCTTTTTCATACTTTCTTGAGTCAACCTTGTATTTTTCCTTTATTTTAGTTAGTACTTCAAAGATTTGTAATAGACATATTCTTATGAAGGAATAAAGGATTGGGTTATCTTTACTTTTGCGCATCTCTGATTTTGGTGTCGAATACACTAATACTCTGATTGACATGATTGATATAAACTCGTCACGCGTCTCCGGGTATCTTCTGCTCTCGGAGCGTGACAAAACACCAACTCCAAGATTACTTGGTGGATCTTGGTTGTGTCCCGATTCTGTGTTATAACACTAGTGCTATCAACGTTGCAAAAAATCCAGTCCAGCACTCTAGGACAAAGCATATTGAGATTATGCATCACTTCATTTGAGATGAGGTCGGTAAGAAAAAATTTGAATTGCATTTTGTTGATACTCAAAATCAAATTGCTGATATTTTTACCAAGCCCTTGTGTAATGACAGGTTTTCAACACTCAGAAGGGAGCTTGGTCTTTGCCGACCTCAGGCCAATAAGAATTTGAAATGATGATCTTGTTCAATTTAGTGTGTGTTTTTGCAGATTGGTGTTTCATGCATTGTTGATATGTCAATATGTCATTTTGCATATGTGTCGCATTGCATGTAGATGCATAATAATGAATTGAGTTCATGTTCATAATGCATTGTATGGTTTGTGTCGCATCATCCTTGCATGGCCATGGTATATCAAATGTTGATGTATGGAAGGGCAGGTTATGCTTATCTCGAAGCACTCAATATGTGTGAGGTCTCACCTCCGCCAAGTACCATGCGTCACTATTGCACATAGGCCATATAGTAAAGGGGAGTTGTCTCTTTGCAGTATTTTTGCATATGTTTCATCTTTATTCTGTTGCATTTACTAAGTGTACAACCATGTGTTGGGTCATGCATCTCATGTCTGCCAAATTCATGTCAACCCCTGCATGTTCTGGTCATTCTCCTCTTGACAGCTATCATTAAACTTGCTTGCAAACATAACTTCTTCGAGCATCCATTGCATATCCTTAGGGGGAGTTTTGTTGATTCTCTTAACCTCTTGCAATTTGCAGTTCATGGCTTACAGTCTGAATATGAGATCATGAGACTGACGAACATATGGTGTGAGAGCTTTCTATTATATGCACCGATGATTGTCTTTTCAATGAAAATGATCAGAGAATATATGAATCCTGCTTCTATCCTAGAATGTCCGGAAAAGAAGGTTTTCACGAGCTCCTCGCAAGATGCTTGCATTAATGATCAAGTGGAGAAAGCAGAGGAATCTCCTAATTTAAAGGGACAGGAAGTGGTTCCCAGTGAGCTGCCTTCAATCTATGACGGGTGTAATTTAAAGATTTCTGGTGAGATCTCTCCTCAGAATGTGAGTCAATCCCAGGCTTCTAATCAATTGCCTCCAATTCATGAAGAATGTGAGTCAATGAAGGGGATTTCTGAACAACATGTCAGTTTTGATGTTGGCAACTGCTCAGATAAACAAATAATGGTTATCCAAAGTTCAGAAGTAATCTCAAGGTTGTCAGAATCTGAGAATATCAACATGTTCTGTGGATCAACAAAACCAGATAATGAGGTAAATCTTTCACTCAAGTCCAGAGACATATCCATACTGTCGGGAGTGCTTATTAATGATGCCCGACTCACGAGAGCAAAGGCTAAGAATGTAGCCACCCATACAAGTAATCTAAAGAAATGATTGAATCTGCCTTAGTTTGGAATATAAGGGGTATTGGTAACAAAGCTACACAAAGGAGTTTGGCTCATATAATAGACACAAATAAAGTTGATCTGGTGGCTATTTTTGAGCCTCGGATTAAGTTCAACAGAATAAATGCTATAGCTAGAAAAATGAAAATGCAGTCTTTTGCTGGAAATAATGGGGAGGAATCTAAAATATGGTTCTTATGCAAGTCTAATATCTCTTTTGTTGTTGTTGACTCACATCCTCAGTTTTTGACTGTTGGCATCATGGAGAATGACAAAATTACTATATTCTTCACTATTGTGTATGCTTCTTGCAATGTCACTGAACGAAGGAACTTGTTTGAATCCTTGATTGAATTTAATAGGAATGTTAACATCCCCTGGTTAGTGGGAGGTGATTTTAATTGCGTTGCATCATCTGAGGAGAAATGTGGTGGCTCCTTCTCATCAATGATTGGTATGACAGACTTTCAGGGATTTCTAGCAGCTACTGGTCTGATTGATGCAGGGTTTTCAGGGGCCTCATACACATGGTCAAACAACCAAGTTGGCACTACTTCAATTAAAGCCCGCTTGGATCGTATGCTTTTTAATTCTCATTGGGCCAGCTTACATAATTTCCTGTCAGTGAAGCATTTAGCTCGTGGACCTTCGGATCATGCACCACTGCTTTTGAAAATAGGATCCTCCAACAGGCTCACGGGAGATTTATGTATCAACAAATGTGGCATACGCATGATAGCTTTTTAGATTTTGTAAAAGAATGCTGGAGTAGATATGCTGTGGTAGACTTGCATCCTTTTGTCACATTGCAGTCTAAATTGAAAAGTCTAAGAGCAGATCTTAAAAAATGGAATAAGGAAGTCTTTGGGAACATTTTCCAAGTTAAAGCTGAAGCTGAAGCTACAGTTGCTCAAGCACAGGAAAAATTTGATTTGGACCCCACAGCTGAAAATCGAATGATACTGCAGAAGGCTAATACAGAGCTTAGAATGATTCTATTTAGAGAAGAGCTGTTCTGGTTTCAAAAAGCAAGAGTGGAATGGAGTTTACGTGCATACCGAAACACTCAATTTTTCCATCAATATACTCAGATTAAAAGGCAGAGGAATTATATTCATAGATTGAATATTCAAGGACAATGGGTAGAGGATCAGTCAGTTTTGGCTGCTGGAGCGGTGAACTTCTTCAAAGCCCAGCTATCAACAGAAAGCCATTGTATTGTTGAAAGGTTACTAGGATTAATTCCTTCTTTGATAAGTGAAGAGCTGAATATTTTTCTATGTTCTATTCCAACAGAAAATGAGATAAAAGAAGCCGTTTACTCAATGTCTGGTAATAGTTCACCAGGTCTAGATGGATTCACTGGCGACTTTTACACACACTGCTGGGAAATAGTAGCAGCAGATGTTGTCAAGGCAGTGCAATCCTTTTTCCAAGGGTGGGGCCTGCCTCGAGGATGTAATTCCACTATTATTTGCCTCATTCCCAAAAAGAAAAATCCATCTACTTATGCTGACTTTAGGCCTATTAGTTTGTGTAATTTCAGTTACAAGATTGTTGCAAAGATTTTTAGTGACAGAATGAAAACTGTTCTTCCTACAATCATCTCAAGGGAACAGTGTGGTTTTGTACATGGCAGGCATATTGCAGACAACATTTTGATGTCCAAGGAGATGATGATGGATGTTGACAAACCAGTTCGTGGGCACAATATTATTCTGCAGTTAGATATGGCAAAGGCATATGATCGTTTGGAATGGGATTTTCTTTATTCTGTCCTTAGACATTTTGGATTTAACAGCAGGTTTGTCTCTTTGATATCCCAACTTCTCACAAACTGCTGGTTTTCAGTATCTTTCAATGGACAGAGTCATGGCTATTTTAAATCTTCCCGTGGTGTTCGGCAAGGGGATCCACTAGCTCCATCTCTGTTCATCATTGCTGAAGAAGTTTTGAGTCGAGGACTCTCTCATTTATTCTCTTCTGGACTCTGTAAAAATTATCATATATCAGGAGGTGTGGCGGGTATATCTCATTTACTGTATGCAGATGATTCTCTGATTTTTATGAATGGTGGCATGGTCTCAATTAAGCATCTACTGTCATTTCTGGAAAAATATCAAAGAGCATCAGGTCAATGTATTAATCCTCAGAAAAGCCATTTTTTAGTTGCCACAAAGATGCCCCAAAGATCTGTTTCCAGGATTGTTCAGAAAACTGGGTATAGTCTTAAAACTGGTAGTCTTATATACCTGGGGATTCCTCTCTTTAAAGGCAGGGTGAAGGTTCCTCATTTCAGATATTTGATTGATAAAATCAGCAATCACCTGGCTGGATGGCAGAGCAAAATTTTATCCCAAGTTGGTAGACTGGTTTTAATTAAAACTGTTCTTTCAGCTATCCCCATCTACATCGCTAATGCAATTTCCATACCATATGTTATTATAAAGCAGATTGGGAGAATCTGCTCTAATTTCTTTTGGCAAGGTTTGGAAAGCACTCATAGAAAGCATTGGGTATCCTGGGAAAGAATCTGTATTCCGGTTGAAGAAGGTGGTCTGGGGGTTAGAAGCTTAATGGAAGTCCAGCAATGCTTTTATGTTAAGCTGATTTGGCAGGAACTTCATGGTACCTCCCCTTGGGCAAATTTTATTAGGAAAAAATATATAAAGGAGAAGAATATAGCAGACTGTGTTGCTCCTTTTCCGGCTGGTATCAAGAAGAAGGATTTTGAAAGAGCTAAGGTGAAGTACATGGCTGGGTCCAGGATGGTTTTAAAAGATGGAGTCAAAGCCAATTTTTTCAAAAACAGGTGGTTTAAAAATACACCTATCACCAGCCTCTTATCTATGCAGAACTTTTCAGAGATAGAAAACTTCTCTGTTCAAGAGGTTCTTGCTGATCCAGAACACCCAGCTTGGGGGTTTGTTGTGGACGGACATTTGAGAAATCAGATCAGATCAATTACACTGCAGAGTGGAGAAGATATTCCTATATGGACCCCAACAAGTACAGGTAAATTTACTTTCAAGTCAGCTTTTAAAGTGTGTAGAGAGATTGGGCAAAGATCTGATACTAAATTTGGAAATCTGTGGCATAATAAGACCCCCCCTAGAGCTTCATTATTTTGTTGGAAGGTGTTACATAATGCAGTCCCTGTAGACAGCCACAATCAGAAGGCTGGCATTAGCCTGGCATCTTGTTGTTTTTGCTGTACTTTAACCCGGGAAGCTGAATATATGGACCATCTTTTCATACACAGTGACATTGCAAAATTTTTATGGAATAGATATCAGAATATAATTGATGCTAGCTGTATGGAGATGAGGAGTATCACCAGTAGAATATTATGTGCTGTTGATAGAGCGGTTTTTAACAAACCGAAGAGATATATAAGTCTTCTTTTAGTCATTTTGATTACATGGAACATATGGAAGTATAGATGCACTGCAAAATATGAAGCTAGACGTTGTAATCTCATAAGTATTGCTGATCAAATATCTGAGGAAGTCACCCACAGAATTAGTCAAATAAAATTCAAACAGGGAACTAGCAATGCCTATTGGATGAGACTGCAGGAAGTTGGGATTGACCTTAACACTTTTAAGCCTAACTGCTTCACAGTTCGCTAGATTGCTCCCACCCAGGGCTTGGCTTTGAATGTGGATGGTTCTAGCAAAGGAAATCCAGGTTTAGCAGGCGGAGGTGGTTGTGTTAGGGACAGAATGGGTAAACTAATTCTGGGCTTTGCTTATTTCTATGGTTATGGAACTAATGTTGCTGCAGAAGGACGTGCTCTACTGGATGGATTGAGATTAGCCCATCATCATGGGCTAGAAATCACTGTTATCTATTCAGATTCAAAGGTTCTAATTGATATGCTGGCTGCCAATAAAGATCTACCATGGCATTTACTTCCGTGGTGGAATCAACTTCAACAACTTTTTCTCAAGACTCATTGTCCTTTGATTCACACATATAGAGAGGCCAATCAAGTGGCTGATGCTTTAGCTAACTATGCAGTAGAAAGAGGGGATAATAGTGTTTTCTATGATTCTCGGGAGTTACCATTGAAGGCTAGAGGTTATGCTTTGGCCGATACAAAGGGCTGGCCCAATATACGTGTAAAGCTTTGATTTGTTTCTTTCTCTTTTGGTTTACTGTACAGCAGAGGCTAGTCCTCATCAGTGTATGTTCATACCATTCATAAAGCAATAAAATTTAGCATCTAGGGAGAAAATGGTGGAGTGGGAACATTCTCTTCCTCTGGAAGAGGGTGCACTCTCCCTTTTCCCTCTCTAGATGACTTGTTTGCCTCAAAAAAAAAAATGATTCAGATTTAATGATTTCCTTGACGTTCTGATATTTCTTTTGAAATCATCTATGTTCTGTGGATTTAATAGCCCTTAACTAGAGATTGCATATTATGCTTTGAATGACTATCCTGATATCTGAATATCCAAACGTCATGACAATCTTGGTGATATTCTAGAGCTTAGTATTGTTTCTAAACATTTTGATGAGCTGGAACTCTTGAAAACCAATTTGGCAGAGCACTGATATTTTTGCACGGAGAAATATGTCACGTCATAAAATCAAGTGACGAATGATATGTCATGATGTGCCTCTGTTATCTCTGTCTTAATTCATTTGGACTCCAGGCAGAGCAATGGCATAATTGCTGAGAAACATATCTTCTCATCAAAGAAATGAGATCGGATATGTCATGACGTGACTTTGCTATCTCTGTTCATTCCGAAGCATAACCGTCAGTCTTGTCAAATACCTAGGAATACTGGCGTCTAAACAACGTGTATTCTTACGGCTAGGAGGCATGTACTAGACTTGATTGCTCGTAAAATATGAGTCATGTGCCTTCAAATACTAAAGATGTTGAAAATCAAAATATGCTACAATTATACAATTCCATGCTCTAGTCATGATTGTTTAGCCTCAATACTAGTTTTTGTGTTATTCCCTTTGTAATTATTACATATGGATATATAAGACAAGGGAAGGTTAAACACTGCCATGATATGCACCTTTGGTTCATTTCTATTAAATCTTGGATGTAGCTTCCTTTCGAACTCTGTGGATGATCTTGGATTTCATTAGCTTTGAACCATATATGTTACTTACAGTCTATTTCAGGTTTACATATAATGGCTTGCTCTTCACTCCTTTCAACTCTGGTTTCCCAGACATTTTACCTTATCCCTCCTTTTTTCTGTTGGCAAAGGGGGAGAATTCTCTGTGTGAGTCCTTTGTAAGAGGTATGCCTTATCGTGTTGTCAAAGGGGAGAGCGGGGGATGTGTGAATGGTGTACGGGGAGAGTCAAAGGGGGAGAATCCGTTACTCACTTTGCATCTCATATGTGTATGTGATGGGGTTTACATAATTGCATAGCATTCATATCTGCATTCATAATTGCATTCACATGCTATTACAATCATAGATCTTGAGCTGCATATGTTGCATTTGTTATAACTTGTGCCATTTTAGACATTACTATCACATAATGACTCACAGTGTTGCCATCATCAAAAAGGGGGAGAATGTTGTGTCCCTGAGGTCATTTGAGTTATTCTGTGGTCACTTGGGTCATTCGACATCATTCTATGGTCATATGAGTTCTGTGGTATTCTTGATTTTGATAATGGCTAAACATTATTAGTCAGTGATATTTTCCACTCTCATGTGACTGACATACGTGATGTTTTTGTTCACGACAGATATGCCAATGAATGGACAAGGAATCAAGTGGCAATGGTAAAAGTGAAAGCTCATTGATCGCGCCCAAGCAAGAATGCGAACACATGTAAAAGTCGACACGTGATAGTCGGCTCGTCACACATCAAAGGACAATGCACAAAGAAGTATAGCCAAGAGAATCCAAGGCCAGAGACTCAGTTGATACCTTTTAGACTATCAAGGGTGATGCCATAGACATGAACGGGCTGCTAAAGAAGTCAAGCGACGGCGCTAAAGCGATTAACGGACCGACCTGGGATGAACCGGGGACTGCCCAGCTGGCGGTCGACCGCCAGCACAGGGGCGGTCGACCGCCCCAGCCAGCATCCGCCAGTCTGCACGTCTTTCAGTAGCGGTCGACCGCCAGCCAACAGCGGTTGATCAAAAATCCAGGGACCATCCGGTTGCAAGTTTCTCAGTAGCGGTCGACCGCCAGAAGCTGTAGGTCGACCGCCAGCCCCGATGCAGCCATATTTGACTTCGATTTCCACCTCGTGGCCAGCCCCTTTCCATGGATTTATTTAATCAAAACTCACCTAATCTCCCATGATTTGTGGATCTGGTCTGGGGGGTGTTCAAGGACCATTCAAGGTCTATAAAACCAACACATGAAGGGTTAGAAACCTTAATGCTTCAAGGCTTCAAGAGAGATCAAGGGAGGCCATTCGCGGGCACTGTAGCACCTCCATGAACAGTGTTTCGGGCAGGAGTTCTTCATCCATTCCAAGGCATTCAAGTCCAAATCTGAAGCCATCTCAACTTCCAAGGAAGAAGAAGCAATCAAGGTTCTCAAGGGTGATCTAAACTGCATCCTTCTTCCTCTTCATCAACTCAGGAAGATAAAAAGGAAGATCGAATCTACATCCATCATCTTCTTCATCAACTAGACGAGATTCAAGGAAGATCATCTTGCAAGGAAGAAGACACCTTCAAAGCATCCGATTCAAGCTCCAGCAATCTCAGACAAGATTTTTCTTCTTGGGCTTATTTCATATCATGTTTGAATAGCTTGATATTTGTTCTCTTTCATTTCATACAAACGATCAAAATCGAAGATCGTCCCTACCGGTGGTTAGTAGGAAGGCAATCGGAAGTTGTCTGATCTGCGGTGTTGACGTCCCTACCGGTGGTTAGTAGGAAGGCAGTCGGTGGTTCTCCGATTTGCGGTTTGGTGTGCTGCACTAGTGAAGCCTCACCGGATTTGGTGAGGGGTGGACGTAGGACTGGGGATTCAGTCTGAACCACCTTAAAATCTCATGTGTTGTGGTTTGTTTGTGTGATTGTTTCGTTCCAGATGCATGCTTAGGTTTGAATCGATATACTAGTAATCATCTTGCTAAGCAAATCGTTGTATCCTTCGTTTTGCTAGTTATATTCCGCTGCGATTTGTTCTATCTAGCTATTTAGAGGGTTCCATTGCGAAAAGAGGGGCAGATCTATTCACCCCTCCCCTCTAGATCCGCTGTCCACTACACAACACCCTCCGATCCGTCGGATGAACAAGCCAAGCTTATCGCCCACCTTTCATCTCTTATTCGCCAAATGGACCTAGCCCAGGCCCAAAAACGTGTTGTAAATCACATTAATGGGCCTCCTTTTCATAGTGGGCCTCATCCTCTTAATGGGTCTCCATCCTTTAGTGGCCTTTCTTCTTTTGGGCCTCTTTTTTCTCTTAATGCGCCCTCTTACCTTGATGATGGGCCTCATTCTCTTAATGGGCCTCATCCTCCTAATGGGCCTCATCCTCGTAATGGGCCTTTTCCTCCTAATGGGCCTTATTCCCCTCAAGGTTCTTCTTTTCTTAATGGGATTTCCTACTTTAATGGGCCTCCATCTTCTACCCATGTTGCTGCTAGCCCGATTGGTCCTCATGCTCATGATCCTTCTAGGCCCGCATATCCTTCCACTCCCGGAATGAGCCTTCCATATTCTTCTGAGTCCAGATCCTCTTATCTGACCCATTATCATAATCCTGGTCTGAATTTACATTCTCTTGCTCAAGTTGGCCCATATTCCTCTCGATCTCTCCCTACCCCGGAGATGATTGCTCAAACCCAACGCAAGCTTGATGAACTTCAACGTCAGATCGATCCGAAATCCTCTTTGAGTGTCCCGTTCGTATTTCAAAATCTTTGGCTTCCGCCATGTTCACAAATTCCCGCATATCGCCGTTATGGTGGAGTCGATGACCCTTATGTGCACTTAAAGGAGTTTCTCTATGAGTCGGCCCAATTTCGACACGACCAGCCCTTGATGGCTTATCTATTCAGTCTGTCATTGGAAGGCCCGACTCGGGATTGGTTCTTCTCTCTTCCGCAAGAGCAGATTGTTAATTTCCAAGTTGTGTAACAAAAATTTATTCAGCAATATCAAGACGTGGTTGGGCCCAAGTTTTCTATAGTGGATCTGGCCCATGAAAAGATGAAGCCTGACGAGGAGTTCTCCACCTTTGCTGACCGCTGGCGTCGCCTTGCCGTGCATGTCTCGGGGCACATTCCGGAGGGGGAACAAATCAAGATGCTCATTTCCAATGCAACGCACGAGTATCGGTTTATCTTAGCTTTGAATGATATCACCTGTTGGCAACAACTTTATAGCCGATCCCACTCCGTTCGTTAACAACTTCAAGGTTCCCTTGACCCCGAGTCTCCACCATCCACCTCTACTTACACCTCACCCTCTACAAGCCAACCTTATCCTCCCATGAGTCAGCCTTACGCCACATCCACCTCCGCATATCAAACCTCCACATATCAGCCCTCAACGAGTCAGCCTTTCGCTTCTCCACATCAGTCGCCACCCCTGGTCAAGGGAATACCACATCCCTAGCAGGTGGATACCGTCTATCTACCCCCTCATCCCGCTCCACATATGCCTTCACCAAATCCCTCCGCCGCCGGCCAAGCACTATTGCCCACGCAACCTTCACTTTCATCTCCACAACCCTTTCCACCATCACATACCCCTCGGCATCCACCTTGCCCGAAGTGGGCTCCTCATCCTTCGTTGCCGAGTGCTTTACCGATATTTTCAGGGCTTTGATGGCAACTTACGCGTTGCCGCTTCCTCCGGTTGTGCCTTTCTGACCCGCAATCAGGAATATGCTTCAGTTCTGTGATTATCATCGCCACTAGGGGCATTTGGTTGAGGATTGCTCCGAGTTCCGGGAGTTTATTTATGACCTGGAAGATAAGAAAAGGATCGATTGGGCCGCGATTCGTAAGGTTGTTCTACATCTTTGCACCAAGCAACAGCAGTAGCAGGTGCCGCCTAGGCAGCCGTCTCCATCACTACAAGGCCAGGGGCACCCCTGTGATTCTTCATCTGGCGTTGCGCCCGCTCTGTCATCTATTCCATCACTCGTTCCCTCACCTAGGCCATCGCCTATCCTATCATCTCCACCTATTCCATCACCTACCCCATTACCTTTACCATCTCCACTGTCACCGCCTTCTCCCCCACCATCATCCTCTCCACCGCTACCCTCATTGCCCGTGTCTGAGCTACCACCTCCTCCACCTACACCGTTACCCCCTCATACACCTCCACCTTTGCCTTTGCCTCCACCTGAGCCTGTCGTTGCCGCTATCCCTCCACCACTCATATTGCCTTCACCTCCACTAACGCCTTCTAAACTTTCACCTCCGCCTTCCGAACCTATTACCTCCACTTCTCCATCCACTTCCACCCCACGGAGCGGGTGTGCGTTACCTTTGGTGCCCCTCGGGTCTGGTCTTCAGGGACATTCTGAGCCGAATCAGGATGGTTCGTTGCCGGTTCTTCAGTTCAAGCTTCAAAATTTCATCTGCCACGTGCCGATATGCGTCTTGATCTCTAGCTATTCGGGGGATGATGCACCTCAACTTCTGATGACAGTTGCTAAGAAGAGTTCCTTCTCATTGTTGCTAGTTTCTTCAAGAGCAAGACCGGTGGCAATCTCTTTGCTCGCCAGAGAGTTCACCGTTGATGCTATTATTTCTTCTCGCTCTATTGCCGTTCAGATAATTGGACAAGAGGGGTTCTCCTACCCGAATTGTGCTAACTCATACAGCCGCCAAGCAGATTATGCAATGTATGTTCAAGGGATAATTGGCCGTATCTTTTGCACTTTCCAATGACATTATGCACATTCTATGCAATCTCCCTCGGTTTATTGGCAAGCCGGCCATGTCAATGCCGTGTATTTCTCTCCCTCAGCTTCACCCATCTCTTCTATCAAGGGAGTTGTGCTTCAAGGCTGAGTTTTGAGTGGAGTTGTTGAATCTCATGCTTCTAGTGCCGAGAGACAAAACCCCGTGGGTTTGTGATATTCATCACTCTGAAGGGTTACTTGTCTAAGAATGTCCATCTACTGTTGCTAGCACAGGGTGTCCAGGGGCAACCACCCCGGTAAGGCTGCATGTTCATAGCCGGTCCAAGCCGTCTCCTAGATGGGCTCGCTATTTGAGAAGATATTGCAAGGCAAGGTGCCCAAGGATTCGAGCCCGCGTCAGGCATGTCCATTACAAGCCAGTTTAAGTTAAGAAGAGATGGCGGTGCAAGTACAGGGGCCGCAAGTTGTGCACTCCGGGGTCGACTCCTTCTTATTCTTTCCATTCATCATTTCTTCTGCTCATCTCTCACCCTTGGGTGATGTATCTTCCCACTTCAAATCCTGCTACCATCATCTTCTCCTCTCTTCCCTAGTCTGCAAACCCCCATTCCTCTTCTTCCCATCCAGAGTCTCCAGATTTTACCTCCTCTCACAATTCTAGGCCTCGGCCTATGCCCTTTCATCATCCCGATCCTCGGACACCTTCTGATTCTTCTCCTCCGATATCTCCGAGTTCTAATTTTCCTTCCCCGACCCTGTCGGGTGATTCTCGTTCTCCTTCCACGACCATATCGGGTGTCTATAATTCTCTTTCCCCGACTCTGTCGGGTGGTCCTCATTCTTCTTCTCCGACCCTGTCGGATGTCCACAACTCTTCTTCTCCAACCACGTCGGATGATTACTCTTCTTTTTCCTCACCTTCACAGCAATCCTTTCATTGTCTTTCCATTCTCTCTTCTTCACCATTTCAAGGTCATTACCCTTTTTCATGTTATTTTTGAGGCTTTAGTCTGCCTTGATCTCAGTTGATCTCTATTTATTCTGTATTTGGTTCTTTGTTATCAGGGTCTCTGTGCCTTAACGAGGGAGTTCAAGCCCTCGTCTCTCTTCCTTTTTTTATATTCTTCTTCGTCCAGTTTGGTGTCTGTCGCTCCTCCGTATAGAGGAATCTTCAAGCCTTTGCTATCCTTTCCTTCTCGCTCCTGACAAGCAAGGAATACAAAGCTCATGCTGCTCAAAGTTCGTTGATCAAGCTCTCGCTTCAGGATGCTATTTTCACGCTATAGATTTGCAAGGTATCTTTGTTTTATGCAGGAATATGTTATTATTGTCATTACTTATTGTTATTCCTGCGCATGGTTATAATGCTGGTTCCTTAACACGGTTGAGTGGTTTAGGAAGTTTAGTTAAGATAAGTGTCAAAATGAAGTCACTTCTGAAGCATTCTTAGGCTGGTAATAGCTCCGCGCTGGGCATCCAGTTTCTTTGCCCGATCATCGAGGGTGTTCTTTTGAGCATGGACTTTTCACACACTACACGACAAGCCATAGCTGATTCCTCTGAGCAACACCGTTGCTGTTTTGGCCATACTATGGGTATGCACGAAGTCTTTTCTTTTCTCTGCTCGGTCGAGTGCAGTGGCAAGAGATTGATGGATGAGATGATCAACCTAGGTGCTCCCTAATACATGAGAGGTCTCAAATAGGGGCAGTCTTGACCCTCAAAAGTGAGCTTTCATACTAATTCTGGTCAACAAGGGCTATAAATGAGAAAATGAATCAAATGCAAAATTATGAAAATAAAGGCATGGCAAGAGTGACAGTACAGTTCCCCGCAGGATGTCATGAGCCCGGCCGCATGCGTGCCTAATAAATATGGGTCTCAAAATCAAAGACATAAAGCCCCGGCGCAACAGACGGTATATTTGAGGGGTAGTGCCCGGGAAGGAATTGAAGTCCTAACATCTCCCATCATGTATAATGCTTGTCTCTAA
Source organism: Amorphophallus konjac (assembly GCA_022559845.1). Taxonomy (NCBI): domain Eukaryota; kingdom Viridiplantae; phylum Streptophyta; class Magnoliopsida; order Alismatales; family Araceae; genus Amorphophallus; species Amorphophallus konjac. The sequence goes on from CM040120.1 coordinate 389,457,988, forward strand.
TTTTTCTTCTGCTTCTCCCTCTTAGGCTGGGTTAAATCTCGGGTATGGCCTTAGTAGGGACACCGTTCTTTAGAGGCAGTTGGTTGTGACCGGCCACCCTCACATGCATGCCCTACTTAAGGGAAGTCTTTAATGAGAGGGGAGGAGCGACGACCCCTGGCCGGTAATTTGAGCCCGTCGTTGGGTGCTGCAAGTAGCTTTATTTTAAAATCTAAAAAAATCAAAAATTAAAAAAATTAAAAAATAAGATATTATCAAAAATTTTAAAAAAAATCAAATATTACAAAAATCTAAAAAAAATCTGATATGTCAAAAAATCTAAAAAAATAAATATTGTCAAAATTCCAAAAAAATCAGATAGTCAAAACCGCCCAAAAAAATTAGAAATTTCAAAATCCAAAAATATGTGTCTTTTATTTTCACATATCTTTGTTTTGAGGATAAGTATGATCTATTTGCTAAGTGTGCAGGTTGCAGGTGGCAAGTATTCAAGTCCTTTGGTCCATATCATTTTGTGCTGTCTCCTGCCCTTATCTTTGATCTGTTCTCTCTTCTTCAATCTTATCTCTTGATCTGTTCTGAAGCTCATGCCCTTCTCAGCTATTACCTCGCTTCATCATATCTCTATGGGAGGGCTTTGCCTCACGATTATGAGCCTGGCGATTCTGCTTCATCTGATCTTGGGCGTTGATCGAAGAGCGTATTTGTCATGTCTTTTATCCCGCCGTGTCCTTTTCACACGTGTCTATGTCCCTCCATGTCTGTCATATTTTCGTCTCACTGTGTCGCCATGCCATGTGTTGTTATTGTCATCCCACACATGTGTTGTCCGTCTCTTTTCTCCCCCGTGGTTGTCATCCCATGCGTCTTTGTCCCACCATGGTCTTGTCCCGCCGCGCGTGCTGTCCCACTGTGTTGTGGTGTTGTCTTGCCCCACTAAGTTGTGGTGTTGTCTTGCCCCACCGTGTTTTGTCCCACGCTTGCCACTTATTCTTATGGTGTTTGTTATGTTTTTATGTTCTGTCCAGTTCATTTTCACAATGTTTTGTTCATACCCGTCATGTTATGTTTCGTTCATCTTCGTTGTTATGTTCAGTCCATGCTTATTTATGTTATTCATGTTGTCTTATTGAAAACCCATAAACTCAAAAATCTAAAAAATGTCATTTCACTTGGCAGGTAAGTTAGATATGGCTCTCTATCCCTTCTTATTGTTGCATTACTATATGGTATCTACATTATTATAGCCTCTCAAGGACCGGCTGGTTGCCCGTGTGTTCTAGGATATGATGTTCCCCCTTAACAAAAACGATGATGATCTAAGAGCATACGGTTAATCGTTAGATAGGCCATTAGTTTGAGTCGGGTGGGGGACGATGGACTCTGTTTCGCACGCCGTGATTGCAAGAAGACTCTTGACCCCCTCTTGCTCAGTCTAGCAATACTATCCTTGAGTGCTTTCAATTTTATCTTTATTTACATTCATTTTGATGATTTCTTTATTTTAGCCCAGCATGCATCATGTCATTTTTGAGCATTCACGTCTCGTGATTCTTTCAATGTTTCTCCTCAGCAATGGTTAATTGCATTTCAATTCTCTTGGATAAGAGATCTTCATTCCACTCTGAATTTGAATATCTTCTCTGATCTGCCCACTCGGTCTGGTTGGCCAAGCGTGATTCTTGTCTAGATTTTATCTTAGTTTTATTTCTCTTTTCCTGCTTTTCAGCTGTGTTCTTCTGATCCCCTCATTGGTCATGGATTGTGCCCCCTGATGAGGTTGGTCGTGTTTCCTTTCCCTTAGTTTAGCTCTCTAGGCATGTCTCATCCGCGTCATCCGTTCCTTGTAGTTAGTTCATCATTTTTGGGAGAATTCATGTCGCTTGTTGATTGTGACGGGTGTCTTTTATCTTGATGTCCGCTTTTCAGTTCTCTCCGCTTCTTCTCTACGTCATCTCCATTTATTATCGCTTTCGCTTTTGCTCCATCTCCTTTCCACTCCACCACTGCGTCGCTTTAGCTCATTTCCTTGCAAAGTAGACATCAAGGAGGGGCATCTGTTGACACCCGTTTTTAACCTACAAGTCGAGTTATTTCTCTTACTCTTCTTTATAATGCTATGAATTATCCATTATTTTGGAGTCTTCATTAAACCTATTTCGAGCCCATTTTTGGTCATTTCTAAGCCCATTAAGCCTTGGAGCCCTTAGAGGATGTTTCCCTTTCTTATTAAAAAAATAAAAAAATAAAAAAATTAAGATCATGGTCAACTATTGACCGCCCCTTCCCCTCTTCTACCTTGAGAGTCCTAAGTGTTCTGGACTATGTTTCTAGGCATTTCTGCTCGCCGGGGGCTTCTTCTAAGGCCTCTATCTTCTAGAATTCTCCACCAAATCGAGTCCCATTTATTTCTATCTCTTGCCCTTACTATTATCTTGAGTTTGGTCTATAGAACTTGAATTTGGTGGATTATTTTGCTTGGAAACGTGGCCGAAAGTTCAGGGTTTATGCAATCCGAATTCAAGTCAAACTCCAGCCGATTAGGCTCCGGGCCCTTCTTGCGACGCGAATATCTTCTAGAATCCTCCACCAAATTGAGTCCCGCTTATTCCTACCTCTTATCCTAACTATTTTCTCGAGATTGATCCATAGATCTCGAGATTTGGTAGACTCTATCTCTTGAAATCATGGTGGAAAGTTCTAGATTTATGCAATTTTCTATATAAAAGGCCCAAGTGCGAACCTCGTGACGGAGTCGTGTTTTCAAGGTGACGGCGAAGCCATGCCAGATTGTCTTCATCCTCCTTCGACCCTAGCCTAAAGAGGGAAGTATAAGCTTAATTTTTGTTCTTTATTTGCTCGATTTCTTCAACATTTGCCCTCTTAACTTCGCCCCTACTTCATGCAAATCATCACCGTTTTCTATTTTTCTGCTACAAGTCCGCGACGGGGGCATGTTCTTCAAGCCGAGGTGGAGTCATGCTTCATCCTCTTCGTCCTCTTTTGACACCATCTTGAAGAGGGGAGTATTACCTTCGTTTTGATTATATATGTGCCTTATTTTACTCATCTTTTCCCCCTCTTCCTAGCCCCAACTTTTCAGGTTTCACCATTTTGTTTCGTCAATCTGAAACCCAGATTTCTTACGACGGGGGCACGTTTGCGTCGCTGGAGTGAAGCCATGGTGCACTTCTGATACTTACCTTTGACTCCAGGCTCTTAAGGGAAGTATACTCTTCATTTTCCCCCGTTCTGGGATCATTATCTTGTCCTCTTCATGCTTATGTTTGTCCATCATTTTGCACTTTCACACAGTTTTCATACTCAGTCATTTTTCTGCCCTATTCTGCACCCTTCATTTTCTTGTGTTTTCTTCCCCATTTTTCACTGTTGTCTTCCCTATTTTAAACCCTTCTTTTTGCCCTGATTTCATAACAATACTCCCACCTTTCCATAGCATCTTTTCTTTCCCTTTCTGGTGTCCTATCCTGTGAGTTATGCACCGTTCTTTGAGTCCATTTTGTGCACTGTTCTGCATTTCCTACACAGTCTGCATTTTTCACCAAATCTCCGACGTCATAACTTTCTGTCTAGACCTTCTTTTGGCGTGATTCTTATTCCTACTTCCTCATAATACTAAGGTCTTCTGTCACCCCAATTTTCACCCTATTTGGACTTCGTTTGCCCTACTGTTTTCATCAGTCTTTGCACCCTATTCACCTTGTTTGCATAGTTTTTACTTGTGAACCGCACTTTTGCACCTCGTTTATCTTTATTAATTGTGGCATATTAAATCAATCTCTACATTTTAATCTCATCACAATATACGCGCCTATTATTTACACCCATTTACAGGGTTTAAAAACCTTCCCCCGGTAAGTTTGCCCTCAATCTTTTATACTACTTTGTACACTTGGGAAGATTTTTACACTTAGCATTTTCTAATGGGTTTTGCCTCTTGTGTTCTCTTTGTTTCACAGGAAAGCATGGAAAGTGAGGCCCTTACCTTCTAGCCGGCTGGAAGGCGAGGAGAGGTAATCCACGTTGTCCCCGCATCCTTTACATTGAGCGCGATCATCTTCTTTTTTCAAGGTACACAACGTGCACTTAGTCTTCTTTCACATTCTTTGGCGTTGTCTTTCCTTGGTGGCGATCACGGTATTCCTATACATCTTTTGTCACTTTTTTGCTATTCTATGATCATGCTATCATGTTTACGTAGTCACATGTTCATGATGTTCACTTGATTGGCACATTATGTTATCACTCATGCACAATTGCGATGCATATGACTCTATCCAAATGATGCTCTTCTCGCTCCCAAGCGTGAGTGCATGTAAGGGGGGGACTTGGCAAGGGGTGAGGTATAGGACTTCTTTGAAGAGTCCGAGCAAGGGTTGTGGGTTCGGGGGCTCCCATGTGGATGGATCGTAAGGATCAAGAGTGGTTAGGCTCTTGGTGAAGTTGGTTTCATCCATCCCTTGACAAAAGAATACCCACTCTACAAGCTCTCCAATGTCGGTTGGCACCTCATCTACTAGGGGAATGAATGGTATTGTTGGTCCCTTGGTTTTAGTTGGGCCTAGGGATGGGTGTGACTCATCCCAAGGGATCGGTTCGGGGCCCGCTAGGAATGTAATGGCATGGAAGCAATGGGCCTGATTGGGCCTCAAGCAATGGGCTTCGGGAAGGGATAAGGAGTTGATAATGGTGAAGGAGGGAAAGGGGACATGATGGGGGACGGACACGCGACTTGGGACTCTAGCTCGCAACTCATCCCTAAGCAAGGGAAACGCAGGATCGTGCACAGTTGAGGAACCGGCAGTGAGTCTCGGGTATTAGGCTCTTCCGTGTGTACTCGGATGGAGTCACGGGATGGGTTTTGCTCACTCTCGCAGCGGTGATAACAATTATATCTGGCTAGAAACCTATCACATGCAGTGGCATATACAAATAAATACGAGTAAAGCAAATGCCGAGATGGGAAGCGAACATGATACCTCCACGTGCCGAGCATGGGGAAGACGATCTCAGCCAAGAACGCTAACTCCCGGTAAAATAATTATTCAATAATTACATAAGTTAATTTGTTGCCCACTCCACGCAGGGAGATAAAGGGCTACAACGTGGGCCCGGGAGGACCGATCTTGTGTTGACGGGTAGCAACTTGGACACTTTGTCGGCGCGGTTCAGATGGCGCAAGCTGCTGGTTGTGGGGCCCACGTGCTGGTCGGTGGGGCCGAGTGGGCCCGGAGTGCCACCGCTGTGACGGGGACGCCTGGAGGGACGCTCCCTAGGAAGGCGGCGCACTGGTTCACCTTGTGGAAGGTGAGGCGGCTCCGATCTTCAAGTGTTGAACTTGCTGTCAATGGATCTAAACTTCTATTTTTGCAGGGCGCGACCCGGCGAGAACAGCTGCTGCGAACAATCCCGACGTCGGATCGACGTGAAATTGGTGCCGTTGGAAATCTGACTCAGAGAGCTACGATCTATGGCCATAGTAAGAATTTTGACTCTCCCTTTGATGGCCTTGGTCGAATTTACAAGCTGTTGGTTCACAGAACCAGATCTGGCAGGATAGAATTGGATCTGCCTAAGAATTGGCGTTGACCGTGGCTAAGACTTCAGATCTGGGAGTTGGGCGCTTGATGAAAGTTGGAGAGGGGGAAGTAAGGAAGACTTGAATATTTTTGTTGGATTTTCTATAGGAGGTTTGGTTGGGGAAATAGATTTTCTAACACTGGTGGGTCGGATCTGGACTGCACAGGACAGAATAGAAATTTGACTGAGTTTTAATTTTTTTGAGGGGAAAAAGAACTCCTAAATTCAAGGAAAAATTATTGGAGATGGGCTTTGGCGGGCAGAATACCCAGTCCAAATTTAGACTCAATCAGAAAAGGGGAAGGGGGTCGAACAATGGAAGAACTAGGTTGCTGTGACACAGGACAGAACATAGATAGATGTGGAGGGATGGGGAACACGAAATGGGAAAAATAGAAAACGAAGACTAGAAAATAGGAAAATTTTTATGGGATGTGGGATGGACCTATGGAACTCACCCTCAAAGTTTGGGATCCAGAAGATCACGGGGTTGGGAGCTAAAATTCGAACACTAGACCTCTATCCTGATGTAGACAGACCTCCGGCAGGTTGGCGGTGGCATTACGGTGGCGGCTCGATGGCGTCGGCGGCGGCAGTGCTGAGCTTCACACTTAGGGAGGTCGTGGAGGAGAGGTTTCACACCTCTGAATAAAGAGCTCTCATAGCTCTAGGGGAGGAGAGAGGGGCGCCCTTAGGCTATTGAGGACAAATGGATTTTTTTCTTCATTAATGCTAAGTAATTCATAAATTACAAGGTTTATATAAGAAATGTAAAATGACCTAACTATCCTCAGATCTAAATTAGGGGAGGGGCAAATGGGGGAGATCATATTTAATTCTCCCATGTGGTTTGGAACCAAATAAAATAAAAATATAATCCTATTAAACAAATATAAAAGGGGGGCACCCCCTTGACTTTCAAGGGCCTTCATTTTTGAATTTTTTAACCCTTTGTCCCCTTGAGTGGTCAAGCCATCTAGAAGCCCACCTTGGACCTTTGACCGGCCCCACATGGGTCCTAAGGCTTAGGTGGACCAATGGGGAAGGAGGTGGGGGGCCCCAGCTGGACCTACTGGACTTTTGCACATAAACCCACTAAAACCTAAAGACTCACATTTTGGCTTATACTTGCCATACAATTGCGTACCGAACTACACAAGGGTATAAATGTAAATAAAAGGACACAAATGTAATAAAAAAATATGAGTATCCGGTGTTGATTCCCATCAGGATAAGTTGCCGTTGGGGTTCCCAAGGGAATGGGTTAAAGGGGTCAAAAGTAGATAGGCCTTTGACGAAGTATGTCTCTGCAAACCTCTGACAAATGTATGGCCAATCTACAAGTTCACCTTTGTAGTTCAGATCCTCATCAACTTGTGGGGCCTTTGTTTCCTCTTTTGGTTTCTCCATTTGGGAGAGGATGTCATTGGGTTGTCCTTGGTCAAATTCCTCAGGTATAAGAGGAAATACTAGGAGCTCACTCGTGTATTGACACCTTGTGTAAACTGAAGTGATGAATCCTATTGAGGGACAAGTGAAACTAAGGTATCCGGGTTCACACGACTCTGGGGTCAGCATGCCTGTCAATTCAATTTGCCAACCTAGACCCTCAATAAGATCACTTATGGTTTCCACAATGTAGTAAGACTAGAAAGTTGTGTGGAAGGAGTTAATGGGCACTATTTGAGATTGATGCCCCATGGGTGGGTGTTTTGGGCTCAAGCTAAGAAGAATGGGATTTTGTTTGAGCCACTTGATTATGGACCCATCTATAGTCATCACTTTCTGGGTGAGGTCAAGTGGCTCTAGGAGGTCGGGGTTAACTTGAATGGAGAAGATTGGATGCCCTTCCTCCTCATTGGTTTGAGTCGAGGTGTCTTTTGGGAGTGGTTCAGATTGGGAGCATCCTTTTGGCCTAAGTTTTCTTCACTCGGTGTTGGATTGGCTTTGTGGACCTCTTTCTCTTGGGAGCTAAAGGTGATTTTTTCTTTACCCTTGGGAATCTCAATCCCTGTGCTTGTGTTCCCATCGGGGGTGGGTTTGGTATAGGACCCTGTTGGTGGGACTAGAGGGTGTGATGCTACGAGGTTTGAGGGAGCTGGGTGAGGGGTCATTAGTAGTGTACGGGGTTCAGGTGTGGGTGCGAAGGAGGCATGCTTGGTGGGGTTGGGGGTAGGGGGTAATAGCCATACACAAGGGCCATATTTACGATCAAAGGTTGCGGGTGATTTGGCATGGTCGGTCAGCATCCCTATTACAAGCTTGTCCCACACATCAAGCTAGGGCATGTGGAGTTGAACAGAGGTGCAACCCATCTTCGACACAGTGAGACTCTAATGCAAACGCGCCTAGGACCAGACTTGTAGAGACAAGTCTAGAACTTGCTCTGATATCACTTGATGTGACATCGTGGAGGAGGGCCGTGGTGACCGCCCCAATGCACCTATGACCTATGGAAACAAGCACAACAATTGGATTTAGAAACCAAAATCGGTGGGCAGACTCACGCGGCGCACCCAACCTGGGGTGACTCGGGGATACCGAGTCGAGGATGTGGAATTGGTCTCTTGCTGGCAGAGGGTCAGTAGGTCTTAGGTCAACGCCCCTAGGTATGGTAGCCCAATTCAAAGGGGCAGACCTCGTGCCGAGTGGGCACGGGTAACACTCCATTCACTTTCCGTGGTGGCCGCTCGACGAGGGTGGAACCTCGTGGCCGGGCACTCTCTCCCTTCGGCGATGGAGCAAATGATGAATATGGGATGAACAAGCATATATGGAGCAAGGGTTGAGTGCTTACTTGGCTGGTTTGAAGAAACCGACCCCGGTCGGAGATATGGGCGAGTGGGAAAGCGTGGGCCCGCAACCCGCATGTAGCATCGATGTCGCTTGACCTGAAACCGCTGTTACAACACTACACCACATGCAGGAGGGTTGGCTCAGGGGTGAGAAAATAAGTTGATACAACAAAAATCTACCTCCACGCAGGGAGGGGCTTTCAGCCGGCCAGGCGTGGGATGGGGATTGTGAGGGGAACCGGTTCTGTCCAGACTGAACCTGTAGGATACATCTGAAATGTTGTCGCTATAACATCACGTCTGGGGGTCTGATGGTGACGCCGTCTGCTTCCCCATGCTGAGGATGACGTGAGGAAGGGCTCCTGTAGAGGAGAGGGGCGTCCGAGGTCGCTGGAGGCCGTGGCGAGGCAGACGGGGCCTGATAGTAGGTCCTGCTCTCGACTGTGCAGAACTGCGTAGTCGCGAGAGGGGAAGTGGAACGTCATTTTCTGGTGACCAAATGATGTCCCGCGTCAAGGAAGAGATAGGGGGCACACCGTTTTAGTTCCCAGGGGCGGGGCCAGGTCATCGGAGCTGGGACGTGGCGGTGACGAGGGTTGATGCAGACTCCATGTCAGCTACACAGAACAGGGGTGTTGTTCCAGAACTGTGGCGAACAGGTTGGACGGAGGCTGCAACATTGTCGGATGATGACGAATCTTGGTAGAGACAGTGCTGGGGGTCCAGACAACTCGCCCGTCGAACGAGAGGGCCAGAAGATGACCAGAGTGCCAGTGACGACTCTGGGAGTCGGGACTGGTTGCAGGTGACCCTACAGAGGCAGAATACCCCACGATCTGTCTTCAGTCATGGTACATCTTGTCGGGGTGGCTGATGGTCGCGGTCGTCGGTGAGGATGTCGAGGGATAGGCCCTCTATCACCCAGAGGAGGGCTGCAATCGTTCGATGTCGCTAGAGGGGTGGGAGGGACGGACTCCCTCTACTGGTCACAGGCTGTAGGCAGGGCTCCGGCAGGCTGATGTAGCGAACTCGGGGAACTACTAGCTACTCCGATCATTGAAAGGGGCAGGGCCAGAGTCAAACTGACTGTAGAAGTGTCTGCTATGCATGGTAGAAGGGGTAGCCCAGCTCAAGGTTGAAGGTTGCAGCAGAAACCAAAAGATCAGAGAGTGGTCCAACCTGAACAGGGGGCGAGCATCCTGCGCACGTCGGGGAAAAGGTTCGTTCTAGGGTGCTCCGGTGCCCAAATGGATCCCTTCTTCTTGGTACTGGAATAGGACTCGTAGGAGAACACCTTGGTTAAAGGGCACATCCAGAATCTCAGCGTGGAGGTCATGGGAGTCTCTACAACACGTCTCTAGTTGCCCACCAGAGTAAGCTTGCACAGTTGGACAGGAACAGCTCTCTCGGTCAACTCCGATGTCGGATGAGGGTGCTTGAACTCTCATTGCGAAGCTGGTTCGGAGTGGAATCCACCGGTGCTTGGCTTGTCACTAGAAGCTTCACGGTGGAGGTTAAGCCGGCACTGCAACAGGACGGACGGTTTTGGCAAGGAAGGGGGGAAGATGAAATTCAAAATTTGAATTGGGGATGGGATGGGGAGTTAATGCAGGGTCTAGGGAAGAGTGGGGGATGCCTTGGGAAGAGGGAGGGGTGTCTTGGGAAGTGTGATTCTCTCTTGGGAGATGAAAGGTTGCTTGGGGAAGTGGGAAAGTCTCCCAAGGGGGTGGTGGGATCTTTAATGAAGGAGTTAATGGGGTAGGGGGGAGTCCGAGAGTTAGGTGAGGTGGTGGATGATGTGGCAGCTGATGTGGTCTAGGGGAGGTGGTGTGGAGGATGAGGTGGCAGGTAGAGACAGAAGGGTGGGGGCGGCCTAGAGAGAGGGGGAGTAGAGAGAGGGGGGGAGATTTCTCTCAAAGAGGATTTTCAAATATCATTCATGATTTATTAGTTCTCCAATGGGGGAGTTGGGTCCTATTTATAGGAGCCCAACATTTTACATGACCGACTTGCCCTTGGCTTTACACAAAATGACACGTGATGTCCAAGAGAGATACAATGGGCCCAATTGATGGACTCGAGACCCATTTGACTCAAAGCATAGGTAGATAACTTGCTAACCTAGATACATGACTCAAATAAAAGAGAAATTACATGATCTATGACCCAAAATAAAGAAAAATACACAACATGACTCGAAATAAAGTGGCGAACATGACTATGTGTCGACGACGAGCATCAAAGACCTTAGCCAAAAGAAGTGGCGAGAGATGTCCTCATCACTTTTCCTTTGAATTACCCGGTTTGCCACCCGAAAGGGAAGTCAGCTTTTTTATTGAACTCACCCCTGGAGCAGCACCTGTTTCAAAAGTCCCTTACAGGATGTCCCCAGCAGAACTCAAGGAGTTGAAGAAACAACTTTAAGAGTTTCTAGAGAAAGGCTTCATTCGACCCAGCACATCCCCTTGTGGTGCGCCAGTTCTATTCGTCAGAATGAAGGATGGATCTCTCAGGCTATGCATCGATTACCGGCAACTAAATCAACTCACCATCAAGAATATATATTCGTTGCTACGTATCGATAAGCTGTTCGACCAGATTTCTGGTGTGGTGTATTTCTCTAAGATCGACCTCAGGTTTGGTTACCATCTACTCAGAATTAAAGATGAAGATATTTACAAGACGGCTTTCCGTAGCAGATATGGGCACTATGAGTTCATGGTTATGCCGTTCGAGTTAACCAATGCCCTTGAAGCATTCATGCAACTTATGAACAACGTCTTCAGGACGTACCGGCATCACTTCGTAGTCGTCTTTATTGACGATATCCTTATTTATTCTAAGACCAAGGAGGAACATGAAGAGCACTTAAGGGTAGCTTTGTAAATATTAAGAGAACATCAACTCTATGCGAAGCTCAATAATTGTGAGTTGTGGCTAAAAGAGGTCTCATTCCTTGGCCATATCATTTCAAAGGAAGGTATCGTTATGGATCCTTCAAAAGTAGAAGCTGTCAAAGATTGGAGCCGACCAACCACGGTGTCCAAGGTTCGGAGTTTCATTGATCTAGCTGGTTATTACAGGCGATTCATCAATGATTTCTCGAAGATTGTTGTTCCTCTGACCAGGGTAACAAGAAAGGAAAATCTGTTTGTATAGTCAAAGGATTGCGAGGAGAGTTTCTTGACCCTCAAGGAATATCTCACCACTGCACCTATATTGGCACTGCATGTTGAAGGCGGTGGTTTTGAAGTCTATATGGATGCATCTGGCATTGGCCTTGGGTTTGTCCTTATGCAACACAGGAAGGTGATTTATTATGCTTCAAGGCAACTGAAGCGTCACGAAGAAAATTATTCGGTGCATGATCTAGAGGTAGCTGCTGTTATTTTTGCCTTAAAGATATGGCATCATTATCTCTATGGATAAAAATTCACGGTATTCTCATATCACAAAAGTCTGAAGTACCTTTTCTCGCAGAATGAGTTGAATATGCGGCAAAGAAGGTGGCTAGAATACCTCAAGGACTTTGATTTCTCCATTCAATACCACCCAGGTAAAGCAAATGTTGTAGCTGATATGCTCAGTAGGAAACCAGTAGGAATTCTATCAAGCCTGTGGAAAGGTATGACAAATCTCCTTGAGGATTTTGCTAAATTGAATCTGGACATTGACTCAGATAATGAAGGGCATATTATTGCCAATATGCGGTCACAACCAACATTAATAGAAGACCCGGTGACATTGCAAGGGAATGACCCTACACTAGTTGAGATTAAAGCTAATGTTGATCAACGACCAGATTTTTCCGCCATGGCTGATGGAAGATTGCTATTCCGAGGTCGGATTTGTGTGCCAGATCATGATCATAGTAAGAGGCTGATTATGGTAGAAGCTCATAAGTCAAAATATGCTATTCACCCCGCTGCTACCAAGATGTACCAAGATTTAAAACAGAATTTTTGGTGGCCCAACATGAAGAGAGAAGTGGCAGACTTTGTATCTCGTTGTCTCACTTGTCAGCAAGTTAAGGCAGAACACTAAAAGTCCGCAGGAAAGCTACATCCCTTGGAAATTCCCGAGTGGAAGTGGGAAAGTATAGGAATGGACTTCGTCATAGGCTTACCAAAGACAAGAGGAGGACATGATGGTATTTGGGTAATAATTGACCGTTTGACTAAATCGGCACATTTTCTTCCCACTAAAAGTCGATAGGTCTGTAGACATTTTAATAGCATTATACATTAAGGAGATTGTCAAGCTACATGGTGTCCATGTTATAATTATTTCTGATCGAGACCCTCGTATCACATGACAGTTCTGGAAGGGTCTGCAATATTCATTACGGACCCGTTAAAACTTTAGCACTGCTTTCCACCCTCAAACTGATTGTCAAACTGAAAGAACAAATTAGGTGGTTGAGAATATGCTTAGGGCATGTGCTATTGACTTTGGTGGAAGTTGGCACGACCACTTGCCTCTCGTTGGGTTTGCCTACAACAATAGCTATCAAGCTAGCATACAAATGGCACCGTTTGAGGCATTGTATGGAACATGTTGCCGTTCACCTATCTGCTGGAATGAAGTTGGGGAGAAACAAGTTCTAGGCCCGGATCTTGTTCGAGATACAACCAAAAAAGTGAAGCTTATTTGAGAAAGACTCTAGATGGCTCAAGACAAGTAAACGTCTTATGCTGATATTAGAAGAAGAGTCCTGAAATTTCAAGTGGGAAACCTTGTGTTTCTCAAGGTTTCTCTAGGTCGTAGAATTCGAAGATTTGGCATTAAGGTAAGCTCACACCGAGATTCATTGGCCCTCTTGAAATTCTTGAAAGGGTTAGTGAGGTTGCTTATCGGATAGCTTTGCCTCCGCAACTATCTTGAGTTCACGAGGTATTTCATATATCAATGCTCAAGAGGTACGTCAATGACTCTTTCCATGTTATAAGTCATGACGACCTGGCAGTTCAAAAGGATTTGACGTTCGAACAAAGGCCGCTCAAGATAATTGATCGAGAAGTACGTCAGCTTCGTAATAAAACCATTCCCATGATAAAAGTCCGGTGGAATAAAAGTACCGACCAAGAGACGACGTGGGAAACAGAAGAAGCTATGCGCAAGCGATTCCCAGAACAATTTAATTATAAGTACACTCTCCATAAATCCCATGCAATGAATTTGGGGACCAAATTCTTTGAAGTGGGGGAGGGTGTAGCACCCCTGAAAATTATCCTGGATTTTTTTGGGGATTTTCTAGAATTAAATAGAGTTATTAAGCCTATTATTAGATTTAATGGGCTATTTTGGGTAATTAATAATTATTTAAAAGACCAAACATGCGTCCCTATGTCCCCATCATGTTCTAGCATGCTTTATCTTTCAGTTACCATGTTTTCCATGCATTAGTTGCCCTATAATAGGCCTTGCACGCATTATTTTTACCTTCTATTTGAAAGGTAGAAGGCGATCCATCAGAGACTACAGCTTCCAAGAGGCGGTCCGAGATAGACCACAATTTCCAATTGGCGGTTCTCCATAGATCGCATTATATTTTCTGTTAACCCTAAATAGAATGCAGATCAGCCCTTATAATATATGCTAAGTCTGAGTAACTATGCCCTATTCCTGGCTAAATTATTATATTCACGATTTTAGTTATATCATGCATCAATCATGTTGGATTTCATGCCCTATATGTTTTGGAACTTATTTTAACCTTATGACAATTTCATGCCAAAATCATATAGTATTGTATTAAAGTTATTTTCATATGATTTGTGGAACTTGTTACATTGGTGTTTTAATCACTATTTTTATACATGTCCACTCTCATCTTCAGTGTTTCTTAAAGTACATAGTGCATATTCCGGTACGTGGCTATTAGTTACACTTTGCACTTATAGGCATACCTTCTTCGACTTGTGATCCTCTCCGTCGGATATTCCTTCTGCTGGACAAGGTGATCATGTTTCGAGGCCTCCGTAAGTCTCCGCAAGCCTAGGATTCCCACCAGGACGCCGAGCTAGTTGTACTATAAAAACCCAAGGGATTAGAAAGCAATTGAGTTTCTCACATTTTCCTGCACTCTAGACTAGTTGCGGCCCTCAGGCGACCACCTCCTTCTAGTAGCGGTCGGCCCGTGACCGCGCTCTCCTGCAAGTGCTGCTACGTCGACCCCTTTTCCTTCTAGTGTTGACCCGATCTAAAAGCGGTCTTGGCTCGACCGCTACTTCAAGAAACAGTCCCCATGAGACCGCATTCTCCCAGATTGTGTCTAACCCATGGTTTGACCAAAGGGTTCACATTACTCCATTCTCAGATGGTCTTCTGACTATCTGGAACCCAACACCTCGTTAAATAGCTCATTAATGCATTTTGGAACTATAAAAATGTACCGTTATGCTGTCGAAATTCCTCTGTGGCATAACGTTCAATTAATTCATCCTTAAACTCTCATGAATCATTTTGGTACATTCTTACCTTAAAGTTGTTATCATGAACCTATTGTTTGAACTTGACATTATTGGCCAATATTTATATTACTCGTGGCAGTAACTTGATTTATAACTTGAAGATGCAACAGCGGACACGGACAGTGTCCAAGGGCTCCACGCTAGCCCCCTCAGAAGATGGCCGGAAACATATTGTAAACCATGGGATATGATGAACACAGGTGTCACATTGCGCTGGGAGTACTTTTTTTATAAACGGGTGAAATCCACGAAGCTCATGATGAAATTATGCATGCTTGCTTCCTACATGACTTTCTAGTTCATAGCCTTATCAAGGTTATGAAAGTACATTTTGTTGGTCCCCTGGTAGGTGAGTAGACAAGAAAGGGGGTTGAATTGTCCCCCACACGATATGGTAAATTAAAAATTTACGCAGTGGAATTAACAACTTTAATGATATTGAAGAAAATGAACTAAGTCAAGCTAAGTTCTCTCAATCTCACCATTCACACATGATCAAGATAAACATCGTTAACATGCAAACCCACAAACACACAAACCACAAGGACACAGAGATTTTTAAAGTGGTTCGGAATCACGACCGGCTCCCTACGTCCACCCCTTACCAAACCAGTAAGGCTTCACTCGGGGATAAATCCTCAACACGGAGACGATGCTCCAACACACACACGGGGATAAATCTCTACGAGGAGAACTCTCATCACGTTGTAGACACAACAACACGGGGAGGAACCCTAGACGCTCTGGATCGTGAGTCCAGCAGCACACACACACACACACTGCAACAACCGCAGCACCGTAGACACACGACCGTACGCAGACGGTCACACACACACACAATATTTATAGTTCAGAGAAATCGAGACGAATATCCAAAATATGCTCAACCAAAAATATAGAACATGAAACACATCACAAAGAACAAATAGAAGATATAGAAATAATCCCCCTTTGTCTTCAATGGCCGGAAGATGATGTTCTTTGAAGCACAAGTCGGAGGGAGAATGGCATCGACATGATTTCAGCATCTTCTTGATCGTCTCCTAATCCGCTCCTCCTTTTCTTCTTCTTCGAACCCCAGAAATCACTTGACGGAGATGAAATCTTCCTTTCTCTTGTAGCTCCAACCCTTTTCCTCTTCTTCACCTGCAAGATAAGAAACTATCAGCTCATTAGGGTTCATCCTTTTCAAAATTTAGAGTTTACACATATGCATATATTGAAGAGTGCAAAAGACCATTACAACCCTTCTAAAATCCTCCAAAAGACCCCCAATAGGTCTACCATGAACCTAAGGGTCGATGGGTAAAAGATAAGCACAAATGGATTGGGTTTAGATGGTTTTCGGATCCCCGTTTTAATGTTTTCATCGCAATCGACAAACTGAAAATTGGTCATCGGTCGACCGGACTGAAACCTTCTTAGACTGGCCTACCCTACTAATTTCGGTGTTCCGAAATGCCATGGTCGATCGACCGAACCCTATGACAGATCCAGTCCAGCCAGCTCTGGCTGCAATGGTCAACCAACCCCCACCTTTTGGTCGACCGAACTCCTACAGAGAGTAATAAAGTAAGGAAAATTAGTTAGAAAACAAGGTTAATAACCTCAAGTGAAAGATACATAAAGTATACTCATGAAAACCAATTTACAAGGAGTCTAAAGACACTTTGAAAAATAGCAATGAACTTTATGCAAGAAGTGCAACAAGAGTGAGCATTGTAAAACCAAAATTCCCATGAGTGATTAGACAGTTTGCAAGCCCAAAAGCTTATGTAGATGAACCATGAACCACATTGAGAAATATGTAGAAAACCCATGTTTTTCTCAACCAAAGATTAAGACCATATTGCCATGCATATATGCAATTTGAATGAACATCATGAAGCCAATTTTCATGAAGACTTGTATGAATATCTCAAATTACACATTCATGTCTTTAGCAACTCATGAAGAAAATGCATGAGAACCCAAAATATCTCAACCAGAAACAACTTCCTATATACATGCATTTGAACAACATGCATTTAAACAACATGTATGAGCCTTAAACTCCATTTACCATCTCAACCATATTGGAACATAAAAGCACAAAGGCTCAATAGTTCACAAAACTGTATAGCATTTATCAAGACTCCTAAATTCTGAAACGTATGAATCATAGCAATGATCATGAATGCACACTGTCATCAAGAACATATGCAAGCATACACAATATACATAAAGTTTAGTTATCATCAAAAATATAAACATATACAAGGCACACAACAATCTCCCTCTTTTTGATGATGACAAACTTTATGACTGACAAAGACCGATCATATTCTTCTCCCCCTTTGAAAAGATAAAAAAGTGGGAGGAAGGTAATGAAGTTCAAGTTTCAGCAATGCAGATTCATGAATCAATAAGAGGCCACTTCAGAAGTTCAAATGAGGCATTTAGCAAAGTAGAGATAAGATGATCAAAACATGTTACTTATTTGTGATTCCAATTGTTGATTATGGAGATGGTAGGTGTATAGACTTAAGACTTGCAGACTAAGTAAATACATCAAGATAATACCATTCAAAGCCTAAAGCCCATTTTAGATTTTCACAAGATGCAATAGCAAGGCAAAGGCAAGATGTTTGTCTTAAACACATAACAGTTGAAACATCAAATGCTTTTCTTTGAATTTCATATTTTTAGATTTTTCTTTTAAAATGCATAAAAACTCAATGCATACAAATGATGACACATGAAATGAGTTTCTTTGATTTTTAGATTTTTAAATTGTTAGTTTTCTATTGCATAAAAACTCAATGCATACAAATGATGGCACATGAAACGAGTTTCTTTGATTTTTGGATTTTCAAATTTTTAGTTTTCTATTGAAATGCATAAAACTAGATGCTTACAAATGAGGACACATAAATGTATGCAATGCAACCAAACAGATACGTATATATACATGTAACACAGCTCCCCCTTGCTTATTTAAGAAAGGAATAGGTATAAGAAAAGTGCATGAGAGTCAAAATAACTAGGATGCTCATGTGTAACACCTAAGAGATTGTGCAATCACAGATAAGAGTTATGCAATAGCCAATGCAGTCAATCAATTTTCTGAATACATATTAAATCAAATTTTCATATGTGTAGGTGAATAACATGAAAATATATTATTGCGATATGGATATTCAGATTTTTAGAACAACACAATGAAAGATTATACATACTACACTTCAATTTATGAGAATAGCATATTGGAGGCTACGCTCTGCCACAAAGAGTTTTTCACCAGAATTTTTCAACTCAAGCAATTTCACATAGATAAACAGAATTTTTTAAAGAGTGATCAGGTTCAAATAATTCTTTTTTACATGAGAAGACACATGGAGCTAATGCCAGACCCCCCGATTACTCAGAATATTGAATCATTTCACCTCATTTTGAACAGAGATACTACAGTATAACATCCTTCAGAAATGAACCACATCACGTCTCAGGTGACGTATATCCAGTACTCAGTGAGATTGAGCATTGCTCTGCCATTCTTTTTCAGATTCTTTCTACAAAAATAGGCAGACGGCTTTTTCCTCAACTGCCTCTTCAAGATACATGCAGCAAGTTTAATATCTCTAGAGTGTTGAAAGGAAATTCCTATATCCTCATATTTAACACTCATTTTCACATTTTATGCAAGAAGTGTGCGAATTTGATTCAGTATGTATATCAACAATTTGTGAACATATAACAATGCAGCTCCCCCTATCTAGATGCACTTATCAAATATTTACCCCCCCTGAGTGTATGATATGAAACACTCCAATGATGACTCAATTGTAATATTATTTAGCAAGAAGTATGAGGTCTTAGAAATTTCAAAGGATAGGGGTGAATAGGATATATAACATGCAAGCACATAATGATGAAATATGAAAAATGCAATGCAGAATATAGAATGCATTATGAATGCAAATTTCAGATTTTATTTGAACATTCCAAACGCATTTCAGAATTTAACATGGGTGCAAAATGTAAGTGTTCAGTTTTTCATATGAATGATCTAAATGCACGTAATGCATGAACTCCAATGCATGCAACCTATAACGACATGAGAATGCAATGCATGATGCAAAAATAAAATGCAAAAACTCAATTTTCAGAACAATATGACAAATTGAACAAGAAAGCATTCAGATTCAAATAATGAGCAACAAACATTTTTCATCGCATAAGCTTTATAAGCTAAGGTGCAAAAATAGATTTGAAACAATCAATGCAACCCATTTGTTTTCATAAACTGTTCAAAAATAGATTTTCAATAACATTTCAAAAGTTTAGAGTTGTTGTACCCGGACAATTTCCCCAGTAAAATACCAAAGGACAAGGGTTTGGGAATTTCCCCGAACACCTTCAAGGCGTGGGCTATCCAGCCCCTCTGGCAACCCAGTGGGCCCAACCAACGGCCCCAACCCACTAGCTGGGATATACGGCGGCGTTAGCAATTAACCGGGATCACTCCCGACCCCTCAGCGGCGAAATTTGTCCGCGTTCTATACAACCACCCGGGCCAACCCAGGGGCGCCCCAACTATAAGCCACGCCAGGTGGCACTCAGCGAAGAGGCAAGGGGTCTACCCCGGGACACCTTCTTTCAGCCCCCCAAGGTCAAAGGGAGACCCGAATAAGTCAACCACAGGCTTTGGAGGCCCGCGGCATGTGTGTACGGCTCACACACAGGTGCCGAGCTTTTCCCCGAACACCTGGTGGGCGCATATGTCCCAGCCCTTCTACAACAAACTGTGGGTCAACCCACGGCTCCAGTACACCAGTCAGGTTCCACAACAAACCCCCAACAAGTCGGGGCCACCCCCGACCCTCAGACACACGGCGATGAGCCTTTTAGACTTAGCTCTCGGGCCAACCCGAGGCTACCCTACCAACCCGTCGCGCAGCGCGGCACACGCCTCGAGATCGGGCCCAAGTGCCCAAAGTGCCTCCTCTCAGCTCCCACGAGCTCACATCCTCAGCCCAAGGCCCATTCCAAGGCCTCTCAGCCAGTTACCCAGGCCGTTCGACAACCCGAGGCGTGTCGGGCATTCACCCGAGCACCTTACGAGCGACAACTACAACTATACAACAATAGCCCCCACGGGCTAATCCCGGCGACCCAAGACCTTGGATCCTCCAAAGGACACCTCCGGATAGCAAGAGAAGACCCCCGAGGGCCACCCCTCAGGGCTGCAACTCACCCTAGGGAGGATTCACCCCGGGCGCGGCTGCGCCCCGAGGAGGGTGAACTTCCTTGGGGAGTGTGCCCTCCGCCCAGTCCAAAGGCCCCATGGCCTTCCCCAGTCCTGGTTTCGTGCAAGATCCGCCGTACCATGCAAAGAAGGATCCGACGATGAGGAACCCGCCGACGAGAGCTCGGGATCGTGTAAAGTCTCACGTCAACTCCCGTGCTCTTCGTACACATGCGGTCGGTCAACTCGTATCCTTCATGTATCCTTGCTGTATCCTCCAAGTCTTGTCCTTTTCTTCTTATTCAAATTAGGAAGAAATTACCAAAATGGGGATTTTATAGAGGGTGGGCCCCCCTCTCTCTCTCCTAGCCAGTCCGCCTAACCCTCCCCCCCCGGGGGGGAGGGGTTTAGGCGGACCAGCCTACCCCCTCAGGTTGGTCCGCCTAAACCTCATTACAATAAAAAAAACTTTTTTTTAATTAAAAAAAGTGTCCAGCCTGGTCCGCCTAAACCCCCCCTGGGGGAGGGTTTAGGGGGACCAGCCTGCCCCCTCATGCTGGTCTGCCTAAACCCCATCAAAACTAAAAAAACGTTTTTTTAACAAAAGAAATTCCCCTCCGTGAGGGGTTTAGGTGGACCAGACCAGCCCCTTGGGCTGGTCCGCCTAAACCCCACTTGGGGGAGGGGTTTAGGCGGACCAGACTAGTCTCTTGGGCTGGTCTGCCTAAACCCTATCCTCCCCACTCCGTAATACAAAAAAAAATATTTTTGTGGGGTTTACCCAGACCAAGTTGGGCCTCCAACTTGGTCCGCCTAAACCCTACCCCTGCCCCTTCAAATTCCTATAAATTCCACCCCTTAGAAGCTCAAGGGGCAACATGCACAGGCAAACACACAGACGGACATGGACAGACAGACAAACCCAACCTAACTGTCGCACCCTCGGACTCCCGGGGCTTTCGGCAAGGGTCGGGGACGTAAGGAGCTAAGTGCATGCGCGGTCGACTTGTCAGATCGGCTCGTACACGCCGAGGGTATGCCACATGTACTTCCCTCATACGGCGTCTAGCAATCATACACGAGTCCATCTCTGCCGTGCGTAAAGCGTCATGCCCAACACGGAAACACGTGCTCACTGCTCTCCCCGAGCTGGCCGTCGACTGCCCTGACTGATGACTCGAGTTAACCAAAATCCTGGCCCAGGAGTAATTCACCCGGGTCCAGCCCTGACTCTCCAGCACGATGACATTCACCTTCCAAGGCCTGGACCCGACCGCTCATCTTCGAGCCACGTCCTACCATCGCCGAGCATAAGCCCCTAAGGGCTTGTGCCCCCCGGCAATCAAGCTTGCCTCGATTCCTCGCGGAGGACCTCTGTAAAAAGCGCGGATATCCGCCTTACCACGCATTGACCCGGGGACTGACTCACACGTCGGAATTGTCCCGTGGCTTGTGCCAACTGTACTCTGGCCTCCTTGGCCCATTTGTAAAGCCCGTGTGGCTCTCATATAACATAAAACCAATTGAAGGCATTGTAGACACGGCATTCCTGACGTCTCCTGAGAAAGTCTCATATTACTATACAACGCCCCGCAACGGCTTACGCATTTTGAATCACTCGAGTGCTTCCTTTTCTCGGGTCTTCTTCTGCCTTTTTCGACATCCGGAATCGTCTCGTCACGGCATTCGGACGGCATCAACACCAGTCAGACGTATCAAGAGGTTCCGGAACCAAGATGTTGACTGCTGGGCGGCCGCCGATTGAGGACCCGGGTGGGTCTTAATGGGGGCGTCTAGGCCTCTGGACGCCCCCATATTTCTAATTTATTTTATTTCTTTTCTCAGGGCCCAAAACTAATTAATATATATATATATATATATATATATATATATATATATATTAATGGAGGCGTCCAGGCCCCTGGACGCCTCCATAAAAACAATAATAAAAAAAATGTTTGTAAAATGCCAGTTGGCATAAAAAAATAAATAAATAAATAAATATATATATATTAATGGAGGCGTCCAGACCCCTGGACGCCTCCATAAAATAAAATAAAAAAATCAAAATGCCAGCCCTGGTATAAAAGACAAAAGAAAAATAAAAAATAATATAATTTTGGAGGCGTCCAGGCCCCTGGACGCCTCCATCAAAACCCTCACGGGCGCCGGCCACCGAACGACGGTTTGTCGTGTGTGAAAAAATCCAAAATATGGAGACGTCCAGCAAGCTGGACGCGCCCATTTCTGAATCACGAGGTGCCACTCACAAAACCACGCGTTGTGCCAAACCGCGTGCGGCCGTCGTCGGTTTTCGGTGGACCTGTTTGAGACGTCCGGGAGCCTGGACGCCTCCACAAAAATATTCCAAAAAAATAAATAAAAATAGAATAAAATATTATTTCGGCCCTGATGGAGGTGTCCAGGGTCCTGGACGCCTCCACCCTCCGGAGCCCTATAAATAGAGGCCCACCCCCTCAGTTCTGGAGGAGCTTCGAAGTGATCCGATAGGCTGCCGGAGCCCAGAGGCTACGGAGTCATTTTCTAACCCGTGGGTTCTTTTGTAGGTGGAGGTTCTGCCGACTTCTCGGGTGCTCACGCTCGCGAGAGGAAGGTCGTCTTCATCCACCGCGCTTCCACGTCGTCCCCACGCTGCCGGAGCTCCGCCGGATTTCACCCTCGGCTCATCCAATAAGCCTTTTCTTCCCCTTTTTTTCTTCGTAGTTCTTTTGCATTCATCATCTCGCATCCTCTATCCCCTTCATAAGGGCGCCTCTTCTTTTATACTTCTTGCATCCATCATCTCATTTTCCTCCTACTCGAGTCCGAGAGGGGTTTAAAAGATAACACCAACCAGGTGTGTGTCTTGCCATCATTTCGTTATTTTTATCGCAAGGATTTGAATACTACACCTCCATCTTTCTAATCCACTTGTCATTTGTTTTGTCGTTGTTTTGCAAGGCTAGCCGAGGAAAGCCCTCTCCGTCGGCCGGCCGGAGGGAGAGGAAGAAGCAACCCGCCATCTCCCGCTCTTGAGGTAGGCGCGATCACTTTCTTATTTTGGGGTCTTTCGGCCCCTGGCGATCACATCTTATTTTCGAGGCCGCGGCGAGTCACTTCCCCAATGGCCGTTTAAATTTCCGTTCTTATATTCTCTTTATACTCTGTTATATTCTGCTCATATTCTCGAGACCGCGGCGAGTCACTTCCCCAATGGCCGTTTAAATTCCCATTTTTATATGTTATATTCTTATCTATTCGTGTTCTCGAGGCCGCGGCGAGTCACTTCCCCAATGGCCGTTTAAATTCACGTTCTTATACGTTATATTCTTATCTGTTTGTGTTCTCGAGGCCGTGGCGAGTCACTTCCCCAATGGCCGTTTAAATTCCCGCTCTTTGTATTCTCTCTATATTCTGTCATCTTATTATCTGCTCATATTCTCGAGGCCGCGGTGAGTCACTTCCCCAATGGCCGTTTCAATTCTTGTTATTTAATTTTTGCACCATTCCCGTCCCCCCGAGGCCGCGGCGAGTCACTTCCCGCTATGGCCGTTTAAACCCCATATTTTGCTATATCACACTTGTCCCGCTCGCCCCGCCGGAGTAATCTCCCGTGGTGGCCCCTTCTCTCTCTTCTCTTATTTCTGTGTTGCAGCAAACAAACACCAAAAGAAAGAAAAGAGGAGCCCGCGCGCTCCGCGTCCTCTCTCTGCTCTTCCCGGAACCGCGTGACGTCGCTCACAGATTGGCGATCACGGTGGGACCTCTACTGCTTCCTTTCGGCTACCCTTGCAAGTTCGGCACCACCCGTGCCTCTCCACCTTCGCGCCCGCGCGCGCCCCCGTTGTGCTCACGGCAGCACCGTCAGTTTTGATTGGTTCTTTGTTTATTACATGTCTGTTATTTCTGTTGTTTTCCCACTCCATACATCTGTCAGCATTCCATTGCATACATCCATTACTCTTTTCTATCCTTTTTTTCATTTTTTGAGGATCACCCTTTCCCGGTGAAGGAAGGACTCTCTGTTTGGGAATTCCTCTCAACGGACTAGAATCTCCTACACTGGGACCTCCGTAAGTCCCCGACATCGAAGAATCTCCTCTTTGTTCACTGGGCTGGTTGTACCATTGAAGTTCCCCGGAGTTAGACATTTCATTCGTGGTGAGACGAGAGACCCTAGCTGACACGGCGGTGAAACAAAAACAAACTAGGGTCCCCATTTTGTGTGAACTTCGGATCTCGCTAAAAATACAAAAAAAAAAATCATCAAAATCAAAACACAAAAAAGGGCGTAAAGGCATCCACTTGTTTGATAATCTCTGCTACCTACTTGCTAGTGTATGTTTTTGCGTTCTGGGAAAACTATGAGCATGTCTCACGAGTCTTTTGAGGAGAACCACCCTAGCCGTGGTTTGTCAGCCGACCCACGAGTCTATGCTATGGACTCGGGTCCTTCTCATGACCCCTCGCATGAGGTGCAGGTTATTGCCGGGGACACGTCCCCGCCACAGGATATCACTTCCTTACTGGGCGTCCTCGCCAACACGGAGCTTACCTCTGAACAGCTCCGGGCCTTCCAGGCCATTCTAAAAGGGAAATCTGTTTCCCCCATGCCCCAGGAGTCAACTCCGGCCATCGCACCTCTCCAAGAGTCCGTGCAGGCCATTCCATCTCCCTCATTGGCGCAAGCCATCCAGTCTCCCTCTCTTCAAGGACAAGCGAGCCAACAACCACCCTCATTCCAGTTCCCATCACAATCTCAAACTCCCGTTGTTCCCCAGACACCGCTTCAGCCGGGGCCAACTATCGGCGGTCCGACAGCTCCCTCTCATTCTGGGTTCCCCCCTCAAGTTTTCGGGAGACAGTTTCTCCCCCAGTGGCAAGTGCCACCTTCACCCCCAGAGGAGCTCGCCCAATCGCTCCTCAATAGGTTCAACCGCATGGACGAGCAGTTTCAAAATCTAAGAAGGATGGTGGACGTGAAAGCCACCCCGGAGGTTGCTTTGCCAATCCTTCCCGTCATTCATCTTCCTCCCTCCGAAATGCCCACGTACCGCAGATACAATGGTACCGGCAACCCCTTCATTCATCTCAAGGATTTCATGTATGAGTCCTCTTACTGGCAAAACGATCAGAGGTCCCTGGCATACCTCTTTCGGAGATCATTGGATGGTCCCGCGCTTGAGTGGTTCTATTCTCTGGAGCCCCGCGAGGCCGAGAATTTTGAAATAGTCCAGAGAAGGTTCTTGCAGAAATATAGGGATAGGGTCGGTCCCTCACTCTCCATTACCGACCTAGTGGCCGAAAAGATGAAACCCGACGAGGATTTTGTCCGATATGCTGATAGATGGAGGTCTCTGGCGGAAAGAATAAGGGATACCATCTCCGAGCCCGAACAAGTGAAGATGATTGTGTCTAATGCAACCCCACAGTTCAGACATGTCCTGGCCATGAATAAACTTACTACAATGGAGGAACTCTATGAAAGGGCCCGATACATCCAAACCCAGTTAAAAGACTCCCCCATCATGAACATGTTTGAGTCGCCGAAGCCCAAAGTGGTTAGAAAGACAGGCGCTGGTGTCCCGGGCGGAGCCACAGAAGGGGTCGTGACAAATGAGCAAGTGGGTGCGGTCAACAATGCCAACTATGCAGTCAATCCAAGGCCTCCACAAATGCCCCGACTTCCCCTTCAACCAGGTCCTTTCCCTCTTCGTCCTCCACCCCAAAATAATCCACCCCAGGATAATATGCCTCCATTGCGCCAACCCCAGCAACAACAACCACAACCTCAGCAACAACAACCACTGCTTCAGTACAACCAAGTTCCACCCCCGGGGAACTATGGTCCCCAACAGCAACAAAGGAGGCCGCTCGGTCCCAAAAGAGCCTACTATCCACCATTGCCGGAAACCTTAGCAGACATTTTTAATGCCCTCATGGCATCAAACCAACTCGCCCTACCCAGAGAAAGACCCGCGTGGCCCCCCAATGTTGATACCTCCAAATACTGTGTCTACCACAGGCAACCGGGACACACAGTAGATTACTGCTTCCACTTCAAAGATTACATCCATGATATGAATGATGAACATCAAATAGATTGGGGTGAGATGAGACGATACGTCGCGGCTCTCAAGGCTAGGAGACCTCCTCATAGGCCACAGCAGCAGTTACAACAGCAACAGCAACAGCAACCACAACAACAACAGCAGGCTCAGCAGGCCCCACAATAACAGCCCGACATGGGCATAATCCAGAATCCATTACCGGAGCACCAACAGCCCAATCATCAGGTTAACCCCATCTCCTCCTTCCCGGAAGTCGGGAGAGAGCAGGTGTGGCACCAGGAAAGTACCTCCATTCTTTATACCTCCAAACCTATCGTCATGCAACCCCCTCACCTTGCCCGGGTAGCACCTCTCTCTCATCAACCCGCGTCGGTATCACCATCACCATTTCCACTACCATTACGCCCTCTCATCCGCACCCCGACCTCCTATCAACCGACACTCTCCACTACGCCTTCACACCCTCTCACCTTCTCTCACTCCCCCACTTTACCATCCACCTCTACCACATTTACCCCTACGCCTTCTAAACCCCTTATCTTCCGTCAACCATACATAAGCCCGTCTTTATCCACCGCATCACCACTAATGCCTTCAAAACCACTCATCACCCACCATCCACCTCAAAACCATTACCCGTTTCAAACCTTACCCACTTCCACTTTGCCTCCGCCTCCACCTTCCAGACCCCTTATCCTTCATAATCCGCGCGATATCCCCTCTACCTCCACCATGCCTCCACCTAACAAACCCCTCATCAGAATCCCTGCTCCCGTCATCACCCCTGCTTCATCAACCATTCCTCCACTACTACCCCTCAAACCCCTGTTAAAACCCACTGCTACCCCCACAGAGGTAAAAAAGACGCAGGCAATGGTGCTCCGGAGTGGAAGGAGTTTCCACAGGATTTTCCCCCACAACAGTCAGAATCCTGAGCTATCTCAGCCAGAGAAGGATGATGGAGAACAACCAGAAAGAGCTATCCCTAGAACACAGTATGATCTATTGAAACACCTGGATAAGACACCTGCTCGGATCTCCATCCTGGAGCTACTTCAAAGATCCACATCCCACCAGGCAGCCTTAATGGAGTACCTTTAAAGGGTCATGGTGAACGAGGACCTCCCTGTAGAAAAGATTTCGACCGTCCTGACCCCAACAGACACACAACCGGCCATCATGTTCCACAACTACAGGCTCGCTCCCAAGGAAGCTCGGAAATATGCATTGTGCATTTCAATAAAAATTAATGGGGTATCCATAAACCCGTGTCTTGTGGACACGGGTGCGTCCATAAATGTGATCTCCATGTGCACTCTTCAGTTGTGTGGGATCGACGAGGAACAAATAAGACCTTCCTCGATCACGGTCACGGCCTATGACAATAGCAAAAGGCCGCCGCAGGGGATGATTATCCTGAAGGTAGAACTAGGCCCCATGTCAATTCCCACGGAATTCCATGTCCTCGACATGGACCCCACATTTAAGGCTATACTGGGTCGCCCTTACATCGAAGCCATGGACGCTGTGCCTTCCACCAACCATCAGTGCCTGAAGTTTCCTTACAATGGGAGAATTATTAAAGTGGTCAGTACACCTGTCCTTCACGCAGTGGATGCTATCAACACCTCTCTGCCTTCTGTTTGGCCGTCTCATCGGCCCATATTATCACTGCTGGACGTGCGTGATCCATCTCACATTCCACTAGCACCAAAGGAGCCGGTCAGGGCAACCGCAACATCATGTCTCCCTTTTCACTCCAAAGGTTGGGAGATTATGAGGAACATCGGCTATCAACAGGGAAAAGGTCTAGGCACACAGTTACAGGGTATGCTCAAGCCGCCAAAAGAAATTAGGCCGAACCATAGGTTTGGCCTAGGCTTCAAAGGACCGTTCAAGGCGAATTGGGAGCCCCTCACATGGACTCTA
The DNA here is from genome assembly GCA_022559845.1 of Amorphophallus konjac. Taxonomy (NCBI): domain Eukaryota; kingdom Viridiplantae; phylum Streptophyta; class Magnoliopsida; order Alismatales; family Araceae; genus Amorphophallus; species Amorphophallus konjac. The sequence continues at coordinate 389,486,084 of CM040120.1, forward strand.
TCAAACCACTTCAGCAGAGGACCCGTTGTTCAGATGGGAGATTACCCACGAGAAGCATATGGGGGATCACATGCTGTATATTTGGCTGAAAAATGTCCGAGGATCACCAAAAGAGGCAAGATCAAGGATCCGGAATGTGAGTGGGACAAATGGTTCGACATACGGGACATTTCCGTTGCACTAGAAAGGATGTTCTCGTCTCCGCAGCTTGAAGGACCACCATTGATCTCCGAAATACCAGAGAATATTACCACTCTTGCCAAGGTTCCAAACTATCCTCGTCCTCGCCAGAAGGACCCTGTCATCGACGGATCTTCATCCGTCCTCAGCATTGCCGTTGATGGCTCATTAGCCGCCATCTTCTCCATCCACTCGTCTCAGCCTTTGCTGATATCTTCTTCCTGGGCCAGACAATTGTCTGATGATCTTCCCAGGTCCCCTTCTTTGCTTACATACCTACGCGGGCTTTTCAACCCGCGCCAGGTCTTCAACCATGATCTGCTCTATGAGCCTCACAATCCTCTAGCCATAACCACTTTCCTCTCTCCTCCAATCTCTTCCCACTGCTTTGTCATTAAAAATGAAAACGAAAAAAAAACGTCAATTTTCAAACTCCCCAACAACACATCTTCGTTGAGGAAACCTCCTACATCTCCCACGGGTGCGTACCGCCTTCCGGACCACCCGTCCAAGGTCCGATGAGCAACCTTTTCTACCCCTCCTCTGAGGGGTCTTCTCCTGTACATTCTACACCGTCCTCTTCATCTTCATCTTCTTCTGTAAATATTGTCAGTCAATCTAGGAATGATAGGCCGAGGGTAGTACCTAGGAAGAAGTCCAAGGGGAGGCAGATCCCTCGTCGATTCCTTCTGGATTTGGCCGCCAGGTGTCAGGCCCTTCTCGCCATCCCCCAGTTGTTAGAAAATCCCATCTAGCTACCCGAAATAGAATGCGAGGGCGACTGTGCACCTGATGAAGGGTATGGAGTCTACGAGATCACGGATGAAGAATGCCCCACTGAAGATGAGGGTGAAAAATATGAAGATGCGGCGGGCGCATACGCAAGTGGAATGAGGAGATTCGACGAGCCGTCAACCGCCGTAGAAGAATCCACCAAAGAAGTCAACTTGGGAACTGAGGAAAACCCTAGGATCATCCTCATAAGTGACAACCTACCACCCTCTGAAGAAGAGGCATTAATTGAGGTGCTCAAGGAATATAAGGACACGTTTGCATGGAGTTACGAGGATATGCCGGGTCTAGATTCAACCTTGGTCGAACACTTTTTAACCCTAAAACCAGGGTCCACCTCGGTAAAACAAAGGTTAAGGCGTTTCCACCCTCAGATGGCTTTGAAAATGAAAGAAGAGGTCGATAAGCTCTACAAAGCCAGGTTCATTAGAGTCATCCTTTATCCTCAATGGGTGGCGAACATTGTCCCGGTCATGAAGAAAGATGGGAAAGTCAGGATTTGCATCGACTTCCGGGACCTTAACCGCGCGTGTCCAAAGGATGATTTTCCCTTGCCTCACATTGATGTGTTGATTGATAACACGACAGGCTATGAAACCCTCTCATTCATGGATGGATTTTCGGGATACAATCAAATTCGTTTGGCAGAAGAGGATCAGGAGAAGACGTCATTCACTACCCCTTGGGGAACATATTGTTACGTGGTCATGCCGTTTGGGTTAAAGAATGTTGGAGCTACTTACCAAAGAGCTATGATGGCCATATTTCACGACATGATGCACATATATCTGGAAGTCTATGTGGATGACTTGTTGATAAAATCAAGGACCAGGATGGAACATCCAGAAGTTTTGGCTAAGGTCTTGCAGAGGTCAAGGGAGTTCCAACTGAAAATGAACCCGAAGAAGTGTGTGTTTGGAGTGTCGTCAGGTAAGTTGCTGGGGTTCATCGTGAGCAAAAGAGGGATCGAGATTGATCCCGACAAAGCCAAGGCTATCAGGGATATGCCACCTCCCAAGAATTTGAGGGAAGTCCGAGGTTTAATCGGGAGGTTGCAGTTTATTCGTCGATTTGTGTCTCAACATTCACAAAGGTGTAGACCTCTCTACGAGTTGACCAAGCCAGGAGTAGAATTCCACTGGAATTCTAAATGTCAGGAAGCTCTTGAAGGGTTGAAGGAATATCTGGCTAGTCCACCCGTTCTCATTCCACCTAAACCAGAAAAACCTCTGATCCTTTACGTCTCAGTCTTGGATGACTCCGTGGGAGCCATCCTCGCACAAGCTGATGAAGAAGGCAAGGAACGGGCAACCTATTACTTGTCCAAACTTCTCAATCCCTGTGAGCAGAAGTACACCGTCATGGAGAAAACCTGTGCTGCCCTCGTTTGGGTAGTGCAGAAATTGAAACACTACTTCTTGGCTCATGAGGTCCACTTGATTGCTCGGATGAATCCTATCAAATTCCTTCTGGAGAAAGCCGTCCTTACGGATAGGCTAGCACGCTGGCAAAGTTTTCTCTCTCAGTTTGACATCACCTACATCCAGCAAAAGGCGATTAAAGGCTATGCCATAGCCGAGCATCTCGCTCACCATCCTCTTCCCAAGTTCGATCCCGTCCAATCAGAGTTTCCAGATGAGGAACTAATGTCTGTCAACCAATCAGATGAGCCAATGTGGACACTATATTTTGATGGAGCTCTGAATTCTCAAGGGAGAGGAATCGGCATCGCCCTCCTGTCACCTGAAGGCCTCACATTCACATTAGCATACCAGCTCAAATTTCCAGTTACCAACAATATAGCCGAATATGAAGCTCTTATAGCTGGCCTAGAACTCGCTCATTCTTTTCGTATCACTGAGTTGCGAGTCGTAGGTGATAGTCAACTCATCCTTCGCCAGGTGCTCACTAAGTATCGCACTCGCGATCCCAAACTCAAGCCATACCAAGAACTCACTGCTGCCTTTGCCAAACTATTCGCCAAACTGATCTTTATTCATATCCCTCGTCATCAGAATATTCTTGCCGATGCCCTCGCCTCGTTGGCATCATCCATAAGGTTCCCTCTAGGAAGATGGTTTAAGTCCATTTCCATCTACAAACTTCATGCTCCTGCAATCGATGATGCTTCCTACGTAAACATCAAAGACAGGATAGCAAGGAAGATCCTGCAGGAAGATATCCTTGAAAAGAGAGAAATCATATTGGCAGAGGCCGAAGAAGAACTGGCTGATCAAGAGAAACCATGGTTCTATGAAATCGTCAAATACTGCCAAGATCAGTCTTATCCTGAAGGGGCCACCACAGAGGACAACAAAGCCATAAGAAGGGTGGCTCAGAAATATACTTTGGTTGGAGGTCTACTCTATAGGAGGAGCCTTACTGGTATTCTGTTAAGATATCTTGGCGACGACGAGGTTTGGAAATGTGTAGAGGAGACGCACTCGGGTGTGTGCGGTGGCCACGTGAATAGTCAGATGCTCGCCAAGAAGATCATTCGTCAAGGCTTTTATTGGCCCACTATGGAAGAGGATTGTGCTGTCTATGTCCGTAGGTGTGTCAAGTGTCAACTTCACGCCGATAAAATCCATTCACCATCTTCCTCACTTCATCCAATATCCTCCCCATGGCCTTTCTCCATGTGGGCATTCGACATCATTGGTCCCCTTGGTGATCCCAATTCCCTCACCAAGCAGAAATCTTTCATCCTTACTGCGACAGAATACTTCACCAAATGGGCCGAAGCCGAAGCTTACGCGGAAATCAAGGCGTCAACAGTCTGCAAGTTCATCATGAAGAACATTCTCGCCAGATTCGGCATCCCAAGCACGATCGTCACCGACAATGGGCCACAATTCATTTCTCAGGACCTACAGGACCTCTGCAAAAGGTACGCAATTGTATTGCATCATTCATCGCCATATTACCCACAAGGTAACGGCCAAGCGGAGGCCACCAATAAAACATTGCTCAAAATCATCAAAAAAACCTGCGAGTCTAGTAAGTTTTCAGACTGGCCAGAAAAGCTTATCGAAGCTCTATGGGCCTATCGCACTTCAATCCGTACCCCCACCGAGCAGACTCCATTTGCCCTTACTTATGGTATGGAAGCGGTAGTCCCGTACGAGACTCTGATCCCTTCTCTCAGGGTACAATTGGACGAGGAATTTCCCCTCGACGATCGTCGTAATTCACTCCTCGCCCAGTTGGAACTCTTGGATGAGAAGCGGCTGGCCGCCGCCGAACACGCGCGTGTGTATCAAAATAGACTCGCTCGCTTTTACCAAAAGAAAGTCATTGAGAGAAAATTCAAAGTCGGTGAGATGGTCGTAAAAAGAATTTTTGTCAAACCTAGAGGGCCGCGTTCTAAGCTCCAACCCAATTGGGAAGGACCATTTGTAATTCAAGCTGTGTACCCTGGTAACGCCTACAAGCTAGTCAACGCCGAAGGGACCGAGTTATCCCACCCTTGGAATGGGCTTTATCTTAAGAAATACTACCCTTAGCACAACAAAAAAATGATGAAAAGATAAAAACATCAAAAAATAAAGGAATATTGAAAACCACTAAAAATATGGAAAATTCAAGATGCCGATGCCCGGCAGTCACCATATAGTTAAGTCTCTGCATCTAACCTTCATGTTAGGATAGGGCCCATTAAGGCTTGGTAGGCATCGGGTCTTGGTTTGCCAGAACCGTGGAGATCCCTGTCCGGCCACGTCGGCCTATGCTCGCTCGAAGGAAGCCAACATGTGCTCACTTATGTATTCAAAAAAGTCGGTAGCATCACCTACGGTGGGGCCCCACCCAGAAGATCTCCGGAAGCTGTAATCTATATTCTTTTCTCTTCGACCCAATGAGACAGTCGGCGCCCTTAAAATGCTGAGCATGAGAAACCAAAACTCAAACCCCAAAGGCAAGAGTAGGATCCATTTCCTCGAGCATCGATCAGAGCACGAGAAGAGGGCAGTGTCCCCGCAGGCATACGAAAAGGGAGCCCACAAACGTCAAACGACTATATCTCCCTCACAAAAAGAAATATGAAATCAAAATCAAGAGAAAAGCCTGGTCGTGACCGTGCCTGTTACGATAAACGGAACCCCTCAAAGCAAAAGTCTGAATGCATGATGTGACACCACTATGGAAAATGCAGCAAGCAAATACAAACTTAGGACCTAATTCGCAATCACATTCAAAGGGCGCCGAGACTATGTTGAAGCTACTAACGCACCGTGCGCACGCGATTCCCGTGGTGACTCGATGATGCCGAGTCGAGGTGGTGGAGATAGCCCCTGGTTGGATAGAGGACCAACACCACTTTAATTATCCCTCCCGAAGGTTTGAACGCCCACAAACGAGGGTGGCCGGATGCCTTGAGGGCACGGGATCACTCGCTCACTTATAGCCACGGTGACCACACTGAAAGGTGGCGTCGGGATCGGGCACTCACTCTCCTACCGGCGGATAAGCTTCGCGGATATTAAATGAACAAGTGAAGGAAGCAAGGGTAGTAGGCTCACCTGGTTGGTTTGAGGAAACCAACCCCGGTCGGAGACGAGGGCGAGCGGGGAAGTGTGGTTCCCCCGCACACTGCGCCGATGAAGCTTCGAACCTGCTTAACAGTACAAGCACTACACCTCGCGCAGGAGGGTGATCTCGGGGGTGGGAATTAAGTGATTACAAACAAACACTACCTCCCACAGGGAGGGGCGGTAAGCCGGCCAGGCGAGGGGGTGAGAAAAGCTTTGTAGCTCACGATGGGCAACCGCTTCCAACTAGGTCCGCTGGCTGTGGATGCTGATAGGCGGTTGGTGTAGTCCCTGTAGATCTCGGCTCGGAATTTTTCCGATGACGAGCCCAAAGGGGATCTTCTCGTAACTAGAACCTGAGTGCTCCTGATTTATTTCGATTTATTCTGACGTCGTGGGTGGTCGCAGTGGAGATCTGAGTAGAGCTGCAGAACCTGGGACGGGGGACTCCTTGTTTCTGTCTGCTTGTTGCAGAAGTTACCCCGGTCGCTCCTGGATGCCGATTCACGAACCGTCAGAGTCGCTGGATCCGCGAACAAAGCTTCTGCACAGAAAAACTGACGGCAACACCTTCTGAGGTCGGGGTGGGCAGGGGGACGCCGTTGAGTAGGACCTGGTCGCTGCAGACTGCAGGAGACAGACCCGCGCGACTGTGGGAGAAAATTTGGAAATCTGGCTCCTGGATGCCGAATGTCATTCCGTTTCTTGCTTCTGGTCGTGGACGGATGGAGGAAGAATTTTGAAGAAGCGAATTCAGCCTGATTCCTCCACGGTTAGCCGTGGTGCAGCAACGAACCGGGCTGCAGAATCTGGTCACAGCGGCTACCAGAAACGGACGGTGGATTGCAGAAGTTGTCTTGGCCGCTCCCGGATGCCGAATCTCGAGCCGTTAGAGTTTATGGAACCTTGGACAATCCCTCGGTGCTGCAAAACTGACGGGGAGGCCGTCCGTGGTCGGGGTGGACTGGGGGATGCCGAGTAGTGGCGGCAGGTCACTGCCCACTGTGGGAGACAGACCCGACCAGTCGAGGGAGAAAGACCATAACTCTGACCTCCGGATGGCGAACGCAGTTCCGCTTCTTGATCCAGAAAGAGGGTCGGTGGAGGAAGATATTTGTAGAAGAGCTTGTGGCTTGAATCTTGCACCGTCGGCCGTGGTGTAGCGTTGAACAGGCTTCAGGAACTCTGCTGATGGAGCTCTGCGCAGTCGGGGGAGATTGGCTCTCCCGGACAGCCCCAAACTCGGAACGGGACGAGATCACCTTGCCTGCGAAGACGACTGGACGCCCTTTCCAGAAAGGTATGATACACCTCTGGATGTCACCGTGTGAATCCGGGGAAGCTTCTGCAAGTCGTACCTTCTTCTGCTACCTGCAGACTAGCAAGGAGAAGAGGGGAAGATGGTGGTGGATCGGCCTTAGCAAGAGGGGAAGAGGGAAGGGGTGGCTTGGAGCGAACTTGGGAGGAGGGGGGGGTGGTATGGTCGACCTAGGGAGGTGAAGGGGCTTCTTGGGGAGGGGAAAGGGCCCTTGGGAGGTGGAAGGTTGTTTGGGGAAGGGGGAGGGATGCCTTGGGAAGGTGGAAGGGTGCTTTGGAAGGTGGAAAGGTGCCTAGGGGAAGGGGTTTCCACCTAGGGGTTGGAGGGGGAATTGAATGAGTGTATAGGGAAGGGGGAGGGGTCTTAAAGAAAGGTGATTAGGGAGGAGAGAGAGGGGATTACGAATTTTAGAGAGAGAGAGAGAACTAGAGAGAGAGGGAGAGAACTAGTGGGAGAGAGAGAGGCACTCAAGTGGCAATTTTCTGTTCAATATCTCATTAACCACAATAGGAGGGGTTAGGGCCCTATTTATAGGGACAACCCCTTTTACACATAGGTCCTTGACATATCACACACTAACACAAAAGCCAAGGGGAAGGGGGGGTGCGCCCATGGGCCTAGCCCAATGGCATGGGCCCATTAACAAGCACAACTACTCATGTGACTCAACTAAGGACAATTAATTAAAAACCTAGGTTTTAAGACTCAAATAAAAGACAAAAGTACATGATAATGACTCAAATAAAAGGGAAAAACCACACAGTGACCTAGGGATAGATAATAAGATCCACTCCGGATGAAGGACGGCTCCTAGCTGCCCCCGGATGGGAGGGAAGTGCCAAGCCATAGGGAGTCGCGAGTGATGTCCTCATCAATTCCCCCGGGCTGGAAAAAGCTCGACTCTGTCGAGAAAAGGCCCTCCCTTCTGCGGTGCTGCTCAAGGAGATCGGGGGACAGCTGTTGGAGATCCTCCCGGCTTACCCAGATATCGTCCGAGGGTGGTCGTCCTTTCCACCTGACCAGGTAGCGCTCATACGCCTTGCTCCTTGTGATGGTAACCTGTTCATCCAAAATCTGCTCCACTTTATCGCGTCGATTTCTCAAATGGGGTTGAGCTCTCTGAGGTGTGGGGGCGCTCTCAAAGGAGGGAGAAGGCTGGAGTTCCTCACTGGGTGTCACCGTGGGGCCCTTGTGGGGCACCAGGTCAACCACATTGAATGTGGGGCTTACTTCGTACTCTTCAGGGAGGTCCAACACGTAAGCATTGGTGCCAAGGCGTCTCAGCACCTGGAAGGGGCCAGCTCCATGCGACCTCAACTTTGAAGTATTCCCAGGGAACAACCTCTCAGTTCTCACCATCACAAAATCACCATTTTGGAATTCTTGGTGGCGGCGGTGTGAGTCAGCAGACTTCTTGTAAATCTCGTTGCTTTTGTTGATGTGTTTGCGAATGTTTTCATGCAGCTTTGTGGATGTAGGCTCACTAGTGGGTAAAGGGGGTCCTGGACAACCAAATGTGGACCTATCATGCAGTGGTGTTATGTGGACTTTGATGGACCTAGGGGGACCGGGACATCCATAGGTGAGACTATCATGTACAGGAGTGTTCATTGCCGGGGGTCTGGGACATCCATATGGGGTTCTGACATGTGAGTGTTTCCTAACACGGTTGACTGCAAAAGGGGGACCTGGACACCCAGATGTGAACTTATCATGTATCAGTCCTAGTGCGTGAGTGACACAAATGAGGTGACTAACCTGTCCACATGATGCAAAAGATTGTGACACATGGATTCCTATCAAGATGATCCTATCCGTGAGATTTGGGGGTTTCCACTCATGGGGATCAAAGGGGTCCCAGAGAGTGGACATCTTGGGATGGGTAGATTCCTCACTTTCTAGGTGGATGTCACCCTTGGTCATGGCTCCTATGGTGTGGGCTAAGTTTTGGAATGGGTGGGTTAGGTTTGTCATGGTGTGTGAGGGTAGGAAAAGGTGGGTGGGGGTGGGTAATGAGACTATGTCCCATGGGTTCTTTGGCTTCCATTGGGAGGGATGGAATGGGTCATCTAGGGGAGAGAACTCTTGGTCCTCATGGCCTTGGGAGGGGAAGTCTTGGTTTATCATGGTAGGTTGTGGTAGGAAAATGTTGGGGTTGAGTATGGTGGGTGGATATAGGAAGGGATCAAATGGGTCATGGTATGGGTTACCTAGAAACTCTAGGTCCTCAAAGTCAACCAAAGGTGGGGGGTCATCCTCCTCTAATGACGTGATTGGGCCGGTGTAGTGAGTGGGTAGATCGGCCAATATCCTAGGGACCAAGATGGTTGGAGAGTGGACTGGGATGGGTTCCTCTTCTATGGGAAGAAGGATAAGGAGATCACTAGTGTAGCTCCCAACGGTGCAGACTGAGGTGATAGACCCGATGCATGGGTGGATGAGGTCAAGGTTCTTGGGTCGGTCTGTTCCTATGGTTAACAAACAAGTCAGTTCAAGTTGCCACTTTAGGCCTTTGACAAAGTCTTCCCAACACTCAACCTTGTAGAAGGATTGGATTATGGTGTGTGAGATGTTGATGGGTGTTAGGGGGAGGTGTTGTTCCATGGGAGGGTAGACATGGGGCAGGATAGGGTGAACCGGACTTTCCTCTAGCCATTTAGCCAGGGGCTCACTTATGACGAGTTCACTCCTATTTAGAGAGGGTGGTGTAAAAGGTGAAGTTCTTCCTTTGGTTTGGGCACGGGTTTCCTCCAAGGTGTCCACCACTATGATGTCGGGGGTGGGAGTCATGGGTTCCTCAACCAAGGAGGTGAGATGGTCCTTTGAAGGTGGAGTGGTGAGGGTAGGCGTGTGGTACCCCCGGGGTGGGAGGTAAAGGGGAACTTGATTTGACATTGGTAAGGGGAGGAGTGGAGGCCTAGGTTGGGGTTGGATAGGGGTTGGTAGTGGAAGATGGATGGGTTGAGACGGACTGGGTTGATCAGTTTTTGGAGGGATGGTGGTGGCCATCATGGGCCTAGGGGGAGTAGACATGGGGTCCACATGGGTTGGAATGGTGAGGGTGGAGTGAGCCATGACGCTTTCTTCTCTTAGGATGGGAACTTCATGGCTCAACCCCTGATTTTGTGATTCATATTCTTCTTCCCACTCGGGGGAGGTCTCATATTCCTCAACCTCAATCTCATCCCTTTGTGGTGTAGGGGTCTTGCTCTCTAAGGGAATGGGATGGCCTTTTGGCGATGGGATGGTGTAAGTTGGACTTACTTGGGGTGTTGGAGTTTGAGCCCTAAGGGAGGTGAAGATTTCCTTAAACTCAATCCTTAGTTCTTCTAGGGAATCTTGGGGTCTTTTGGGCGGTGGGGTGTAGTGGGAGGTGTTGGTCCTAGTGGAGGTTCTAGATGGAATGGGCGGAAATGGGGTTGTGGGAGGGCTTCCCAGGTGGGTAGGGGAATGTCGGGGAGCATAGATCTTTCTAAGTTCACTCTTCATTTCTTTCCATGAGTAAATGGGTTCCTGCCCCCAAACTCTTATAAATCTCTCTTTGTGTTCCCACATCTTCTTAGCTAGACCCCGAAGTCGTGCCTTGGCCCTACAGACTCTCTCGGACCCAAATACCAAAGTACTCTCAAATTCCCTTTCCATGGTATTCTCCCATCTAAGGTAGGCATGAGGATTTCCATCAAAGTATAGGTACTCATCCAAAATGTAGTCCATGTGGAGGGGGTCATTCGGACCATGTGACCGGCGAGGGGTATGCATGATGATTGGGTGACAAATGCTATGGCCCTAGGACAAGACTTAGTAGAGACAAGTCTAGAACTTGCTCTGATACCAACTGATGTGACACCACTATGGAAAATGCAGCAAGCAAATACAAACTTAGGACCTAATTCGCAATCACATTCAAAGGGCGCCGAGACTATGTTGAAGCTACTAACGCACCGTGCGCACGCGATTCCCGTGGTGACTCGATGATGCCGAGTCGAGGTGGTGGAGATAGCCCCTGGTTGGATAGAGGACCAACACCACTTTAATTATCCCTCCCGAAGGTTTGAACGCCCACAAACGAGGGTGGCCGGATGCCTTGAGGGCACGGGATCACTCGCTCACTTATAGCCACGGTGACCACACTGAAAGGTGGCGCCGGGATCGGGCACTCACTCTCCTACCGGCGGATAAGCTTCGCGGATATTAAATGAACAAGTGAAGGAAGCAAGGGTAGTAGGCTCACCTGGTTGGTTTGAGGAAACCAACCCCGGTCGGAGACGAGGGCGAGCGGGGAAGTGTGGTTCCCCCGCACACTGCGCCGATGAAGCTTCGAACCTGCTTAACAGTACAAGCACTACACCTCGCGCAGGAGGGTGATCTCGGGGGTGGGAATTAAGTGATTACAAACAAACACTACCTCCCACAGGGAGGGGCGGTAAGCCGGCCAGGCGAGGGGGTGAGAAAAGCTTTGTAGCTCACGATGGGCAACCGCTTCCAACTAGGTCCGCTGGCTGTGGATGCTGATAGGCGGTTGGTGTAGTCCCTGTAGATCTCGGCTCGGAATTTTTCCGATGATGAGCCCAAAGGGGATCTTCTCGTAACTAGAACCTGAGTGCTCCTGATTTATTTCGATTTATTCTGACGTCGTGGGTGGTCGCAGTGGAGATCTGAGTAGAGCTGCAGAACCTGGGACGGGGGACTCCTTGTTTCTGTCTGCTTGTTGCAGAAGTTACCCCGGTCGCTCCTGGATGCCGATTCACGAACCGTCAGAGTCGCTGGATCCGAGAACAAAGCTTCTGCACAGCAAAACTGACGGCAACACCTTCTGAGGTCGGGGTGGGCAGGGGGACGCCGTTGAGTAGGACCTGGTCGCTGCAGACTGCAGGAGACAGACCCGCGCGACTGTGGGAGAAAATTTGGAAATCTGGCTCCTGGATGCCGAATGTCATTCCGTTTCTTGCTTCTGGTCGTGGACGGATGGAGGAAGAATTTTGAAGAAGCGAATTCAGCCTGATTCCTCTACGGTTAGCCGTGGTGCAGCAACGAACCGGGCTGCAGAATCTGGTCACAGCGGCTACCAGAAACGGACGGTGGATTGCAGAAGTTGTCTTGGCCGCTCCCGGATGCCGAATCTCGAGCCGTTAGAGTTTATGGAACCTTGGACAATCCCTCGGTGCTGCAAAACTGACGGGGAGGCCGTCCGTGGTCGAGGTGGACTGGGGGATGCCGAGTAGTGGCGGCAGGTCACTGCCCACTGTGGGAGACAGACCCGACCAGTCGAGGGAGAAAGACCATAACTCTGACCTCCGGATGGCGAACGCAGTTCCGCTTCTTGATCCAGAAAGAGGGCCGGTGGAGGAAGATATTTGTAGAAGAGCTTGTGGCTTGAATCTTGCACCGTCGGCCGTGGTGTAGCGTTGAACAGGCTTCAGGAACTCTGCTGATGGAGCTCTGCGCAGTCGGGGGAGATTGGCTCTCCCGGACAGCCCCAAACTCGGAACGGGACGAGATCACCTCGCCTGCGAGGACGACTGGAGGCCCTTTCCAGAAAGGTATGATACACCTCTGGATGTCACCGTGTGAATCCGGGGAAGCTTCTGCAAGTCGTACCTTCTTCTGCTACCTGCAGACTAGCAAGGAGAAGAGGGGAAGATGGTGGTGGATCGGCCTTAGCAAGAGGGGAAGAGGGAAGGGGTGGCTTGGAGCGAACTTGGGAGGAGGGGGGGGTGGTATGGTCGACCTAGGGAGGTGAAGGGGCTTCTTGGGGAGGGGAAAGGGCCCTTGGGAGGTGGAAGGTTGTTTGGGGAAGGGGGAGGGATGCCTTGGGAAGGTGGAAGGGTGCTTTGGAAGGTGGAAAGGTGCCTAGGGGAAGGGGTTTCCACCTAGGGGTTGGAGGGGGAATTGAATGAGTGTATAGGGAAGGGGGAGGGGTCTTAAAGAAAGGTGATTAGGGAGGAGAGAGAGGGGATTACGAATTTTAGAGAGAGAGAGAGAACTAGAGAGAGAGGGAGAGAACTAGTGGGAGAGAGAGAGGCACTCAAGTGGCAATTTTCTGTTCAATATCTCATTAACCACAATAGGAGGGGTTAGGGCCCTATTTATAGGGACAACCCCTTTTACACATAGGTCCTTGACATATCACACACTAACACAAAAGCCAAGGGGAAGGGGGGGTGCGCCCATGGGCCTAGCCCAATGGCATGGGCCCATTAACAAGCACAACTACTCATGTGACTCAACTAAGGACAATTAATTAAAAACCTAGGTTTTAAGACTCAAATAAAAGACAAAAGTACATGATAATGACTCAAATAAAAGGGAAAAACCACACAGTGACCTAGGGATAGATAATAAGATCCACTCCGGATGAAGGACGGCTCCTAGCTGCCCCCGGATGGGAGGGAAGTGCCAAGCCATAGGCAGTCGCGAGTGATGTCCTCATCAATGCACAAAAGGGTCCGTGGAATGTAAATGCTCGAGATTTGGTCTGAAGTTGTCCGAAGGGAAAGAGTTAATGGGCCCTTATTCGCTCGCCGGGTTAACGGCTTTGCCGGTCCTCTCAGGAGGTTTATCCCCTACACTCTTCCTTCTCCCTCTAAAGATGAAGGTTCGATGAAATTTCTGAAAGGTGAAAATTGCCCAGGGTCTGCGACCTTATTTTAATATACACATTTGGTTGCCCACTTTGAAAAGCAAAAGCTATCGCTGCGAAGGAGTCTCCGTGTTTCTGGCTGGTCAAGACCCCTGTTTACCACCTTGATGTCTTCTTGTTTAACCTCGGGCTTAGGCCAATGCAAGCGCGTCACCTATGGGTGCGACGGCGTCTGATTCCGGGTCAGCGTCGCGCGGTTGGTCGTTAGGGTTCCAGGGTGTTCCATCTTATACCATCTAGAGTTGTGAGGAAACAGACCCGGGTCGGGCAAATCATTTACCTCAAACACCTTTTGGGTGAATCCCTGTGGTCGGAAGCAACTGGGAGCCTAAGCATGGCATGACAGTATTGTCATCAGGGTAAGTCTTAGCCGGCGGGATCATCATTCGAGGGGTCTAGAGGCCCAAATCAACCTAGATATGCACTTAGGATACCTGGGAGGTTAGTAAGAAACCCCTGTTCTCACAAAGGTCAGGTGCCATTTGGGTGCTTGCCGGGCGTTAGCAATAAAAAAATCGAAATGATAAAAGCAAAAAAAATGGAAAAGAGAAAATGCACATATTTGCAAACAAAAAAATCTTTTTATGATAAAACAAAAAAATATCAAATATAAAAAAGAAAACAAATCAATTTTGCATGATTACATTTGCGTGCAGCATCTCACTTTTAATACCGCTTGCATTCGTGTGCTTGCTTGTCGCATTTATCATCACCTCATCTTTCCCTTGCCTTCGTTAAATAAAGGCTTGGCCCCTTGACCAGTTATCAAGGACAGTCACAGTGACCATTTGCTTATTGAGCAAGGGGCCAAGTCAGAACAGAAATTCTGATTTGTTTGTTTCAGTGATATGTGCAGGGATTCAGGCAACAGAAGTAAAGGTGAAAACCAAACAAACCGAACCTTGTATTTTATTCCAAAAATAAAAAAAATTACATCAAGTTCCGCCCTCTCTCTCTGCATTACTCGTCCCACTACTCTCCGGACAAAACACTCTCAAAGGTGCTACCCAACTACGAAAAGCGGTACTCCTACCGCTCTGTACTCCTCTTCCTATTCCCGCATCCCGGCGTTGATCTACGGAAGCAGTAGAGAAGCTACCAACACGAAAGCCACGCTCTCATGCTCTTCGGTAGCGCTCCTCACCATCTCTCAGCCACTGTTCAGCAAGGCCAAGGCTGATTCGGAGTTCGAATAGTTGGGCCTCCATGGCCCTTCGTTCCTCCCTTTCAGTCAATCTGTTGGCTCTTTCTCTCTCCGCGTCTCTTTCTCTCTCTGCACGTTCTCTCTCACGGTCTTCCCTCTCCAACTGGAGAGTGATCCTCAGTTCCACGGCATCCCTAGAGGAGTCGTCATCAGGATGACGCCGCAGTTCCCTCTCCAATTCTGCTATCCTAGCCTCCTTCTGCGCAGCTTGGGCAAGCGCTCCTTCCGTCTCCTTTTCCTGCCAAATGTACCATCTCAGATACGCGATAAGGCGTAAACCAAGAGAACCCAACACTGAAACTTTTACCTGTATACAGAGCATCCCTTCTGCCTCTGCGGCACGCTGCGTGGCATGAGCAAGTTGCTCATGAAGCGAGTCAAGTTCTGAGGTGGGAATCCACAAGCTGGAAGAGGCACCACCCACTCCCATCGCTGGGGAAGCCGCGCCAATCTTGGCATGCTACGACCGCGTGAATTAGCAGCCAACATCTGGAATCTGGGGTTTTTAGGAACGTACTGTACACCTACCAAGGCGCTCGTAGCTCCACGGGCATCGCCCAACTGTTGTTCCATCTCTGCCAAGCGAGTTCGTAAATTCGCTATCATGGCATCCCGGACATCCTGCAGCCTTACAAGTCAGCATTTTCACCAGAAAACCAAAAAAGGAGAAAGAAGAAAAGAGAAAAAGGGGAAACCTACCTCCACAAGTCCCCGGGGTTGGAGCCGCTCGGCGTACTTTATCCTATATAGACGCAAGTAGTCTTCGCTATCCCGCGCATGCGATTCTACAATCATGCCACCCCGTTGCCAATCTTCGTACTGTTCAGGGAATCGCACGCGCCAGTCAATACAGGTGGCCGGTCCCCGCGTCTTTCTCCCGACACGAGGTGGCGCAGCCGTATCCACCCATTCCTGAGCCAGTCCTAAAGTACTCATAACCAATCGTAGCCGAAGTGGCTCGATTTCATTCAGGCAGTGCATCCACAGTTCCCGTCCGAACCGGGCACGACTTGCTAGAACCCACGGCTGGTCGGCATCGACCATGTCTGAGTAGGGTCTCCAGTTTACCATCGCTGCAGGGAACTCCTGTAGCTCCCGCCTTAGCACCATCAGTTGGTAGGTTAGGGGTGCCGCACTCATGATGGGTTCCCACCGCCTGGCTAGCGGCACCATCGCAGGTCGCCAATGCCGAGCTCTCCCCATAGGGAGGTAATAATAGCTCCACAGCTGCTCGGCGTAGGCCATCAGAACTTTGCAAAAACACAAAAAAAATACAAAACAAGCAAAACCAAAAATACCTGGATGAATGGTGTGAAACCACTCACAGTCATCTCACGATCCGTTTCTTGGAATAGGCCTGCAAACAAGTGTGCCAGCATGGCGGCTCCCCAGACATAATACCCTACTCTTTCAAGGTCTGACAGCAGCTCCAGGAAGCAACATTGGATACCATCCCCTTTCGAGCTCAGTACCAATCTTCCCAAAAGGAAGAGGAGAAATCTCCTCAAATCTATGTTGCATCTTTCCCAGTCGCCGAAATCTGTGCAGTACACGGCGCGACATCCTATTTCTATCCTTTCCATGAACTCTTCTGAGGATTTATCGTCCCACCGACGAGTGTCGGTGAGCCCTAATGCATCCATCAGGGACGCCCTAGCTACCGACCTGTTTTTCCGACCATCCAGGTCCAAACCCAGTAACTTCTGGGCACCTTCTCTGTAGTCCGCGTAAGTGACTCCGGTCACTGCCTCGCCCTCTACCTTCAGGCTTGTGATCTGGACCACATCCTCCAAGCTGGGCACCATGTGCCCCCAGGGCATCAGGAATGCCCGGCTCACTGGGTCCCATCTCTCACACAAGGCTTGGATCAGGACTAGGTCAAGCTGGATCGGCTCGATCCGAAGGAAGGTACCAAATCCCATCACGTCTAGCCTCGCCTTCTGAAAATCTGGGAGGCCCCTGTACGCTGCTACTACCAACTCCCATAAGATTTGTGATTTCATCACAACCTACACATACAAGGAATGGGGGTGAGGTTTGGTCAGAAGAAAGGAAGAAAGAATGAGAAAAGGGCAAGAAAACTTGGCTTACGAGTTGTGATTGGGGCCTTTCGCTGAAGTGCCCTTCAAGGTCTGAAAGCCTCCTGGAACTACTACCACTGGACCTGCTTCTCTTCGAGGAATGGGAAGATTCGCCCTCCATCCAACTCTCAGAATTTTGAACTCCTCCTCTCCCGTAAGAAATTGTGCTCCTCGAGTTAGCTCTCGATATACCTGGGAGGATAAAAGGGACAAGAATTTATAGAAATGGAAGGAGTGCGGGCCAAGATTGCCTCCATCACCTGTCAATAATAGCCCTCGCAATGAGGCACCGCCCAAGCGGTCCCATGTGTCGCTTCACCGCTCGCACAGGGTGATTGACTGGACGAAGAATAGGATGAATAGCCCCTATGTTGTCTAGGGATACCCTATCATAATTTGGAGGACATCCGCAAAATTTGACATAACATCTGGGAAAAGGAACTAGGGCCGTCATTATTGACTTCGACGGCAGATTCCCGTGGAAAATGGTCACAACAAGATGCGATTCTCTGCTTGGGGCGGAGTCTCGACAGACCTATCACATGGGAACAGTGCAAAGGAGAAGAAGTGTAGGGAAGAAGGAACGCACAAAAGAACAAATAAACAGCAGAAAATCAAATCACTCCATTCATAATTCTACATAAGCTGTCACAAACACTACAATCATAGAGAGGTGGCGGGTCCACTAGCTCGCCAATCCTCACCATCACTCATCTCTCTGGGCACTCTCCTCCTCTCCCCCGAGGTGAGGGTCCCTCAGAAGCCTCCGGGATCCCTGTACAGTAGCACCTGCCTCGCCTCTGGGCGCCTGCTCCGCAGTAGTGACTCGATGCTCCTCCCCTGGCGTGGCAAAGAAGCCACTGGCGACAAAGCGACCGGACTGGCGGAGTCGCTCCCCAAACTCTCGCGCTCTCTCGTAGCGCGTCTCCATCCCTCCTAGCCTCTGCACGACGGCCTGAAGGCCCAGCTGGAGCTCCCTCACTTGGGCCTCCAAGGCCCTCCTCTCGGTCAGATCCCGCTGTCGCTCGGACCTTCTCTCGACTTTCTCTCTCTCTGCCTCTCTCCTCATCATCTGCAGAAGAACCCTTAACTCCAGGATGTCTGGAGAAGGTCTCTCCTCACCGCGATGCCGCAGCTCCGCTACAGTCGCCACCCAGGCGTCACGCTCCTCTTCCGCCCGGGTCGCGCGGGCCACCGCACCGGCAAGTTGCTCCCGGAGGGAGGCAATCTCGAGAAAAGGGGCCGAGGAACTAGAAGATCCGCCAGCCACTCCCACCGTCGCTGTCTGCTGGGCACCCTGGAACAAAATAAACAATGGCCGTCAGTGAAACTCCAAAATCTGAAGTTAAAAGTGCGGCACATAACTTACCAGGAGCGACAACTCATGTTGAGCGACGGCCAGCTGCCGCCTAGTCTCTGACAGTTGGGCACGCGAGCCGTCGATGCCACGCGTGTCCCCAGCTTGGGGAAGCCCCGCGTAGCTCTCTCTCTGCCGCCACAGGAAGTCGGCACTGTCCTGCACCAGTATACCCCCTTGCTGTCCAGGGAGACGTACGGGCCACTCCTCGAGCCTCGCCTTGCCGCGACTCTCCCTCCTGACGCAGCTCGGCTCGTCCGCACTCACCCACTCATCGGCCAGACCCAGGGTCCTTGCCATGTCCTGCACCAAGAAAGGGGTCCCACATCAGTCAAAAGGAACGCGTCCCCTGTCTAGGACGCGTCCATCATTTGAGTGCAACACTCGCCGAACCCTTTCCCCCTCGCGCGGCTCGCTTCAAAACCTAAAATGAATTAAAAGAGGAAGAGATCGAAGCACCTACCGGACCGTGTTCACCTCCTCCCACGCCATCGGGCCCCTCAGGTCCCTCGGGGGCCCGGAGCGGCCCTTCCTCCTCCATGGACGCCGTTCCGTGCTCGGGCACGTCCCTCCTTGGGCGAGGGGTCCCGCGTCCCTCTCCACCTTCACCGTGGTCAGGCCCACCGAACTCCATCGATCAAAAGAGGAGGAAGACGAGAAAGGGGGCAAGCGAGTTTCGGCAGAAGGCGGGCTCGTTTGCGGGTAAGGCACGGGAGAAGAAAGACCACCCGTCGCTTTAAATTTGAAATCAAGGATTAAGATGCGTCCTCGCGCCTGGACGCGCCCAAAAGGGGGAAAAGGAAACAAAATCCCCCCGTGCAAAGCGTAGTTCCCCGCTGTTCAGGGTAAGGTCTCGCGGAGCGTGCCTCAAAGGACAACTCAGTGCAAAGAAGAAAGTGTGGGAGAGAGAAAGGTACACACAACACAAAAAAGCCATTTCCATTTCATATAATAGCCGAAAGTACATCATACAGTGAGAAGGGTGACGTACAAGCAACTCTCTAACTCTCACCGTCACCCTCCTGGTCATCTCCTTCCTCCCTCCTTTGACGGGGATCCCTAGGGGGCCTCTGCGACCTCTGTGAACCCTGAGAAGCCGTGCTCGCCTCTCCAGGTGGCACCATGCCAGCCTCCAAGGTACGGCGACGCTGCTCGGCCGAGGAAACTAGAAAACTGCCCACAGAAAAGGAACCAGACTGACGAAGTCGCGCACCGCGCTCCTTCGCCCTCTGATACCGCTCCTCACTCTCCCGAAGTCTCCCCTCCGCCGTGCCAAGACTCAGCCGGAGCTCCGACACCTGGGCCACCAGAGCTCTCCTCTCGTCCCAATCTCGATATCGCTCTGCCATCCTGTACTCCATTTCTTTCTCCATGGTCTCCCTATCCCTCTCCCTCTCTCTCTCTAGGGTCTCCCTATCCCACTCCCTCTCTCTCTCCATGGTCTCCCTATCCCTCTCCCTCTCCTCTCTCTCTCTCACCGCCTCCCTCCTCGACAGCTCGAGGGCGATCCGCAGATCCAGCACATCACGAGGGAGCTCCTCAGCCTCCCGTCGACGCTCCTCCTCCAGCTCCGCAATCCGGGCGTCACGCTCTGCCACCCAGGCATCGCGCTCTGCCACCCAGGCATCGCGCTCCTGCTCAACACGAACAGCACGGGCCAGGGCCTCCCGAATCTCGGCCACCTGTCAAAGCACGCATGCACCGTAAGAGAACAGTGATAGAAGGAAAGCAGCTAGAAAAGGGTCGGGGCCAAGCAAACACTCACTCGAGCCTCGCGGTCACGCTCGGCCTCCTCAGCCCGAGCCACCGCGTGCGCCAGCTGCTCCTGGAGGGCAGAAACCTCCGGAGGAGGGCCCCGCGAACTGGAACCCGCTCCACCAGCCATCCCGACTGCCGCTGCCTGGTGGGCCCGCTGAAACACGGGGCAAACGTCAGTCAAAGGCTAAGCATCAAAAATACAGGTCACAAAAAATGCATCACATAAACTCACCAGGATCTCCAACTCCTGTCGGATGGCCACCAACTGTCGCCTGGCGTCCGCCAACTGGGCCCGCAGGTCGGCAATCATGTTGTCACGAGCATCCTGCATTGCACATAAGTCAGTACCACATGCATATACATATAGAAGGGTGAAGCATTTTCATTTCACACTTACCCCTGCCATACCACCGAGGGAGAGGCGGTCCCCGTACGTAGCTCGATATCGTCTCATGTAATCTGTGATGTCCTGTACATGGGACACCACTGGGACCCCGCCCTGCTGCCAGTCCTGGTACTATGCTGGGAAGCGCGTACGCTAGTCCACAATCTTCACCTTCCCCTTGGTCTTCCGCCCAATGCGGGCCGGCGCATCTACATCAACCCACTCCTGGGCTAGCCCCAACGTCCTCATGACCAGTCTAAGCCGCAGCGGCTCGATATCGTTCAGACAATGGACCCACACGTCCCGCCTGAAACGAGGAAGACCCGCTACAACCCAAGGCTGGCCAGCATCGCCCATGCCCAGGTAGGGCCTCCACACCACCTGCATCACCATACATACATCATGTTAGTTACCATTCAGTCACATGCATAAACACAAAAAAATCACACGCATCATACCATGGCCTCGGGATACTCGCTCAGCTCTCGACGAAGTGACGCCAGCTGGTAGCCGTGGGGTGCTGCAACCACGACCGGCCTCCACTGCCGCGCCAGAGGCACAGCCCTCCTGTTCCCATGCCTAGCCCTCCCCATCGGGAAATAGTAATAGCTCCACACCTGCATCCATCATACATCATTAGTACAATAATTGCATATTTAACTGTGGGAATGCATAAATAAAATGTTTACCTGAAGAAAAGGTGCGAAGCCACTGACTGTCGTCTCCTTCTCTGAAGTCTGGGAGAGATCAGCAATCAAATGGGCAAGCAGAGCCGCCCCCCACGCGTAGTGCCCCACTCTGTCAAGGTCCGCCAGAATCCCGAGGAAGCGGCAGTGGATGCCATCCCCCTTCGTCCCCAGCAGAAGGCGGCCCAAGAAGAAGAAAAGAAACCTCCGGAGGTCTAGATCCACCAGCTCCTGCTCGCTCGGGTCCTGGGTGAAAGCTGCACGAGCGTCTCCCTCCAGTCGTGCCAGAAACTCCGCTCCAGTCTCGCTAACCCGCTGGCGCGGGTCGACGAATCCGAGCGCCTCCATGATCTCCACTCGGCCAACTACCCTACTGTCCCTGTCAGTCACGCTCGTCTCTAACCACAGCAGGTCCAGGGCACTCTCTCGGTAGTCGGGGTAGGTGACCCCGCTCACCGCCTCTCCGTCCACCCGTAGCCCGGTGATCCGAGCCACGTCCTCCAGTGACGGCACCATGTGCCCCCAGGGCATCAGAAACGCTCGGCTCGGCGCATGCCACCGCTCCCTCAATGCCTGGATAAGAGGAAGGTCGAGCCGGAAGGGCTCGATCCTAAGGAAAGCTCCAAAGCCCATGGCGTCCACACGCGCCCTCTGGAAATCCGGCAGCCCACGGTATGCTGCCACCACCAGGGACCAGCTAATCCGGCCCTTCATCACGCCCTGCAAACCACAAAACCAACAAAGAACACATCAGCATCATGAACAGTAATAAACAATAACACTGTATATATACTACTTATTCTTTTTATTTTATTTTTACTTTTTAAAAATATTTATATTTTCTTGTGGAGGCGTCCAATTCGCTGGACGCCTCCTTCCAATTTCCATTTTTCCTTTTTTAGAAAAAAACCCAAAAACCCAAAACAAAATTTATTAATAATATGTATATTTTTATGGAGGCGTCCAGGGCTTAGGACGCCTCCTTATTTTTTAATTTTATTTTATTATTTACATAAATAAATAAATAAACAAAAATAAAAATAAAAAGTGGAGGCGTCCAGGCCCATGGACGCCTCCTTCTCTCACTACCCGGCCTTCTCTCACAGCCTCTCGCACGCCCGTTTTAGCCTATTGAACCACAGAGTGAGAATTCCGAAGTACTTACCGGGTCGTGATCGTCCTCTCCCGCGTCACCAGCATCCGCAGCGGCCTCCGCGGCCAGAAGCGGCACCTCCATCTCCTCCTCCGCAGCAATCTCCTCTGCTATGGCCTCCTCGGCATCATCCCTCAACCTCCTCGCACGACGAGCCAGTCGTTTCCGCTTCTCTGGACCCTGGCTCGATCCTCCTCGCTCCATTGGGACTAAGAATGGGTCGTTTGGAGTGGCTGGACGGTCAGAATGAACAGTATAAGTGAGTAGGGGGGGGAGCCCTCCCCCCTATATATAGATTGACCTTTTATTGGGGCGTCCAGGCGCCTGGACGCCCCCACACTCTTTTTTTTTTTCAAAATTCAAAAAAATAGGGGCGTCCAGGCGCCTGGACGCTCCCATAAATAAAACAAATAAAAAAATAAAAAAAATCAAAATAGGGGCGTCCAGGACCCTGGACGCCCCCAAAAATAAATTGTCAAAAAAACATAAAATAATAAAAATAAAACTTAGGGGCGTCCAGGCCCCTGGACGCCCCCATAATAAAAATATATATATATATAATAAAAGAAAAAAAGATAAGAATATAATCCAAACAAAAGAAAAAAAAAGAAAGAAAAAGAAAAACCACAAAAAAGATAGTAATTAAGGGGACGGGGGTCCGAAACATCCAAATGCCAGATTTTATTCCATCAAAAAGCAGAATGAGCTACATCAGGGGTTTAGGCGCCTTAGGCCTTAACTTCCCCAGTTCGGTTACATAAGCCCTCCACGGCTCGCATTCTTCCACCACGTGTGCTAATGCCTTTCCCGCAACACTTGTCTTCCAGGGAGCTTTAATGGCCTTCGCTTCCTTCGCGTCGGCTTCAGTGCCCAACTCCCTCTTCTTCAAAGGAACGATGCCAGTCGGTGGCGGGAACGAATGGCGTGGGATGCCAATCTTGAGGCAGCACCGATGCGCGTTGTAAAGAACAAACTCGGTCGCGCCGATCAGTTGAAGATCAACTTTGGGGGAAGGCCTCATGAGGAGATCAAGCGAAAGTAAACATGCCGGTGCGCAAGTAAAGAAGCCTTGTGTCACGGTGCGGAAGTGAGACCGCCAGTCTTCACGTTTCTTCAGCCACGGAACGCGGTTCACTACAGTACCACCGAAGCCTAACACGTCGACTATGTGATGAAGAGGGCTTTGTTGGAAGAGTTTCGAAGCAGTTGGCATTCCCTCGCGGTGGTCGAATTTGAAGTGCAAATCAAGCCAGCAATTCAAGACAAGTGCGCAACCAAAAGGAGGCTTACCCATACTCGAGGCGGTAAGGCCGCTGTAAAGATAAGCAAGGACGGCGGGTCCCACCCTCTTTCCACTCCAGATTCCACGAATGGCACTTAGTTGATCCTCCTCCACTATGTTGTCGGTATGAGGAAACAAGAGAGCGCCCGCCAGACAGATAGTGAACCCCTTCATGATTCCCTCCAAATAGTCATCATCTGGTGACCCTCTCAGGGCGTCCATGACCCACTCCGCGAGCTTTCGGAGATCGATCCCCTTTTGAGTACGGACCTTTCGGGCTGTGTCGGGCGGCATGAAGCTTCCAAGGACACTTTCAGAAGTCCCCCGTGTCAGCATCCGCATAGCCTTCACCTTCCCGTCACTCTTAAATTTCTTCAATCCAAGCAGAAGCTCCTCCTCCTCAAGGAGGATGGTCACCTCGAAGGTCGGGAAGATAAAAGTGTGGGTCTGGGGATGCCAGATCTCCACTAGTGCGCCCATAGCCGCCCAGTCCATACGAATCTTCTCATAATGTTTGGCATGAATAAGGAGCCCCTGTAAATGCCACTTCGAGAGTATGGCCCTCATGCCAATGGAGATATTGGAAGTTAGCTTTGAAAGCCATGGCAGTTTGGAAAACTTCCTCGGGCCTGGGAAGAGTGGATATGGCTGGAAGAGGAAAGAAATAAGAAATGAAGGAAGTAAGAAGAAGGTTCACATGGAAAATTTGAAATGAATCAACTTACCATATGCGACAAGATCGTCCCACTCAGATGACCCTCGAGGTCGGAGAGTCGCCTGATCTCGCTGCTAGGCCTGCTCCTCTTCATAACGCGGGAAGACTTTCCTTCCATCCTGAAATCTCTAGATTCTCCTCTCTTTCCTCTCCTGAGCTTCCAAAACCCACCTTGGTGCATTTGAATGAACTAGCCTAAGGGGAGTTCTTATAGGAAGGGAAGGGTGCTACAGGACAGAACATGTCACATCAGTGGTCATTGTCAAGATTTTGGTCTGGATCTCCTTTATACTGTGGTGCGATTCTGCTATGATTCTGCTACTTTCCGATGTTGCTAACCTTTGCTAGTCTGTGCAGGTTTTACTAACGGACGTCTTTGTCCTATCTCCTGTCCCACCTTTCATTGGTTGGTCCCACCTTATCATGCATCGTAGTATATGATACTTACGCTACTAGAACATGTCAAGGACCTTGCGGCTCGAACGAATCTGAGATCTGAGTTGTACGGATAGGCCGTCAACAAAAATGGTGATGATCCCAGAGGAATTTGGGTTGTACGGATAGGCCGTCAACTTGTGATAGAATGGGTACGACGGTTCCATTCAGTGAGTTGGTACGCGGATAAACGGGCCCCAGCCCAGTATCAGCTCACCGGGTCGGTATCCTGACCCGTTCTTCACAAGTTGACAATATTATCCTTGGCTATTTTCTATTTTAGTTTGTTTTAACTTTTTCTTTGAACCCAACATGCATTCATATAGGACTTTGATTTATTGCGGAAGATCATTCAAGTGATTCGATTGTGAAAGCCGTTGTGCTCCAATTCCCACAAATATGAGATATTTCACTCCGAATGAAATACTGAGTTTCCTTGAGACAGCCCTACGCTGCTCTTCCAAAGGAGACCCTTGTTTGGATAGACCCTCGGATATTCCTTTACCTTTTTTTGACCCACCTTGGCCGCAGCACTTCCACATTGGCTGGTAACCGCTCCCCAAAGGTGAAACCTCCGGTTTATGACCCAGGTACTTCCACACCGAGAAGTTGGTCTCCTTTTGTTTCGTGCCTGAGCGCACATCTCACCCTCCCTTATTTGATCTCCGTCCAAGCAATCGTCAATATTTGAAAGACCTTCTTCAAGGTCGCCTCATTGAAACTCCAGGAAAGATTCCAAATAGTAACGTCAAAAGCGTGTCTCATCACACCTTGGCATCAACTTATCAGTCCGCTCCCACTTCACTCCACTCCACTTCGATACCATTCCACTACGTGTCGCTCCCTTGCAAAGCAGACGCCAAGGCGGGGCAGCTGTAGACACGCCATTCCTGACGTCTCCTGAGAAAGTCTCATATTACTATACAACGCCCCGCAACGGCTTACGCATTTTGAATCACTCGAGTGCTTCCTTTTCTCGGGTCTTCTTCTGCCTTTTTCGGCATCCGGAATCGTCTCGTCACGGCATTCGGACGGCATCAACACCAGTCAGACGTATCAAGAGGTTCCGGAACCAAGATGTTGACTGCTGGGCGGCCGCCGATTGAGGACCCGGGTGGGTCTTAATGGGGGCGTCCAGGCCTCTGGACGCCCCCATATTTCTAATTTATTTTATTTCTTTTCTCAGGGCCCAAAACTAATTATATATATATATATATATATATATATATATTAATGGAGGCGTCCAGGCCCCTGGACGCCTCCATAAAAATAATAATAAAAAAAATGTTTGTAAAATGCCAGTTGGCATAAAAAAATAAATAATATATATATATATATATATATATATATATATATATATATATATATATATATATTAATGGAGGCGTCCAGACCCCTGGACGCCTCCATAAAATAAAATAAAAAAATCAAAATGCCAGCCCTGGTATAAAAGACAAAAGAAAAATAAAAAATAATATAATTTTGGAGGCGTCCAGGCCCCTGGACGCCTCCATCAAAACCCTCACGGGCGCCGGCCACCGAACGACGGTTTGTCGTGTGTGAAAAAATCCAAAATATGGAGACGTCCAGCAAGCTGGACGCGCCCATTTCTGAATCACGAGGTGCCACTCACAAAACCACGCGTTGTGCCAAACCGCGTGCGGCCGTCGTCGGTTTTCGGTGGACCTGTTTGAGACGTCCGGGAGCCTGGACGCCTCCACAAAAATATTCCAAAAAAATAAATAAAAATAGAATAAAATATTATTTCGGCCCTGATGGAGGTGTCCAGGGTCCTGGACGCCTCCACCCTCCGGAGCCCTATAAATAGAGGCCCACCCCCTCAGTTCTGGAGGAGCTTCGAAGTGATCCGATAGGCTGCCGGAGCCCAGAGGCTACGGAGTCATTTTCTAACCCGTGGGTTCTTTTGTAGGTGGAGGTTCTGCCGACTTCTCGGGTGCTCACGCTCGCGAGAGGAAGGTCGTCTTCATCCACCGCGCTTCCACGTCGTCCCCACGCTGCCGGAGCTCCGCCGGATTTCACCCTCGGCTCATCCAATAAGCCTTTTCTTCCCCTTTTTTTCTTCGTAGTTCTTTTGCATTCATCATCTCGCATCCTCTATCCCCCTTCATAAGGGCGCCTCTTCTTTTATACTTCTTGCATCCATCATCTCATTTTCCTCCTACTCGAGTCCGAGAGGGGTTTAAAAGATAACACCAACCAGGTGTGTGTCTTGCCATCATTTCGTTATTTTTATCGCAAGGATTTGAATACTACACCTCCATCTTTCTAATCCACTTGTCATTTGTTTTGTCGTTGTTTTGCAAGGGTAGCCGAGGAAAGCCCTCTCCGTCGGCCGGCCGGAGGGAGAGGAAGAAGCAACCCGCCATCTCCCGCTCTTGAGGTAGGCGCGATCACTTTCTTATTTTGGGGTCTTTCGGCCCCTGGCGATCACATCTTATTTTCGAGGCCGCGGCGAGTCACTTCCCCAATGGCCGTTTAAATTTCCGTTCTTATATTCTCTTTATACTCTGTTATATTCTGCTCATATTCTCGAGGCCGCGGCGAGTCACTTCCCCAATGGCCGTTTAAATTCCCATTTTTATATGTTATATTCTTATCTATTCGTGTTCTCGAGGCCACGGCGAGTCACTTCCCCAATGGCCGTTTAAATTCACGTTCTTATACGTTATATTCTTATCTGTTTGTGTTCTCGAGGCCGCGGCGAGTCACTTCCCCAATGGCCGTTTAAATTCCCGCTCTTTGTATTCTCTCTATATTCTGTCATCTTATTATCTGCTCATATTCTCGAGGCCGCGGTGAGTCACTTCCCCAATGGCCGTTTCAATTCTTGTTATTTAATTTTTGCACCATTCCCGTCCCCCCGAGGCCGCGGCGAGTCACATCCCGCTATGGCCGTTTAAACCCCATATTTTGCTATATCACACTTGTCCCGCTCGCCCCGCCGGAGTAATCTCCCGTGGTGGCCCCTTCTCTCTCTTCTCTTATTTCTGTGTTGCAGCAAACAAACACAAAAAGAAAGAAAAGAGGAGCCCGCGCGCTCCGCGTCCTCTCTCCGCTCTTCCCGGAACCGCGTGACGTCGCTCACAGGCATGTGCCCGTGTGCGGGCTCCAGTTTTCTACTTACACCATTTGGCACACATGTCTGACATCCCTGACCCCAGCCATCACCCCCCAGATAAAAGTGCGCCCACAGCTACGGAATGCTCCCGACCCTCCACCCATGGCTTCAGACACATACATGCTTCTCTTCTGCATAGAACGAAGGTGTTCGGATTCGATCCGATGTAAATAAACACCGATCGCTTGCAGTCGATGGGAAAAGACGTCCAGTACATGATTCTCACAATCACCTGTGCACTCGCACCCGTGGAACCCCCTCGATCCATGTGTCCTCTGACCTCCCGAAGAAGAGTGCCCATCAACGGCAGTCGAAGAAGAAGAAGAAAGAAGAATGACATCGTCAGTGGACGACAATGGGCATGAAGATGGCTTGGCAGTCAAAGCCGATAAAGCCACTCCTCAGCAACAGGGGAGAAGGAGAGTCTCCGTCATTGAGAGATTGACCTTTCCTCAGCATCAAAAGAGGAAGGTCCATCGCCGAAGGAGAGACATGCGAGTCTTCACTTGCAATATGGTGGGAGTGTTCGGCTGATATGGGAGACTACCCGAAGAACCTCAGGAATTGGCTCGATTGGCCGGGAGGTCGGGGCCGAACACCTGAAGGGCGGAAGCCGCAAGAGAAATGCTGGAAGTAGCTAGGGAAAAGCAAGTCTTGGTTCACCCCCTGTAATATGATGGATCCACCATTCTAACTGCCAATCTGGTGACGGCAGAAGAAGAAGATGTGATGCTTGACATCCTGCCTGAAGGTGCATCAGGGGAAGCGATAGAAACCATCCCTAGCATAGTGGCCATGGACCCAACAATGCTGATGATACTTCAAAGGTACCGACAGAAGATAGAGCTGCTGAAGAAACAATTAATGGTGAAGACAAAGCAGGCCTCGGCTTCTAAGCAACCCGAGATGCAGGCCAAATCATCGCGGGGAGCTGCCAACCCGAGCGACTTCCCACCCCTTTACACCTTGCCCCAGCCGACAGAACCCAGCATGGCAACCACTCTACAGCGCCCACCATAGCCGCTGATGCCGCCAGTACTACCACAGATACACGAAACACCTCCGCTGCTGCGTCCTCCTCCGCAGGCGACCACCCTGGCCACCCCCTACCTGCAGCCGGCGCACTTCTACCCAGAACCGGTCGATCCAACGGCCATAAATAAGCTAATGGTGGAAAGGATGATCGAACTGAAGCTTGCGGAGCGAAGCAGAGGCGACTACGTCACATTTGATGCCTATCGGGTCCCATACCCATCACATCATGCTGCAAAGCGGCTTCCCCCTGGGATCATCAAGCCACCTAAGTTCGACAAGTTCAACGGGAAGGGATCCCCGAAAGAACACATCGCTTACTATATGACCGCCATGGGCGATCTAGCGGCTGAAGTGTCATACCTGCTGAAATTTTTCGGGTCCTCGCTGACGGGGCTCGCATTTGAATGGTACTCCAGCCTTCCGGCCGGGTCAATCAGCGACTGGTCGGATTTGCAAAAGAAGTTCAGAGAAAGATTCCATGTCACAGAGAAGGAGGTCACGGTGGCCGAGCTCTATTCAACAAGACAGAGGGTAGATGAGACAGCCCTCGAATATATTAAGAGTTGGTGAAACCTCAGAATGAGATGCAAGCGGCCTCCGCACCAGGAGGACGCTGTACAAATCTGCAAACAGAACCTCAGGAGGGAGGTGCTGGAAAAGATGATTGGCATGGAAGTCCGGTCATTTGACCGCTTGAACAATATTGTGGCCGAGGTAGAAGCTTTCCTGGAAAGAACTGCCCTGACATCAACTACTGCCACTACACAGAAAGGCAAGGCAGCAGAGCGGCGTCAAGCGCCTAAGGAAGCGAACGCTCTTGACATCAAGGCGTTTGAGCAACAGAAGGATAAAGGCAAGAAGGCGGTTGCCCCTCAGCCTGCTAAAGTTGAAGATGGTAAAGAGGGTCCCTCGCTCGAGACAAGATGAAGAAGGCCTACTCTTTCCCAAAGGAGAAGATCAAGATCTTGTTTGACTGGGTTACCCAGTATGGTAAGGTCACTCTGCCTGAGCCAAAGAGGCCAGAGGACCTGAAAAGAAAAGACAGCCCAAGATTCTGCCCCTACCACCAAATGCTGGGGCATCCAATTGAAGACTGCTATGTTTTCCAAGATATTATTGAAGGCATGGTGAAGAAAGAAGAGATAGACTTGGGGGAGTGCAAAGTTGACCCTCTACAACCCCATGAAGCACCTCTGAGGAGAGCCGCGGTCAACATGGTTTCTCTATATCAGGCGCTGCCCGAAGAAATCACGGAAGCCAGCACTCAACATACTTATGAGGCCTGCTTCCTGACACCAATAAAAGGACAACAGGGGTGGCAGCAAGTCCCTGCAAAAACTAAGAAGAAGAGCACACCTCACCCGAAAGTGGGGGCGCATGTTCGTGGCGTCACGCCGCGGCCTGTCTCTCAAGTAATAGCACCCTTATGGGTCAACTCACCTGCGATGATCGGAATACCCACCTTCAACCGGAGGAAACAGACCCCGTTACCGGCGGAGGAAGAAATCAGCCCCGAGGTCCGGTGACTTTAGGACTACATCAATGGGCTAGATGAATACGAGCAGCCTGAATTGAAGCCTTTACGAGTAAGCGACCATGTCATGTGGCAGGAATTGGAACAACTTTCATTAAAGCAGGAACAGGAAGTTGGCCAAGCATCAAACAAGGATGGCATCCTGTTCTGGGGGTAGGCACCAGCTGAAGAAAAGAAAAAGAGACGAAGAAAGAAAAGAAGAGCCAGCAAGGCCATAAAGGATATAGTCCTTTCCTGTAACACCCTCTCTACTCTGTTCAATCTTCCCGGTGAGGAAGAAGAGGAGGAGATATGCTTTACGCCCGCGGCTGAAGCAAGCCAATACGAACCCACAGTCGCCGCCCATGCAACCCGCTCAGGCCAAAAATGGGGGCGTCAGCCGCCTGCCAACCACAACATTATCTTCAGGGGAGAGCAACCCTATAAGATACCTCCTCCCGAGGTCAGGGGAGTCCAGATCCCTCCTCCGTCAGACCTATACAACCAGAGTGGGGCAGCACTGCCGCTCCCTCCTTTCTGGAATTCCTGAAGATGTCAAAAGGGAAGCAGCCATGTCAGGATTCCATCCCTACAGTCAGGGATACCCACCCGCAGCTCCAACAGCCTTCTGGAACTCCAAGTGAAGATGAAGCTTGCCCGACGGCAACCAATGAGGGACAACAAAAGAATGACACCTGGCAGGAGGGTACAGGCGCGGGTTCCGGTGAAGCAGGCCCATCAGGGGCCATAGTCTAAAACTCTCCCAATCCTAGATGGGCAGAAGAAATGAAGCTAGCCAATGTCCGAGCAGGAAGCCGGGTAGTGAAACTGTTGAAGAAGCTCCTGGCAAGATTCACTGTTTGGGAAATTCTCTCCCTGAGTGAAGAGACTAGACAGTCGGTCATCACTGCTTTGCAGACGCCTACCCAATATGAAGCATGTTTGGCTGAAGCACTCCCGGAGGCCAATGTAACCTTCACTCAGGAGGACATGTTACTCCTCACTATCAGCCACAACAGGCCGCTATATATGAAAGGACATCTGAAAGGTCGAGAGCTGAATAAAATCTTGGTGGATCCTGGAGCAGCTGTCAACATCCCACCATACAGAATATATCAGAGGTACCTGATGCGGGACGAGGCCACGGACACGACAAGCTCGCGATCGTCCTTTAACGAGGGAAGTGTCGGACGTGCACGGTTGAGAAACCGGCAAGAGCTAGGGTGGTCGGCTCGCACTTTCGTGCCCGGATCGGGTCACGGGACGGTCTCGCTCACTCTCTCGCAGCAGCGGTGATATGAAATTATAGCAAGCTAGGTCCTAAAACATGCTCTCTAGCAGTGGCATAAACAAGCATATATGAAATAAGCGAAATGCCAAGTGTAGGAGCGAAGACGATACCTCCACGCGCTAGGCGTGGGGACGACGGGCCCGGCCGAACTCGTGCTCCCGGGACAGTTAATACATGAATATTGCAGCAATGGAAGTATGCCCACTCCACGCAGGGAGGTAAAGGGCGACACAACGGGGCCCGGGAGGACCGAATACTGGTTGACGGGCGGCTTTCGCGTAGCTTCGGCAGCACTCGAACTAGTGACGGTGGGGCCCACGTGCTGTCCGGAGGGACCGTGTGGGACCCGGTGTCACCACTGTGGTGGGGACACTGGTGGAAGCGATCCCCGGACTGGCGGCACGCTGGAACGTCACCCGGAGGTCGGGCGGCTCCGATCGGCACCCGTCGGGTTTGCTGTCCTCGGACTGGTGGTTGCTGTTTTACAGCGCGCACTCCGGCGAGAATGGACGCTGCGATCAGCCCCGATGTCGGATCGACACGAGACTGGTGCCGTTGGAAAGCTAGCTTGAAGTTATTCAACCTAGGCCCAAAGAGCTGGCCTGGATCTGCTTGGATCTTGACTTATGGAATTTTCAATCTCCTGTTGTACAGTAACCAAAGACTCAGACCTACAGAGAACTTGACTATGGATTGCCTTTGACCGTGCGGTAGCCGTCCGAATCTGGGGTTGTGTTCTTCAGAGAAGTTGTTGCAAATGGAGTTGGGAAGAGAGAAACATTGGTTTGGACACGTTTGGATGTGTCTATGATTTTCTGTGATTTGTTTACTGGACGAAGGTCGGATCTGGGATCTGACTGAAAGTACTGTAGCTCTGGTAGAACATGAATTATTAAAAATAGGTAGAAGGATGATAAAAATTTAAGAAAAATTGTGGTGGTAGGGGACGATGGAAAGAACACCCAGTTAAATTGGGAGGTCTAACATAAATCAAAAGGGTGGTTGAAGGTGGAGAACTCAGGCCTATTGTCACTGTAGACAGTGACAAGACAGATCTGAGATAGAGGGTTGAACGAAATGGTAAAAATATGAAACGGTGGCTTTTGAACCTGGATTTGTTTGTGGAGAATGGGATAGAAGACAGGAACCAAACCTCAAAATTTCAAATTGATCTGAGCTCGTGGCTGGCTTCAGGAATTCACGAACTGCACCTCTGTCCAGCAGGACAGAAAACCGAAGACGATCCCGTGGCGGCTCGTAGGCGGCACGAACGGCGGCGGCGGCGGCACCAATGAAGATCAGAGGTTGAGAGGGGGAGATAGAAGATTGATACACTCTAGAACTTGAGGTTTGAGGAGAAGAACACCAGGGGGAGAGAGGAACAAGGGCACACCCTTCAATGGCTCAAGCCAATTTTACAAATTTTTCTTCATTAATCTCTAATGACACTATACATAGGCTTATATAGAAAATAGCAAGGGGTGGGGGGGCTGATAATTTCATGGGAAATATGTCATTTTCATCCCCCATGTGGTCAAAACTCAAAATAAATAAATTACATATGGATGGGGCACTCCTTTGACTAGGTAGGTAAGGTAGGTGGCCTACCTTTGAAATTTTAACCCCTTTGTCTCCCATGTGGTCAATTAGCATTCAAACCTTCTAGATGGCCACCTAGGATGGTTGACCAGCCCCACATGGATGAGGTGGACCAATGGGGAAGGGGAGGGGGCCCCCTAGCTGGACCTACTACACATTTGCACAAAAACCCACACAATCCAAGGGAATGACGCATTGGCTTACAAAGTCGTACAATTACGCTTATACTTTCCCATGGATATAAAAATAAACTAAAGGACACAAATGCAAAATAAAATGTACATGCTCGGCGTCGATTCCCATCAACTCTCCCCGGGTGGGAGGAACTCGACCCCGTCGAGTAGGGGTATGGATGCTCGAGTACTCCGGCGGATCCGTCACCGTGCCGAGTAGCGCGGGTATGCTCCACTCCAAGTGACCGTCACCTGCTCATTCCATATATACTCGATATGCACGAACTGCTATGGGCTAAAGGTGGACACTCCGGGTGGGGCACTCTCAAAAGGGAAGGAAGCAGCTCGAAGACTCACTAGAAATCACCGCTGAGTCCCTGTAGGTGACTGATCTGGGTATAGATGTAGAACCGATCCCATACTCATCGAGTGAGTCCACTCGCCTCTTACTCATAAGAGAACGACAACGAGCTTGCACAAGACTCATGCAGACAAACAACGACACACAAACCAAACAAACCACACAAATAAGAAACCGACTCATGCATGACTCTAGACACACCTATTGTTAGTCCGACCCGTACATAGGTGACAGCGGACCAGGACACCCAAATGTGTGCCATGCATGCATGTTATGTAACCGGAGATGGGTGGTATGGGGAACACCTAAACATCCAAGTATGACCCAGTCATGCATGGATGGCCCTTTAGATTTAGGAGACTTGAGTGGGCTAGGAAAGCCGGGTGTGGAAGAGCCGGGTGTAGGTGTATCGTGGACGGGCTTGGTGGGTATGGAGGACCCGACCCGTAGGAAAGGGGTAGGAAGGTGGACTTCCCCGAAGAAGTGAAGGGAATATGAAGGGTCTAGGGATCCACTAGGGAAGGGGTCAAAGGGATCAAAGAAGGTATGACCCCTTATGGTGGGTTCCAACATGACATGGTCCCAATCGTGAAATTCTTGAAGGTGCGGGTGGTCACCTTTCTCCGTCATGGTAGATGGGACCGTGTATAGGAAATATGACTCCTCCCTCGGAAGCAAAGTCATGAAGTCGGGCTCATCCGGTAGCGGGAGAAGTAGAAGAACCTCCATGGTGACACAACCCACGGTGCACTCGGAGGTAATGGACCCGAAGGCCGGATGGGTGAAGCTATGACTCGTGGGTTGGTCGAAACCTCGGGCCAACATATGTGTCAACTGCCATTGCCAACCTAAACCAAGGATAAGGTCACCCAATGTGTCAACATGGTGACGAGATCGGAACGTAGTATGGTAGGAGTTGGCGGGCACTAAAGGTAGGGTAGGGTCCATAGACGGGTAAGGGAGTGGGACCAAGCCATCCTTGAGCCAACTAAGAAGCGGCTCGGCTATGTATAATGTACCCGTTAGAAATACGGGTGGCTCGGGATGAGGTGGCTCCAAGCGCGAATCCGAAGGTGGAGTGGGCCGCTGGGGCTGGGTGGCTGGACATACGGGGTCCCTAAGGGTGATCTTACCGGGTAGGTATGGTGGGCATAAGGTGCAAGTCCTCTTGTCCCAGTCAAGATTGGCCTTTCTCTCTCCTAACCACTTTTGCCCTAAAATGATGCTTGAACCAGCAAGTGTGCCGATCCTGCACCATGCACCATCGGTGTAGAGAACAGAGCCGATCCTCTTATAGAACTCAACACAAGCAAAATCACCATCGCGGACAATCTCGCCTGTCTTGGAGAGAGACTCCACGATGTCAAGAGAAACGCAATTATCCGACTCCCTATCGGTGAAATGGAGTTCCATTGTGGACCCGTTGGGTAGAGCGGCTTTCATAATGAGAGGGGCAAAACCAAAGGCTCGGTCCATGAGGACATTCATTTTGGCCACAAAAGTTGACCACTCGGACGTATGGTCTTGGGGATCGGCCATGGGTAGTGGACATGGACATGCATACACACGGTGACAAGACACTAGACCGACTATGCAAGTTTGGGATGCATGCACACTAAGGACCCTAGACGTAAACCAAGACTCGGTACGTGGCGGAGATAACCGATCTGAAGATCACTCGCACAAGTGTGCGGCCTTCCCGATAGGCGTGGCCTAACGTTCGGACAACACCTTTTGATATACCGAGTAAAGGGATGTATGCGACCCAAAACGACTCTTTTTTGTTGTTTTAAAAATATGATGATC
Source organism: Amorphophallus konjac (assembly GCA_022559845.1). Taxonomy (NCBI): domain Eukaryota; kingdom Viridiplantae; phylum Streptophyta; class Magnoliopsida; order Alismatales; family Araceae; genus Amorphophallus; species Amorphophallus konjac. The sequence continues at coordinate 389,521,516 of CM040120.1, forward strand.
TTAGACTCGACGTAGACAATGAATAATGACTAGACATAAATGACACTCTTTTTTTTTTCATTTTGACACCCTAGACTCAACTCGCTCTGATACCAAATTGATGCGGGACGAGGCCACGGACACAACAAGCTCGCGATCGTCCCTTAACGAGGGAAGCGTCGGACGTGCATGGTTGAGAAACCGGCAAGAGCTAGGGTGGTCGGCTCGCACTTTTTTGCCCGGATCGGGTCACGGGACGGTCTCGCTCACTCTCTCGCAGCAGCAGTGATATGAAATTATAACAAGCTAGGTCCTAAAACATGCTCTCTAGCAGTGGCATAAACAAGCATATATGAAATAAGCGAAATGCCAAGTGTAGGAGCGAAGACGATACCTCCACGCGCTCGGCGTGGGGACGACGGGCCCGACCGAACTCGTGCTCCCGGGACAGTTAATACATGAATATTACAGCAATGGAAGTATGTCCACTCCACACAGGGAGGTAAAGGGTGACACAACGGGGCCCGGGAGGACCGAATACGGGTTGACGGGCGGCTTTCCGCGTAGCTTCGGCAGCACTCGAACTAGTGACGGTGGGGCCCACGTGCTGTCCGGAGGGACCGTGTGGGACCCGGTGTCACCACTGTGGTGGGGACACTGGTGGAAGCGATCCCCGGACTGGCGGCACGCTGGAACGTCGCCCGGAGGTCGGGCGGCTCCGATCGGCACCCGTCGGGTTTGCTGTCCTCGGACTGGTGGTTGCTGTTTTGCAGCGCGCGCTCCGGCGAGAATGGACGCTGCGATCAGCCCCGATGTCGGATCGACACGAGACTGGCGCCGTTGGAAAGCTAGCTTGAAGTTCTTCAACCTAGGCCCAAATATCTGGCCTGATCTACTCGGATCTTGACTTATGGAATTTTCAATCTCCTGTTGTACAGTAACCGAAGACTCAGACCTACAGAGAACTTGACTATGGATTGCCTTTGACCGCGTGGTAGACGTCCGAATCTGGGGTTGTGTTCTTCAGGGAAGTTGTTGCAAATGGAGTTGGGAAGACAGCAAAATTGTTTTGGACACGTTTGGATGTGTCTATGAGTTTCTGTGATTTGTTTACTGGACGAAGGTCAGATATGGGATCTGACTGAAAGTACTGTAGCTCCGATAGAACATGAATTATTAAAAATAGGTAGAAGGATGATAAAAATTTAAGAAAAATTGTGGTGGTAGGAGACGATGGACAGAACACCCAGTTAAATTGGGAGGTCTAACATAAATCAAAAGGGTGGTTGAAGGTGGAGAACTCAGGGCTACTATCACTGTAGATAGTGACAGAACAGATCTAAGATAGAGGGTTGAACGAAATGGTAAAAATATGAAACTGTGGCTTTTGAACCTAGATTTTTTTGTGGAGAATGGGATAGAAGATAGGAACCAACCCTCGAAATTTCAAATAGATCTGAGCTCGTGGCTGGCTTCCGGAATTTACGAACTACACCTCTATCCAGCAGGACAGAAAACCGAAGACGATCCCGTGGCGGCTCGTAGGCAGCACGAACGGCGGCGGCGGCGGCACCAATGAAGATCAGAGGTTGAGAGGGGGAGATAGAAGATTGATACACTCTAGAACTTGAGGTTTGAGGAGAAGAACACCAGGGGGAGAGAGGAACAAGGGCACACCCTTCAATGGCTCAAGCTAATTTTATAAATTTTTCTTCATTAATCTCTAATGACACTATACATAGGCTTATATAGAAAATAGCAAGGGGTGGGGGGGCTGATAATTTCGTGGGAAATATGTCATTTTCATCCCCCATGTGGTCAAAACTCAAAATAAATAAATTACATATGGATGGGGCACTCCTTTGACTAGGTAGGTAAGGTAGGTGGCCTACCTTTGAAATTTTAACCCCTTTGTCTCCCATGCGGTCAATTAGCATTCAAACCTTCTAGATGGTCACCTAGGATGGTTGACCAGCCCCACATGGATGAGGTGGACCAATGGGGAAGGGGAGGGGGCCCCCTAGCTAGACCTACTACACATTTGCACAAAAACCCCACACAATCCAAGGGAATGACGCATTGGCTTACAAAGCCGTACAATTACGCTTATACTTTCCCATGGATATAAAAATAAACTAAAGGACACAAATGCAAAATAAAATGTACATGCTTGGCGTCGATTCCCATCAGTACCACTTCAACGTGCGCCTCGATTAAGTCAGAGATATGCGTATCGCCAGCTTCAACCAAAAATGTGAAGTGCCGCTGGGAGTAGCAGAGTTTACACTCACTCTGGTGGATCTTACTACAAGGGTGCGGTTTCATGTTATCGATTCCCACACCTCGTACAAGGCGCTGCTTGGCACCCCTGACTACATGAGAACATGGTGGTTCCCTCCACGCTACACCAATGCATCAAATACACCCAGGAGGGGAAGGAGGGAAGGATATTTGCCGACCTCCACCCGTTCAAAGTATTCGAGTGTCCCTACTAGACGCTCCTCTGTATGCGGAACAGTCACAGAAGACCTCTAAAGCCAAGACCCCTGTTAGGGCAACAAGAAGCACTTCCGACAATGACTGGTTCCTGCCGCCGCCGCCCAAGTACGCCGATCCCAAGATGGTCTCACATATCGCTATCACCGGGGACGTGGGTAGAGTAGCACCTCCCGCCACCTACCCTGAAGCCAATGAAGCCTAGGTCGATCAGCAGCACGACCACATCGGGGTCCCAAAAGGCCTTACCAAGCCAATTCTCGGTCTCGATAACATTACTGTCGAGCTTTTCAAAACATGGGAGGTGGCGCAATCGGACGGCCCCAGCAGCTTGTCTTATATGGCTGAAGAGCATCCCACATGGGAAGACACTGACTGTCATTTGCCCGAAGATATGGAGAACCCGCTAGTCCCTGTTCAAGGGTTGGCGTTCGTAACAAGTCAGATGGCCAGGATGTTCCAGAAGTAGCACATCCCTTCTGGCCAGCCTCACAAGGAGAAGGAAGCATTCCAGGAGATGTGGTATCCTGCAAGCCTGGACAAACAACTGAGGCGTGTCTCTCAACACCCAGGGTTGGGCTTCACCCTCGAGGAATACTATTATAGCGGGCGCTATGAGGTGGACACCATCTCTGCTTTCCACCCGACTAAAGACAACTCATTGGGGGCAGCTTTCGATGAGTACCCAATAAAGGCTGAGCATGCTGAACCAACTCGACCAAGAGACTCGGAATCAGAGGCCATAACTCCTTGCCGATGCTGGGAGCAAGTCTACCCCAAAGAAGCGGCTCTTCAAGTCAAATTTGACACGGCCAGTAGTAGCGAAGTTGAAGATGCTGAAGAAGAAGGGCTATCTCCCTCTAATTGCCCTCCTCTAATAATGGCATTAGCGCCCCTCGTACCGATCAAGGAGGTTTCTACCGAAACTGATCATGAGAAGCATGCTGCTAGAAAAGAAAAGGCCACCTCTACCGAAGACATGGTGATCCAAGGAGGCAGGGTACGCTTACCTTCTGCCACAAAGCTGCGATGCTGTTCCAGCTCAACATCAGACAACCATCAATTTTTCAAGACTGCAAACACATCTGTAAAGGATGAAGCTGCTGGTTCATCTCTTGAAATTACAACAGTGGCAGATCTACTAATAGAACAGTTTGTATAGCCGCCACTAGCTGAATCAAAAATCTCTGACGAAGCCCAGGCCAAGCAGAAGGAGGAGATCGTGGTCCTTGACCTTGAAGATGATATTCCAGACTTCGTCTACCTCCAGCCTACAGCTCCGGAGATAAAAGACGGAGGCCAAGCCACAGTCGATGAGCTGATAGAAGTCAACCTGGGAGATGAAGATGACCCTAGGCCAACCTTCCTTAGTGCCCAGTTATCCACTGAAGAATAGAAGCTGTATGTCCAGCTACTACAAGAATACCGGGACTATTTTGCATGGACCTACAAGAAAATGCCAGGACTCAGCCCTGCAGTCTCACAACATGAGCTAGCTATAAATCCTACAGCCGAGCCGGTGAAGCAGCCGCCACGACGCATGAGGCCAGAGCTCATCACTCAAATATGCAAAGAAGTGGACAAACTCATTGATGTGGGTTTCGTCGAAGAAAACCAATACACCATATGGCTGGCTAATATTGTGCCTGTGAAGAAAAAGAATGGGTAGATCCGGATATGTGTTGATTTCTGGGATCTAAATAAAGCATGCCCCAAGGATGACTTTCCGGTACCAATAACGGACGTCATGGTGGATGCCACAACCGGCCACGAAGCCCTATCATTTATGGATGGATCGTCTAGCTACAACTAAATATGGATCGCGGATCACGACCGGGTCCACACTACCTTCCGAACCCCCAAGGGTATCTACCACTACAAGAGGATGCCGTTCGGACTGAAGAACGCCGGTGCAACTTATCAGTAGACAATGACCAGAATATTTGATGAGCTGCTCTACCACAAGGTCGAGTGCTATATAGATGACCTGGTAGTCAAGACCAGAAAGAAAGAAGACCATTTGGAGGACCTCCGAGTCGTATTTCAGAGGCTCAGGCAGTATGAACTGAAGATGAACCCCATGAAGTGTGCGTTCAGAGTGTCGAGCGGGAAGTTCATGGGCATCGTTGTCAGATATCGGGGAATCAAAATAGACCCCGCAAAGATCAAGGCGATTCAGGATCTGCCCTCACCAAGGAACCTCTCTGAGCTGAGATCTCTCCAGGGCCGCCTGGCATATATCCGACGGTTCATATCTAATTTATCAGGGCGATGTCACCCCTTTCATAAGTTAATGATGAAGGATGTTCCCTTTTATTGGGATGAAGAATGTCAAATGGCCTTTGACAAGCTGAAGGACTATCTGAAGACTCCTCCAGTACTGGGTGCACCGGTGACGGGGCGGCCGCTGATCCTCTATATAGCAGCCACATACAACTCCCTAGGGGCAATGGTAGCCCAAAACAATGAAGAAGGGAAAGAACAAGCCCTCTACTACCTCAATCGGAGATTAGTCAGAAATGGGGAGAAATACACCTTTATCGAGAAGATCTGCCTGCACTGGTCTTCGCAGTCAAGAAGCTTCAGCACTACATGCTCTCGCATGAAATCAAGCTGATTTCCAAGGCAGATCCGCTAAAATATATCATGTCCCAACCGGCACTTAAGGGTCGCCTAGGCAAATGGGCAGTGATCTTCATGGAGTTTGATATCTCCTATGTGCCGCAAAAGGCTGTCAAGGGCCAGGCTATTATAGACTTCTTTGTTGAGCACCCGGTGCCTGAAGACTATCCGCTAGAGACAGAGCTCCCTAAAAGTGAAACCCTAGAAGTCAGCCAAGTGCAGCATTTCTTGTGGCAGTCATACTTTGATGGCGCCTCCAGAATTGACACCCTAGCAACTGGATCGGCCAGAGTCAGAGCAGGGGCAGGCATAGTCCTGAAAGCTCTAGAAGGAGAAACCATATATACATCCTGTTCAATAAACAAACCCTTCACAAATAATGAAGCGGAATACGAAGCCCTAATAATCGGGCTGCAGATCACTCTGTCCATGGAGATTCAAATGCTGGAAGCATTCGAGGATTCCTTGCTAGTTATAAAACAGTTGGAAGGAGAGTTCAACGTGCGGAAGTAGGAACTCCTCCCTTACTACCAGCTGGCACTACGCCTGATGGCCAGGTTCTATTTCATTAGCATCAAGCACATCAACCAAGGAAAGAATGCTCAGGCGGATGCCCTCGCAAAGCTGGCTAGCTCCTTGGCAGTTCCGCTGGATACCAGCCTGAACATAATAGTAATCAACCAACGACAGGTCCCTAGCATGACAGAGGTCCTGGCCGATGAACAAGAAAATGAAGTGGCAGCGGCGGAAGAAATCCAACAGCCCGATTAGCGGGAGCATCTCCTACGTTGGTTTCAACACCAACAGCTCCAGAAAGAAAAAGAATAAAGGATGAAGCTCCTCGGGATCAAGGATTCTTATGAGATGAGAAGCGGAACCCTATTCTGAATAATGGCGGATGCCCGAAGAAAAATCCTGCTTCGTTGCTTGTCTGTAGCATAAGCTTGGCAAGTGATGCAAGAAGTGCATGTCGGGTCAGCCGAGGCACACCAGGCTAGTCCGAAAATGAAAATTGAGATAAAGAAGCTGGGCTATTATTGGCCCGCTATGTTTGACGATTGCTGCAAGTTCACTAAGGCTTGCCAGAAATGCCAAGAACACGCCAATGTGTCTCGAAGGCCTCCAGTGCCACTACACCCCACTGTCCCGAGTTGGCCATTTGCCTAATGGGGCACGGACGAGGTAGGGCCACTGCCAGCATCTTCATCAGGGTGCAAATATATCTTAGCAGCCACAGATTACTTCTCTAGATGGGTAGAAGCAATAGCGCTAAGAGAAGTGATAGGAGAATTGGTCGCCAGATTCTTCTGGCTGAATATAATATTCTGATTTGGAGTCCCCAGCAGAATTATCTCTGACAATGGCAGCCATTTCAGAAACTAGAAGGTTTATCGACTGGATGATAAGTACAAGATCAACTAGAGAACGTCATCTCCCTACTACCCTCAAGCTAATGGGCTTGCACAAGCCTTCAATAAAACGCTATGCACCCTGCTGGCGAAGACTGTTAAATCTAATAAGAAGGATTGGGAAGAAAGGATGTACGAGGCACTTTGGGCTTATCGTACAGTTTATAAAACCCCAACTGACTGCTCACCTTACTCCCTCGTATATGGGTCAGAGGCTATGGTGCCGATCGAATTGAGATTCCCTCACTACGAGTCGCCATTCAACATCGGTTGGCTAGCAGCGAGCAGACTAATGTGGAAAGAAGATTAGAAGAGCTTGTCGAGCTCGAAGGAAAGCGTCTCCGAGCGCAACAAAATATCCAACTCTACCAGGCTCGCATGACCCGTGCTTTCGACAAGCTGGTCAAAGGATGAGAATTTAAGAAGGGAGACCTGGTAATGGTCAAAAGAAGAGAAGTGATGGCCTCCTACCCCAAGGGGAAGCTAGTTAAAAATTGTGTCGGACCATATGTCATCCGCCAAGCATATGAAGGGGGTGCCTATATTCTTGTAGATCACAAGGGAGTCATCCAGTTCTCTCCCCTTAATGGAAAACACTTGAAGCTGTACCATACAGCCCTACCAGCATCCCCAGAATGCCCGAAACCCACCTTGGTCTAGTGGCACTCTGCCCTGACCGAGCTCTAAAAAAAATACAATATCGCCATTATGGACCTTATGTCCAAATCGGCATAAAACTCCCCCTTTGCGTTAGCATTAATCTCTTGCTAAACGAATGAGAACCCTTTCGGCGCAAGACTTCGTGTCCTAGTCAACTTTTATGCAATATTGCTATTACGGGCCTTACACCTGAATCAGCATAAAATTCCTTCTTTGCGTTAGCATTAATCTCTTGCTAAACAAATGAGCCCCCTTTCGGCGCAAGGCTACGTGCCCTGGCCGACTTCTGCACATTATCGCCATTACGGGCCATTCGCCTGAATCGGCGTAAAACTCACCCCTTTGCGTTGGTATTTATCCTTACGAACGAATAAACCCCTTTTCGGCGCAAGGCTACGTGCCCTAGCCATCTTCTGCACATTATCGCTATTACGGACCTTACGTCCGAATCGGCGCAGAAACTCATCCCTTGCGTTGGTATTTGTCCTTACCAACAAATAAACCCCTTTTTCGGCGCAAGGCTGCGTGCCCTAGCCAACTGTCATATGCTACTATGTAAGGTCAAACATCACATGATTGACCCATCCTCGTTTTCTCACTCCATGTTCAAAAAAAATGAAATGATAAAAAATATATATGATAAAATTGGGTTTAAAACAGAGGTGCTCCGCCAGACTTGTCCCTACGCTAGGGCAATGGTAAAAATGGCCATAACCCAGCTGTGGCGAAAACTTGAAAGGGTGCTGCGGGCAAAATTGGGTACCCCGCCACGTGAAAACTCGAAAGGGCGCGTGGGCAAAAGCAAGAGGGGGCCGAATTCGGTGAAAACCTGAAAGGGCGCTTGTACCGGTAATGTGGTTATATATATATATATATATATATATATATATAATATTCCTCGAGGTGCCACCGAAGATCTTTTTCCTTCTGACCATCGACTTGGACCTTCCATCCCGGTCAATTCAAACAAACATATCTTTGCTTCGGCATTTAACAAATGTCGATGAACAAACCAGTGTTCGACCCTTGTCACCATCGGCAAGATCGGTCGACCTTTCCCTTAACATGGACCTTTCATCCTCATTAATGAATAAACCTATCTTTGCTTCGGCGTTCAACCAATGTCGATGAACAAACCAGTGTTCGACCCTTGTCATCATCGACAAGATCGGTCGACCCTTCCCTTAACCTGGACCTTTCGTCCTCGTTAATGAACAAACATATCTTTGCTTCGGCATTTAACCAATGTCGATGAACAAACCAGTGTTCAACCCTTGTCATCATCGACAAGATCGGTTGACTCTTACCTTAACCTAGACCTTTCGTCCTCATTGATGAACAAACATATCTTTGCTTCGACATTTAACCAATGTCGATGAACAAACCAGTGTTCAACCCTTGTCATCATCGACAAGATCGGTTGACCCTTCCCTTAACTTGGACCTTCCATCCTCGTTAATGAATAAACACATCTTTGCTTCGGCATTTAACCAATGTTGATGAACAAACCAATGTTCGACCCTTGCCATCATCGGCAAGATCGGTCGACCCTTCCCTTAACCTAGACCTTCCGTCCTCATTAATGAATAAACACATCTTTGCTTCGGCATTTAACCAATGTCGATGAACAAACCAGTGTTCGACCCTTGTCATCATCGGCAAGATCGATCGACCCTTCCCTTAACCTGGACATTCTGTCCTCGTTAATGAATGAACATAACTTTGCTTCGGCATTTAGCCAATGTCGATGAACAAACCAGTGTTCAACCGTTGTCATCATCGGTAAGATCAGTCGACCCTTTCCTTTAACTTGGACCTTTCGTCATCGTTAATGAACAAACATATCTTTGCTTCGGCACTTAACTAATGTCGATGAACAAACCGGTGTTCGGCCCTTGTCATCATCGGCAAGATCGGTCGACGTTTCCTTTAACTTGGACCTTTCGTCCTCGTTAATGAACGAACATACCTTTGCTTCGACATTTAACCAATGTCGATGAACAAACCAGTCCTGGCCCTTGTCATCATCGACAAGACCGGTCAGCATCTCATTAGCCTGGACTTCCCATCCGCTGCTAACAAACAAGCCCTCGTCTACCCCGGCTTCGTCCCGTGAATTAAGTTTCAAAAAAAAGAGAAAAAAACTAAGAAATAAAAATGAGACTTAAAATAGAGGTGCATCGCCAGACTTGCTCCTACACTAGGGCAAGGGCAAAAACGGCTATAACCCGGCTATGGCGAAAACCCGAAAGGGCACTGTAGGCAAAATCGGGTACCCCGCCACGTGAAAACTCGAAAGGGCGCGTGGGTAAAAGCAAGAGGGGGCTGGCTTCGGCGAAAACCCGAAAGGGCGCTTAAGTCAGTAATGTGGTAATTTGAAGATCCTCTTCACCCTTACCCCAATAAAACTCCGAAAAGGGTAATCACCATACAACCCCGCTGGAGATCTTCCCTCCCCTTAACCCAAACCTTCCGTCTGTGTTAATGAATAAACATATCTTTGCTTCAGCATTTATTCAATGCCGACGAACAAGCTGCCATTGACCCTTGTCATCATCGGCAAGACCGGTCAATATCCCATTAACCCGGACCTTTCATCCTCGTTAATGAGTAAACTTATCTTTGCTTCGACATTTATCCAATGCCGATGAAAAAGCTGCCATTGACCCTTGTCATCATCGGCAAGACCGGTCAATATCCCCCTAACCCGGGCCTTACGTTCGTGTTACTGAATAAACTTATCTTTGCTTCGACATTTATCCAATGCCGACGAACAAGCTGCCATTGACCCTTGTCATCATCGGCAAGACCGGCCAATATCCCCTTAACCCGGACCTTCCATCCGCGTTAATAAATAACCTACCTTTGCTTTGGCATTTATCCAATGCCGATGAACAAGCTACCAACCCTTGTCATCATCGACAAGACCGGTCAATATCCCCTTAACCCGGACCTTCCGTCCTCGTTCATGAGTAAACCTATCTTTGCTTCGGCATTTATCCAATGCCGATGAACAAGCTGCCATTGACCCTTGTCATCATCGCAAGACCGGTCAATATCCCCTTAACCCGGACCTTCCGTCCTCGTTAATGAGTAAACCTATCTTTGCTTCGACATTTATCCAATGCCGATGAACAAGCTGCCATTGACCCTTGTCATCATCGGCAAGACCGGTCAATATCCCCCTAACCCGAGCCCTGCGTCCGTGTTAACGAATAAATATATCTTTGCTTCGGCATTTATCCAATGCCGATGAACAAGCTGCCATTGACCCTTGTCATCATCGGCAAGACCGGTCAATATCCCCTTAAACCGGACCTTCCGTCCGCGTTAATGAATAACGTATCTTTGCTTCGGCATATATCCAATGCTGATGAACAAGCTACCATTGACCCTTGTCATCATCGGCAAGACCGATCAACATCCCCCTATCTCGAGCATTACATCCGTGTTAATGAATAAACCTATCTTTGCTTTGGCATTTATCCAATGCCGACGACTAGGCTACCGTTGACCCTTGCATCATCGACAAAATCGGTCAATATCCCCTTAACCTGAACCTTACATCCGTGTTAATGAGCAAACCTCCCTTTGCCTCAGCATTAAACCCGTGCCAACAAACAAACCTGCCATCAACCATCGTCACCTACGGCAAGGTCTACAAATAAACCTCTGGGTCTACCCTTGGGCCCTTGATGGCCCGTAAACCTATCTTCTTATCCCTTGGCGCTCGGCCTAGGCGGATCAGTGGTCCCAAGGAGAAGTTGCGCCGTGGTGGAGCAAACCCCTCGCCCCATCCCCGAAGGTGTGAGCGCTCCCATGCCCTAGCAACTGATATACCTTGGATCAAATAAATTGGCTCGACAGTAGACGTGCAAAATAAGACAACAAAAGTTTTCCATTTGAATATAAAGGGAAAGATACATGTTACTCGGGGCACCCCCCAGAATACGTGAAGGTTCACAAAAAGGAGACAAAATAATAAAGCTATTGCAGGGACCGACGGAAGATGTCCTCGAACTCCAACAGCCCTAAGGACGGGTGACGGGCCAGCTCCTTGATAAGTGTGTAATTTTACGTGTTAATTAATGTTATAACACACATTTACGAGCTTTAATATGCATCACTATGCATTTATCACACTTAATTTCAATTTTAGATCAAAATGTTTAATTATCTGATTTAATTAAATTTTGATTCTATTTTACAGGCAGAAAGGAAGATCACAACAAGAAGAATAAAAAGAAAATAAATAAGAAGACAAATGGGCCGAAGCCCATTTACACATCCAAAAGCCCATGTCAACCAAGCCCAATCTTAGTTCAAATAAAATAAAAGATAAAAAAGAAAAAAAGAGAAAAGCAAAATAATTATTTATATATATATGATATATATATAAATATATATGATATATATATTTGATATATATATAGATATATATGATATATACATTATATATATATATATATATATATATATTATACAGCAAGCAGGAGGGCTTCTACTGCACCAACAAGAGCCATGCAACGTGGCCTTCACTTGGACTTCACGTGGCGGGCTTGCACACAGGTTTCTCCACGAGCAAGGGCTCCACGCTTCATGTCGGCGGACTTCACAAGGCGCACAGGGTGTCTTGCAAGGCTTCTTCACGTGGGCTTGGCGGGGGGCCAAGGCTTCAACACGGCAACGCGATGGCGGGCAATGCTTCAGCCTTCAACACAGCACGCGGATGGTCAGGAGAATGGGCTCGGGCGTGACCTTCACAATGGCAGATTGGTGGAAGAAGTGGCGGGCCATGCAACGCATGGCCAGAGAAGCTTCTCACGTGGGCATGCCCTGGGCTTCGGCAGGTGCGGCTTCAACGCATGCAAACGCGGGAAATGCGTTCAAAGGCCAACAGCCTTCACAAGGATGACGTCGGTTGGGCATGCGGCGAACGAAGTTGGCCAAGGCAGCCTTCTCACCCGAGGTGGCTTCGGTCGTTCTTCACGTGGGGCGTTCAACGCCAGCAGCAGGTGGGCACCGGCCTTCTTCACACGTAGGAGAGAGAGCTCACGCCAGGCTGTCAACATCACAGTGGCTTCTTCAAACGCAGCAGGGCTTCGGCGGAGGGTGTTCACACACAGGAAGAAAATAAAGAAGAGAGAGGAATGCATGCGGCCAACCTTCACATGCAGAGAGAAGAAGAATTCAAATGGTGGGTTTTGGGGTGTTCACATGAGAAATAGTGTTGTTTTGGAACCTATATAAGGAAGGCATGGGAGGCACTTCTCTCCCTAATAGGCATATACGTAGATAGTATAGCTCTCATTGTTTCCTCCTCCTCTCTTAGTCCTTAGTGTAGGATTAGTCTTTTCCATTTTATTTCCCTTTGTTTTTGTTCAAGCTTTGTTGTAATTTATGTTTTTCATGTTACAATTTGTATGCATTTGTGATTTGATTTAATTTATGTTGCATTCTAGTGTTAGTTTTATTTAATTTTGTTGCATAATCTTTTCCCATCTCTCTAATGTACTTCCACAATTCTATTTCTATCATTTTCTAAAATTCTTTTAAAGACGGTCAAGAGAAGCGGTTCCGATCTAGTCGAGTGTACGTGGTTGTTTCCGACAACTCGTAAATCAAAGGCTCGGGGAGACGATGCCGTTATCACACCACGATCGCAAATCTATCCCACTTCGTCTATTTTATTACGCATTTAATTTTGTTAGATTTATATTCTCTCTCTAGCTTTCTATATTTCTATTTCTAAACCCTCCATATTTCTTTAGATTCATTTATTTTCATGTAATTTTCCTTTTCAATTAGTTTAATCTCACTCAAAAATTCGGAGCTTTCAAATATATGAATTTTTCAACTCATGTTTAAATGAAAATATTTCTTCCTCGGAGGATCGACCCGTACTTACCACTCTGCTTAGATTTTATATCTTTTTAGTGAGTGGGTTCGGTTAATTTTGAAATTGTGGCACGGCTTTTAACGACGAGTTTTTTACGCATCAATTTTTTGCGCCATTGCTGGGGAGGAAAATTAATTTTTTTATGGTTGGATATTCTTGTGTTTGATGTGTATATTAGTATATTAATTTTGTTATTTTTATTTTACAGAAAATAGAAAAAAAATCATAAAACCATAGAAAGCGGAAAATCGGACCTAAAATTCTCAGAAAATGAAGCGTCGCTGAAAGATTGGAACTGTAGCAGTCAAGCGTCGCTAAAGGGCTGAAACATAGGAATAGGTTCTTTTTTTCCGATTTCTGAAAAATCTTCAAAAAAATCTAAAAAATCTATAAAAATCAAAAAAAATCAGAACATATAAAAACATCATTTTAGGCTTCATTTTGTAATGAATTTGCATGTCTTTGTCATTTTATTATTTATAGTTTCTTGCATTCATCTCTTATTGAAAAATTCAAAAAAAATCAAAACAAAAAAAATAAAATTGTGCTGGCTAGATAGTTTAATTAACTAAAATAAAAAAAATAACACTTGCACAAAAAAAATAAAAAAGATTTCATTCCAGAGTAGAAACCACACCATCCATGTTCTAGGTCATGCATCATTTAGTATAGAATTTTTCCTTCTTATTTAATTTGTGTCATTGCATTTTGGAGATTCCGAGGGACAAGGTTGTTGACACACATTTTTAGCCCGTAAGTTGTGTCATTTCTCTTATTCATCATTTTGATGTCCCGAATTACCCATTGTTGTGGAGCCTTCTTTGGATAGATTTCGAGCCCATTTCAATCCCTTTGAGCCTCAGAGATTATGATTTCCTAGAGCTCTGGAGCTTATCTTATCAACTTCTGGCTTCTAAGTCGACTTTCGACCCATTTAGGCCGACTTCCTTTAAGTAATCGGCTCTCTTTCACTGCGCAGTCCTGAAAGTGGTCCATTTTCACCCTCTTCCAATCCTCTATTCAAAAAGTTGTCTTCACAAAACTTGTTCGTCTTTGTAAGATCTACAATTTCTTATTTTATGCCATTGGCTAGTTCTGCTCCGATTGTGAGTTATTCACATTTTTTCCAGCAGGCTATGCTGTTTACCTACATCCCAGAATTTTCTCTCTCTATTCTAGCCTCATTTTCTCCCTCTTCTGATCATTTTCACCTCTTTCTTTTTTCACAAAAGTTGTTCCTCTTTCAGTTATCTACAATTTGTTCTTCTACCACTTTCGCTAGTTCTGCCCCGTTTGAGAGATATGTTTCAATTTCAAAAGTCACGCGCAGTCTGCCCAGAATCTTCCTTCATCGATGTGAAGGTCTATTAGTAGACCGTTAGAGACCATGTAAAGGTCTATCGTAAGACCGTCACAGCCCATGTGACGGTCCTATGATAGACTGTCACACCCAAACTTGTCCGAAATCGTCTCGGTCGACCCCCAGAGCCTGACGGAGCTACCCTAGACCGTTACACAAACTGAGAGTCCAATTCATACTAGACTCTGCTCCGTTTCTGTGTGCCGTGACTCTCTTGCGGAGCCCATAACTTCTTGAATTCTACTCCAAATTGAGCGCCGTTTGTTCCTATGATTTCTCCTTTATATTATCTTGAATTCGGTCTAAAAAACTCCAAATTTCATTGGCTATCTTGCTTAGAATCTTGGACGGAAGTTGGAGGTTTATGCATCCTGGTTCAACACAAACTCTGCAGATTAAGCTCCGAGGCTCCCTTCTAGAAGCCATATCTTCCAGATCCTTCCACCAAATTGAGTCCCACTTGTTCCTACCTCTTATCCTTTGTATTATCTCGAGATTGATCATTAGAACATGAATTTTGGTGAACTCTATCCACTAAAATCTTGGGAGAACTTTCTGGATTTTCTGCAACCTCTACATAAACTGCCCTGTTTGCTGTTGCAAGGGAGGGCTCTTTTTGGACGTAGGGCGAAGCCATGCTACACCGCTGAGTCAATCCTTCGACCCTTTCTTGAAGAGGGAAGTATTAACTTTCTATTGCATCCTTCTGGGCTTAATTTGGTTGTCTATTCTCTTAGTTCTAGTCTCCACAAAATCACAAATCATCACAGTTTTCTGCATTTTCTGCTACGTATGCGTTTTTCCCCATTTTGCATCATCGTTTTCTTTCTATTCACTCAATCAAATCTTATGATTTCAAATCTCATGCATGCACAACACATACACCTATCTTTTCCACCCTTCCACAGGGGTTAAAAACCTCCCCCAGTGAGTTTGCCCTTAATTTTTACCCCTATTTTATCACTTCGGGATTGATACTACACTTCATGATCTAATGGGTTTTTTCCTTTATGTTTTGTCTTTGTTTTGCAAGAGAGCATGATATGAACGTGAGGCCCTCTTCATCTAGCCGGCTGGAAGGAGAGGAGGTCGATCCCACATCGTTCCCCGCACCCCGTTTCAAGTGCGATCAAGTCATTAAGCTCCAAGGTACACGGCGCCGTTGCACTCCTTTCTTCATCCTTGCGGCGTTGTTAACTCTTGGTGACGATCGCAGTCAGTTCTTCTATCTCTCACCACTCTTTATTCATCATCTTCCATGCCTTTTCATGCTATTATGTTATTAGCATAGTTAGGGGAGGGGTAAGGGAAAGAGAGATAAAATTATCAACAACCTTATTTTTTGGCGATCGCGATGAGACCCCAATGCCCATCACGCTTGTGTTTATGCTCTTTTGTAGGTTGGGTGGGTGCATGTTCATGTTTATGTAGTATTTCCTCCATTCTCCCACTATTTTTGGTGCTTTACGGGCTCTGGTTGTGTGACAGTTTTATGGTAGACCGTCATGGTCATGTAACGGTCATTTGGTAGACCGTTACAGATTCTAGCAGTCCTACGTGCATGCTCACAGGGCCATTGTCATCGAGGCAAAACTTTTGCTCCCGGGGTCGGATTGCGCTGATTATTGTTGCATTGGATAGCCTTTTATATTATCTTTCCATCCATATATCATTTGCATCATTTGGGTCACATTTGCATAATCTAATATTGTCCAACTTTTTGAGTTTTGTGCATAAGTTCTACAGGTAGGCTCAAGGACAGGTTCATAGGTACATCTTTACTCAGTGATTTGACTGCCTTCTCGATGTCTGATTGCACTGATTTTTGTTTCATTGGATAGTCCTTTGTATTAGCTTTCCATCCATAGCTTATTTGCATCATTTGGGTCACATTTGCTTAGTTAAAAATTGTCATCATTTTAACATTTTGTCCATAAAATCTGCATATGGTCTGTGCACAGGTTCACGGGGGTAACTTTGCTCAGTGATTTGATTGACCTCCCGGGGTCAGATTGATCTGTTCTTGGACCCGTTGTGTAGACCTTTGTGTTGTCTTTCCATCCATATACTATTTGTCTTATTTGGATCATGTTTGTATAGTTTAATTTTATCTTGATTTGTTAGATTTAGGCTAGAAATTGCATGCACCCCGGTGCACATAGGGTCATACATTGTATATCATAGTTGCATTTCCTACTTCGATAAGTGATCCTCTCGCCTCCATATTTCTTGGGCTTGACTACGTGATCTTATCCAGGATCTCCATAAGTCCCCGCGAGCCGTGGATTCCCACACGGACGCCGGGCCGGTTGTACCTTTTCCACCCCTTAGGCTTGCATTTGCATACGTGTGAGGGAGTTAACCTTAGTCAACCAAAAATTTGGACCTTATTCTCATAGGATTCCTATCTTGAGGGAATTATTATTAATTCAAATCATTAAAAGATCTATTAAAATCCCTAAAATATTTCCCATCATATCAACTTGTGTGACTTGGGTGAAAACTCTCACATTGTTTGTGTTGTTTGGGCTTGTCCAAGCCCATTAGTGATTTTTGTGTTGCATTCTTTCATCATCCACATGTTTTGTTGTTGTTAGGCCCATTTAGCTTAGCCCATTTTGTGTGTCCATTGTCTAGACTATTGTCCCATGGTCCGTTGTCCATTGATCTTTGCATTAGTGGGTCAGTCCCCTCTTGTCCTCGAGCCCATTAAGCCCTTACTTCCCCACTTGTATTCTCCTTGATATCCTTGTATTAAGTCTCCATTTGCTCTCATGGAGCATCATTTCAACCCCTTGTATCATCCTTCTTCATATTCTTCTTCCTATTCCCGCGTGGAATCTTCTTCCCACGCAGGCCCACCTTCCCGTGGTCCCTCTGACCCGTCTGAGGAGCAGGCTAATCTCCTGGCCCATCTTTCAAGCCTTGTTCGCCAAATGGACCCAGCCCAGGCCCAACGTCTTATTGCAAATCATCTTAATGGGCCTTCTCTTATAATGGGCCATCTTCCCTTCATGGGCCTCTTTCTTTTCTTTCATATGCTACTGGCCCGATTTCTAATGGGACTTATTCTCTTAATGGGCCTCATTCTTCTGCCCATGTTGTTGCTGGTCCATTCAAACCATGTTCCAACATCTCTTCCAGGCCTACACATCCTTCCACTCCCGGAATGGACCTTTCTTCTTTTCAGTCCGGATCCTCTTATCCGGTCCAATACCATGCTCCTGGTCCTAATTCACATCCTCTTGCTCAAGTTGGCCCATATTCTTCTCGATCTCTCCCTACCTCGGAGATGATTGCTCAAGCCCAGCACTAGCTTGATGAGCTTCAACGTCGGATTGATCCTAAGTCCTCCTTAAGAATTCCATTCGCATTTCATGGTCTTCGGCTTCCGCCATCTTCATAAATTCCCGCATATCGCCGTTATGGTGGAGTTGGTGACCCGTATGTGCACTTAAAAAAGTTTCTTTATGAGTCGGCCCAGTTTCGGCATGACCAATGCTTGATGGCTTACTTGTTCGGTCTGTCACTGGAAGCCCCGGCTCAGGATTAGTTCTTTTCGTTGCCACAAGAGAAGATTGTGAATTTTCAAGCCATTCAAGAGAAATTTCTTCGGCAGTTTCAAGACCAGGTTAGGCCCAAGTATTCTATCGTGGATCTGGCCCATGAGAAGATGAAGCCCGACGAGGAATTCTCCACTTTTGCCGACCGCTGGCATCGCCTTGCCGTGCAAGTCCCGGGACACATTCCGGAGGGAGAGCAAATCAAGATGCTAATTTCTAATGCAACGCCCGAATATCGGTTCATCTTAGCCCTCAACGACATTACCTTCTGGCAACAATTATACAGCTGAGCTCACTTCATTCACCAACAAACCCAAGATTCCCTTGACCCCGAGTCTCCACCATCCACCCCCACATATCAACCTTCACCCTCCACGTGCCAACCCTACGCTCCCATGAGTCAGCCCGCCATGAGTCAGCCTTCCGCCACATATCTCTTCACGAGCCAACCTCTCGCCTCTACATACCCATACGCCTCCGCATATCAACCTTCTATGAGTCAGCCTCCCGCGTCCACATACCTGTCCCCATCTCCACTTCCGGTCAAGGAAACACCACATCCCGAGCAAGTAGATGACGTCTACATACCCCCTCATCCCGTTCCACACATGCCATCACCA
Organism: Amorphophallus konjac; assembly: GCA_022559845.1. Taxonomy (NCBI): domain Eukaryota; kingdom Viridiplantae; phylum Streptophyta; class Magnoliopsida; order Alismatales; family Araceae; genus Amorphophallus; species Amorphophallus konjac. The sequence goes on from CM040120.1 coordinate 389,540,124, forward strand.
AAGCCCTCCACCACTGTAGATATAAGTTTCCACTCTTCTCTCTCACTCTCCACTAAGAGGGGGATCAAAAGTACGCCAAAACGCATGAAACGAATGAGAGAAAGAAGAGGAAAAAGGAAATGAAGCAAAATACCGTGATCGCCACCAAGATGCCGTACGCGACGGGCACGCCGTACCTTGGGAAATGGGGAGACACTCGCCTTAGTGCAGCGTTGGGGATGAACGGCTTGGTTAGGACCGCTCTGGGATGAGCGGTCTTACGATGGACCGCCCTAGTACGCTGCGAGGGACGTGGGAGTAACTGCTGCAGTGAGATGGACGGCGCTTTATGGACCGCACTCCAGTGAAGGACGGTTGTTTATGCACCGCGCGAAGTGTTGAACGGCTGGAGGATGACCGCTCAAGACCTTCACTCAGCAAGTTGAGAAGGGTTCGACCTCCACCCTCTCCGGCCGGCCAGAGGGGATGGGCCTCGCGCTGATTAGATGCTGACCTACGAAACAATGCATAGACACAAAAAAATACCCAAATTAGACCTTAATGATGCGGTACATGTCCAAACGAGAAGAACTGAGCATGAAAAAATGGAAAGGGGAATACCTGGAGGGTTTTAAACCCCTAGGGTGACAAAAAACGGGATGATTGTATGCATGATGATGAGAATGAGGGAGCACGCGAACGAAGAGCAATGCATGCAATGAAAGACAACGACAAAAACTACGGAATGAAAGACTATGAGGACAGGGCTACTCCCTTGACCGGAGGCTCATATGGACGTAGAGAGCCTCCCTCCCTGGTGCTAGCTCGTTCAAAAACGCGGCAGGGCTTCGCCGTCGATCAAAATTTCTCCCCCCTTTCGACGTCCGGCCAATAGGGTCTATTTATAGAGCCTAGAAAGCCAGCCCCGAAACTAGGGTTTAGAGCCATTTTCGGGAAGAAATCATTAAAGATAAATCGTAGATAATAGAATTATCTCTCATCCAGTCGAAACGGCATCGAAAATGGTTGATTATCCACGGAGAAATCACCAAAATAAGTTAAGGATAAAACCATGAAATAAACGGGCTAAAATCGGTTGAAAATCAACAACCGACGTCTTGAATGGTCTTACGATAGACCGCACAAGGCATGGGCGGTCTAATTCGGACCGTCCATTCTGTCGGTGGAAATTTGAATAATCAGACTATTATCCCAACTATCTCTCCAACTGGCCGAAACGTCCGCCGTGGGACCCTGAACATATGGACGGTTGAAAGTAGACCGTTTTAATGTAGGGCGGCACGAGAACGGCCGTTTTTCCCTGTCGGTGATAATTCAAATATTCGGATAATCATCTGAGGAAATGGGCGCGCGTAGGACTCTGAGATATAGGCGGTCGTATTAGGCCCGTCCATTGAGTTGAGCGGTCCTAATAACACCGCCTAAGGCCTTGTCGGTGCAAATTCAGAAATCCTCGAAAAATCCGCCAAAATATATGAACGGTCTAGATTCAACCGCCCATATCATGCCGTTCATGCTCTTAGGCATTTGATAATCACAGCCGAAGGCCCATTAAGCCCCGAATCGCCGCAAATTGCACTAAGGAGGGAGACGACCCATAAAATGAGCCCGAGTCATGCCACAAAAAATGGCCCGACAGATAATGGATAACTTAGGGCATCAATCAATGGAAGTAAGAGAAACTGCTCAACTTATCGGTAGAAAACGGGTGTCAACAGATGCCCCTCCTTAACGTCCTCTTTGCAGGGGAGCGAGCGGAGGTGAAGCGGCGGTGACACGGAACATGGAGACGAAGCGAAAATGTAGCGGAGTGGACCGAAAAAGCGATGAGAATCTTTCGGAAAACCTTGAACCGAGCGTTAGGAATAACTGACCAAAAGGTGACGCCAATCTGGAGGGACTAAAGTAAAGGAAACCAACCGACAAAACCAACCTCATGGGGGACACAATCCCGCGGTCCAATGAGGGGGTCACAAAAGAAAAAGATGCTAAAGCTCCAGACGGGGATCTTTCAGTCAACCGACTCCAACGAACCGACCAAAGAAAACCTTCGAATTCAGAATGGAATTAGTTCATCTTACTCGAGCATTGGGACACACAGCTAGCCATTACTTTGACGGGACATTTCTTAAGCAGAGAATGGGGCATGAAAGCTCAAAAGGATGCGTATGATGCATGCTGGGCTAAAAGTAAAAGAAATCGTTAAAACAAATGCGAAGAAAGATTAAAATATAAAATATTCGAGAGTAGTATTGTTAAGCTGGGAATATCAGAGTCAAGATACCGTCCGCGACCACAGCGTGCGGATAGAACCGTCCTCCTCGTGACATCCCAACTTAACGGCCTATCCGAAGGTTAGGTACATGAATCCTGGATCATCATTGTTTTTGTTGAAGGGGAACATCAGATCCTGGAACACGTAAGAAACCTGCCGGCTCTCGAAATAGTATATATATAATATCATATAGTAATGCAATAAGGGATCTAGGGACAAAAGGCCATACCTGACTTACCTGTGCAGGCGAAGCAGCGAGACAAGCTGAAGTGATTGAGTTTGAGCTTGGCAATATGATCATGATGTGATGTGATTGCAAAAACCAACGTGAGGTTTAAATCTTCATGTGGTCCTGAGCTAACTGTCCTTCCAATCTGCCCCTGCACACATGCAAACATGAAACAGATTAAATCTATTTTAGGCTCAGCCCCTTGCCTACAGCAAGTTAGGAGGTGTCCCTTTCTTGACTAGTGGTCAAGGGGGGTGAGCCTTATTAAATAGGCAAATATCAAAGTGCGAGAAAATGCGGATGAATGCAAGAAGGAAACATGTAAGCACAATTTTTGTTGGATTTTGAAATATTTGATTTGTGTTGGGTTTTGAAATATTTGATTTTTGTTGGATTTCAGAATATTTGATTTTTTGGGGGTTTTGAAATATTTGATTTTTGTTGGATTTCGGAATATTTGATTTTTGGGGTTTTGAAATATTTGATTTTTGTTGGATTTCGGAATATTTGATTTTTTTTGGGGTTTTGAAATATTTGATTTTTGTTGGATTTCGGAATATTTGATTTTTTTTTGGGTTTTGAAATATTTGATTTTTGTTGGATTTCGGAATATTTGATTTTTTTTTTTTTGGTTTTGAAATATTTGATTTTTGTTGGATTTCGGAATATTTGATTTTTTTTTGTTGGGTTTTGAAACCAGCTCGGGTCTCGATAACAGGGACCTTCTCGTCTTGCCACGGAATTCCAAGGCTCAGCGCGTGCAGGAAGAGGGACTGCCCGTGATCGGAGTCAGCTTTGCTCGACGGTGCCTCTGCTGAGGCCATGCCCGGGGTGGGATTCATTCCTTGGGAAAGTAAAAAAGATCGAGTAGGGAAGCCGACGATAGGTGTAGAGGTTTTTAGGGCTTGAGTTCTTTCCCGGGACCCTCCCTTTTCTCAAGGAATTTGGTCTGTTGCGCCGGGGCTTTGTATCCGTCATCGAACCTTCACCCGCTCTAGGCACGCATGCGACCGGGCTCATAACGTCCCGCGGGGAAACTGTACTGCCACTCTTGCCATGCCTAGTTGCTTCCTTTCAGGGACTCAGAGAGCTTTGAGCTTTGTGCTTTCGGCTTTTGCCCCTGTTCTTTTCTTTTTTTTTCTTCTTTTGGTTTGCTTTCCTTTCCTTTCTCTTTTCTTTTCTTTTTTTTTCTTTTTTTTTCTTTTCTGTTTTTACGAAGTGAGGTCTTGACGATTGTCCCTATTTGAGACCCTTCTTAACGGGGGGCCTGGGTCAGTCCTCGCCCCCTTATTCGCCACTTGCCCCTATCTTCAACCGAGAGAGAGGAAATACAAGGATTTCCACCATCCCCGAGCATGGCCAAAGGAGAAACGGTGTCGAGTAGCATGAGGATGCCGCGCCACGGCGTCGTGTAGTGTGTGAGATGCTGGACCTGAGTCCTCCTTTCGCAATTTGGTGGGGTATGCCCCGCCATCGAGCCGCTCGCTGGTTTTATTTTTTTATGGATGAAAATGTTTTAAATACAGCCCATTCCACGGGTTCGGCAATTCCTCCCCCTCCGAGTTAATTAGACGATACGCGTTGCCAGGATAAGCTTCTTTAATTACGAAGGGCCCTTCCCAGTTGGGTTGCAACTTAGACCTGGGACCTACAGACCTGATGAATTTGCGTTTTAAAACCATATTCCCCACTTGAAATTTTCTTTCGATGACCTTCTTTTGAAAATATCGCGAGACCCGCTTTTGATATGCTGAAACATGATTGGCCGCATTTAACCTCTTCTCGTCTAAAAGTTCCAGTTGGACTAACAACGCCTCTCGACGGTCATCGAGATTAAGTTCCTTGTCCAACTGCACTCTGAGGGAAGGGATTAGAATTTCATACGGGAGCACCGCTTCCATTCCATAAGTGCGGGCAAAGGGGGTCTGCCCCGTGGGAGTGCGGACGGAGGTGCGGTAGGCCCATAGAGCCTCTATCAATTTGTCGGCCCAATCAGCAAATTTATGTGATTCGCACGTCTTCTTGATAATTTTGAGAAAGGTCTTATTCGTGGCCTCAGCCTAGCCATTACCTTGGGGGTAGTATGGTGATGAATGATGCAAAACTATATTGAATTTCTTACAGAGGTCCTGGAGTTCTTGTGAGATGAATTGAGGCCCGTTGTCGGTGACGATGCTGCTTGGCACTCCAAATCGTGAGATAATGTTCTTCATGATGAAGCGGCATACTGTGGTGGCTTTGATTTCTGCGTAAGCTTCAGCCTCGGCCCACTTGGTGAAGTATTCTGTAGCCGTCAGAATGAAGGATTTCTGTTTAACCGCAGAGTTCGGATCACCGAGGGGCCCGATGATGTCAAAGGCCCACATAGAAAATGGCCAGAGGGCCGTAATGGGATGAAGAGAAGAGGCCGGAGCGTGGATTTTGTCGGCATGGATTTGGCACTGAAGGCACCTACGGACATAGGTAGAGCAATCTTCTTCTAGGGTTGGCCAGTAATAGCCCTGCCTAAGAATCTTCTTTGCTAAGGCCTGTCCGTTTACATGCCCTCCACATTCGCTAGAGTGGGCTGCTTCCACAACCTTCCAAGCTTCTTCGTCATCTAGACACCTCATGAGAATTCCATTCAGGGCCCGCCTATACAATTCACCGGCGATGATCGTGTACCTGGCGGCGACTCTTCTAATGGCTCTTCGCTGCTCAGCATTGGCCGCTTCCGGAAATGTACCATCCTTGCAGTATTGTTCGATCTCATAGAACCACGACAATTCTTCCTCTTCAATAATCTCCTCGAGCTCAGTTAACGAAACCTCTTTTATTTCCTCCCTTTCTGCTTTCTTCTCTACGGACATCCTAAGGTTGTTGAACCAGGGATCCTGCAGGGAAGGAACGTCTAGCCTTTGGACCACAATGGTCTCAGTGGCGCGACTTAGGGGGAGTGATAGAGAAGAGGCGAGAGACGCGAGGGCGTCGGCCAAGATATTCTGAGAGCGAGGAGTATGAATATAGACGAGTTTCCTAAATTGCCGGGCCAAGAGTGTGACCAGATCTTGGTAGGGCTTGAGCTTAGGATCACGGGTGCGGTAGGTGGTCACCCCTTCTGGAGTAAGGAGAACGGCGCCGACTCCGCTGCCCTGGGAATTAAGGGCACCATCGAAGTGGAGGGACCAAAAAGGAAGATGAGTGATCACCGCCAGGTGTTCATCGGGGAATTCATCCTGAATGGAATCAGTGCGAGGGATAGGAGAGTGAGCTAGGTGTTCGGCAATAGCATATCCTTTGATTGCTTTCTGCACGATGAAGGTGATGTCGAACTGGGAAAGAAAACTTTGCCAGCGAGCTAGCCGGTTAGAAAGGACCGGCTTTTCCAATAGGTAACGAATGGGGTCCATTCTAGAAATGAGCCTAACCTCGTGGGCGAGAAAGTAGTGTTTAAGCTTCTGTGCTACCCACACTAGCGCTGCACAGGTTTTCTCCATAGCAGTGTACTTGGATTCAGCAGGATTAAATAACCTTGAGAGATAGTACGCCGCTCTTTCTCTTCCTTCATCATCTTCCTGTGCCAAAACAGCTCCTAGGGAGTCCTCAATTACAGAAATGTACAGGATCAGGGGTTTCCCTGGGACGGGTGGTTGCAGAACCGGGGGATTAGAGAGGTACACCTTGAGTTCCTCATAGGCCTTTTGACATTGTTCATTCCATTCGAATTTCGCGCCGGCTTTTAACAGGTCATAAAACGGGCGGCATCTTTGCGAATGCTGAGATATAAATCTCATGATAAATTGCAAACGCCCGATCAAACCTCGAAGCTCAGTGATGTTCTTCGGCGGTGGCATTTCCATGACGGCCTTTGCCTTGTTTGGATCGATCTAAATCCCCCGCTTACTAACTATAAACCCAAGTAATTTCCCTGATGCAACTCCGAACACACATTTCTTTGGATTCATCTTTAACTTGTATTCCCTAGCCCTTTGCAATACCTTGGCTAGAATGGCGGGGTGCTCTTCCTGTGACCTCGATTTGACTAGGATATCATCCACATAGGCTTCTAAATAAACGTGCATCATATCGTGGAAGATAGCCATCATCGCCCTTTGGTAGGTGGCACCTGCATTTTTCAACCCAAATGGCATGACGACGTAGCAGTATGTGCCCCATGGCGTTGTGAACGAGGTCTTTACTTGATCTTCCGGAGCCAAAAGGATTTGGTTATACCCCGAGTAGCCGTCCATGAAGGAGAGGGCTTCGTACCCAGCTGTATTATCGACCAAGACATCAATGTGAGGAAGTGGAAAATCATCTTTCGGACATGCCTTGTTTAAGTCCCTGAAGTCAATACAGATTCGAATTTTACCATCCTTCTTCATCACCGGGACTATGTTTGCCACCCACTGCGGATACAACACCACTCTAATGAACCGGGCCTTGTGCAATTTATCGACTTCTTCCTTAATCCTTAAGGCCATTTGCGGGTGGAATCTCCTTGCCTTCTGTTTAACGGGCGTTGCCCCTGGTTTGAGAATCAGCCTGTGTTCAACCAAGGCGGGGTCAAGGCCTGGCATGTCCTCGTAGGACCAGGCGAAAGAATCGCTGTACTCCCTCAAGACTTCGACCAATTCCATTTCGACTTGAGGAGGGAGATTGGCGGAAATAAGTATGGGCCTGGGGTCCTCTATTGTCCCGAGGTTAATCTCCTTAGTGGATTCATCCACTGCCAAGGAGGGTTCGTCGAACTTTTTCAAGCCTTGGGCATATAGGTCGGCAGTGTCGTCCATTTCATCTTCCTCATCATCTGCTGGGTCTTTCTCATTCACGATTTCATATACCCCTAATCCATCCTTGCCCCATACCTCCTCAGCTCCCTCATCATCTTCCAAGACGATCGCGGTCTCTATAAATTCCGGGCACTTTAATAGAGCATGACATCTTCCAGCCAAATCTTGTAGAAACCTATCAGGAATGGTTTTGAAGGGGCGCGACACAGCGGGTGCCGTAGACGTGGGTGGGCTGACAGAACTCGAACTAGACTCTACCCTGACTGACTTGACCATCCTAGGAGACTCGATACACTGTACATCTAACCTAGGGGAGCAGAAATCTACCTGGAAAAGAAACAGGGGTCTCGTGCCCCTGGGAATCTGGGTAGAACATAGCGTAATCTTCCATGGAGACCTCCGTTTTGAGATTGGCGTTTTTTTTTGGAGGTCGGAAGTGATCATACAACAGGAGGAAGAAGGCGGAGGGGGAGGCAGTTGCATGGGAAACAATTCCGGGAAGATGCAGTCAAAGAAAGGGTCAGAAGACTTGAACCACATTTCGTGGAGCTGAGCTCCTGGAGGAGGAGGAGTGAATAGGGTTGACAGATCAATGGGCGGGCAGCGCCCGCAAGCACATGGAACGAATAAAACTTCGGGTCTCTCCGCAAAGTATGGGTCGACCAGGAGTGGAGGGGGACGGGGAACAGAATCCCGCTGTTGAAACCAGGAAGCGAGACAGGATGGGGACATAGAGTAAGTAGTGATAGAGCTCCCCGTCTTCCGGGGCCCCAGGCGGGCCAATGGCATCGGTGGGCGCTTTACCAGCTGTGTCTCCCTTTTCTTCGGGTCACCCTCTTCTTCATAAAACATTTTTGCAAAGTAATTGGCAAAGTCTTCCAAGTCGCCGGCTAGCCCCTGCAGTGGTGGTGGAGGATCGGCAACAGCACAAGCTTCATCTACCTTTTCTTCAATGCGGGATGGCGAGGTCTTCAAGGTGCCGGGCTGCAACGGACCCTTCACAAAATGTTGCCGGTAATCCCAGGTCAACGGCCCAGAGTCCCCAAGTACCGACATGGAGGTTTCATGGTAGCCGAGGCCCCGGCGGCCCATCTTCCTTCCCCTAGGAACGGGGTTGGTTCGGCCTTGCAGCTGTGCGCCGAGTCCTCGGCCTGGCTGATAGCCCAATTTCAGAATTATGCGCCACCCTTTGGAGTCTCTCATCTTGGGCTTGACCTTCACGTCGACTGGTGCAGCGGCGGGTTTGCGCGACGCATACGCCCATGAATAGTTCAAGTCCATTATAGATAAAACAGGTCTGTTGCTCGGCCACAGTGTGGGCAGAATCTTGGCTGCTATAGCGTCAACGTTTTGAATTGTGGAAACACTCTTCACCTTGACCACTCGCCCTTGGAATGGGAACTTCAGACACTGGTGGGCGGTCGAGGGGACGGCGTTCAAACTATTCAACCATGGACGACCCAGAATGGCTTTGAACATTGGGTCTATGTCCAACACATAAAATTCTACATCCATCACCAAGGGCCCTAGCTCGGCCTGCACAGTTACTACCCCGTGACAAGCACGTCTGGAATTGTCATATGCAGCTATCGTGGTTGGCGTCGGCTTGAGCATGTCCTCCGATATGTTACAAGCACGAAAAGTACTCAATGGGCAGACATTTATTGACGCCTCTGTATCCACAAGGGCAGATTCCACGGTCGTCTTGTTTAAAGAGATTGTAATACACAATGGCATCTGCCGCGCCTCAGGAGGAGCTAATTCTGACTCAGTGAATGCAATAGATGGCCCCTTTGTGATCGTGGCCAAAACCGTGGGCAGGCTATCCACCACCACATCCTCACTCACCATAACTTTCTGTAGGAAGATTTTCAGGGCGTCTTGGTGGAGCGGCGACCTCTTGATCAACTCTAACACTGAGATTTTGGCCGGCAGCCAGTCTAAATGCTGTAATAAGTCATATCTTGTGCCCGGCACCGGATCTACCTCCTCTGGTTCAACTGTAGGGGAAGAAACTGCAGGATTCGGTGCAGACGCACCTGAGGAAGGGAACATTCTCTGGAAAGGAAGCCCGCTCCGAAGGGCGCATTGTGATGCTTGCACGGCCTGGACTGCGCCCCCGCTTGGCCTGGTGGGGTAGGCGGATGGCGTGGAGATGGGGGTGAGGATAACGGGAATAGGCTTAATGGGCCTTGGAGGAGGGGATACGGGCGAAGGGTTAAGCTTAGGGGGAATGATGGGAGGCATGGCGGGTGGTGGTGATAGGACGGATGGAGTAGGGGGGAATGTGGAGGGCCTAAGAGGCGACGCGGGGGAAGTGACGGGCGATGTAGCGGCGGGTCTAAGGATGGAGGGGATGGCTGGTGTGGGAGAGTAGTGGTGGTGTAAGGCCAAGAGATGGGCGGGGGTTTCATCATCAAACGCCCACCCAGCGTTGGGGGCTGGGCATTGGACTGCATTCACTTGTGCTGGGGCCGGTGCCGGCGGTTGCTGTTGTTGCTGGGGAGCGGGCTGATGCATCGGCATGGGATTTTGATGGATCCCAAGGTCTTGCTGCTGCGGTGGGGGCTGTGGTTGCTGTTGGTGCTGTTGCTGCTGCTGCTGCTGGGGCGCCGCCTGTTGCGGCCTGGCCTGTCTCTGCCTTTGCTTGATATCTTCAATTAGTTGGTGCATCTGGGCCCAATCAATTCTCTGGCCCTCATGCAAATCATACACCAGGTCCCTGAATTGATAACATCGCTCTATTGTGTGCCCCGGCTGCCGATGGAATATACAATATCGGGACTGGTCGGCAGCCGGATTCCAGTTCGGGCGCTCAGGCGGCAACTGAAGGTCGCCAGTATACATTAGAGCAGAGAAAACATCTGACAAGGTCTCTGGGAGAGGGGGGTAATGAGATCTCTTTGGAGCTGGTCAGGCAGAGCCGTAGGCGGGAGGCGGAGGAACATTATTGTATTGCGGGGGCCGCTGAGGCTGTTGGGGTGGCGGAGGCGCCTGTGGAGGGTATTGCAGGACTTGGAAGGTAGGTTGGGGAGCTTGCGGGGCAGCGAACTGGGGGTTACGCTGAGATGGCGGGAAGCGGGGTGGAGCGGCGTGTTGGGGGAACTGAACGGCCTAGACCTGCTCGTTAATTTGTACCCCCTCAGTGACGGGGCCCTGGGATTTCTTAGTGGCCTTGGGCTTCTGGGCCTCGAACAGAGAATAGATGGGGGAATCTTTAAATTGGGTTTGAATAAACCTAGCCCTGCTGTATAGTTGGTGCATGTTTGAAATGTCATTCATTGCTAGAATGTTTCTGAAAGTTGGCGTAGCGTTGGAAATCAACAACTTTACTTTTTCCTCTTCCGGAATCTACCCGGGCACCCGCGAGGCCATCTGTCTCCAGCGATCTGCATAAGTTGCGAAGTCTTCCTCCGGCTTCATCTTCTCCGCCACCAGGTCAGTGAAAGAGTACTCGGGTCCGACCCGATCCTGAAACCTCTGTATGAACCTCTCCTTGACGGTCTTAAAATTCTCAGCCTCCTCCAGAGGTAGGGTATAAAACCATTCCAGCGCGACCCCCTCCAGGGACCGACGGAACAAATTCGCCATCAAGCGATCATCCTGTTGGAACTGCGCAGACTCGTACAAGAACTCCCGGACATGGATGAACGGGTTGCCATTCCCATCATATTTGCGGTACACGGGGAGCTCCGACTGGGAAGGAAAACGTAGGTCCCTGAAGTTAGGGATAGGGACATCGGCAAGAGATTGCGGGCCGACCTGCTTGTGGAGGAGATCAATTTGTTGCTGCATAGCAGCCCACTTGTCAAGGATTTCTCGTTCCCGGGAAGAAGGGGGAGGAGCAAGAGGAGTGGCACTTGGATAAGCGACCAAAGGATAAACTGACGAAGGAGGCGGCCCATAAGAGGGGTAATGGGCCGAGGAAGGGCCCATATCTGCATGAGTGACCTGAGCCGCCCCCGACTGCGACCTAACGAAGTCGGTCGGGGCTATGAGGGCCTGGGGCGATGGAGAAATTGTAGGGTACGGCTCAAGATAAGGAACAGAGGGGATAGGGGATTTCCCTTTATCCAGTTGCTGATGGACGGATGTGGATGCCTGGCCCATTTCCATATTGGGATAGCGAAAGTTCTGAGGGCGCACTGGAGTAAGGTCAATGGGAGCCGCGGAAGTGGTCCCGACCACAGGAGCTGAAGTGGTGACATGGGCCGTGGCATGAGCCAGAGCTGAGGCCGGGGCATCGCCTCCCTGCAAAGCTTGCCTGATGAGATGGAGTTGGGTGGGGTCCAACTGGGCCATCATGTCAAGGATCGTACTGGCTGAATTCTGATTGGACAGGTTTGGAAAAGAGGGTCGGGGACCCTCGCCAAGAGAGGTCGGGAGCGAAGGGGCCGTCCCCTCTCCCCCTTGCAAATGGGTGACTCTAGGTGGGTCCTCAAGGAGACCACGAGGAAGGGAATCCTCATGGGCCACAGAGAAATCGTATGACGACATGGAAGAAGAAGCAGAATCGAACAAGGGGTTGAAATAGGAATGGAAATAAGAATCAACCCTAGGAAGAGATCGTGGGGGCAGAAGGCAGTCCCACATACACCAAGACACTTGATCCTAGAACAAGCAACATGAAATCAATCAAATCTACCAAACAAATAACAAGCACACAATGGAGCGAGATGAGAGTAGAATCACTCAGTAATGCAATCAAGTTCTTAAAATGATGCTCGTCAGTTCCTTATATCTTCAGGTTTGAACTTTAGTGGATTCATAAAAATGTCAATTCTCTCGACCACTAGGTACCTGACTGGGATGAGAACGAGGAACTGTGTGACGCTATTGGGATCTCTCACTCGCGGATGCAACCCTAGACGGGGGTGGATACGGTACAACCTGCCCGGCGTCCGTGTGGGAATCCACGGCTCACGGGGGCTTACGGAGGTCCTCAGCAAGGTTCCTAGTCGGCTCCAAGGAATATGGAGACGAGAGGAAACCCTACCTCGGTAGGAATGCAACTAATATGAGAAAATATCGATGCTCCTATGCGCACCGGAGTGCATGCACAAACTAACCTAGCAGCTATCGATCAATGAGCAAATATACACATGAATACCAAAAGCATGGTGATGCAATAACAATAAGATGGCAGGGGGAACCAACGAACAGCACCAGGGGTAATATATATATCAGCCAAAACACTAAGCAAGAAGACAGAAACGTACTGTGACAGAAGATGTGCGGTCCTCCTTTGACCGCTCTAAGTACTCAGGCGGTCAATTTACAGCCGTAATGTATGGGCAAAAGGAACAGGACATACCAGACAGACGGCCAATAATCAACTGCTTGCGCACTTGAACCGCCGCCTCACAGCCGTGTATCTGCCACCAGAAAGTGCAGCGTACCTATGATTGGAAGTTGGACGGCTATATGTCAACCGCCCACAGAGATGAACGGTGGGTACAGAGCCGTCTGAGACGGAAATGCCGAGGCAGATAAACCGGAAGGCAGAGTACATGAACGGTGTAGAGTCAACCGTTCTGAGAATTATGCGGCTCTTGACGAACCGCGTGTGCTCCAGGAGACCGCAAACCGCGTCCGACCTGCAAATCACTTCAAGAATAGAAGCTTGACAACCGCTACGAAAGGTCAGCAACTTAAAAGCACGATGGGCATTAGGCGTCCCACCGTGATCGCCACAAAAGGGGTGTAGATATAAGTTTCCAATCTTCTCTCTCACTCTCCACTAAGAGGGGGATCAAAAGTACGCCAAAACGCATGAAACGAATGAGAGAAAGAAGAGGAAAAAGGAAATGAAGCAAAATACCGTGATCGCCACCAAGATGCCGTACGCGACGGGCACGCCGTACCTTGGAAAATGGGGAGACACTCGCCTTAGTGCAGCGTTGGGGATGAACGGCTTGGTTAGGACCGCTCTGGGATGAGCGGTCTTACGATGGACCGTCCTAGTACGCTGCGAGGGACGTGGGAGTAACTGCTGCAGTGAGATGGACGGCGCTTTATGGACCGCACTCCAGTGAAGGACGGTTGTTTATGCACCGCGCGAAGTGTTGAACGGCTGGAGGATGACCGCTCAAGACCTTCAGTCAGCAAGTTGAGAAGGGTTCGACCTCCACCCTCTCTGGCCGGCCAGAGGGGATGGGCCTCGCGCTGATTAGATGCTGACCTGCGAAACAACGCATAGACACAAAAAAATACCCAAATTAGACCTTAATGATGCGGTACATGCCCAAACAAGAAGAACTGAGCATGAACAAATGGAAAGGGGAATACCTGGAGGGTTTTAAACCCCTAGGGTGACAAAAAACGGGATGATTGTATGCATGATGATGAGAATGAGGGAGCACGCGAACGAAGAGCAATGCATGCAATGAAAGACAACGGCAAAAACTACGGAATGAAAGACTATGAGGACTGGGCTACTCCCTTGACCGGAGGCTCATATGGACGTAGAGAGCCTCCCTCCCTGGTGCTAGCTCGTTCAAAAACACGGCAGGGCTTCGCCGTCGATCAAAATTTCTCCCCCCTTTCGACGTCCGGCCAATAGGGTCTATTTATAGAGCCTAGAAAGCCAGCCCCGAAACTAGGGTTTAGAGCCATTTTCGGGAAGAAATCATTGAAGATAAATCATAGATAATAGAATTATCTCTCATCCAGTCGAAACGGCATCGAAAATGGTTGATTATCCACGGAGAAATCACCAAAATAAGTTAAGGATAAAACCATGAAATAAACGGGCTAAAATCGGTTGAAAATCAACAACCGACGTCTTGAACGGTCTTACGATAGACCGCACAAGGCATGGGCGGTCTAATTCGGACCGTCCATTCTGTCGGTGGAAATTTGAATAATCAGACTATTATCCCAACTATCTCTCCAACTGGCCGAAACGTCCGCCGTGGGACCCTGAACATATGGACGGTTGAAAGTAGACCGTTTTAATGTAGGGCGGCATGAGAACGGCCGTTTTTCCATGTCGGTGATAATTCAAATATTCGGATAATCATCTGAGGAAACGGGCGCGCGTAGGACTCTGAGATATAGGCGGTCGTATTAGGCCCGTCCATTGACTTGAGCGGTCCTAATAACACCGCCTAAGGCCCTGTCGGTGCAAATTCAGAAAATCCTCAAAAAATCCGCCAAATATATGAACGGTCTAGATTCAACCGCCCATATCATGCCGTTCATGCTCTTAGGTATTTGATAATCACAGCCGAAGGCCCATTAAGCCCCGAATCGCCGCAAATTGCACTAAGGAGGGAGACGACCCATAAAATGAGCCCGAGTCATGCCACAAAAAATGGACCGACAGATAATGGATAACTTAGGGCATCAATCAATGGAAGTAAGAGAAACTGCTCAACTTATCGGTAGAAAACGGGTGTCAACAACCACTAGCCACGCATTCTTGCCTACGCAACCTCCACTTCGGTCTCCACAACCTTCTCCACCATTACATATCTCTCGGCATCCACCTTGCCCGAAGCAGGCTCTTCAACTTCCGTTGCCGGGGTGTTTCACTGATATCTTTCGGGCTTTGATGGCCACTTACGCATTGCCGCTCTCTCCGGTTGTGCCTTGCCGACCCGCAGTCGGGGATATGCTTCAGTTCTGTGATTATCACCGCCAACAGGGGCATTTGGTTGAGGATTGCCCCGAGTTTCGGGATTTTGTTTATGATCTGGAAGCTAAGAAAAGGATTGATTGGGCCGCTATTCACAAAGTCATTTGACATCTTCGCAGCCAACAGTAGCAGCAAGAAGTGCCGCCCGGGCAGCCGTCTCCGTTACTTCAAGGCCAGGGGCACCCCTGTGATTCCTCGTCTAGTGCTGCACTCGCTCCGTCACCTACTCCGTTACCTTCGCCATCTCCTACCCCGGCTCCATCGCCACCACAAACCCAAGCCTCTGCTCATGCCAGTGCCTCCCCTTCTTCTTTCACCGCCACTACCACTACTTCTATCCCTAACACCGCTCGACGCGTTGTGTCGACACGTCGACGGTGGACACCACAACCTCCCTCTTCACCCTCTCCACCTCCATGTCCACTACCCCCATCGCCTTCATCACTATCCTCACCATCTCCATTGCCATCACCATCATCTCTGTCTCCACCACCAGTGCTTCCATCACCACCTCCATCTCTACCCTCGCCTCCATCTTCGCCATCACCTTTGCCCGAGCCTGAGCAAGCCACACCTTTGCCTTTACCTTTACCCTCAGCCACACCTTCACCTTCGCCTTTATCGCCACCCGAGCCTATCATCGCCACATCGCCTGTGCCTTCACTTTCCATCACCACTCCCGTTGGAGCCTCCATGCCTTCCAAACCTTCACATGTGCCACCCAAACATATTCCCTTTACTTCTCCAACCACTTCCACCCCACGAAGCGGGTGTACGCTTCCTTTGGTGCCCCTTGGGTCTAATCCCCAGGGAGACAATAAGCCAAGTCAAGATGATTTAGTGCCGGCCGTGCATTTCAAGATCAAGGATTTTATCTGTCGAATGCCGATCCACGTCCTCGTCCCTGATTATTTTGGGGATGATGCGCCTCTACTTTCAAAGATGACAGTTGCTAAGAAAAGTTCCCTTGAGTTGATGCCAGTTTCTTCCCGAGCAAGGCCGGTGGCAATCTCCTTGCTCGCCGAAGAGTTCACCATTGATGCTATTATTTGTCCTCGCTCTATTGCCATTCAGATGACAGGCCAATTCTCTACCCGTGTTGTGCTAACTCATACGACCGCTAAGCAGATTATGCACTCTATGTTCAAAGGACATTCTGCACATTCTATGCAATCTCCCTTGGTTAATTAGCAAGCCGGCCACGTCAACGCCGCGCATTACTCTCCCTCCATTTCGTCATGATCTTCTGGTATGGGAGTTATGCTCCAGGCCTGATTTCCTAGTAGAGTTGCTGAATCTCATGTTGCTTGTGCCGAGAGACAAAACTCCATGGTTTTCTGATATTCATCATTCTAAGGAGTCACTTGCTCAAGAATGTCTGCATATTGTTAACACCGGGTGTCTAGGGGCAACCGCCTCGATGAAGTTGCATGTTCACAGCCGGGCCAGGCTGTCTGCCAGGTGGGCCCGTTATTTGAGATGGTATTACAGATTAAGAAGCCCGAAGGTCCAAGCCCGCACCAGGCGGGTTCATTTTCAAGAGATTTCTGCCAAGAGGAGGCGGCAACGCAAACTTAATGGCCGTCGGTTGTGCATTCAGAGGTCCACTCCTTCTTCTTCTCCTTTGTATTCATCGTTTCTTCTGCTCAGCTCCCACCCTTGGGTGGTGTATCTTCCCTCTTCAGATCCAGCTTCTATGATCTTCTCCTCTCTTCTGGGGTCTGTAAGCCCCTATTTTTCCTCTTCTCTTCTTCATCCAGAGTCTCCAGATTATCCCTCCTCTCACGATTCTAGGCCTCGCCCTAGGCCTATGTCATCCTTCCATCCCGATCTCGGGACTTCCCCTGATTCTTCTTCCCCGGGACTTTCGGGTGTTGCTTTTGATTTTTCCCCGACTTTGTCGGGTGATTACGATTCTCCTTCTCTGACCCTACTAGATGACTACTACTCTCCTTCTCCGCCCATGTTGAATGATCATTCTCCTTCTTCCTCATCTTCACAGCAATCCTCTCGCTGTCTTTCTACTCTCTCTTCTTCACCCTTTCGGGGTCCTTGCCCTTTTTTATGCTGTTTTCGAGGCTTTAACCCGCCTTGATCTCAGCAGATCTGGTCTATTCTGTATCTGGTTCCTTATTATCAGGGCCTCTATGCCTTAATGAGGTAGTTCTATCCCTCGTCTATCTTCCTTTTTATCCTTCTTCGTCCAGTTTGGTGTTTGTCGCTCCTCCGTGTCGAGGAATCTCAATCCCTTGTTATCCTCTACATTCTGTATCCTATCAAGTAAGGAATACGAAGCTTGTGCTATATGAAGGTCGCACTGATCAAGATTGCTTCAGGATGCTATTTTCATGCTATGGATTGACAAGCTATCCTTATTTTGTGCAAGAATATGCTATCATTTCCATTATTACTTCATGCGCATGGTTATAATGTAGTTTTCTCAACATCTTTTGAGTGGCTTTTAGAAATTTGCTTAGTTAAGCTTAGTCAAAATGAGTTTACTTCTGCGGCATTCTTAGGCTGGTGATAGCTCCGCGCTGGGAGTCTAGTTTCTCTCCCCGATTGTTAAGAGTGACCTTAGAGCACGGGTTTTCCACACACTACACGGTGAGCCATAGCTGATCTCTCTGAGGCACACCGTTGCTGCTTTGGCCATACTTTGGGTATGCACAAAGGCATTTTTTTTTCTCTACTCGACCAAGTGTAGGGGCAAGAGATTGATGGATGAGATGACCAACCTAGGCGTTCCCCAATTCGAGAGAGGTCTCAAATAGGGGCAGTCTTGACCCTTGAAAGTGAGCTTTCATGTAATATCTAGCCAATAAGGGCTCTCAAAATCAATGATGAATCAAAAAGAAAATATGAAAATCAAAGGCATGGCAAGAGTGGCGAAGCCCCGCGGGACGTCATGAGCCCGGTCGTATGCGTGCCTAAGGGTCCTTAAAATCAAAGACACAAAGTCCCGGCGCAACAGACCTATTTTTTGAGAGGTAGTGCCCTGGAAGGAATTCAAATCATGATGTCTCCCATCCTGCATAAAGCTTGTCTCTAATTATCTTCTGCTTCTCCCTCTTAGGCTGGGTTGAATCCCGGGTATGGCCTTAGTGGGGGCACCGTTCTTTAGAGGCAGTTAGTTGTGTTAAGCCACCCTCACATGCACGCCCTACTCAAGGGAAGTCTTTAATGAGAGAGGTAGGAACGACGATCTCTAGCCAGTAGTTCGAGCCTGTCTTTGGGTGCTGTAGATTGCTTTGTCAAATTCCAAAAAAATGAAATATTGTTCAAATTCCAAAAAAATGAGATATTGTCAAATTCCAAAAAAAATGAAATATTGTTCAAATTCAAAAAAATGAAATATGTCAAAATTCCAAAAAAATATCAAATATGTCAAAATTCCAAAAAAAATATCAAATATGTCAAAATTCCAAAAAAAAATCAAATATGTCAAAAAATCACAAAAAATTGAATATGGCAAAAAAAAAATTAAAAATCCAAAAATCCAAAAATACTTCTCTTTTGTTCCTTTTATTTTTATCTTGAGGACAGATACGTAATATGTTTGCTAAGTATGCAGGCTCCAGGATACAGGTTCAAGCTTTTCTTGCTCTATCTTTCGCTCTGCCTCCTGCTCATATTCTTCGATCTGTTCTCATCTCTTCAATCCTATCTTTGGATCTGTTCTGAAGCTTATGGCCTTCTCAGCTTTTACTTATCTGCCAAATCATGTCTCCATGAGAGGGCATTGCCTCACAATTTTTAACCTGGCTGTTCCGCTTCATCTGATCTTGGGCTTTGATTGAAGAATGTGTTTGTCGTCTTTATCATGTCTATGGTCCTCCATGTCTTTTGTCCCAATGAGTCCTTGTCATATGTGTCTATGGTCCTCCATGTCTTTTATCCCGCTGTGTCCTTGTCACATGTGTCTATGTCCTCTCGTGTTGGTCGTATCTTTTATCCCGCCGTGTTGTTACACGTGTCTTTGTCCTCCGTGGTATTGTCATCCCACGTGTCTTTGTCCCACCATGTCCTTATACTACCGCGTGTACTATCCCACCGTGTGCGTGTTGTCTTGTCCCACCGTGCCTTTAGTCGCATGCATGCTTGCCATTTATTTGTTTGTTATGTTTCATCCATCTTCATTATGTTATGTTGTGCCATGTTTCGTTGATATTTCTCTTATTATGTTATGTTATGCTCGTTCATGTTCACATCATGTCATGTCATGTGGTTGTGTCTTATATGAAAATCCATAAAAAGTAGAAGTCAAAAATCTAAAAAAATGCCGTTTCGCTTGTCAAGTAAGTCAGGTATGGCTCTCTATCCCTTCTCATTGTTGCATTACTATATGGTATCTATATTATTATAGCCTCTCAAGGACTGGCTGGTTGCCCGTGTATTCTGGGATCTGATGTTCCCCTTTAAAAAAAATGATGATGATCTAGGAGCATACGGTTAATCGTTGGATAGGCCGCTCGGTTGAGTCGGGTGGGGGACGATGGACTCTGTCTCGCACGCCGTGGTTGTAAGAAGACTCTTGACCCCGTCTTGGCTCAGTCTAGCAATATTATCCTTGAGTACTTTCTATTTTATACTTTCTTTACATTCGTCTTGATGATTTCTTTATTTTAGCCCAGCATGCATCATGTCATTTTTTGAGCACTCACGTCTCGTGATTCGTTCAAGGTTTCTCCTCAACAATGGTTGATTGCACTTCAGCTCTCTTGGATAAGAGATTCTTCATTCCACTCTAAATTTGAATGATTTCTCTGATCTCACCGCTTGGTCTGGTTGGCCAGCGTGATTCCTGTCTGGATTTTATCTCAGTCTTATTCTCATTTCCAGCTCTTACGATGTGTTCTTTCTGATCCCTTCATTATCTATGGATTGTGTCCCCGATAAGGTTGGTCGTGTTTCCTTTTCCTTTCTTAGTTTAGCTCTCCAGGCATGTCTCATCCTTGTCAATCATTCCTTGTGGTTAGTTCAGTGATTTTGGGAGAATTCCTATCGCATGTTGGTTGTAACGGTGTCTTTTTACCTTGATGCCCGCTTATCAGTTCTCTCCGCTCATCTCCGCATCATCTCCATTTCACGTCACTTCTGCTTTCACTCCATCTCCTTTTCATTTTGCCTCCGCATCACTTTCGCTCGTTCCCCTGCAAAGCGGACATCAAGGAGGGGCATCTGTTGACACCCGTTTTTAGCCCGCAAGTTGCGTCATTTCTCTTATTCATCATTTTGATGTCCCGAATTATCCATTATTTTGGAGCCTTCTTTGGATGGATTTCGAGCCCATTTCATTCCCTTTGAGTATCAGAGATTATGATTTCTTAGAGCTCTGGAGCTTATTTTATCAACTTCTGGCTTCTAAGTCGACTTTCGGCCCATTTAGGTCGGCTTCCCTCAAGTAATGGGCTCTCTTTCGCTGCACAGTCTTGAAAGTGATCCTTTTTCACCCTCTTCCAATCCTCTATTCAAAAAGTTGTCTTTATAAAACGTGTTCATCTTTCTAAGATCTACAATTTCTTCTTCTACGCCATTGGCCAGTTCTGCCCCGATTATTAGTTATTCACATTTTTCCAGCAGGCTATGCTGTTTACCTACATCTCAGAATTTTCTCTCTCTGTTCTAGTCCCATTTTCTCCCTCTTATGTTCATTTTCGCCTCTTTTTTCTTCATGAAAGTTGTTCCTCTTTTAGTTATCTACAATTTGTTCTTCTACCACTTTCGCTAGTTCTGCCCCGTTTGAGAGATATGTTTCAATTTCCAAAGTCATGCGCAGTCTGCCCAGAATCTTCCTTCATCGATGTGAAGGTCTATTAGTAGACCGTTAGAGACTATGTGAAGGTCTATCGTAAGACCGTCACAGTGCATGTGACGGTCCTACGATAGACTGTCACACCCAAACTTGTCTGAAATCGCCCCGGTCGACCCCCAGAGCCTGACGGAGCTACCCTAGACCATTACACAAACTGAGAGTCCAATTCATACTCGACTCTGCTCCGTTTCTGTGTGCCGTGGCCCTCTTGCAGAGCCCATAACTTCTTGAATTCTACTCCGAATTGAGTGCCGTTTGTTCCTATCGTTTCTCCTTTATACTATCTTGAATTCGGTCCAAAGAACTCAAAATTTCATTAGCTATCTTGCTCAGAATCTTGGACGGAAGTTGGAGGTTTATGCATCCTGGTTCAACACAAACTCTGCAGATTAAGTTCCGGGGCTCCCTTCTAGAAGCCATATCTTCCAGATCCTTCCACCAAATTGAGTCCCACTTGTTCCTACCTCTTATCCTTTGTATTATCTTGAGATTGATCCATAGAACACGAATTTTGGTGGACTCTATTCTCTAAAATCTTGGTAAAACTTTCTAGATTTTCTACAACCTCTATATAAACTGCCTAGTTCGCAGTTACAAGGGAGGGCTCTTTCTGGACGTGGGGCGAAGCCATGCGGCACCGCCGACTCAATCCTTCGACCCTGGCTTGAAGAGGGAAGTATTGACTTTCCATTGCATCCTTCTGGACTTAATTTGGTTGTCTATTCTTTTAGTTCTAGTCTCCTCAAAATCAAAAATCATCACAATTTTCTGCATTTTCTGCTACATATGCATTTTTCCCCATTTTGCATCATCGTTTTCTTTCTATTCTCTCAATCAAATCTTGTGATTTCAAATCTCGTGCATGTACAACACATACACCTATCTTTTCCACCCTTCCACAGGGGTTAAAAACCTCCCCCCGATGAGTTTGCCCTCAATTTCTACTCCTATTTTATCACTTCAGGATTGATACTACACTTCATGATCTAATGAGTTTTTTCCATTGTGTTTTATCTTTATTTTGCAGGAGAGCATGATATGAACGTGAGGCCCTCTTCATCTAGTCGGATGGAAGGAGAGGAGGTCGATCCCACATCGTTCCCCGCACCCCGTTTCAAGCGCGATCAAATCTTCAAGTTCCAAGGTACACGGCGCCGTTGCACTCCTTTCTTCATCCTTGCGGCATTGTTAACTGTTGATGGCGATCATAGTCAGTTATTCTATCTCTCATCACTCTTTATTCATCATCTTCCATGCCTTTTCATGCTATTATGTTATTAGCATAGTTAGGGGCGGGGTAAGGGAAAGAGAGATAAAATTATCAACAAAGGTTTGTTCTACTTATCCTATTCTGGCATGCATATTGCATAAAAATCCCTTATTTGAAATTATGGTGTGCATTTCATTTCAAAATATTCTAAGGGCAATACCCCTAAATAACATAAGGTGGAGATTTCATCACCCTTCCTTAGCCGAAAAATCACATTTCCCTTACATCTTTGCATGACCTAAGCCTAAAATAAAAGTCAGTAAACATTGGCCCTAGGATCACACTGTGATTTTAGTACGATTTAAGTTTACCCTCTTGTGAAAACCGGTGCCTAAGGCAAGACGGTCGGACGGCAAACGCCTTAAGCGGGATTATGGTTTGACATAATTAGGTCCCTACGAAAGTAGGGGGAGCCTCCCATTATCCCACCCCTTACCTAGTCGGTGGAAATATTGAGGCTGAACTTAAGTTGCACTTTAGTCATTTTGTGAAACCCTATTTGTAGATCTATGTCACATCTAGGTTGTTAGGTAATTGTGTGTCAACTTGTTTGTGTATGTAAAAAAAAATAAACACAGAAAAAAAAAGATTTTCCTGCAAAATACAACAAAAAAATAGAAATAAAAAAATATCACTCTTTTTTTTTGCCTTTTGCATTGCCACATCTACTTTTGTTCATGTCCATTAATAAATACTTTCATGTGCAACCATGCGGGCTATCTGAATTCAAATCCTCTATTTGCCCATTGTCCCTTCACTCTTCCAGCATGGGGTTCCCAATTCATCTTTCAACCAAGAGCCATATCAATTGTCATCGGATTTTTCCCCCACTTTTTCTCACACAAATCCATATCCTACGTGGGAAAACCAACAAGCATCTTCTTGGACACATTACCAAGACCCCATGCAAAATCTTTCAAACTTACACTTCTCAGATTGGGCTTCATATTCTAATGATCCTTACAATCAAGCCCATTCTCAAGGTCAACCCATCTATTCACATTCACCCCAATACCAGACTAATTTTTATTATGATCTTTATTCACCCCAGTCTGAGTACAACCCAACACATCCAGCTCTTCCACAGTCAAATTTTAATAAGGAGGATAGGTTCAACCAAATGGCTCAACTAATCTTTGCCAATCAGCAATCCCTTCAAGCTCAGAGCCAAATTATTCAAGCCCAGCTTGACCAACATGATAGAGAGCTTGAAATGGACCAACATGCTAGCCTTCCCATGAAAAACCTTGAAAATCCATTTCCTGATTACGATTATAATATCACATTGAATGATCCATCCATCAATCCTCAATTCAACAACTCTCAAATAATTTTTGATGATGGGGATAATATGGAGCAGCCATATCAGGAAAATTGGGGGGAAGCTAATGAATCTCAATTTGTAATGGCCAAGGAAAATAATGAGAAGTCTAAGTTGGGGGGTGAAGAAGAGAATAATGAAAATCAAATTTGGGCCCCATATCCTAATGATTATTATGATCAAGTCCAGCATAAAGAAGGATGTCCTATGTCCTCGTCACCACCTTATACTGATTACTCTTCACATTATTCCATTGAATCTCAACCTCCCTATTCATCTCCTATGCCCTTAAATCCCAATTCAGAGATGACACTCAATCAACTCTATCAATCAATGATGCTTCAAAGCCAATCTTTCCAAGCGCGAATTGATAGGATGATTGAGACGATCAAGCAGATTGAGAAGAGCAAGTGCTTAGCTATTCTGCTTCCATTTCTACTAATCAAATTCCTTACGATGACTACAATCTATCTATGATTCTCCAAGAGCATAACAGTCCTATTAATCTTAATTTAGAAGATGAAGGGATTATGGAGAGGTCTTGTCAGCAAAATTTAAACGAGGAACCTAGAAAGTTTGAGGAGATTGAAGAATTTGATGGAAAAGAAATAACATAAGGTGATGAACTAATGAATAATCATATTCCCCCTCCTACAATTGAATTTAAGGAGCATGTGCTTGATTGCCCTCATGAGGAGAGTGCTAGAGAGGTGGATGATCTCCAGTTAGGGGGAGAGGAAGAGTATTTTGAACCTCAAATCTTTAATCACATGTCTCTCCCCGAATTTGAGAAAATTCTCTTTGAAGATGGGAAGGAAGAAGCAGTGAAGATGGAACAAGAATTGAACATTTATTTGAACAATGAAGTTGGGGTTAATGAGGAATTGAATGAATTGAATGTGCCACATGATAATTTCAATCTGGAGGAGAGGGTAGAGCTTATGCTAATTCTTGACCACGGTGATTCTTTTAAAACTCTTCCAGCCGATTGGTCCAACCTTGCTCTACATCTTGTTGATTTATCTGATCCCATTGAATCTCATGACCACTGTGTTGAGGAGCACATTTCTTTGGCTCTTGATGTTGATAACCTCCTCGACACCAATCAATTGGGAGTCTCTCATCCTCCATTCTCTCCCCACCTCATGAATGTTCTTGAAATTCCCAAAATTGAGGTGGAAGATAATTTTTTAGAAGATAATAAGGTCTGCATCATTCCATTCACACCTTTTCCAGACCTTCAGGAGGAATATTTTATTATTGACGATATGATTATGACCAATGTTCCTTCTCTATTCTTTAATCGGTATGATTCTTTTGAGCTACCCCCACACCGATATCTATCTTGCCCTTGCACTTACCGGCCACATTCATTTTCTTCAGGGTATGCAAAAAGAAATTTTCATAAGAACAAAATTCTTTGGTGGCTCATTCTAAAATCAACTCGTTGGTTATAGAGCTTACATGCGTCTGGTTGAAGACGTAAAACTTAGCACTTCTAGGAGGTAACCCACAGTTTTTTTGATTTTTCTGTGTGCTAAAAAATGACTTCTTGGGAGGCAACCCAAGTTTTTCTTGTATTTGTATTTTTATTTTACAGGTGTGAATAAAAGATAAGTTGGGGGAGAGAGAGATGATTGCTTGCATTGTTGCCCCAATTTTCAAAGCCAAGTACCACCTTTGGTCAGCAAGGATATCCGTCGACATTCACTTCCGTCAGGTTGTCACGTTCCTTCACAAATTTCATGTCTATATTGTTCATTATTCTATAGTGTTCATGTCATTGAGGATAATGTCATTTAAGTTGGGGGGACGGAAATCATGTTGCACATGTTGCATTGTTGCTGTCACGCCCCGTACTCTATACCGTCGAGGTATTGTCCGCTTTGGCCTATCGGCCTCACGGTTTTGTCCCTTTCTAACAGTGATTGGCTCCAGAATGGAGGACTTCCCGACAAGGTCACCCATCCCAATACTACTCCCATTAAGCACGCTTAACTTCGGAGTTCTTTTTAAGGACTGAGCCGATACTTCAAAAGGAGCCTCGGTGATATAGAGTACAACTTAACTATATTTGAGGGTGTTACAATCTACTCCTCTTATATAGGCGACGTCCTCGTCGCTGGGCACATATAGCACGCAATCACGCAATCAAACCCTCAGGAAGGTAGGACTCTAGAGGTGGCCCCTACAGGCTCAAGAGGTGGCTCCCACTATGTAGCACTTTGTCCCATTTCGGGTTCAAGAGGTGGCTCCCATAGCGTAGCACTTTACCCTGCATGGCACTTAGTTCCCACACTTACGGCTGAGGTATAGCTCTGATACCATTCTGTCACGCCCCGTACTCTATACCGTCGAGGTATTGTCCGCTTTGGCCTACCGGCCTCACGGTTTTGTCTCTTTCTAACAGTGATCGGCTCCAGAATGGAGGACTTCCCGGGAAGGTCACCCATCCCAGTACTACTCCCTATTAAGCACGCTTAACTTCAGAGTTCTTTTCAAAAACTTAGCCGATACTTCAAAAGGCGCCTCAGTGATATAGAGTACAACTTAGCTATATTTGTGGGTGTTACAGTTGCATTCATATACAACCTCATTTTTTTTCATTAAAAAAAGTTACAAACAAATAATAAAACCATTGTGAGTTTCATGATTCATGCTTCCATTGAAAGTAATTCTAAAATAGAAATGACTGGATAAGGATGATGGAAAATTTATTTAATCTAGCCATGGAAAACTGATATAAGAATCTTTTTTAAGTTTATGTGCACTATTAGAAAAAAATTATGTTGCACGCTAATAAAACAAGTAGGACAAGCCTTCTGCTATTTTGAGTATGTTGTCTGATATTCAACACTTCTTGAAGAAGGGATCTTTTATAAGTTTTCTACCACGTTATCTATCAACATTGGTGCAAAAGCACAATTGAAAAGAAAAATAATGAGAATAAGAAAACACCATAAAAAATGTCCTGAATCTGAGTAACTGGGCCTACTTCTCCTAAGGCAAGAGTCGACGTTCGCGTTAAACAGTGAATGATAGTGCAGCATCATGTGTGTAAGAAACTAAAAAGATCTCTAAGAGACAAAGCAATAAGGCAGACAAAAAGTTAGTATTCTTAATGTTCTGATTAAGAAGTGCAGGGTTGAAAGGCACTTGTTCGGAATAGCAAATGAGGGACGCAATTATCTTCACAAAAGACTTAATATTTCACATACACAAGTGCTACTGAATTTTGATTAGAACTCTTGATCATGTGCCTTAATTTCCTACATAAGGCTAGTACGTGTTAATGCTTCTAAATTCCTAATCTTTAGTTAATTCTGTGAAAGAAAAGCTAGATATGAGAGTATGGACTTAGCAAACTCTTGTTGGTCCTTAATTTTTAATTATTTACATTGCTAAGGGTCTAGCAATGAGTAAGTTGGGGGGTGTGATAAGTGTGTAATTTTACATGTTAATTAATGTTATAACACACGTTTACGAGCTTTAATATGCATCACTATGCATTTATCACACTTAATTTCAATTTTAGATCAAAATATTTAATTACCTGATTTAATTAAATTTTGATTCTATTTTACAGGCAGAAAGGAACATCACAATAAGAAGAATAAAAAGAAAATAAATAAGAAGATAAATGGGCCAAAGCCTATTCACACATCAAAAGCCCATGCCGACCAAGCCCAATCCTAGTTCAAATAAAAAAAAGAAAAAAAGAAAAAAGCAAAATAATTATTTATATATATATTACATATATATATATGATATATATACATAGATATATATATATATGATATATATATTTGATATATATATTATACAGCATGCAAGAGGGCTTCCAATGCACCAACAAGAGCCATGCAATGTGGCCTTCACTTGGACTTCACGTGGCGGGCCTGTACACAGGTTTCTCCACGAGCAAGGGCTCCACGCTTCATGTCGGCGGACTTCACAAGGAGCACAGGGTGTCTTGCAAGGCTTCTTCACGTGGGCTTGGTGGGGGGCCAAGGCTTCAACGCGGCAACGCGATGGCGGGCAATGCTTCAGCCTTCAACACAGCACGTAGACGGCCAGGAGAATGGGCTCGGGCGCGACCTTCACAATGGCAGACTGGTGGAAGAAGTGGCGGGCCATGCAACGCATGGCTAGGAAAGATTCTCATGCGGGCACGCCCTGGGCTTCGGCAGGTGTGGCTTCAACGCATGCAAACGCGGGCAACGCGTTCAAAGGCCAACAGCCTTCACACGGATGACGTCGGCTGGGCATGCGGTGGACGAAGTCGGCCAAGGCAGCCTTCTCACGCGAGGTGGCTTCAGTCGTTCTTCACGTGGGGCGTTCAACGCTAGTAGAAGGTGGGCGCCAGCCTTCTTTACACGTAGGAGAGAGAGCTCACGCCAGGCTGTCAACATCACAGTGGCTTCTTCAAACGCAGCAGGGCTTCGGCGGAGGGTGTTCACACGTAGGAAGAAAATAAAGAAGAGAGAGGAATGCATGTGGCCAACCTTCACATGCAGAGAGAAAAAGAATTCAAATGGTGGGCTTTGGGGTGTTCACATGAGAAATAGTGTTGTTTTGGAACCTATATAAGGAAGGCATGGGAGGCACTTCTCTCCCTTATAGGCATATACGTAGATAGTATAGCTCTCATTGTTTCCTCCTCCTCTCTTAGTCCTTAGTGTAGGATTAGTCTTTTCAATTTTATTTCTATTTATTTTTGTTCAAGCTTTTTTGTAATTTATGTTGTTCATGTTACAATTTGTACGCATTTGTGATTTGATTTAATTTACGTTGCATTCTAGTGTTAGTTTTATTTAATTTTGTTGCATAATCTTTTCCCATCTCTGTAATGTTCTTCCACAATTCTATTTTTATCATTTTCTAAAATTCTTCTAAAGACGGTCAAGAGAAGCGGTTCCGATCCAATCGAGTGTACGTGGTTGTTTCCGACAACTCGTAAATCAAAGGCTCGAGGAGACGACGCCGTTATCACACCACAATCGTAAATCTATCCCACTCCGTCTATTTTATTACGCATTTAATTTTGTTAGATTTATATTCTCTCTCTAGCTTTCTATATTTTTATTTCTAAACCCTCCATATTTCTTTAGATTCATTTATTTTCATGCAATTTTCCTTTTCAATTTGTTTAATCTCACTCAAAAATTTGGAGCTTTCAAATATAAGAATTTTTCAACTCATGCTTAAATGAAAATATTTCTTCCTCGTGGGATCGACCCGTACTTACCACTCTGTTTAGATTTTATATCTTTTTAGTAAGTGAGTTCGGTTAATTTTGAAATTGTGGCATGGCTTTTAACGATGAATTTTGTGCGCATTACTCCTATAAGCGGGTTTCCTCGGCCTGCAGTCGCGCCAATTTCTCCTCAAGTGTGCGGCCTATCCTTCTGCCAGCTGAGTCGCCTCTATATGTTGGACCCACAGCCGATCTGACAACTCCAGTTCTGCTTCGGCCCAGTCAAGTTCGGCACGAAGCTCAGTTATCCGAGGCTTCAAAGTAGCCCAGCGTTGACTAGAGTCGTCCGCAGCATCCCGCATTTGTTGGGTAGTTCCCCTCAATGACTGAAGAGCAGTTTGACACTCTGCCCTTTCGAATCTTGTGGCTGTCATCTGGTCTATCAAGCTATGGCTGATAAATTCCCTCCTATTCACGTGCTTCAGGAGCAGAACTACTCGATGCACCCAATCCTCCATGGGACAGCCAAAAGCTAGCAAGGAGTGGGAGAGGTGTTCCGCAAGGCCCCTCAACTACACATAAGTCAGCTCTGGGTGAACTGTCACAGTCTCCCGCAATTTCTCCAGATACTGCCACACTAGGTCACTCAATCATTACAAACCAAGTGATGGCATGTCTAGGAGATGAAACTCTACACGGCTATCAACCGCAGCCCAAATATCATCGCTCGGGGCAGAAGATGAGGATGGTATGTCTTGCAAGGAGCTTGCGTCAAGACTGGCCCCAGCAGACAATGCAACAGGGGGACTGTCAATGATAGCGACTTTTCTCCCAACCTCTGGCGAGAGCGCAGCGTCTCGACCCTCAATAGCAGGAAGTGGTTGGTCACTATTTCTGGCCCCTCCATCTACCACCAACGATGATTCGATGGCAAGGGCTGGGGTCATCGAGCCCCCGATCACTTCCTCCACAATCTCACCCTCCTCTGCCCCAGGGAGGCCTTCTCCACTCTGAAGCGGCTTATCAGCGATGACAAGTTGCTGCTGCTCCAAAGTCACAGTTGATGGCTCAGACCCGACAACCATCCTCGACACTTCCGAGCCCGCGACCATGATATAATCCTTTGGATACCGCAGGGCTATGGGTCTTAAAACTGGCGGGAACAATGGCGGATCTACACAGAGAGGCGGCAGAGGTATCTTCACGGTCATAATCGACAAGGTGACCTCGGCTTGACTAGCAGAAGCCTGCAAGAGAAAGAGAACATAAGGATCTCAGAAGGCCAGCATGATGGCCAGATGAGAATAAGCACAAGACTAAAAATGTAACTTTTACCTCAACTGGCATTAAGCTCAAGTCTGCGGCAGCAGGAGCTACCATCTCTGTCACCTCTGACCCTTCTCCCACCGAAGGACCCGGTGGCCCGAAGCTACTTCACATTAGCTGTGGAGGACTAAAAGTCGTGAAGTCGCTCTCGTAGGCGGAAGACACCCCGACGTCCTCGGCCTCTGTTCCCGTCAAGGGGAAATCCTCGTCACTTGAGCCGCCACCATAGTCCACCTGCTCTGATGAGGACGAGCTTTGAACCAACATCGATTCTTTCTCTCTCGAAGCAGATGGTCCTTCACTTGAGTGGCCTCTTGCTGGAGCCTCTTGCTCAATGAGAGCCTGCTCAGCCAACTCTGTGATGAGGATGACAGGCGAGTGAGCTTCAGGAGTAAATTGACTTCCTAAAATTACCTCTTGCTCTGTAAAAAATCCCTCGGTTGATTCCACGACAGGGGGAGAAGGTGGTCGAATCTCGACTAAAGCTGAGAAAAGGGGAGCACCCATGTGAACCTGGGGGATAATAAACTATAGAAATCTATAACCGGATAGACCATCAATCACCTTCTATCTCATGGTTGGGCGTGGGGGAGGGCAGATCTGCCTGCACCACATCCTCTCTCTCTTCGGCTCCCGTAGAGGTGGCAGCCGCTTGCGCGGCCATTACAGACGAAGCCGCTGCATTTACAAGAATAAGAATTGGCCTATGTTGCCAAGGTGATGGCTGGGCACAGGATGAGAGGTATACCTCGGGTTACGCGAGTTGAGAGACGGGAAACCTTGAATTCTTCAAATGAGGCCACACTTGGAAGGACAACCGCTGGTGCTGGGTCTACAGTCTTCTTCCGACAGTCCCGCTTCGCTCGAGTAACTGCTTCCCAGACTTGGGACCTCATCCGCTTTCATGAATCACCCGGAGGAAGTGGTGTCGTGGTCGGGACAGCTTCCGGAACTTCAAAATACGTTGACTTCTGAGCTTTTATTATCAGCTCCCTAAAATGTCTGGTCTCCTCCGAAGAGAGCCGAACTGAGCAAATGCAAAGGCGAAAGAAAAGAGGTGACATACACAATAGCAAACAGGGAAACCCAAAGCTGAAGACAAGAGAAAGAAAGATACATGATGGTCCTGTATAAAAAAGAGAAAGTGGCAAGTAGAACAGCGAAGGCTCCTTGTCTCTGGAGGCGGCTTCGCGAATCAACCAGCATATGTCCCCAATCACCTCACACTATTCGGACAGCAACGCAAGGTCCGCATGGCCGCGTGAGGACAGATGATAATACAGGCCGAGGTGGTCTAGCCCCCATCCGTCGGCATACTTGAAAGAAAGGAGAATGGGTTGGCCCAATATGCTTTCACTAGGGCCACCCACTGAAAGTCCATGGGAGCGCAGCAATGCGAACAACCAGGGAGTGCCTTCGTAAAGCACCGGCCGTTGGTCTTCTCTCATGATAAAAGTCATGTAGGGATAAAGTCGATCACTCTCGGGACACCAAGAAGCTGCAGAAGGCATCGGGTCCTCCACTGGCAAAGGAATCTGTTGGAGGATCAGTCGCTCGCCGCTCACTCAACGTAGGCCTTGAAGTGTCTTCAAGAAACCATCCTTGCTGATCTCCGATAGTTTCGGTTCAATCTTGGATGAACATTGCTTGGCAGCTTTGCGCCTCCAGATAGCTCGCCACGGCAGTGTTTGTCTGAGATTTCAACCTCTTCAAGTAAGTCGTGTCGATATATAGAGTAGGCACCGACTGGGAATCCAAAAATTTGCACTCTACAACGGCCCAGCATTCTCTCCTCGAGTTCCTATAGAAGCCCATGCGCGCATTCCACCATTTGATGTATTTTGGAGTTACACGGGGAAATCGTGCAGGGGTCGGAACTTTGAATGAAGCCGCCTCTCAGCGATAAAAATAGTCCCACCATATGCGGGCCTCGTCATTCGACACTTGGCTAGCTCGAGCCCTGTTCGACAGTGCAAATTGAGTGGAGGAAGCTGGAATATGCTGATCATAGCCAAAATTCTGACTGAATCGGAAAGGGTAATAAGGATCCAGCCATAAAATGCCACTCTTGTGGAAAACCAGGATGCTCGG
The DNA here is from genome assembly GCA_022559845.1 of Amorphophallus konjac. NCBI lineage: Eukaryota > Viridiplantae > Streptophyta > Magnoliopsida > Alismatales > Araceae > Amorphophallus > Amorphophallus konjac. The sequence goes on from CM040120.1 coordinate 389,572,059, forward strand.
CCTTATGGACAGCCCAATCAATCAGCTCTGACTCCAAAATTGGCTTTGTGCACTTGGCGTCAGAAATGGGGTGAACATGTTCCTCCACCTCACCGAGATGACACTCCCTCATCCTATTCATCAATGGACTAGAGTGAGCAGCCAGACTCCAAAAGTGCAGAACCCTCGGGGAATCCAGTGGAACTTTTATCAGTTTGCCATGAATAGTAAAGAGCTGGTCTGCCACTCAGGTCGGCTCAACACTGGCGAATTCTATCATCCTGGGAACCAGCTGCGCCAACTGAAGCGACCGAGGAGCAGCCTCTGGGAAAAGAGTGCAGACCCAGGCATTAAAGAAATGTAGCGGGTTAACCACCCAAAGATTCCTGGGAAGGCGCGAGCGATGCAAGTCTCCCAGCAGTTTATATATCAAACACAGCACGACCGAGCAAAGCGAGAGCTTCTTGCCCCAGGCCATCAAGCAGGCGTGATAGATAGCCTCTGCCCTGATCACGCTCTCGTCACCTTGCGGGAGAGCGAAGGAGCAAATCCAATAAGTCAGAAACACAGCGTAATGAGTAACTGCGTCAACGCCCCTAGGGTTAGGCCCTCCTGGTTGTCATCCCTCCGAAGTCGAGGGGAAAGTAGCCTGTCGCCGAACCCTTTTCTTCCGTTGAACAGGAGCCGACACTATCGAAGGGAAATCTATGTATTTCTGCTCCCCTCTAAAGAAATGTTGAAACCATGTGCCCATCCGTACACGACTCTTCTCTCCAGGCTTCTGCACCCCCTTGGCATCATACGAGTTGCGGCAAAGGCTACGATATGCCTTCATCAGATAGTGGTAGGCGAAACCAGTCAAATATCACCCTTCACCGTCGTCTGATCTTTCAGCCAATCCGGCCAGCAGACTTCTTCATACGGCTCGCCGTCAATCGGGAGGCCGCTTAACTCTGAGAGACTCCAAAGGTCTAGTGACGTCTCTCCTTCTGAAGTGTAAATGGTGTTGTACTCCAAATAGAACACCTCAATCATACCGCAGCAAAGACCCTTTGAGATGGGATAGTGGTATCTCGATGCGTATACGCTGTGATACACACCTACCTTGATTAAGATAGGTGCATATTGCTACAAGACAAAATCTGTAAATTCTACTGCTCCTGGCCTGATAGCATGGGCGTCGGTGGCCTTCAAATCGGCAAACCACCCCACAGAAATCTGGTGCTTGAACTGAGCTGCTAAATAGTCTAACAAGAACGGTTCATCTCGGTACCCCCACTTTAGCAGGGCCAATAATAGACCAAAAGATGGCTTCTCCTAGTCTACGCGACCCGCAGTCTTGTTCCACCTGGTAGGAACAAACTCAGGGGCCCTGGTCAACAGCCCGTCCTGTGGGGTCAGCTCTTGGAGTCCAAGCACAGCACTCCACTTCTTGGGTTCACTGGGCAGATATATGGGTCTTCCCCTCACAACAAAATCAGTAAGGTTGTCCCGCCCTACAAGCAGCGCCTGCTCAGCCTTCCAAACAAGGAACAGATCCCACTTTCCCTAGAGATTGAACCGCTTCAGAAAAGATATCAAGTGCTTGTCCTTGGGATGATCTACTTTGCAGTCGTCAGGGCAATCATACTTGAAAGAGTCACTCCCAACGACCTGCAGGCGATCAGTGTCCACTGTCTCGGTCTCTGAATCAGAGGACTCTGCCACTATGGCCAGCTTGCCATTGCCTCTGTCCAGAGAATGAACATCCCTTCACGTCACCACAGCATGGGTGGAGGAAGAAGAGCCAGATGCCATGGTATCTGCATCAAGAGCAAATACGAAAGAAAGCAAACAAAGTCAGAAAGTAGCTGTTGAAGACAAAGTCTTTCTGACAAAAATCCGGCAGAGACTCCCCAGCCCGGGAGTTTGCCAGAAAGAAGCGGGACCTCGTCCACTAAGTGATGATCCCTAAAAAAGGTAGTGGGTGTCACACTGGGGCCGAATAGGACACCCCGGGGTGTAGCTCCGAGGGCAAGCCAACAAGGAGCCCCCCAGGGCCTGGAAAATAAGGGGTTAACACCCAAATCCCCACTCACCACTCTCAACTGTCACCACCGCGCTCAAGAGGGGGAGGAAGAGAGAGAAAGATGTGTTGCAAATGAGCTAAAGTGGGAAAGAAAGAGAAAAAGAAGGGAAGTTATAAGGGGGCCTTCGATGTGCTTAATTCGGCGCGCCAAAAGGGCGCACCGTTTTTGCCTCTCCCGCCCAAATTCAAACCCAAGGGCGCCCTCTTGGGTTAATCCGGTGTGCAAAATAGCCCACCGTATTAACCCTCCCCCACTCCAAATGGCGCGCCAGGAAGAGGCGCGCCGTATTAACCAAGACCCCTGGCCACGCCGGATTAACCACCGCGCCAATTTAAGGGCCATTCTGGGTCTCTGCCAGCCAGATGAATAATTTGCTCAGTCGGAGTTCATCCGCCAGTCCTGCATCACTCGTGCCTTGCTCGCAACACCCGCGGCTGGGGGGCATTTTTTGGCACTCAAAATATGCTCGATTGCAACCAAGCCTAAATGACAGAAATGATGCGGCCCGCTGAAGTGAAGAAGATGAAAGAAACCAATGCACCGAAGCCTTCTCAAGCTGCCAGAGCCTCAGGTCACCCGGTATGAATGCTAGGGACTTCACCTCATGAGAATCGAGAAGAACTCACAACAAACCGGTAGTGTCGACAAGCCTGCCCAATGAACCGGCATCGACCCAGTCGTGCCGCACAAACAACATCCGTTGTCCAACCAAGGACTAGGGTATACCTGGTGGCCCGCCACCTGAAATAAAAATCCTCCCGAGGTGATAAAACATCATTGGCCCTTCAGAACAATGGACCGAAGGCTCCGTCGGCAGAAGACCCGGATAACTCGGCATGGGTACATCTTCTCAGCAATTCGGTCCGTTAGCGACCGAATGACTGCCCAGTCAAGGCGAAAGCACCATGGATGGTGGCCCACTCCCCAAGAAAGCTACAAAAGAGAGTTAAGCCGAGTCGGCAGCACAAACTACAGTGCCGAGGCCCGTATCAGCGGAAAACTCACGTGTCTGAGCTGAAGATGCACGAGATTCCAAAAGCGGTCGTTCAGCGGCCCGAAAGCTTTATCGATGCCTCACACTCACTCTGGTAAGACCATGGCGAGATGAAGGATCACAATGACTCCTGGAGCCACTCCGGGGCCCACCGTCTTGCCCGTGTTAAACGAACAAGAAAGGCGGGGATAATATGGCGCGCTACCCTTTCCGACGTGCAAAAATGAGAACCCCTTATCCAGCGCGCCATTTCCGCGTTGGGTGAGGTCACGCCGATGGTCCATATAAGCAAATCTTCTGCAACCAAAGAGAAGGGAGTGGAAGAAAGAGGGAGAGAAGAGAATAGAGGAGCATACAAGGAGAAGATAGAAGGAAGAGAGAAAGCTTGGGGAGAAAGAAAGTGAAGAGGAGAGCCCTTTCCGATACTCTATTTTCTGGCTGAAGATAGCAGAGGTGGGTGCGAGGGTCATCGTATCGTTTTCCTTTTCTTGTTTCCCCTTCTGTCAGCGTCCTGAGTCTTGTAATGAAACGGGCGTTGATATGAGCCCGCAGTCCCTTCCCCATTTCCTTTCTCTTGAGCATCTTAGCTCTCTATAGCGCTATATGTAGTCACTTTTCCTCCCTGGTGAGGAGATGTAAGCGGCCGGCACTCGTGTGATAATGCCAATAGCAGTAGCTCATGCTTTCTTGAGTTTCGTTTTATTATTCTTCCTTCCTTTGTTATCTACACGATGGCATCTGGGTTTGAATGAGAATATGGGTGAATGCTTGAGTTCGCACGTTTTCTATGTTGCATCTGCTTCCATGCCGCCCGTCACCATTGATTGATCCCATGCCCTGGATGAACCAAGGGCTACATCAATATCATCCCCCTCCCCGGGGCTTTCTTTCCTCAGTGGGTTGAATGTCTCAAATACACCGCGTGTTTATCGCGTTCTCCCCTGCCAGAGGCTTACGTGTGTATGCAACTCCCTTCATCTCTGGGATAGGCCCCTCACCATCACCCCGTTCACAATCATGAACTGGGGAGAATATGGTCATCCCAACAGCCTGGGCATAAAGTTTTTTTTGGTGTGATCATCCTCTTATATGTTACCCACCGATTGTTCGAGTGATTGCCCCTTTCAATCTCCGCAGGTTGTATGTCCACGGCCGGCCTCTGAATGCTAATCAGATAACCCCCCTCCATATCTAATCTATTGCCAATGGCTTAACAAACCCACAACAGATTATTGCGATCTCTTTACCTTGAGATAGGTTGGGGAGGGTTAGCCCAATGTGACCTGCTTCCACCCCTATCGTGTGGGTGACATCGGAATTTTAATGCGAATACCGCGTTTCTCCGTTAGTATTGATCCACCTACCGGGGATGGGGACATTCCCCATCAGACGCTTCGCTGTCTTTCCTCTAATCACCATATGGTCGTAGGATCCCACCATTCTGAGGTGTGGAGCACTATGAGTCCCTGAAGGTGCATAGAAATGGGTCCTCAACCCGACATTAAATCCACATTCCCTCAGGAAGGGTGGTGGCTGTGGGTAAGGTACCTCTCGTAGGCCAGCCCTCGAAATTTCCTCCCCGTTTCGGCTGTCACTCTAAACAATATTTTGACTCATGGAGTGTTGGTGCCCCTTGTAGGCTAGCCCTCGGGGTTTTCCCTCCATCGAAGTCTGCCGGTCACCGTTTGGCATTCCCGGCTTTAAGGAGCGTACCCCAGATGTTGTGAGACTGTCTCCACTTTCCCTCCGCAACCCTCTGGGCATGGGCAGGTGCTACCCAATTTTTGATTGAACACTTAGTCTGAATCATGACGGATTTTTAGCTACAAGTCTATTTTGGACTATGCTTGAGTAAGAACCTCGCATAAGTCTGGACTGGCCATGTCTGCAGGACAATTGTGACCTAAATTAACTCTTTAACCCTCCTAATTAACCTTAAAAGTTTCAAAAAATCATCTAGCTTCTCATATAGCTCAAATCAACCAAACCTGCCCTAATCCAGCGCGCCATTTCCCGGCGCGGTACCCCCCCCCCCCCCCCCGCGCCGCTTTAGCCCCACACTCATAAACCATTTTTCCCCACTTGACCTACATCTGGCGCGGCCAGGGCGCACCGTTTTAGCCTCAGTAACACCCCGTGATGTTTTACCTCAATCCTGCACTAACTCCTGCACTGCACAGACCTTGGCTCGTGCCTGCATCTGCCTTGCATAGACCTCAGCTCGTGCCTTGCATCGACTTCCACCTTGCACCGACCCCTGCATTGCATAGACCTTAGCTCGCACCGACCTGCCCCTGGCGTCGATGCACATCCTGCACCGACCTAGCCATTCCCTCATTGGCTCCCGCTTGCATCGACCTGCCCCAGCGTCGATGCACATCCGGCACCGATTTCACTCCCTTCTCTATGCATCACTCTCCATTTATGCACCAACCCTCATGCATGCATCGACCTCATATTTAGCCTTTGTCAAAACCTAATAGAATATTCCAATAAATGATTAATGAGCTTAACATTTGTGAACCATTGAATGGAATGACAATAATAATAAAAAAGAAAAATTATGATAAATCATCATTAAATCTGATGCATCATTATAATAAAAAAATCAATCAATAATTAATGTAGGACGGACACGCGACCTGCGACTCTAGCTCGCGATCGCCCCTATGCGAGAGAAGACGTGGGACCGTGCGTGGTTGAGAAACCGGCAGTGAGTCTCGGGTATCGGCCTTTCCGCGTTAACTCGGGTCAAGTCACGGGACGGGTTACACTCTCGCTCTCGCAGCGGTGATAAAATGATAACAAGCTAGATAATCTATCACTCATGCAGCGGCATATACAAAAATATACGAGTAAAGCAATGCCTACGAGGAGGGTGGCGAGTGTACCTCCACACTCCGGGCGTGGGGAAGACATTCCCAGCCAACTACGGTAACTCCCGGTAACAACGGTAAAAGTTAATTACAACAGTGAATTTTATTGCCCACAATACGCAGGGACGTAAAGGGCTACAAGTGGGGCCCGGGAGGACCGACCCTGGGTTGACGGGCAGCAATCTGGAGGTGCGTACGGCACGAACTCGGCCTCTTGGTCCGGCTCGGTCCTGCGCTGACTCGGTACTGCGCCGACACGGTTCTGACTCGCTGGACAGCAAGGTGCGGTTTCTAAAGGAACGTCGCCCTCTTGAGGTCTTCTGAAGGCGCCGCTTGGCTGGGACGATGGCGGGATGTCCCTGATCGACTCCCTGAAGTGGCGGTTCCAGAAGTTGACTTTGATAATTTTGCTTGAATTCTTCTCGGACTGAGTTTTCTGATCTGCACAGAGAACAGATTTGCGCGCCTCAGCAGCAAGAATTATGGTGCTCAGATCCGGAGGCCGGTCGAGGCGTGGCTGGTACCGTTGGAAAGAGCACTCATAGAACTATAACATATATTTGTCACAGCTCCATCCACCGAACGGATTGAAGATGAGAATGACTGTAACACTGTTTTGTTTTCTGACTCGGACTGACAGACACACAGGGTAGACTATGTTTTTCCTGAGACTGACCTTTGACCGAAGGGAAAATAATTTTTCTAGACTCCACGAAAATTATGGTGGAAGGGGGTATACGTGAGGAACACCTGGAAATGTTTTGGGATTTTCTGAAATTTTCTATGTGGGTGGGAAAAATGCAACAAGGAGACTTTGTCCCGTAGATCTGCAAAAGGGCAGATTACTGAGATGACAAACAAAAATATGGGAAAAATACCAAATGACCTCCAAATGACCCAAAATTTGAACTGGTGGTTAAGGGAGATGGACAGAACAAACTCTCAAAATTAGGGCTCGATCAGACAACAAGAACCAGAGATAAAAATCCGGAGGTGAGCTTCTGTCTTGATGTAGATAGAATCCAGAGATGGTGGCGGTGGCGCGACGACGGTGCGATGGCGGCGGCGGCAGAAATGGAACTCAGAGGGGCTAAGGAGAATGGGTTTCACACCCTAGAGGGCTGGAGGAAGGGGAAGAACCAGGGGAAGAGGGACGAGGGGCGCACCCTCCTTGGGGATTCCAACCAAATTTCCAAATTTTCACTTCATTAATTCTACATAAAATGGAAATACATGGTATTTATAGAAAAGTAAAAAAAGCCCTTAACTACCCTGAGATCTAGGGTTAAGGAGGGCGAACTAGGGAGGTCAAAACTAATTATCCCATGTGGTTTTGAACCACAATTAACAATGTATTAAGGGGGGCACCCCTTGACCAAGTGGCTTCCATTTTGAACTTGTTGTCCACCTTGTCTCCCATGTGTCCAATTGACCTTCTAGATGTCACCTAGGACTTTGACCAGCCCCACATGGACCCATATGGCTTATGTGGACCAATGGGGAAGGTGTGAGGGCCCCCTTGCTGGACATACTGACAATTTGCATAAAAACTCAAAGAATCCTAAGGAATGATACATTGGCTTATAAAGCCTTAAAATTGCGTACATACTTTCCCAATGATATAAAAGTAAACTAAAAGGACACAAGTGTAAAAATAAAATTAGTGCTCGGCATCGATTCCCATCAACTCTCCCCGGGTGGGAAGAACTCGACCCCGTCGAGTAAGGGGTATGGCTGCTTGAGTAGCTCCGGTGCATCCATCACCGAACCTGGAAGCGCAGAGTATGCTCCACTCCAAGTAATCGACACTTGCTCATCCCGTATAGATTCGATATTCGCACGCTGCCATGGGAATGAGGCTAGAGGTGGACACTTCGGGGTGGGGTCACTCTCAAAGGAGGGAAGGCAGCTCGAAGACTCACTAGGAATCACCGCTTGTCCCTTATGTGACTAGATTCGATAAGAAGTAGAACCGATTCCAAAGTTCGACCAGTCTCGAACTCGAAAGGGACTAACAACGCGAGTGTACAAAAGACCGACTCGACTTGACGTATGCACACGCACTCGACATACAAACGGTACGAAACAAAGACTGACACACGACCCTAAACAAACCTACGGTTAGTCCGACCTACGCATAGGCGATGGTGGACCAGGACACCCGAATATGTGCCATGCATACACTAGATGCACTCGATGGTTGACGGAATGGAATCCTAGACATCCTAGTATGTACCACTCATGCATTGGTGAATGGCTAGGATATCCAAAACTGCCTTCGTTATCACCCTGGGATGTAGGTAAGGCATGCCAACTAGACCGAGGGGTAGGGGTGTGATAATGAACTCCTTGGAAGAAGTGAAGTGAATATGATAGCTCGGGAGGTTCACCAGTGAAGGGGTCAAAAGGGTCAAAAAAGGTATGACCCCATGAGATGGGCTCCCATATGACACGGTCCCAATTGTGAAATTCTTGAAGGTGTGGGTGATCACCTTCATCCGTCATGGTGAATGGGACGGTGGTCATGTGAAAAAAATGAGATTCCTCCCTTGGGCAAAAGGGTACAAAATCCGGTTCGGCCGGCATAGGGAGGAATAGAAGAATCTCCGTGGTGACACAACCCATGGTGCACACGGAGGTAATGGACCCTAAGGCCAGATGGGTGAAGCTAAGACTAGTGGGTTGGTCGAAGCCTCGGGCCAATGAGTGTGTCAACTTCCATTGCGCGTCTAATCCCACAATAAGGTCATCCAAAGTATCAACATGGTGACTAGACCGGAATGTAGTGTGGAAGGAGTTGACCGGCACTAATAGTAGGGTGGGGTCCATGGATGGGTAAGGAGGTGGGACCAATCCATCTTTGAGCCAACTAAGAAGCGGCTCGGCTATGAAAAGCGTACCCGTTAGAAACACAGGTGGCTCGGGCTTTGGTGGTTCCAAATAAGAGAGCTCTGAAATAAGATCGGAAGGTGAGGGTGACAATGGAGCACCCTCGGGTGGTGAAGGAGTCCCTGACGGGGGTGGAGGCGCAAGTGGGGATCCGACCGGATCGAGAATCGGCTGGGAGGTAGATGCTCGCCGAAGGGCGGCATCGGCTTGCCGTATGGCAGCATTAAACTGAGACTCAAATGGCTCGACTTCCAGAGCGACCTTATAGGAATCCCCTAATGTTTTCACGTGGCGGCAAAATAATTCAAATTGGAAGTGAAGCCGCGAACCCTTCCAGAACTGAGTTCCAGCCTCGATGTTATCCAACCCGACTTCACATCTTAACCGGTACACTTCGAAGTCCCTAATGTACTCAGACACGGACAGGTTGCCTTGGTCGGGCCTGAGGTATGGGTTGATCATAGTTGCCAAAATATGAGAACGGATCCCTAGGAATGGTTATGCAATGGCATCTTTTTTGTTTTTATTTTATAAGCAAAATGTTATGCCAACTAATGCAAGCACCTAGACACGACTTAGAATGCGATGCAAAGTTGAAATGAGACGCGACTACAACCTAGACACAACCAAGATTCGGTACGTGGTGGAGTTAATCGATCCGAAGATCACTCGCGCAAGTGTGCGGCCTTCCCGATAGGCTTAGCCTAACGTTCGGACAACACCTTTTTATATACCGAACAATGGTAGGCTGATGGAACCTTAGACCGACTTAGACGATGACTAGACGTAAATGACACTTTTTTTTGTTGTTTTGGAGTTTAAAACACCCTAGACTCAACTGGCGCTCTGATACAAAATTGATGCGGGACGGACACGCGACCTAGGACTCTAGCTCGCGATCGCCCCTACGCGAGGGAAGACGTGGGACCGTGCGCGGTTGAGAAACCGGCAGTGAGTCTCGGGTATCGGCCTTTCCACATTAACTCGGGTCGAGTCACGGGACGGGTTACACTCTCGCTCTCGCAGCGGTGATAAAATGATAACAAGCTTGATAATCTATCACTCATGCAGCGGCATATACAAAAATATACGAGTAAAGCAATGCCTATGAGGAGGGTGGCGAATGTACCTCCACGCTCCGGGCGTGGGGAAGACGTTCCCGGCCAAGTACGGTAACTCCCGGTAACAACGGTAAAAGTTAATTACAACAGTGAATTTTATTGCCCACTCCACGCAGGGAGGTAAAGGGCTACAAGTGTGGCCCGGAAGGACCGACCCTGGGTTGACGGGCAGCAACTTGGAGGTGCGTACGGCACGAACTCGGGCTGCTGGTCCGACTCGATACTGCGCCGACTCGATTCTGACTCGCTGGACAGTAAGGCGCGGTTTCCAAAGGAACGTTGCCCTCTTGAGGTCTTCTGAAGGCGCCGCTTGGCTGGGACGATGGCGGGATGTCCCGTATCGACTCTCTGAAGTGGCGGTTCCAGAAGTTGACTTTTGATAATTTTGCTTGAATTCTTCTCGGACTGAGTTTTCTGATCTGCACAGAGAATAGATTTGTGCGCCTCGGCGGCAAGAATTATGGTGCTCAGATCCGGAGGCCGATCGAGGCGAGGCTGGTACCGTTGGAAAGAGCACTCATAGAACTATAACATATATTTGTCACAGCTCCATCCATCAAACGGATTGAAGATGAGAATGACTGTAACACTATTTTGTTTTCTGACCCAGACTGATAGACACACAGGGCAGATTATGTTTTTCCTGAGACTGACCTTTGACCGAAGGGAAAAAGATTTTTCTAGACTCCACGAAAATTATGGTGGAAGGGGGTATACGTCAGAACAACTGGGAATGTTTTGGGATTTTTTAAAATTTTCTTAAGTGGGTGGGAAAAATGCAACAACGAGACTCTGTCCCGTAGATCTGCAAAAGGGCATATTACTGAGAGGACAAACAAAAAAATGGGAAAAATACCAAATGACACGAAATTTGAACTGGAGGTTAAGGGAGATGGACAGATCAAACCCTCAAAATTAGGGCTCGATCAGACAACAAGAACCAGAGGTAAAAATCCAGAGGTGAGCTTCTATCTTGATGTAGATAGAATCCGGAGATGGTGGCGGTGGCGTGACGGCGGTGCGATGGCGGCGGCGATTGAAATGGAACTCAGAGGGGCTAAGGAGAATGGGTTTCACACCCTAGAGGGCTGGAGGAAGGGGAAGAACCAGGGGAAGAGGGAAGAGGGGCGCACCCTCCTTGGGGATTCCAACCAAATTTCCAAATTTTCACTTCATTAATTCTACATAAAATGGAAATACGTGGTATTTATAGAAAAGTAAAAAAGACCTTAAGTACCCTTAGATCTAGGGTTAGGGAGGGCAAACTAGGGAGGTCAAAACTAATTATCCCATGTGGTTTGGAACCACAATTAACAATGTATTAAGGGGGGGCGCCCCCTTGACCAAGTGGCTTCCATTTTGGACTTTTTGTCCACCTTGTCTCCCATGTGTCCAATTGACCTTCTAGATGTCACCTAGGACTTTGACTAGCCCCACATGGATCCATATGGCTTATGTAGACCAATGGGGAAGGAGTGAGGGCCCCCTTGCAGGACCTACTGACAATTTACATAAAAACCCAAAGAATCCTAGGGAATGATACATTGGCTTATAAAGCCTTACAATTGCGTACATACTTTCCCAAGGATATAAAAGTAAACTAAAAGGACACAAGTGCAAAGATAAAATAAGTGCTCGGGGTCGATTCCCATCAATAATCCTCTTCAAAATTAATAAATTAATTAGCTAAGTTTACTCTCTTATTTATATATATGCATTCGTGCTTGAGCGCATCTAGCTTTGCCTCCCTACTTGCTTGTCTACCTGCATGCTTCTGGAATATTTGTTATCACCCTGGGCCCCGGTATATCAAATGGTGATCTGCCAAAGGTCCGACTAGCTTTCACCAGAAGCTCTCACTATGTGTAATGGTGGTCTTTGGACCCATGTCCTCCGCCTCGTACCGAGGATTCCGGACGGTGAATGAATTTGAACTGCGTGTTCGTGGTTACTTTTTGCTTCCGTATTATGGATTGTGATTCTTGTCAGTTCATTTACGTCTGCACATTCGCTTAGCCCCCATGGCACACTATCTTGGCAATTAATGAAGGGTTTTCCTCTTCTCGGAGGATGTAATTAACGTCATCGCCTTTACGGTATGGCGGATTGCTGGTCCCGACACGGACCTCACAATCGACTGACCAAGTCAGATCGAGTGCATAATAAATTATTTTTGTCACCTATGTGAGTGGCACGCCTACGCACACATATGTATATACTTATATATATATATATATATATATATATATATATATATATATATATATATATATATATATATATATATATATATATATATATAAACACGTGTCACCAACCCTCCACCCATGGCTTCAGACACATACATGCTTCTCTTCAGCATAGAACGAAGGTGTTCGGATTCGATCCGATGTAAATAAACACCGATCGCTTGCGGTCGGTGGGGAAAGACGTCCAATACACGATTCCCACAATCGCCTGCGCACTCGCACCCGTGGAACCCCTTCGATCCATGTTTCACCTGACCTCTTGAGCCCACGTGCCGCACCTTGGTGGCGCTTCCCCGATCAACCATTGGTTCCGTAGGCGATTGTCGAGAAATCGACTGGCACGCCCGCACCCTGTCCGGCTAACCTATGCCCCTACACTCCCGTGCCATTCGACTCTTCTTGGCTTTCCGTAAAAGGAGAGTGCCTGGTACCACTGTGGGAGGCCTACGGCCCCGATGGAGGATACCCGAGATACATCAAACTCCCGTATCTTCCACCCCCGCTGTATTCCTACCATCACCGCGGTCACCAGCATAAAAAATAAAAGAAAGAAGAGGGAAAAAACCTCCGCAACAGAGAGGATGGCACACCCGATGGGACGTCTCCTGCCTTCCTTCTTTTTACTGAAGAAAAGCCTATGCCACCCCTGAAGCCCTGGTACCCTTTTCCTATCCTTGCAGAAGTGGTGGAGGAGGGTACTCCAACGCATATTCCTCAGCGGCTCTCAGTCTGCGCTTGGCGACCGTCGCCCCTGCAGCACTCACCACACCGGCAACTATGGCGGCTATTACCTACGGCCCCCTCGTCATCGCCACCCATGCACGTGTGGGTTACTTGGAGACGTTGATCGCTTTCGGCAGCTTCGCCCCTGTCATCGGATCGCCCTACTTTTTAGGCGTGATCCCTGTGGCTGCTTCTCAGTCGATCCCAGTTTCTCCACCGACTTCGGTGGCCAATGTGCAACGGGCACCTCCAGCATCGGTGGCCTGCTTGAGCACCAGGCTCAGAACTGCCACCACTGGCCCCCGCAGGGCCCCCAGATCATCTCTGGCCTGGGTGAGCGCCAACTCTCGAAGCCAGTCTCGGCCGATCACTGGCACGGGCCTGGTGCCTCGGATTTCTGTCACTACCTCAGCATCTTCCTAGGGCTTTCAACCCCGAGCCCCAGCGAAGCCGGCACCCAACACGGGCTCCCAGCCCCGGGTCCACGGCACCTCAGCACCTTCCTTGGGCTTCCAACCCCGAGCCCCAGCAAGGCCAGAACCCAACACGGGCTCCCAGCCCCAGGTCCACGACACCTCAGCACCTTCCTCGGGCTTCCAACCCCAAGCCCCAGTGAAGCCGACACCCAACACAGGCTCCCAGCCCCGGGTCCGCGGCTTCGTGGCATCTTCCTTAGACTCCCAACCTTGAGTCCCCAGCTCTTCGGCATTTTACTCGGGACCTCCTTCCCGAGCTCCAGCGAAACCAGCTCACCCCGCAGGCCTCATACCCAGGGGGCAAGGTTCCTTAGCACCTTCCTCGGGCCTTCCGACCCGAGCCCGAACCACGCCGACACTCAACACAGGTCATCAACCTCGGGTTGCCGGCACCTCAGAACTGCCAATGGCATTCTCTCTCGGTGCAAGAGTGTCATCTCGAGCATCGGTGACGCTTTTATCAGTGCGAGCAAGGGCTTACACCAGAGTCGCCCAGTCATCCACTCCCGGCGTGGGTCTCGTACCCCAGGGGCCGGTCCCAGTACTCCCGACTGACAGCTCTACGCTGCCGATTGCCGCAGGCCAAGTCTTCTCGATCTACCATCTCGGGGCCGAGTCTTCCTCCACTCCCCAGAAAAAGCGTCGCCACGGCCGCAAAGGTAGACGGCTCACCACTGCAACCAACAACTTAGGTAGGACTATCCTTGTCGGTGACTTGTGGATTCGCCTTGATGGGGGCGATCCAATCATACCCCAGAAATGGACCGTTCCCACAATCTCTACCTCCAACCGTTTTGACCTCTTGCGGCAAACGTGAGAGGACCAGGCGAACCTCAGAAGATCGGGTTCCGCGGCAGCAGTCTGGGGGCACCCACCGCAGCTCGACTCACGAACTCCCAAGATAACCCGTCGGAGAAACGGTGATGAGGGAGATCCACAATCTGACTTGAGAAGAATCTAGGTTACCCCGAAGGAAGCTCAAGCCATTCGAAGGGCGCGTATCAGAAACCCCCTGCAAGTGCTCAGACGCGGCATCAGGCAGGATGTGACTAGTCCCACAGCAGCACCGTCTGACGATGCCAGTCATCCAATAGCCCCCGCACAAGCAAGCAGAGGCAAAGGCGAGCCCGCTGATGCGGGACGGACACGGGGACCAACTCTACGTGATTTGGACCTCGGACTCTAGATGCGGACATGACCAGCAACACATGATGGGAGAGACAGTAGGCTCGACACGGAGAGCTCTATGGGCTATACGTCGCTAACAGAACGCAAGCTCACTCGTCGTCCCAAGCGAGGGAAACGCGGATCGTGCGCGGTTGAAGAACCGGCAGAGTTCAAGGTAGTCAGACTCACTTCCAGACTCGGATCGAGTCGCGGGACGGGTCACTCTCACACTCACAGCGGTGACATAGACACACGGGCTAGTACCTATCACTCTCGGCAGCGGCAAAAGACCATATACTAGCTAAGCAAATGAACGCCAAGAGGTTCGGACCATTACCTCCACGCACCCGGCGTGGCGAAGACAACCCCGGCCGAATTACGGACTCCCGATTAACAATTATTACAACAATACACTAAGTCGACCCACTCCACACAGGGAGGTAAAAGGTCACATGTGGGGTCCAGGAATCACGCAACTCGGTTGACGGGCAGCATCTTGATGTCGCCCGGCGGTGCCGAACTCTGCGTTTTCGTGCTTTCCGAACGGCGGGTTCTACGGGCCCGTGGGGCCCACGGGTGGTGCTGTCCTCCGGATCTGTGGGGGTGGGACCCACTGTGATGGGACCCCTGGTGGCGCGCCTCCACGGACGGCGGTCGGCCGGGAACACCGATCGGGGGTCGATCGGCCCCAATTCCCAACTCTTGAACTAATAACCCACGGATTTTGGTTGCTGTCTTCCGGCGCGCGCTCCGGCGAAAACGGCTGCTGCGATCAATCCCGATGTCGGATCGGGACGCATGAGCTATCGTTGGAAAGCTCTCTTCAAATGCTTTAATCTAGACCCAGAGAGATCTGCTGGATCTGGTCGGATCAGAACTTTATGGAATTTACAAGTCCCTGTTGTACAGTAACCGAAATCTCAGATCTGCAGGGCACTTGTCTGAGAACCACCGTTGACCACCTAGTAAACCTCCGATTCAGCACTTAATCTCTTCATCAACGTTGTGGTATTTTGGACAAGGAAGACGTGGATATTTTTTGTGGACTGATTGGAGGTGGCTGTGATTTGTTATGATTTGTTTACTGGAGGGTGGTTGGATCTAGGAACAGGTGGACAGCACTGTAGCTATCTCTGAATTCGATTTTTTAAAAATATGGGATGGCCTCACAAAAATTCAAGAAAATTTTGGGATGGTGGGGTTGGTGGAAGGAACTCCCAGTAAAATTGGGAGGTTAAAAAAAATCATAAAGAGGCCCGAAACCTGGAAACACAGGGCGGATGGAAATGGAAATAGACAGTAGACAGATCTGAAAATTAAGGTTGGATGAAAATTAAAAAATATCAAATGGGATCTTTATGACCAACCAAATTTTTTGAGATGTGCTTGACACCTCTGGAACATCCCCTAAAATCCCCAGGTCGATCTGTGCTCGTGGCTAACACAAAGAATTCGGGGAAGCTGCTATAGTCGGATGAAGGCAGAACTCTGGCGATCTCGGCAGTGATGCGATGGCGGCTCGTGGCGGCGGCGGCGGCGACCGGAATGTAAGGGGAGGAGTCACACCTCCAGAGGGAAGCCTTCACAGCTTCAAGGGGGAGAGGGAGGAGAGAGGAGGGGGGCGCACCAGCCCTTGCTCTTGGAATTTGTTTGATTCAAATGGCATTAATTCCTCAAAATGGGAAATTACAAGTATTTATGTGTTACATCTCACATCCATTGTCCACCGTTGGATCTAGGGGATGGGAATGGGTGGCCTAGATTGAGGGTGACACACACACACAAAATACAATAAATATTTAAGGGGGGGGCGGCCCTTTGACCAAGGGGAGTGGGCTTGACTTGGTAGGTGGGATGGGTGGCCAAAATGTGGACTTTCCAAGCCACTTGTCCCCCACTTGGCCCACCCTTCTAGAAGCCTCCATGTGGAAGGTTGACTGACCCCACATGGGACCCTAGGCTGAGGTGGCTCAATGGGATGGGGCCTGGGGGGCCCGTGGGACCTACAGGGTCCAAATTTCATATAAGCCCTCTTACAATCAAAATAGCAAACCGAATACAACGAAAAAAACACAAAATACACACATAAAGTCTAACTAAATATGATAAATGGGGAGGCTCAAGGCGGAGTCTCCAGGCTGTCTCCGAGCCAGATGGACGCTGAGGTGGCTCGAGTCGTGCTCCGTGTGCGGTATCGGTGGCTCGGCGTATCATGCCGCTCAACTGCTCGGGTGTCCGCACCAATTCTCCCCGGGTGGGAGAAACTCGACCCTATCGAGTAAGGGTCTGCATCGCTCCTGTATCGCTCCAGAAGGTCTGGATCAATCTGCTGCAACTCGCCATGTGTGATCCATGTGTCCTCGGTAGCGGGCCGTCCTCTCCATCGCACTAGGTAGCGCGGGTAGGATCCACTCCTGGTAACTGTCACCTGCTCATCCAGTATATGATCTATATGCTCACGCTGCCGTAACAACGGGGCTGGAGGTGGACACTCAGGTGTGGGATCACTCTCAAGGGGAGGAGATGGCTCGAAAGGCTCACTAGGGATCACCGCTGGGTCCCTATATGCAACTAGATCTGATACATTAAAAGTAGAGCTAATACCATATTCCTCGGGCAAGTCCACAACGTACGCATTGGATCCAACGCGTTTCAACACTCTGAATGGACCGGCTCCGCGAGCTTGCAACTTCTTAACGGTTCCAGAGGGAAACCGTTCAGGTCTTACCCTGATCATGACATATTCGCCCTCTTGGAACTCTCGGTGGTGTCGGTGGGCATCGGCTAACTCCTTGTAACGTGCATTGCTGGCCTCAATGTGACGACGGATGTCGTCATGTAAACTCCTAACATGCCTAGCAAACGACTCGGCCGACTCCGACAGTCTAGCATGGATAGGCATGGGGACAAGGTCCACGGGTTTCCTAGGCCTACGACCTGTGACAATCTCAAACGGTCTCATGCCGGTAGACCTATTCAAAGAATCATTGTATGCAAACTCAGCCATGGGTAAAATGAGATCCCAATCCCCAATGCGGTCCTTAACTAGACACCTCAAAAGATCTCCCAGACTCCTATTGACCACCTCGGTCTGACCGTCTGTCTGGGGATGATATGCAGTGGAAAACTTGAGGTGCGTACCCATCATATGCCATAGTGTCTTCCAAAAGTAGGAAGTGAATCTAACATCACGGTCAGACACTATAGTGTGAGGCAACCCGAACTTGCACACCACATGCGTAAGGAAAAGGCGGGCTACCCTCGAAGCATCCGAAGTCTTCGAGCAAGGAATAAAGAGGGCCATCTTCGAGAAATGGTCAACCACCACATAGACCGAATCATGCTTCCTGGAGGTACGTGGCAATCCCAAAACAAAGTCCATGCTAACATCCTGCCACGGGGCATCAGGCACGGGAAGAGGCGTATAAAGGCTGGAGCTTTGCTTCTTCATCTTGGCCGTAGCACAGGTACGGCACTGAGCCACGATGTTAGCAACATCGCGCTTCAAGCTCGGCCAATAAAATCGATGCTCCACTGCCTCAATAGTCTTGTTCCGACCAAAGTGGCCGGCTAGACCTCCCGCATGTAGTTCCCACACTAAGAAATCTCGAACCGAAGTTCGGGGAACACGTAGCCTGCTACCTCGAAAGAGGTAACCCTCCTGAAGCACATACTCATCAAGGTCTCTCGAGGGTCCGGCCTGGAGAGTGGTAAAAATCTGACCGAAGTCAGGACAATCAACATAGGCCTCCTTCATTATCTCTAACCCTATGACCTCGGCACTCATGGTGGTAAGCAAGCATGCTCGCCGACTCAAGGCATTAGCCACCTTGTTCTCCACTCCAACCTTATGTTTAAGCACAAAGGTGAACTGTTGGAGATACTCGACCCAACGACTGTGACGCGAGTTAAGCTTCTTTTGGGAATGGAGGTACCTCAATGCCTCGTGATCGGAGTATAGGACAAACTCCTGATGTAAAAGATAGCACCTCCAATGCCTAAGAGCCTGAACAACTGCGTAGAATTCTTTATCATATGTGGAATATCGCAGTTTCGCGTCATTCAGCTTCTCGCTGAAATATGCGATCGGGTGGGACTCCTGACTCAAAACTCCTCCTATCCCAACACCCGACGCATCACAAGAGACCTCAAACACCTTCGAGAAGTCAGGCAATCGAAGGATAGGCGTCGGGGTCATGCGCTCCTTGATGTCCTTGAAGGCGGCAGATGCGGCCTTCGTCCATACAAATGTGCCCTTTCGGATACAATCCGTGATCGGGGCGGTGACGGAGCTAAATCCGTGGATGAAGCGACGATAGAACGTCGCAAGACCATGAAAGCTGCGGACATCATGAACGGTACGGGGTTCCGGCGACTCAACAATGGCCCGGACCTTCTCCAGATCGGCGGAGACCCCCGTACTAGACACAATGAAACCCAAGAAGGTAAGCTGAGGTGTCATGAAGGCACACTTCTGTGGGTTCACAAACAGCTGCTCTCTCCGAAGAAGTAGACAGACCTGCCGAAGGTGGCCTAAGTGGTCCCCTGTGGTGCGGCTATAGATAAGGATATCATCAAAATACACCACTACAAAGACTCCAATGAAAGGTCGAAGGACCTGAGTCATGAGCCGCATGAAAGTGCTAGGGGCATTGGTCAACCCAAAAGGCATGACCAACCACTCATATAGACCGTCCTTGGTCTTAAATGCGGTCTTCCACTCATCACCTGGCCTAATCCTCACCTGATGGTAGCCACTCTTAAGATCAATCTTCGAAAAGATAGTGGCACATGCCATCATGTCCAGCATGTCATCAAGGCGGGGAATAGGGAACCTGTACTTCACGGTGATTTTGTTGATGGCACGACTATCAATGCACATTCTCCACGTGCCATCCTTCTTTGGGGCGAGTAATGCGGGTACAGCACATGGACTCATGCTGTCCCGAACAGACCCTCTCTGCACTAACTCATCGACCTGCCGTTTAAGCTCGGCATGCTCCGTGGGACTCATGCGATAATGAGAAAGGTTGGGCAAAGAAGAGCCCGGAACAAGGTCGATGGCATGCTGAATATCCCGCATAGGTGGGAGTCCCTCGGGATGCTCATCGGGAAAGACATCAGCATACACCTGCAGAATGGGAACAACCTCGGGTGGGAGCTCACCCTCGGAGTCCCGCTCCACCTCTCGGACCGTAATGGCAAACACCGGACAGCCCTGACTAAGCTCCTGCTCCATTTCCCGGGAGCTAATCATCATCAATCTCCTCGTCGAGGGCTCTCCTGGGCCAGAGGTAACGGTCATAGCCCGAGCTGGGGATGGGGTTCTAGGCCCGGGAATGGAAGGCTTCGGAGTACTAGGGCCAGTAGGACCCCTGACTGATGGGCTCCTGGGCCGAACGGGTTGGAGGGTGACCCGCTGGCCAGCGTGGTCGAAGGTACAGGTGTTCAACTGGCCATGGAGCGTGGCATCCCGGTCAAATAACCACGGCCTACCAAGAATGATACTGCCCACTTCCATGGGGAGAACATCACACCAGATCTCGTCACGGTAGGAGTGGAGCTGCAGCGGGACCAAGCACCGCAGCCTGACCGAAATGGAAGTGGTATCCACCCATGATACCTGATAGGGACAAGGATGGTCTACGGGTGTGAGACCAAGATGGGCGACAGCGTTCGTGGAGATTGCATTGATACAACTCCCGCTATCGATGACCACCTTACAAATTTGCTTTCTCAGCCTACATAATACATGAAGGATAGTAGTCCGACGCCAGTCATCACTGACCTGCGGCTGGGTGAGGATACATCTGACGACCCCCACGTGGGTATCGTCCGAATGCTGGGCATCCTGGACCTCACCTCCCATCTCATAGTACTCGTCAGCTAGCTCTTCATCTGCCTCATAGCTGACTAACTCGAGGCCCGTAGGGGTGGTATCCTCGGCCTGTGTGTCCCCAATGTGAAGAGATGGGCGGGTGGGACACTGGTTGGCGAAATGGCCAAACCCATTGCAGCGATAACACTGCTGCCGTGATCCACTAGGCTCCCCTATCATAGGTCCTTTACCTTTATCCTCCCGACGGATAGGAGGTGTAGGCAACAAAGGACGTGCAGGAGGTGCGGGTGCCGGTGGACGGGCTATGGGTGGGGCCGTAAGATGTTGGGGACGAGGAAGGTCCCTCGGGGGTAGAGGACGAGGCCTAGGAGCAAAGGGCTCGGGGCAAGTGGGCTCCTGAGGTCGAGTCATGGGGGCCCTCGGATACGTGCCAGATGAGCCACGGGGCTCGACACTACGAAGGGGAAAGGAGCCCAACCGATGGGGTGACTCGAACTCGGCCTCGAACTGCTCCAATTCGAGAGCGATCTGATATGCCTGCTCCAAAGTGGTTGCATTACGGCGAAAGAGTTCATATTGATAATTGGGCCGCAAACCTCTTCGAAAGCGGGATATAGTCATGGTGCTCTCTTCCGTGACCCCACACCGTAAGTAATACTCATCGAACTCGGTGGTGTACTCGGTCACGGATCGGTTCCCTTGGGAGATGCTTTGCCACTTGTCTATAAGACGTTGGCGATATGAGGCGGGAAGGTATTTCTCCCTCAATTTGATTTTCGTATCATCCCAAGTACCGATTTGAGGTTGACATCGCTGATTGAGCAGGCTCTACACATTGATCCTATAAGTTTGGGCCTGCCCTTGCAGCTTCATCTTCGCGTATCGGACTCTTCGGTGGTCCGTCATCTCAAACCACTCGAAGTACCAGTCCATGCCGGCCTCCCAATCTAGATACACCCTAGGGTCCAAGGACCCGCTAAAAGTGGGAGGGTCCACACGCACACCCCTAAGAATGCGGTCGTCATCCTCGTCATCACGATTCCGTCGTTGATGACGACGACCGTTACCCCCCTGATCATTGTCGGAGGCATAATCATCTACTATAGGCGCCTGTTGCCTCCCGACATCCTCCACCTGAGCCCTTGGCACAGCGGGTTGCTGCACCGGCTCTTGTTGGCCGTTCGTCGGCGCGGGTTGCGCCGCTACTGGGCCCCTCTCTAGGACAGCGATCCTCCCAACTAAGCCCTGGATGGACTGATCCGAACTCTCGGCCCGATACTCGAGGGCTTTCATCCGCCCTTCTAGACGCGTTCCTATGCCATCCATACGCGTACTAAGACCATCCATAGGCGTGTCAAGACGTTCCATAATGGCTCGGAACATCTCGGCCGTCGAGGACTCATCAGAGCTACGGGCTCGGGAGTCCGCCATAGGTGGTGGTGGCGAGTATTGGGTACCTCGACGGGTGGGCATGCAAAGACACACGACCTAGAAGACACTGACTAATGCAAACACTCACTAGATGATGCACTTAGACCTAACCAATATTCGGTACGAGGTGGAGATAAGCGATCTGAAGATCACCCGCGCAAGTACGCAACCCTCCCGATAGGCATAACCTAATGTTCGGGCAACGCCTTTTAATATACCGAGCTATTGGGTGAAATGCAATTTGAAAACACTTTTTTTTTGTTGTTTTGAAATGATGATCCTAGACTCGACTTATACTATGCAAGACATATGCAACGACTACCCTAGACTCGACTCGCTCTGATACCAAACTGATGCGGGACGGACACGGGGACCGACTCTACATGGTATGGACCTCGGACTCTAGATGCGGACACGACCAGCAACACATGATGGGAGAGACATTAGGCCCGACACGGAGAGCTCCTATGGGATATACGTCGCTAACAGAACGCAAGCTCACTCATCGTCCCAAGCGAGGGAAACGTGGATCGTGCGCGGTTGAAGAGCCGGCAGAGTTCAAGGTAGTCAGACTCACTTCGACTCGGATCGAGTCGCGGGACGGGTCACTCTCACACTCACAGCGGTGACATGGACACACGGGCTAGTACCTATCGCTCTCGGCAGTGGCAAAAGACCATATACTAGCTAAGCAAATGAACGCCAAGAGGTTTGGACCATTACCTCCACGCACCCGGCGTGGCGAAGACAAACCCCGGCCGAATTATGGACTCCCGGTTAACAATTATTACAACAATACACTAAGTAGACCCACTCCACACAGGGAGGTAAAAGGTCACATGTGGGGTCCGGGAATCACGCAACTCGGGTTGACGGGCAGCATCTTGATGTCGCCCGAAGGTGCCGAACTCCGCATTTTCGTGCTTTCGAACGGCGGGTTCTACGGGCCCGTGGGGCCCACGGGTGGCGCTGTCCTCCGGATCTGTGGGGGTGGGACCCACTGTGATGGGGACCCCTGGTGGCGCGCCTCCACGGACGGCGGTCGGCCAGGAACACCGATCGGGGGTCGATCGGCCCCGATTCCCAACTCTTGAACTAATAACCCACGGATTTTGGTTGCTGTCTTCCGGCACGCGCTCCGGCGAAAACGGCCGCTACGATCAATCCCGATGTCGGATCGGGACGCATGAGCTATCGTTGGAAAGCTCTCTTCAAATGCTTCATTCTAGACTCAGAGATATCTACTGGATCTGGTTGGATCAGAACTTTATTGAATTTACAAGTCCCTATTGTACAGTAACCGAAATCTCAGATCTGCAGGGCACTTGTCTGAGAACCACCGTTGACTACCTAGTAAACCTCCGATTCAGCTCTTGAGCTCTTCATAAAAGTTGTGGGATTTTGGACAAGTAATACGGAGATAGTTTTTGTGGACTGATTGGAGGTGTCTGTGATTTGTTATGATTTGTTTACGGGAGGGTGGTCGGATCTGGGAACAGGTGGACATCACTGTAGCTATCTCTGAGATCGATTTTTGAAAAATACGGGATGGCCTCACCAAAATTCAAGAAAATTTGGGGACGGTTGGGTTGGTGGAAGGAACTCCCAGTAAAATTGAGAGATTAAACAAAAATCATAAAGAGGCCTGAAACTTGGAAACACAGGGCGGATGGAAATGGAAACA